>CM021766.1:24771418-24788431 GCA_011076525.1 Nettapus auritus | reverse complement strand
AGAGAGAGAGAGAGAGAGAAGAAGGTAGATGGGGGGGAAGGTGTTACAAATTCTACTAAATAAATGAATAAATAAATTCTAACAATCAATATGTTAAAAGGAAATGAGAAGAACTAGAAGCGATTTTGCTGAGCAAACAACAGTTTGAACACTGTAGGAAAGATGCATGTCTGCTGGATACAGAATGATGGAGGAATCAGTGGGGGCATTTTGTGGAATATTGCCAAGAACACAAATCTTCTAGCAAAGAGATATTCCCACTGGGTCTACTCCTCTTCTGTATATTCCTCAGAAAGATCAGTACAGTACCAAGAATTCTTAAGGAGCCAAAGCATTAAAGAGCTAGAATTAAAATGCCCACATTAGCAACTAACATTAGGAAGAGTTAAAAGAAGGCACAAAGTGCTTACAAAGTCATTTAGAGTGCCAATAACACCAGTAGAGAGAGGGAGGAGTCTCTAAAAGGGCATACAGGAAAATAACTTTGGGTATCAGGCAGCAGCAGGCACAGTCCTGACTGAGAAACCATGGGCACTTTAGCCCTTCATAGGACTAGAGGGAATGGCCTCAAGGTGCACCAGGGGAGGTTTAGGTTGGAAATGAGGAGACATTTCTTCTCAGAAAGAACAGGCAGGCATTAGAATAGTTTTCCCAGGGAAGTGGTGGCATCACTGTCCCTGGGAGTGTTCAAAGAAAGGTTGGACATGGTGCTTAGGGACATGGTTAATGGGTGACATTGGTAGTAGGGTGATGGTTGGAGGTCTTGGAGGTCTTTTCCAACCTTAATGATTCTACGATTCTATGTGGTGCTCCCCATTTGAGATCTAGTCTGAACATAGACCTGACCTAAGCAGGCTGGCTGTCCTGAAGCTGGGCCTAGCTTTGCCTTTTGCAAGAAGAACCCTGAAGACCTGAGCTTTCTCACTGGAACTGAGAGAATGTGAATCAACTCCCCCTTCTCAGAAAGACAGGCTCGAAATGCTTGTGTTAGAAAGAGGATCACTAAAAATATAGCTGATAAAAATATTTAAAATGTTGAGCAGCAGAAAAAGTTAAGGCCTTCCATTCTTGTCTGAAGATTAAGAGCCAAGAAATCAAAAGGCAGCATGTTCAAACCTGTATAAGAGCATACTTTCTCACACTTATTTAATGAAAATGTTGGGACTTCTTGATATAATGAGAAAAAATAAAATAAAAAGCAAAGAAAGAGTGGGGATTTATAGAGATAATAGATTATCAGGGTTTTGGTAGCTATTGTTAAGTCACTTTCAAAGAAATATTAAATCCATTAAACATTATCTCACTTTCTCACATTCACATAGGGAAACCCGTCTTCCTGCAGAGCTAGTGGAACTCATTCTTCTCAGAAACAGAGTCTGTGTCACTTGTACTGTAGAAGTATGTATGGATACCTTCATTCTGCATCAAGAACACAATGCCTGTATTTCATTTTTACTTCAGGTGGTGTAACGTTTTTTCTTGATTTTTTTCTTTTAACAGCTCCTGGGCATGGAAAACAACTACAAAGTTTCTGTGGAAGTGTTCCAGAAAAAAACAGGCACATCTTAGGTCAGCTCACCAAGAAGTTCTATTTGTTTTCTCTTTTTCTCAGCTCCACGTTGAGAAAGATCAATGGCCACCAGGGCTCTCAAGGAGGTTTTGACACTGGTATGACTCAAAATTTGACTGCATTGTCAAGATGCTTCATCTTCCATTCCTCACTGATTAATATTTCGTAATCCTGGCACTAGACAGGCTTCAAAGATGCACAAATCTTCATGCAGTGTTCATCCTAAGGAAAAACTCAGCCCCAGTAGAACAAGCTCTGTTTCTAATATTGCTGATCAGTTGCTAACATCTTCAGGACAGAGCCACAATCATTTATGCCAACAGAGAATAGCCCCACAATGGCTGTCTTAGTGTTTGGAGTAGGATTTTTTCTGTGCTTCAATATTGCTAACATTTGCAAAAAAACATGTTGAAACAGAGAAGACTAAATCTGTGGATCCATAAAAGTTTGAGTTAATAGTGAATACACAAATTAAGTTTGATGTTACTTGTGACTATTATCACTCATTAAGTTTCTTCGCTCCAGTTTTTCATTAACATTTATAGCAACTATGAACACTATGACTCATAAAAATTGTCAATTATTTTTATTACAGTGTTTAAAATGCAGTAGTTGATACACTGGCAGAAGCATTTCTATTTACAACAGTATCTGCAAAACTGTGAGCAATGTAGTGTTGTAGTTAAATACTTTTTTTTTTCTTTAAATGACAATACATTAGCATTTCTTCAAGCATAATGAAATATGAAATAAGTAAGAAATACACCAAGTGTATGAGTATGAGTAGTTAAAACAAACATTGATTATAAAACATGCAAATATCCTTTGATCTCCACTTTAAGTATCTAAGTTCAACATACAGAACCTGTAAACCTGAAGATACATCATGACTAGGTGCTGTATTTTTGGCAGGAAATGACTTTAAGAGCTTACATTTCCTCCAGTATTTATGTGCACTGTAACCCAGTAGCTAGAACACCAAACTTTCTGCATGCCTTGGGGCTATGAATCATACAGGGCAAAAAGACCTCATAAAGTTAAGGGCTGTGGTCATGGTCTTACATCCCTGCTTTCCACCTAGCTCTGGATACGTTATTGTTCCAATTGAAATGACACAATTTTTGTGTCTAACTTTGAAATAGGACCTCTGCCACCAGCTTTTGTGTCACTGACATCAGAACGATTTCAGATGCTGATTTTAGCAGGTACAGAAGCAAACCAAGAATACCAGATTTGAAAATCATCAAAGACAAAGGAAAAACTCCTGTTGATTTATTCATGCTTTGGACCTCATCCTTATTCATTCACCATCAGCCATTCCAGAACATGGATTATGGGCTAACTCTGTCTGACTGTTTTAAGCAAGTTGGCTTTACTTTTGTGCTGAGTCTGTAATTCATACTGCAGACGTAGATGGATTTTTCTATATTTAGATAGTTCAGAATGATGTCATTTAGCTTTGTCTTTATGTTAAATGTATTTAATGTCTCTTTGTTTGGTCTGTAATCTGACAGCTGTTATTTGAGCAAAACTGAGTGAAAAATGTTCAACCTGATACTAGAGACACCTATAAATCAGCATTCCAAAATCTCCATGGAAATAAGGACTTGCAATGCACCACAAAGCAAAGCAAACTCCAGTTAGATAGACAACAGTAGGTCCATTACTGAAATTACGTCCCCTGAGTTTCCTTCTCTTTTATGCATTTTTTCCACCAGGTGCGGAGCTATCTTTAAAAAGGCCATTAGGCACCTTTTTTCTTTCCTGTCCTCCTCTGTCAGCAGTGGGACACATCTCTTTTCTACACAAGATGTATTTGCATTCATGTTCCCCATTGGGATGGTGTTGCCCTGCACTTCTCAAATCAACAACAGCCACAACTCTACAAAACCAAGCTTATCCCTGTGTAACCTCCTGAAAAAAATGAACAGAAAAAAATGTTCTTTGCTCACCTTCTACTGGAAATAAAGTCTGTGGATATTTGTTCAATTCACCGCTAACGAGGATCAGGCAAAGGGGACAGAAAGAACCAGAGTAAAATGGCTGCAAGTGCAAAGAAAGTGAGGAAACTTCTGGTGAATACAGGATTTCAGAGAAAAGTGACAAATTGACTGCTAATATAATAACTGATGCAAAATAATAATAATTAAAAAAAAAAAAATACGATCCATGTTGCCATACACCAGCAGTGCTTGTTTACAGACTGGTACAGGGGGACAGGCACGTGTTTCATTTGCTGGGTTAATCTCACACATAATTGCACCCTGAGACACCAGGGTCTCATTTTACTTGTTGCCTGAAAAAAATAGATGAGGAAAGTTTTAAGACTGCATCAGCTTCAGATGTGAAATGAAAAGCTTTTAACTGTGTTTGTGACTGGCAAGCTGTAAATGACAATGACCAGCATAAAGCAAAGGGGAAAGATGCATTTGCTATGCAGTATGAGATGAGAAATTGCCCTGTTTTGCAGAAATTAGATCTTTGACTTCTAGCTAAATCGAAGAAGATTACATTTCTACATCTGGGAAGTGAACTTAGAAAAATTATTATCAAAATGCAGTGTGTGGGTCCATTTCCCATCATAAACAATTTAATGAAAGCTACTATTAGAGGACAGTGGAAAGACAGTCAGAGTCAGAGGGCCTGACTCTGATGCTACTTGCTTTCATTTTGGCTTTGTAAGAAGGAACTCCACCTGATTTTTATCCACAATGACTTCAATCAGATCTTTGCCACCTGTCTACTTCTTCCTACTACTAAAACAGTAACAGCCTACCTCCTTTAGTATTAGACTTGTACATTTTTCTGTAAAATTACTCTTCTCTAGCACAGCCCATTTTCATTGAAACATAGATCTTTGCACAGGTCCAGACTCCTAGAAGGATGCGCAAAATAAATCTGCCATTTGTCACCACTGAAGTTCTTCATACCATCTCTTATGTGTTTCCTAACCCCATAGGCCCTCTTTAGTGTCTTATGTAAATCATGGCCATTATCTTGCAGTTGATAAGTTTCAGCTTGCAGGGTTTTTTGTGTGGCTAACACAGTGGCTAACCCTTATTTCCACATCTGGAATTTTCTTGGACTTTCTTCTCTATTTTTTTTTTAGGATGTTTAATGTCCTGAGAGCAAGGCATCAGTAGCAGCATATGCACGTTTGAATCCTTGGTTTGCAGAAGGTTGAATGGGGTGTGGTGGTTTTACCGTGCTGGGCAGCTGAACACCACAACCGCTCTCTCACTTTCCCTCCTCAGATGAGGAGGGGAAGAAGTAAAGGAAAGAATAGCTCATGGGTTGAGATAAGGATAATTTAATTAAAGGAAAATATATATATATATATATATTAAGGAAATATTATTAATTAAAAATTCAACTAAAGGGAAAAAAAGGAAAGGGGAAAAGGGAACAACAAAACAAAACAAGTAAAGGCTATGTGGAAGTACAGAGGAAAGAAATTACTCTCTACTTCCCACAAATGAGCAATGCTTAACCATGTCTTTGAAGCAGGGCCTCAACACATGTAGCCGGTGTTCGTGAGGAGGACAGATGTTTTTGCAATGAAAGCCCACCCCTCTCCTCTTCTTCCTTTTTCCCACCTTTTATTGCTGAGTGTGACATCATATGGAATGGAATATCTCTTTGTTTGGTTTAGGTCAGCTGCCCTGGTGATGTTTCTTTCTCACTTTTTTGCCCACCCCCCAGGAGGATTAGAGAAAGTCCTGATGCTGTGCCAGCATTTCTCAGCAGCAGACACAACACTAGTGTGATAACACTGCTCTTCTAGCTACAAGTGCAGAGCGCAGCACTGTATGGGCTGCTGCAGGGAAAGTTAACATCCCAGCCAAACCCAGTACATGGGGACATGTTCTCACCTGCCCAAGGAGCTTCTGTCTGTTCTGCAGGGGTGATCTCTGATAAACAATTTTATGCTTCTCTATACAATGCATATTTATATCCAAATACTCTAATACATGCAACATTGCACTTGTTCATCATGAAGGGGAAAACTGGGATTCAGTATGTCACTCCAGGAGAGGTCCCCAACAATAAGAAGAACAAGGCAGAACAAGCTGGCCCCAGGGTTTAACATCTTTTATGGGACATTTTACTCCTGACTGTTCTAGACCTGTTTGCCTTTGGGGGTTCTTGTAAGCACTATGGGAGACTGCATGGATAAAACCCGTAATACAGAACTAGAGAAGCTGCTCTGCCCAGCAGTGCCTGGGATCTGGATCACTGTCTCTGCTTTTGCTCAGTGATATTTCCTTACTCATGCTAGTTCACTGTTTTACCTGTGCTAAATACAGTAGTGTCTTATATTGCCAACATGTTTTGCAGTGAAGGGTTTTGAAGATCAATCATTAGATAGCATTTTTCTTACTTAAACTACACCCTGATTCAGCAAAGTACCTAAATAAACATCTGAAGTTAATTGCTTCAATAGTTCCATTTCTTTCAGCACAAAGTCAAAAGATTTGAAGCATACACTTCAGCTCTTTGTGGTTAAGTGCAAATGAGTTTCACAAGTGCTCCTTCTCTGCTGGTGGACATTGGAGCTACTTCTTTTCACACTGAAGATTTTTTTATATATATAATGGAAATGGAGGGAAAATATAAACCTGTAGTAATATCTTAAAATGAGAGAATTAACATAATATTAAATATTCATTATTTTTTTTACAAATGTAAATGATGGCAGCACTTTCACACAAAGTGTGAAAAATTGTTTGGAAATACTTTATACTTTTGGATGATTGTCTCACAAGAGACCATATTTTTAATTGAGAAATAAGCAGATATATGAAGCTATATTAGACCTTAGTATAAGGAAGGTTTCTGGGGGATTTATATCCCTGCAAATCTGCTGCTTTGTTTTTTTCTGTTGGATGTCTTTGCCATGTCTAGGCTCCCAGGGTTGGTTTCTCTCTGGGACTCCATGGGAGGTTCCAATCTGAACCCCAGCAAGACCTGCATCGCTAGCAGAAACATAAAACTTATTATGGACCATCTGCTCCTATCTTCTTTGCTCTTGGTGAACATACATGAAACACCCAAACAACATGTCAGGGAAAGGGAACCAAAAAGATAAGCATCCCTTTATGTGTAGAAAATTAATCAAACTGCTTTGCAATTTAGATTGCAAAGAGGGAAATAAGAAACAATTACAAGACTGCAGTATTCACAAGAGCTTGATCTGGGGCTGTTGCTGTTTTAATAATCGATGTTACTCCCATTAGTGAAGCAGTGAGTAGAACCTGGCTCTAGAGTCAAAGATAAAGACTGAGATTTAAGGATTTAAGATTTGATGTGGTTCTCTCTGTTTACTCAGTGCATTTTGGACCAAACATTCAACAAATGATTGTCTACAACACAAGAAACAGAAATTTTAATTATATTGCATACTTAAGGGATTCAACCTGTTGTTCCAGCCTAGGGCTGGAACTAGATGATCTTTTAGGTACCTTCCAACCCAAACCATTCCATTATTCTATGAAATAGTTAATACTCATCTTACACAGATAAAAGCTCATTTGTGAAAGATTTGTCCATAAAAAAGACGGCCCATACTATCCCTTTGCTGTGAAATCATCAGAAGATGTAAAAACTGAGATACTTGATACTCCTTCTTCACACAGTCCTAATCAGTTCTACATTCAAAGCCAGTTCTTTATTAAAACTTGATGTTGATGTGAAAATAATAGCCTAAATACTGAATTGCTATTTCACTCAGAACACATTGTGGATAGTGAACATGAGTAGAGGACATCATTCATCTATCTACCTGTTGATTAAGGTTAGCAAAAACACGACACCATTTTTACAGTAATTTTGAAGGTAAAAGGAAAATCACAAGTTTCTTCAATTCATTTGCCTGGAACTGATTGCATTTCTTCACTACAGGGGACTGCTTGCCATGGCAGACAAAATAGTATGGAGATGTTTGCACAGAGACTCCAGTGCATGTAGTGCTCGTCTAACTGGCTGCTAATCAATGTGACATGTACTATTAAAAAAGCTATAAAAATTAGTCAGCCTATTTATTGTGGTCTGCCTCAAGGGCAGCGAACCTGAGGTCGCAGTGAACACTGCAAGGAGCTGCACAAACCCCTCCATGAGTGCACATGCTGAAACTGTTGAGCTGGCATTCAGGCAAGCAATGGTGAGTGTAGCACCATATGCTCAGTATGAGGAAGGGGGCTTTCTTTTATGACATTGTTAACTGAAGCATCAAGGATTTCCAGTATAAATTTGAATTAAATGTATAGTCTATGACTATAGTATTGCAACTAGACTAATAATTTGTATTAATAATCCACTCTAAAAACTTTTAATCAATCCAAAACCAATGATTGTTTTCACATATAAGGTGTGTACTCCTTTTCACCTCCAAAGAGATTTTGAGTGCAAAAGTAATGTCCTCCTGAGTGCTCCCCTCCCGGCTACCCAGCTGCCTGCCTGGCTAATCTTCCTTTCAGATCAGTTCTATCATATCCTTTATGAATAGTTACTCTGTCATTAGCTTGAATCCATTTTGTCTTGTCTAGGGCTCTCAAATGCCAATTCATTGCAGAGAATGATTCATTGCCTTGCAAAGCAAATGCCTCAAGAAAAGCCAAAGGTGTTTGTTGCCAGTCACAGGGCAAATGGAGCTTTTGACATGCTGGAATAAAAGGCAGAGTTAAGAACTAGTCATTACACACATAGGACTGGAGTGCAATAGAAGTGCATGGAAATGTCAGATTTTTTCCTGATTAAGAAAGCTATGGAGAGAGAGGGAGAAAGAAGAGAGGAGCAGAAGCATGCAAGCAGATTCCAGAAAAGGGCATAAAATAAAGCAAAATAGAAAAGTAAGCTCTAGAATAGCTTGAAGAATTGCTTTGGATAACACATTTTGAGTGAGCAGTACAACTGACTCATGCTTGTGTTATATATTTTCCTACAGTCTTTATGTATATGACAAGCATAAGCCTGTCAATAGTTACCAAGCAACTGAAAACTAAATAATATGAATTAATATTAATAAAAATGCAAAAGGTCTACCATAAAAGTTAGGTTTTTGAATTATAAACAGGAAGTACAGAAAAATGCATAGAAGTTGTGGGTCTTTTTTCAAAAGTACAGAAGTTATTTTCAATAAATAAATAAATAAATAAATAAAAATTGACAGGCTAATTTTACTCAAAACTGTTTGAACAGATTTTTAACAGAGATAACATGCTATGGCTCCTGCTGTAAGTATGGAATTATACAAGCTGCGATTCCATGAAGTATCACATGTAGAAATCCTTCCTCTCCCAGACAGAAAGACATTACGGGGTCTAAGAAAGATGTGTTTCTGAGAAATGGCATTGCGAGCTCCTAAATCAAATGTCAGGTCCATTTTGGATGTTGTTTGGCCTTAATATTAATCCATTTGGGAACAACTCCACACTCTTGGCTATCCAGAAGTTGCACTAGTTGTTTCAGAAAATGCATGTGCATGGAGGACAGGTCTGAGCCAGATGTCTATCATGTTCATGGCAGAGTAACTGAAGCTTAACCTGTTACTTTGATTTATGCAGGATTGCAGGTGACCCTGTGCAGACACATGTATGGCTTAGAAAGCTTCTGCATGCTCAGTCCAACACCTTCAAAAAGCCCCTCCAACTCATGCTTGCAATAGTCCCTTTAAAAGCAGAAATAAGACTGGCAGCTTGCTAGATTGCTAGCACAGTAACTAACCTCTGCTTAAACCCTACCTCCCGCTGTGCTTTGGCACTATGGGAAACCTCAGCACATTGCAGAATCATGCTTCAGCCCAGTGCCTGCCTGCATCTTGTGGTCTGAACTGGGAGCCCAAAGCAGGGGGTCTTAGGAGCCAGGAACCACGGTGAAGCAGGTATTGCAGTTCACTGAGTGGCAATATTGCTGGCAGTAACACAGAAAATGCCAGGACCTGGATAGATTGGCGTGTCACAGAGACTAACTCTGTGTGTGATGGGGTGTGCTGAACCTAAGGCTACAGAGGTATTGCAGAGGCAAGGACCTGCTGCAGCATAGCCAGCCCAGCCCCGCTCTAATCTGCTGGTGTACAGGTGTCTTTGCTATCTCAAATATAACCTCTCTAAAGCAGAAGTAGCCTTCCCCCTCCAGGACACATCACTGTGGTATGCAGGAGCTATGATCATGACCATCAACATCACTACAGAGTGTAAAGCACATATTATTGCTTCAACTGAAAGGAAAGGCCTGAATCTTTGAGCAGAAATATTTTCTTTGGCTATGATCAACCATTTACATTACTTTTAGACTACATACTACATCAACTATTTCATTAAATAAATGATTGCAAGTGTTGATATGAAGCATATCAGCTTCACAGGATTCCCTTTTGTCACGTAAAAGGAACTGGAGGGGACTCCAGCCACAGGAGACCTGTTTTCTTTTCAAACATTTGTCTTTTCATTTCTGTTCCTCCACATGATAATAATGAATTTTCCCCTTTCAATAGACACCAAGATTTGGCCTCAGCAATGCAGCAAGCTTTTCTTCACCTTCAGGCAGATGTGTGAGTATTGCTGTAGACACTTTTACCACTGTGTAAATCCACCTCACTACTTCTTTCAGCTCTTCACCCCCATTTCAAGTTCCTCCCCACACCTCCCTAGATTCATTTCAACTTAAACTGCACAACTCAATGGCTTTGCAGCATGATTCTCCAAGCCTGGATTCCTGCCCTCTGCAGCAATTTTTCTCTAGGAATGAGTAACTTCCTCTCTAAAGCAAAAAGCTTTCCAAGCCTTTCCAACAAACCTTCCTGTCATGTTGAAACTGATGACAGAAGTGACCGCCCGTTGTCATCAAAAGGTCGTGGTATTGCCAGTGGCATCACCTGCAACTCAGCCCTGCAGGAGACCTGTGTGTCCCCTGCTCCCTACCACATCTCTCCAGGACAGCTTTCAGGTCATTGTAGTCTACATTTGAACTTCCTCAGGGACTGCACAGTGAGAAGTTCCTCATAGTGAAACTCATGTACACAACTGAACATCTCAGCTGGGTAAGGGTAGATGGGGACTAAAAGTAAATGTGTAGAAATGTCTTCAGCAGCTCAAAGCATAGGGGTAGTCTGAGTCCTGATATTGGTGCATTAAGGAAAAATTTTTGAAGGCCAAGGATCCAAGCAACTATTTTATCATCCCCACAGTCCATCACACAAGTTGAAGGAAAGAAAAAATCAAAGAAAAAATAAAGGGACTTGAGAGTGTATTCAAAATTAATGACCTGAGGTTAATTGTCCAGTACTTTACTGACTTAATTTTTGAATGGATTAGGAATTGAGAAACAATGTCTTTCAGACAGAGTTCACATAGAGCATTGACGCTGAGTACGGGCAGGTCTCTATGGAGTGAAAACTGCATTTGACTTTCTATGGAGGAAAACCTTTCTTTCTTTCCTTCTTTCTTACTAGTAGTTTTCATCTTAAGGACTTGTTTCAGAGTCTCTTGTGTGTAATTGGAATTTAGTTGCTAGATTCATTATTTCAAGGCTTATTTTGAGGGAAGACTGGAAGCCAATATCTTGCTCAGGTTTTTTCCCTCCAAATCCTTCCTTTCAAAGCCTTTATTTTTTTCTCTTCATTGACCTTGTGTTGGTTGAAGCTGGGCTCTGTCACCTTCCCACTCAGCCTGTGGTCTGTCGGTGGTTTTGAAAAGCAGCTCTGGACCTTCACCTCTTCAGTCCTCTACCTCAGTCATGACAGTCTACTTTATACTTTGGGATTTATTTCTTCATACCTTCAAAGTTAACTTTGAGAAACTGTGAAAGATTCAGTCATGTTCCTTTCTGGCCCCAAATAATACAGTGATGACATTGAAGTTTTATCGCAGCAACTATGTTTTTACTTTTTAGTCCTTCACTGTATTACCCTATTCCCTGTTAACTGATTTTATCTTCAAATTTCCTTCTCATCTCATTTGCCATAGATATTTTTAAAATTTCCATAGATTTCCTAAAATACCAGTATTAAAAACAAACAAACAAAACAAAAACAAAAACAGAAATGAAAAACAAAACAAAGCAAAATAAAAAAAACCTCCCACGTCATAATTCATAGAGGCATTGCTATCATTTAGCCTGGCATCCTGCATCATACAGGCCCTACCATTGCATCCATACAAGACTCTGCTGAGTTCTTTAACAGTTGTTTAAAATTGCAAGACTCTTTAAGGAAACCTGATGACTTTGTTTGCAAGATTTCAGGAAAGAGACCCTCACCGCCTCCTCTGGTCTCCTCTCCATGTGTTGGCCATCCTGACCCTTACAATGGGATTTTGTCTTCTAAGACGGTTGACTGGCTCGAACTCCTAGCCAGTGCTGTGCACTTCTGTATTAGATTAAACGCCCCACTGTTCAGAACATCCCGTTTCCAGACCTGTTAGACTTTACCCAGGTTCCCTCTAACCTACTTCAGTTAACGTCACAAAATCAAACCACGAGGGAATATTTGCAATGGCCTGGTTACTGCTGTTTAGAAGGGCAGTGACATCTGCCTGGTCCTACCTCTTCTTCTGTACACTTAAAACCATTTGGGACCTTGATTTTTCATGGGGAAAATATAGGTGATGGTGTTGTAATGAACCTTGAGGCACAGAGCTGATATGCATTTGCAGAGACTGGTCGTTGTATAGGTGTACAATCATATTGCTGTGTCAGTTGCTGGGGGAGGGTGGCTGATTCGAAGGAGAGAATTAGCTGACACAATGCAACAAAAAATGAATCTATCTTTTGTCCATGAATTATTGTAGGAAACAAAATAAAGGTGATTTGTCAAAGTAGTTCCTTTCTTTTTCAGGTTATCTTGCTCTTAGAGACTGCAATTGGAGTAATGAAATCCAAAGTCTTCTTGCAGAGCAAATTCAGCCTTTTCCACTTTGTGGTATTGATATACTTCCTCTCCATTAGACATAATTATTTGGACAACTATAATTTTCCCAAAAATAGGCATTATAAACAACAGACAGTACACACAGACCCATTCTACAAATGATTTTCAACTGATCACCAGATAGGTGAGTATATATGTACAGTGGAGAATGATAGCTTATATAAACATAATGTTTTCTCTACCTTCCAGATGAAACTACTCAAAGTATTCTTCATTTCCATTTATATAGATTTGAACAAGAAATAATGATTTGAGTTGAATACCCCAAACGAGGAATTAGTCTGATTTACCAGAGTGAAAGAGAGGAATCAGCATTATCATTCCCTCTGATTTTACACATGAGCAAAAAGCCACTTTTCCCAGCGGGCCTCCTGCTCTCCTTATATTGTGTCTTGGAGCCCATCAGTACCTTCCATCAGCCTTGCACCAAGGCTGTCATGAATATTTTTGCAGCCACAGACCAAGCTCCAGCATGTGCTAAAGAACAAGTCCCTGATGCCTCCTGGTAACATTTCATTTGTGCCAAGTTTAGATGAACCACACTGGATTAATTTGCTCCTTTGATTACACTTACATCCCCTCATCTGTCACTAACAAGGAGAGGCTGGCATTTCAGAGCCTCGTTTGAACTCCACTAATGCAAAAAACAAGCAGCAGAGTCTGGCTGGTGGTCTTGTTAGGAGGGATGTCCCCCCAGCACACTGTGGCAAAGAGTATGTTACCAAGAGCAAGGGGCAGGATGGCTGCCAGTGCCCTCAGGATGCACCCTGGCTTAACGGCGTGGGGAAGGAAGTAAAACGAACCAGGAGATGCCTTCCTCTTGGCAGGCAGTTCTCCTCTAAACTCCTAAAATACTGCAAGGTATTCTCATTTGATTTTCGAGCAGTTGGCACAATGCAGAGGGTCACAATGATACCATGGAGGGAAGGTTCATCAGCCTGGCAGCCCCTGGTCTGGATCCTGCTTCCCGCTCCAGGGGCTGATGCTTTTACCCTCACCAGCTCCAGTACTGGAACTGACATTTTGGACAGAAGGACATCACTCCAAGCAACAGCAGCTCAGGTGTTTGTCTCTTCAGACTCATGCAGTAAACCAGGAGTAAATGGGACAGCTCCACATACCTGAGCCAGGCTCCTGAGTTGCCCTGGAAAGGGGGACGGGAGGGATGATTGAAGCCTTCCTCGCTTCCTGCTGTGATTATATACAAGACAAAGGAGATTAGCCAAGCACTGTCTGGCTTCTGCCTATGTTACTATTATTCCATATTTTTCACCAAGAGCCCTGCAAGGTGATATCTATGATAGGAGTCAACCCAAATGCTGTTGCAATACACACAAATTAGAAGCAATGGCAATGGATAGGATGCTCCTCATGAGCTGGTATTGATGGTTAAGTTGTTATTTCTGCTTACACAGTGTTCTGTAGAATACAAAAGAGAAAAAATAACAAAAAACCTGACAGCTGTATGTAAAAGCTGCTAATGCATTGAAAGGCATTTAAGGCATTTAAGGCATTTGACACAGTTCCCCACAGCATTCTCCTCAGGAAACTGGCTGCCCATGGCTTGGACTGGCGCACGCTTCGTTGGGTTAAGAACTGGCTGGATGGCCGGGCCCAGAGAGTCTTAGTGAATGGAGTCAAAACCAGTTGGAGGCCGGTCACTAGTGGAGTCCCCCAGAGCTCAGTACTGGGACCAGTCCTCTTTAACACCTTCATCAATGATCTGGATGAGGGAATTGAGTGTACCCTCAGTAAGTCTGCAGACGACACCAAGTTAGGTGCGTGTGTCAACCTGCTCGAGGGTAGGAAGGCTCTGCAAGATGATCCGGACAGGCTGGACCAATGGGCCGAAGACAACGGTATGAAGTTCAACAAGGCCAAGTGCCAGGTTCTGCACCTAGGGCACAACAACCCCAAGCAGAGCTACAGGCTGGGAGATGTGTGGATAGAAAGCTGCCTGTGAGAGAAGGACTTGGGAGTTTTGGTTGACAGTCGGCTGAATATGAGCCAGCAGTGTGCTCAGGTGGCCAAGAAGGCTAACAGCATCCTGGCTTGCATAAGAAACAGCATGGCCAGCAGGTCCAGGGAAGTGATTGTCCCCCTGTACTCGGCTCTGGTGAGGCCGCACCTTGAGTACTGTGTTCAGTTTTGGGCCCCTCACTACAAGAAGGACATGGAGGTGCTTGAGCAAGTCCAGAGAAGGGCTACGAAGCTGGTGAAGGGTCTGGAGAACAAGTCTTATGAGGAGTGGCTGAGGGAGCTGAGACTATTTAGCCTGGAGAAGAGGAGGCTCAGGGGCGACCTTATTGCACTCTACAGGTACCTGAAAGGAGGCTGTAGCGAGGTGGTGGTTGGTCTGTTCTTCCACGTGCCTGGTGACAGGACGAGGGGGAATGGGCTCAAGTTGCGCCAGGGGAGGTTTAGGTTGGATATTAGGAAAATCTTTACAGAAAGGGTTGTTAGGCACTGGAATAGGCTGCCCAGGGAAGTGGTTGAGTCACCATCCCTGGAGGTCTTTAAAAGACGTTTAGATGTAGAGCTTAGGGATATGGTTTAGGGGATGATTTGTTAGTGTTAGGTCAGAGGTTGGACTCGGCGATCTTGTAGGTCTCTTCCAACCTAGATATTCTGTGATTCTGTGATTCTGTGATTCTGTGAAATCTATTCTGCTCCCTCTACTCCCTACCGTAAAAGTAAATCAATTTGAATGCACTAATAAAATATTTAGAGAAGCCCACTATCTTCTGCAATTTTTAAAATTTGCTTTTCCTAAGAAATCAGTGTTTGTAAGCATAACAAATATGAATGCAAGTCCACTGTCAGGAAACCATGCGAGGGTACAATGTAGAACTCCTCTTGAAAATCCTTCGCTGACCTCATGGAATAGTGAGAGCAGACTGATCATGAAGTACCAGATAAGCCTAAGGAAGATTGCACTAGTATTTTCAAGTTGTGATCCAGGCTCATACTGACCTCCAGAAAAATTCACTTCATGGAATTCAATAATTTATCTAATTCCTGCAAGGAGTAGGCTTTGTAACTTTCTACATGCATGTCACTCAGTCTAATTCCCAATCTTGCTGACCATTCATTAGAGGCTGAAAAATTGGGTTTAATTATTCATACAATTCGCTCCTTTAAAATGCAGAAATCAGAAATTTAATACAGAAGTGAGGCTCAACCTAAAGACATGAAATAAGAGCATGCAAGTTCATGGCAACTAATTGCCCAGAATGCTAAACAGAGCCTGCCAGCCTGGATTCTCAACACCCACCCAGGCAGCTAAAGCTAATCAAATAATTCAATGCCTAGAAAAAAAGAAATCACCCTTAGCTAGAGATATTATCCAATAATTTCCCACTGACATTTCCTGATTTTTTTTCCAATGCATTTGGAACTGCTTCCAATAAGATTAGACTGGATTTATCACTGGATTGAGTTATAGGACAGTTCCTGCACACTTTACTAGGAGATCAACATCATTAGCTATTGTAGGTTTAAAAAGGAATAGGTAGGCATTGGGCAGAAATCTTCCCTGATCTCTATTTTATTAGGAACAGTCTCAGATTTGGGTTGGAAAAAAAAAAAAAAAAAAAAAAAAATGAAACAAAACTATTTCCAAAGATAATAAAACGCTAAAAAATGTTGTTTTCCTGTAAGCAAAAAAGAGCTTAATTCTCATCTGTATTGTTTTTGCCCCTCCTTGTCTAGTTCCATTTTTGTGTTGATTCTGGCTTTCAGATCATAGCTCTGTGCTTTATGAAAATAACTTTTGCTTCAAGGAAAAGAAAACCAAGGTTGTCCCAGGAGTTTCCTGTACTTTCTTCCACAAGGTAAGAAGAGGCTCTGCTGGCAGAAGAGCAAATGTTTTGTTCACAAATTCAACAGACAACTATGGCTGAGGTGTCCCACGTGGAGCCTGGTGCTTCTGTGGGAGCCGTGGCCACTCTGCTGGTGAAACTGCTCTGGGAAGGGCTGCTGTGGGCTCCCCTGCGTGGACTTTCCCTGGGATGACCTGCTCTGGAGAGGGTTCTTACATGAATCCTGGTGTTTGGATGTGTAAGGAGGAAAACACAGACTCCAGGTTTTCACAAATGCGAACAGAGAGGAACTGATGAAATGAAGTCCTTTTATTTGAAGGAGAGGAGAAGTGCTTGAACCCTAAATGAGCAATGCCTTTTTGCTCCCCAAAATTCTTTTTTTTTTTTTTTTCCTATAAATCATGTTGAACTTCACAATAAAGATGAGATCTTGTTTGTTGGTGTCTTGCCTCCTAATAGCTTGTGCCTCTTCGGAAGTCTGTCTCTACCAATTAACCACCTCTCAGTCTGCATATATACAGTATTTTTAGGGTACTTACCTCTTGGTGTTTTACTACTGTCACAATTAACATGGAGGGCATGGGTTTTTAATAATGTTGTATAGAGTGGCAGCCATCAGGATGAATGTGTTTGTATTTTTAATATTTTTCTTTCATTAAAAAAAAAAAAAAAAAAAAAAAAAAAAAAAAAAAAAAAAA
>CM021766.1:24659517-24771318 GCA_011076525.1 Nettapus auritus | reverse complement strand
AAAAAAAAAAAAAAAAAAAAAAAAGATTAATCTCACTTTAATTTTATCCACAGTCTCTCAGTCTTGCTGATCTAATCTCCCCTGGCTGCCTAGTTGTTACCTCTGGCAGTAACAGATTACTGTAATGCACAAGCATGTCTTAGAAGAGCCTTATCCATAGCTCCATCAATGTTTTCCAGTTCATAGCAGGGTCCCTCACTACCCAGAAGCCAAGTCAGAAGAAGGAACATGCAGGAGCTGTAAGGGAAAGAGTACCTAAAAAGCCTGAGGCAGAGGGAAGGCAGTTCCCTTGTGTGTTTTCTTCTCCATGAAGACGTCATGGTTCAGCTTCCCTGGGGTTAAGTCATTGATCCCTGTTGGAGCGTACAGCTCTCACACACGTAACTACGGCCCTCTAGCACTTCATAAGAAGCGGTAGATAACAGCATTTGTTTTACAGCTAGAGGATTAAAGTACAGGAGGACAAAACAAACTTCCCCATGCCAGGCATGAAGACAGCAGAAAGTAACTCACAGAACATGTGGCTCCATGACCTGGCCATTGGGGCATGCAGCATCCCTAAACATTACCAGTGTGCAACCCAGTGGTAGCTCTTTCTGCTGGGCCAGGGCTGCCCTGAACAACAAAAGTTCCCTTAGTGCAAACAGGCAAAAACACCCAGAGCCCTGCATTCTGCTGCAGAGATTTTGAGCAATAGAAAGCAGTAGTGAATACCTCCCTAAACCCAAGTAGGTCTCTCATTTCCAGGATGAAGGCTCTGCAACCTCTCTGAAGCAAGCACCCTGTCAAACAGCACAAACACACCAGCAAAACTCCAGATTGCGGAGCAAGGGGGGAAGAAAGCGCTAATGGCATCATAGCTATGAGGCATTACTATTCATGGCACCAATTTTGTCTAGTTGAAATGTAGAGCATTATGCAACGGCCCTGAAAGCTCAGCTGGTCGGATCATTTGGCTGCTTAAATATTCTATCAGCTCCCGAGGAGACAGATGTTGGCAGTTCAGGGCCAGGAAGCTGCTCCTGGTCAAACTCATTTACATCAACAACATTTTCCTACACTGCAAGAAATAAACGCTCATGAAAAGTCACGGGTGCTTAGCACTGTGCTAATCACTGCACCAGGCAGCAGTGGTCCTTGCGTTTATCGAGGTTTCACGTTTCAAGGGAACAGCGAGCTGTCCTGGAGCAAGCCCTGCATTCATCACTCTGACATGTGGTAGCCCTTCAGTCTGATATTGCCCATCCTCTGACACACAGGTTTCATGCATTTGGGGCAGGTATGGCCCTGGGTAGCTAGGACAGCAAGAGCAGCCATCCATCAGCTCTGCTTTAGGGCAGGAGCTGCATCATGCTCCACCAGCAGTGCCTGGCCTGATGCTTATGGTACTTTTGGCAGGGTCAGAGCAAATCTTCCCTCACCACTTCGTAAAGCAGCACACAACAGGAACAGACAAATCCAGCAGCAGTGGGGGCAGCACAGTAATCCAGGTATAGTTGTTGCTCCTAACTCAGCCCCTGGGTATGACCCTGTCCCCTTGGACACATTACACACACAGGGAGATACCTCTGCAGAGGCTTCAGTGACAGATATTAATGTAAGTGATGGCAGAGGAACCAAGTTAGTTCTTTACTGCTGAATTTAGCCACTTTTGCCCCCATGTTTGTTGTTGAATTGCATTGCACACCAAGCTGCCTGTGTGCACATATTTACACTATAATACTTGCTTGGGTTTCAAAGGGAACTGCTTAGTTGTGCAGAGTCTACATGAAATCCCTGCAGCTGTCTGAAAGCAACCGCAGAATAATCCCGATGATGTATTTCTTGTACAAGTATTCATTTTATTTTAAGGCTGAGGTGATGTTTTTATTCTTTAGTGAAATACAAGGAATGTATTTACTTTTTAGTTCTGAATAGTCACACTTACAAATAAAGTCTACGGGAGATAAAATGCCGGAGCTACATATAACTGTGAACCTTTGATTTACGTATAATAAAAGCTGCAGAAATAGCTGCAGTCATTTTGTATATCTGCTCATCTATTAATTTTGTGCCTAGTTAAGAGGCATTTCACTGCACCTCTTCTCCCAGATCTTCATCTTGCTCATACATTTTGCTTTCCAAAGATCAATACACGTTTTGGCAGTTGTTTGCCAGCTTTAAATCCAGCAATATTGAACTCTATGCAAGTTAACCTAGACATCTGTACATTCCTGCTCTGAAAGTTGTTTTACCTTTCACATATGTACCCAGACCAAGTTTCAGCCCAATCAGGCAGAGCTTAGGGCTAATGGAGGTACTTCATTTAACGGCACAACCGAGCAGATTCAAACTTAGTTCACATCCCCTGTTTTTCATTTAGTTTAAGCACTGAATTTTTTTGGATGGGATAGAATACTCTAGAATAGCAATGGATGCACAACACGGAAAAAGAGATCACTTACCTCCTTACTAGATTCTCAAATATGCACTTTATCATATAGCATGTGATTTAATGGCTATTAAAAACAAATGAAAAAGCACACACAGACCTGTCAGGCCTTTAGTGCAGTTTAAAGGTGCTGCCCTACATCACGCCCTGGGGTCTCATGGAAGAGTAGGAGGAGATCCTTGAGAACCAGCTCCCTGCTGTGATGAAAACCAGCTCTGGCTCTGCAAAAACAAGGCATCCAGAAATCTCCTTAAATAGCCAGCAAGCATGGAAACTTTGTAGTTTGCAAACTATGTTATTTCCTTACTTGCACCATAATCGTGGTGTCTGGTGCAATGTTTAGTTTTTACGCGATGCTGTTTCAAGCAGTAGTTATAAATAAAATAGATAATATCACCCACACACAATAAATCTGCATTTTTTGTCCATCTATGTTTGCACCATTTATAATATAGCAGGTGCCTGCTGACATTCAGTCTTTCAAGGATTTTGGTAGGAGACAGCACTATTTATCAATTTAATCTCTCTCTCTTTTTTTTTTTTTTTTTTTTTTTTTAATGGCTTTATTTTAATTTCATGTTAACAAAGCATAGCTTGGGATACAGAAAATTCATAAACATTAACCATGAGCAAGTTCGCAAGCAGAAAGACCCCAATATAGCATTATCATAGAGAAAGTCTTTGTAATTGTGTGTGCTCAGTGGCAGCAAGATGACCCATGTCCAGAGATTTGCATTAAACAAATCGCATCTTTGGTACCATGAGAGATGCCTTGGCCATTCACATCTGTGAAAGCTCAAAGGAGAGGCCAGCCTTTCATGGACAGCTTTGAGACAGCCACCGATTGCTCTTCCCTTTTTCTCCCCTAAAGAAGGAAATGTTCTCAAGGTATAATCTACACCTCACATTTAGACTTTGGCAAGCAAGGCAAGACTTTAAATATGTGAAGACTCACACAGGGAGAAGTGACCTCAGAATATTAAAAAATCTGGAAATGTAGCTACTTGTCTAAAAGGTGGAGGTTTCAAGCCCCTGCTGACATCAGACACTGGACCTTACACATGGCAGCGGGGTGCTCTTCACCCTATCCCATCAGCTGAAGCACTGCTGGTCCAACCTGCTCTTTCCCATCAATGCCATTCTGCTTTGAGTAATTAAACCTAATCTGCATCAAGGAATCTTGCACCAGGTCACACCAACCACCCAGTTTCCCCCTATTTTTGTCCCAATTGCTGTTTCTTCTGAGACCATCATAACTGTAGATGCAACGGAGAAGGCAACTGTAGGCAAGCCAGCTGTAAGCAGATCAGGGCAGACATAGGCTTTGCCTAACCAAAGACTTAAAAATTAGTCATCTGTGCTGCAGCTGAACTTGGAGGATATCAGAGCACTCACTGAGGGACAGGATTTAAATTCTTTATTAGGCTGAAGGACTGACAGATGAATCATCCACCCCTGCAGTGCTGGTCACCCTCCTCAGGGATGACAAAGAAATAATCTTCTATTATTAAAGTATTCCAAAACCCTTCTCCAAAACACAAAGAACGTTTTCGACTACATTACCCATTACAAAAAGCAGTAAGAACAGAGGCTTTTTATTCCATAGGAGAATGAAGAGTTAGAGATGCTCAAAAATGGTTTGTGAGGAATTGTCATCCAAAGGGCAGAAGCTACCAAACAGACCCTTAGTAAAGTGGTAATTCTACAGTCAGCCAAAACTAGGATTTATTAGGCACTTGGGACTAAGCAACCTGTACACCATTTAAGCTACATATAGCTTCTTCTTTAGCATCAATACTACACAGTACGTGCCGGTTTCTGAGGCATATAAGAAAGAAGATCAAAATTGTTTCACAGGTCTGATACTACGCCTTACACATTTTATTACTGGGGAGCTTAAAAATGAGCAAATCTACAGCTAACCTACATAAAAAAAAAAAAAAAAAAAAAAAAAAAAAAAAAAAAAAGTTCCTTACTACTTACTATGATTCATGCAATTGCTCACCTCCTTCCTTGACCCTACTCTCTGTTCAGTGCTTGCACTCCTACCTTTTGGTAAGCAATCAAATTACAGCAACCTAAAGAGTTCAGAACAAATTAACCATGTGCTCAGTTCACCAGAGCTATGGTAAAGTTATTTAAATTCCTTTTTTTCAGCCACGAGAAGGAAATTGAAGCAGATTTTACACTAATTGTCTCTGACACATTTCTGTTTCTTCCAAGAGCTCTTGTTCAGGATCTGACTTCAGGGCAGATACAGTGACGCAAAAGTCCGCACTTTTAAAATGAACTACGCTTTTTTTTTTTTTTTTTTTTTTTTGAATGACCTTTTTAATGCAGGTAGAAGTGATTCAGCTTGAACACATACATTGACATTCTGCTAAACAAGTTTTCGATAGAACTCAGATTGACAGCGTGGTGTGTACAGAACGGAGCTAAATCTGGTTTTAAATCTTATTTCCTTTAAAATACAGGTGAAAAAGGGAGATGAATGCTACACAATCAAAATTTAAAATAGCAGTTCTACTGTTCTGCTAAAACTGTATGCAGGCTTTCCAGGAACTTGCACAACAATGCTCAGACCACTTCGGAAGATGAAATTAAACTATAGAAAATGACAGTTATCACAGTTCCATGAAACAGTTTTCTGTCACTAGGTATTGCTGTCTTGAAGTACGTACCAATTCCTGTATTTGAATTAAAAAGTAAAATGGCAAGTATGAAGCCCAAATTGAGAATTTACCATGTCATATATGTTAGTGGATTGTATCCTTTGTACATTATTTTACCTGTTAGCTCATCACTAGCATATTTCTTTTAAAAAAGCCTGAGAGGTTTACAAACAAAATTATCATGTTATAAAAAAAATAAATCTTAAACATTGTACGCTGAAAAACAAAAAGATGGAACAGAGCTTGAGTGCATTAGAGAAGTCTTAATTTTATTTAGTTCAAACTACTTTAGGAGTCCTTCTGGTTCTGCCACGACAGTATCTGAGCAGTCTCCAAGTATCTTGTGTACAAGCAATATTGCAAGAAAGCAGAAATGTACTCAAAATGCAGATCCTTCTGCTGAAAGCAAAACTGAAAACCTCAGTAGTCAGTGATGCTTTAACAAGTTGATTTCTAGGACAAATACCCAGCCAAACAATTTTGATGTACTCAGGATCACTCCAGGTTAGGTCTGCAGCAGAGCAGAAAATAGTAAGATAATCCATCCAAAACTTCAGCCAAAAAAAACCCCGACATTATTATTCCTATTCCCTGGCATTATTGCTTTGGGAACAGGAAAGACTGGGGCACAAAAGGGAAGTTTTGTGGAGGAACAATACTAACTTCTATTGTAAGTGACATTTTGCGTTGTTGAATTAGGCAAATAAAGTCTCACAAATAACTCATATTAGTGTACAGTATTTATTACCTTCCATTAATCTGAAACCAATCATTTTGATATGGCTAAATTAATTCTGAAATAAACATTTTTAAATACATAAGATGATGAGAGACTTCAACATGAGAGCGTTTAATTGATCTGTACTCTTATCCCACATGCAACGTATGTCATTCAAAGATATCATACATTTCCTTTCATTTTACACTGGTCCATAATAAAGCACAAATTCTCAGGAGGGAAGCAGTGAGGAAAAAAAGCATATTTTCAAGTAGCCCTTTTATTAAAAAAGGAGCATCAACTATATATTAAGCCAATGTGTTTCTCTCTGATTTTGATTTTACTTACAGAATACAGTTTTGCAAAATATACAGCTTACCAATGATACACAAAGAGAACCCCTTTCCTAGGGGCAAGTAACAACAACAACAAAAAAATACAACAGAAAAGGATTCTACAGGTTAAAAAAAGTCATATTTTAGAACATTATGCCAATTTAGAGAGTCTCCTTTGCTGGTAAGAAAGGTCATGCACAATGTTTTTTTAAGAGAATGTTGTCATTAGTCCATGAGAGATTTGTCTGCATGCTTCACATGAACAGAGAAAGGTACAAGTCACAAGGGGAAGTAACTCTCTCCAGTTATCTTTTAGGCCTGTCTATGTCATCAATAGCAGCCAGCAGCTTCTGTCTTGCCTTCTTGTTGATGTGGGATCCCAGACAAACATTCACCAGATTTGTCAAGTGCTTAGTGGAATATTCCTGGCAAATAAAAGCAGATTATGTTATGGCAAACAGAATAAAAACAGTGGATAAAGATAGAAAACTGAAAACCAGACATACACACTGTGGACTGTTCAACTGATAGTCGCAGTTGGTACACAAGGGAGACTTAAAGTGGTAGTTAAGTCAGATTTGGAGAGTTTTCATAGCTGAGACAGAGAAACACAAAACTGTATTTTGCTACATGGCAGATTATAATGGAAAATGCCTACAATTTTAGCAGTGTTGGACTAAGTTCACAGAAAGTAATACATATTAAAATAATTTTTTAATATATTTTCCATTCTTTGGGAGGTGTGGTCAGAAATACAAATATGCAAATGGTAAGTTTTTAAACACAAAACCATTTTCCTAACAAGATGTGACAAAACTTGATGATTTTTTTTTATTTTGATGTCTCATTTCTGATAAGCTTCTAAATACTTCTGTCCAAAGGGCATTCAAACACCATTAATTTCAGTACATGAAAAAGGAGGAAAAAATTTCAAAAACCTTAAGAGAGGAATTCTTCACACCTGTCAAAACACCACATTTGCCAGTACTACCTTTACCCTTAAACGCCATCCAAACTGTAGCTTCCACCAGTGAGTTTAAACAAGTTTTTCCATATGGGTCACCAAATGACAGCTCACAGTCTCTCTCATAGCTCCAGGTTTAACAAGAAAAATGGTACTACCAAAGTATTTATTTCATCTATTTGTAGCTGAATTTAAAGTAATTGCAAAATAGTTTAAATATCTCTAAATGCTCCATTTTAAAAGACTTTCCACTTTAACAGTGGACCAGCTCCAACAGCATGCAACCATCACTCTCTATTAGTCCTGTTATGGTTAGGTTATGCTACATGGAAGAATGCTAAATGCTTTCAGAACACAAATGAAGCCTTATCACAGACAGCAGTGTTGATCAGGATTCAGTTTTATTAATCAAAGGAAGAAAATTCAATGATTTTTATCCACTGTGCCTTAAGACTTACTTGAAGCAATCCACTCCTAAAAGCCTAATCTGAAATTGTACCCTTAATGATCCAATTGTGCACTTTAGCATATTCAAAACAGAACAAGAAAATTTTCAACTTCACTGAAGGCTAGAGGTTCATCACGGGAAATTTGGCTCAGCTACTTCAGATCATTTTTGTAGCCCCATTTTTAGCAGCATTTAGTGTACTTTATGCTCATCCCATTCATACATGTTTAAATGCTTCCTGATATATGAACTACAGCAAGAAACCAGAACGGCCCAGCTGGCAAGCTTCTTTACTGTAATACTGTAGGGTGGAGTTATGGAAAGATTTTTGATTATCTTATGAAAATTTGCTATTTCAAATCACGTTGTACTAGCTTTAGCTATGAGGCATTGATGGCTTCCAACTAAAATACAGTACACTTTTGCAGAGCTCAAACCAAAAATGGGTTATGCATATGTACTGATGATTTCGCCTTGTTGATTTACTTGAATAAAAGAACAAGTTTATAGGGATGGTGTCTGAAGAACACATTGATAAATGACTTCAGTTAACTCTTAATATTGTAAATGGTAAAATACCTACAGCAGAATTATCTTCACAAGTGAAAATAATGTTTGAAAATACCAGATAGGGGCATATTGAAGTTTTTTTGTTGTTGTTTGGTTCGTGGTTTTTTGTTTTTGTTTGTTTGTTTTGTTTTACAGTGAGAATGTAAAGAGATATGCAATTTGTGGGATTGGACTAGATGATCTTTCAAAGTCCCTTCAAATCCCTAACATTCTGTTATTCTGCAAGATTCATTGAGCTACCAAGTCTCTCCACCATCCAATGCAGCCTTGGTCTTTAATGAACCACTGTTAATAGATTGCCCAGATGTTCCACACAGCATTGACTGGCCATGATTTGTCAGATCTAAAATCCATTTTCAGCCTGTAAATTCCCTGACAATGAAGACTACCAAATAGTTTTCCTTAACAGCTGCACACACCAATGCAGGTGTTTCCTCTCCCTTGTTGCTGTTCTAACCTCACAGTTGATTTAGATAAAAGTCTGGGCCATTGCTTGGGCTATGAAACAGAGTTCACAGTGTATATATGCTTCAGGTGCTTGGGATCCAGCTGCTTCTTTTGCTGTAGCAGACCAGAGTTGCTACCTAACGAGTGGAAAAAACTTTTCTTTGGATTTGACTCATCTCAGAACCCTGGGTAGATTACTGCTCATATACATATATCATAGTGCATCTTCCCAGGATGAACTCTATCAACTAAAGAAATATGGCATTGACCTAGTAACGGTAAATGGCAGTAATAACAAACTTATATTTTCCTTTTGGTCAAATGACAATTATTACTATTGAACAGCTTGCAAAGTCTCTGTTCGTACTCCTTGCAAATATATATTAACTTCATATGATAATAAACATACACACACGTCCATATTGCATCCCATACAATTTTATTATAACAAATTTATATACACATGCATATGAGCATATTCATTTTTAACACACAGAAGAAGTGGTCATTTTGAGTTGTTAGAGTTGTAAAAGAATACAAATTTAACCCTTACCCTGTGCTCTTTTATCCAGCGCTCCATGTCATTTTCTGTTAAGTAGTATGCTTTAATGTAGGTCTCCACAAATTCTTTATCTGGAATAGGCCTAATGTCTGTTAACTTCTCTAGTTTCATTAAGAACTGTTGAAAGTCCAGTTGCATCAAGGCACGTCCTTCATTGCTGCATTTCTTTACATTAGCATAACTGAAAAGAGGAACATGGTGGAAAGTAACAATTAGAAGGAAATAGAAATGAATCTTACTTCTCAAAGCTATTTAACTTAGCCTTTCAAACCTTGAGGAGGAACATAATTAAGGTTTTAAGTTAAAAGCAGACAAGAATGCCTCTTAGGATTTTTGATGCAGTTTGCATTAAATTTGCATTCGTATAATATGTTTTAGTCTCCCACATAGAACAGAAGCTCACAATATGCAATACTAAAACAAACAAAAACCACACACAAAAGCCACTAAAAATTCTACTTTGAACAGCTTAAGAATAGAAGTGGGATGAAGGAAATGAAATCAGTATTGATCAGTGTACTAGACAGTGGCTCTAGTCAAGTGATCATGATCATTGAAATGTGAAAGGTACCATGGCAATTTTAGGAATGATCAACAGGAGCTTGCTGAACTAACTGTGGAAGCATCAGACAGGTACCAAGCTGTCCATAATCACATACAACAACCAGAGGATAAAGGGTGGCAGCACAGAAAACTAGCAGTAGGTTTGAGCTCAAAGAAGAAGGAACAGTAGATGAGTTTAGGACAGGGAAATACTAGGAGGGATTCCAGTGGGGTGATAGGCAACAAACTAAGGAAACAATCTTTTTGAACAGATGAGAAACAAACCCAAAAGAGGCACAAGGGCTGAAGCAGAATAGGTTGGTAGGACAATGGTGACGTTAGCCAGTTGAAAGGAAAGAAGGAGTTGGGGAGAAGACAGTTGTTTTGTCCCATTTACTTTGATTTGAGGTGATGTTAAAGTAGAAACTGAATTATCAAAAAGGAAGAATAGTTGTTTAGGACATGTCTTATGATGAAACCGGTAAGCTACAGGGAGGTCATAGCTAGATTTAGTCTCCATGAAGATGAAATTGATCTCTCAGAGACTGCAAGAGGAGGAAAGGAAATAGACTTGAATTTAAATGTGATGGCTTGACAGAAGCAGTTGGAAGCTGGTGATTCATAATAGACAGCTAACACTTGGAGAACAAAGATGTTGTTGAGGTCCTAAATTAGAGAAAACAGCAGAAGAGTGGGATGGAAAGAAGTGAAACAGACAGTAGGAAGTGTAAAGTAGGAAGGTAAAGATAACCAGGAAAGATATATGTAAACAAAAGCAGAAAGACTGAAAGAAAGCATGTATTCAACAATGCAGAAGATGACAGTACAGACAGGTAGCAAGTGGACAAAACCACAAAAATAAATACAGCGTATGAAAAGACTGCAATACTCAGGCTACAATATTGATCCTGAAAAGACCAGGACACTGATGGTGAGGTAGGAATGAGCAAAGCATAGCAGTTTCTGGCTAAGGTGTCTGAGTCCACATTTACCAAGCCAACTAGGACACCTCTCCATTTCTGATGAAACTGGAAGGCTCCTGCTCCATGGAGATCCTAAGGTAACTGCTAGGGCTGACAACTTTCTTCCTTGCAACTGTCTTTCTTCCCAGTAGCAACAAACAGCATCACTATAGAGATGCTGACAATCACACTTTATCCCCATAAACTCAACAGCTTACCAGGGCATTGCAAAAATTATAACCTTTAAAACCGTGATATAAGCATTCTCATTACAGACATATTTACCCAACTCCAAGACTTCCGAACTACTTACCCTTCCACAAGGGTTCTATTAGCTAACCGAATGCAGTGCTCCCAAAGGATATTTGAGACTGGCAGTGGAATACGGACTCTCTTAGATACTTCATTCAACCTTCTGTTAAATTCTTCAAATTCCTGATGAAACATGAAAGGTCATTACTCCATCAGCATGAAAAAGACCATGCCTATATACATGCTTAGAAAAAAAAAATGCACATTAAAAAAAAAAAAAAAAACACACTAAAAATAAGAGCAAAGCAGAGAAGCATAATAGGCACAGACTATAGAGACAAGCCTGTGCAGAGTAGAAAGCATACCACATTATAGTATACCATTCATAACATGACCTCAGTAATTTTATTTAAAAAATAAAAAACACTAATTGGGTTCTACAGAGGTGTAGGTAGTTCTCAGAGAAACTGAGACATCCAAAAATTAGTCAAGTATCTAATCCCTCAAATGCCATTTCATTGCCTCACTCTCTAAACTCATCTTTAACTTCCTGAAAGCCAATATACAGCCCCTGAAAAAAACCAATGGTAAGCTCTCTATCCCTCCAAATACCTGCCCCATCAGCATTCAGAGAGAAGCTCAAAAACATAGTAACCATTTTTCGTTCCTCAAAGTTCTCAGGTGCTTTAGAAAGGACCGAGAGCACCCACTGAAAACAAAACCAAATCCAACAGTTTAGCTGGATACTGTGCTGCTAGATAACAATTCAGATTGAAGGAAGGCACCTGCTTCCACCTGAAACATCAATGGACTCGATGGACTTGAGCTGTTGCTATGAGTGACAAACTAGTCATAACTGAAATTAATTACTGCTACAATGATTTTTGTGACTTACGTAAAGTGAAATAGAGGTTGGCTACCAGGAACTAATGCCTCTATCATTAAAAAAATAAAATGACCGTAACATAAAGGAGACCTTGACAATGAACTGCTTTGCATAATGAGCAAAACCAATTTGTACTGCAGCCTATTAATGCAATACTTGTTCAACAAAATGCTTCCATTCCACAGCTGGAATCTAGCTTTTATCCTTTCCCTACCAAGAATTCAGCAGGAGAACAAAAAAATAGCCACTCCATTGGGAATTTCAATAACCATTTTAAGCTATTATCTGACCAAACAATTGGTATTTAACACAAATTTTCTGGGAAATGTTGCAAGAGGAAGCATGGTACCACAATACCATGCCTTAACAGACATAGAGATTACTCTTGTGAAGATGAACATGCCATCACTCAGAACCAATGAATTCTTGAACAGTGCTCTTTTCCCAATTTATCTACTTCCATACATACATGACTGAGTAAGGAATTCTGCATATGTGCGCACATGGCTAAAAGCAGTTGTTTATTATGTTAAACATTTTGTTTACATCTGACACTCCTGGAGTCACACAGAAAATCACTAATTGCTAAGTAGCAATCTAAAAGCCTCTGTAGAAACTATTATTAGCTATATAACATAGAGGCCAGAAATTCAAAAAGCTTTTAAATTGCATTAGCTGATTGTCCTGAAGCAAATTCATCAGCAGCTGCACACTCACAGAAGGGAAAGTTCTACTGTAGTGACCAAACACTGTAAGTACAAACTGATTTCAAGAAGCCACTGCAGCATAAAGAAGGGTAGTCACAAAGATTCAGAGAAATTCACTGCAGTCTCCCTTCTTTTCTTTTTTTTTTTTTTGAAGCAGAGAATAGCTGTAAAGTACAAAAGTGTAATCAAATCTGTTATTCAATACAGATGCTTAACTTTCTCTGTGATACATACCTCATCGATCTTTAGATTAAATTTTTTAGTTTCCCCATGAGATTTACTGTAATTCCACAACTTCCTTCTAAAGACCTTTATAAAAATAGTTTAGGCATAAATAAAAATCTAACAAAGGACTGTCGCAAGAATTCGTTCCATATGCCATAAGATATGGCAATTGTGTAACGACTTCTACTGAATGCAATTGAGAAGGTGGCTGAAAAACTTCTCATTTAGCTTCCTTTTAAAGTGCTAACTTCTAAAGATACCAACTTCAATTAGAAAGCACGCTATTATTAGTAGTGCTGGTTTGTCTGATAGCACCTGTGATATTGCTCAAAGACAACTGAAATAATTATGCAGAACCACAAACAGCCTTTGTTAAAACAAATCAACACATACCACTTCCTCAGGCCACTGTATTTTCCTATTTTCCTCAATGTTACTTCCAGATAATAGACATTTACCTTCTATTCAGGACTTAGACATGAAACTCATTAACCTTTTGTAGTCGCTTTCATCCATAATGTAGTCAAAAAACAGCACTGAAAACAAACATTAATGTATTCTGCCAGTAGCAAGAACAATGAAAATTCTGGACAGACCTCCTTGTAACAACTTACTATTTGTCAGGATGCTGCATAACTCTAGTCATGCTGCTTTAATAGCTTTAGTGAAGAATTACAACAGCTTAATGTTTAAATAAGCTCTAACACACTGGTTCTCAGAAAGTATTCACCTTTAAAAGAGCATCTACATATACATTGTGCTGTGACATGATTTCCTTCACATCCCATTTTACATTAGTCATGAGAAGCAGCATCTGTTCATAATCAATGGCTTTAGCAGCAACAATCCAATAAACTGGTTTGCGTAGTTCACTGGCAGTTGACACCGTCTGAAATCGAATAAAAAGAAAATTCAATTCAATAAATTTCTGGCTAATAAGAGCAATACGTAACGATGGTATACAAATATGGGTACTACACAGTACAAGTTCCAAATCTTCTTTTTTAAAAAAATAAAAAAAATAAAAAAAAAAATCACCTGTGAATTACACAATTCTGACCTGAGAATAAAACTGCTGAAGAAAAGGCTTCTTGGCAGCTGGCATCACCGCATCTAGATGAGGTTGAAGAAACTCAAACTGCTCAGCCAGAAATACCCTTTGAAAGCAAAGGAAATTCACCATGAACTAAATGCAACATTTAGAATGCCTCTATACTTCTTTGCTAAATATCTTAACTGGTGGAAATGATATGTAACCTTGGAAAATGTAATCCTGATAAGAACTGTGCCATTTTTATGCTAATGTGTCAACGTATATTCTCAGTTCTGACAATTTTAAAATGTGATTGTGATCAAGAAAATGCTTCAGTAAAAACACTAAGGCTTGAGTAGCAACAATTCAGATTTCTATTTTACTCAGGATGTACTGCTGAAGTCTGATCCAAAGCCTAGTGAAGTCAGTGGACAAATGTCCCATGATTTTCATATGGCAGGACAGTCTACATTAAAAAAAATCCATTCCAGAATTTCAAAATAACATTCCAAGTTACATACTTACTAGTGAACTTTTAAAAGACAGAAAACGAGATCAAATTCTTCAGCATGGGTAGGATTATTTTTTCATATCTATGTAACAAAGAATTACATTTCTAACTAAGCATAAATGAACATTTAAAAAAAAATACAAACAACTTAATTTGGAAAAACATTTTAGAAACTAATTACTAATCTTTAACAGTGTCCTCTTCTGTGTGGGGAAAAAAAAATAAAATCCTACCTGACTCTTATTACTATTCTGACCAAATAAAGAACATTTTGTAAGAGTTTGCATTCCTCGTCCATTATAATCTCCTTTTCACAGGTAAACTTCCACTTGTTGCCAAGAATATCAGAAACAAAGCCAAGCCAATATGAACTATGCAGTTCTGAGTCTTATATTAAGTACTCAAATACTGATAGCTATGGTTTAAATGACACCTACATATTGAATACTCCCATAAGCCTCTTTAAAATTATTTTTTTCCTCTAAGATTTGGCTTTGTAATATCACAAATTACTGGACCAGCTGCAGTAAAATTTTATTGCTTGTGCTTGCAGGTGGTAAACCAAATGATCAGGTGCTGGTACCTTTAATTAAAAAATTACCTCCATTGCTCGTTATTAAAATCACATTCATAAGTAGGAATTTTTGACCTCTGAAGAAGGTTTTGGCATGTAATCACAATCTCTTAAACGATCCTTAGCTTCCAGTGACCACAAAACACGATGTACAGTAAATAACCTACAAGGATTCCGTGGCTACCACTCTCTCTGCCAAACCATACAGCGAGTTGCCAGATGTCAGAACTACTAGATGACTGAGATGTGGGCTTGGCACCTTCTCCTTTCTCTCTTCAGCAGCTGTGAGAGTTCCTCCGGGATCACCAGAGCCCTCCTAAAATAAAGAATTAAACAACTCAAAAAAAAAAAAAAATTGACTGGAAAACAGCAAGAATGGCGGCAACTCAGTAGTTTCCGATGGCTTCTGATTTGATAAAGGAATGTTTCTAATTTTATGACATAACTTAAATCAAGCCTGAATCCAACATGACCACCATGTTTTCTATTTCAACAGTATGGTGGTGTTCAAACAAGTGAAAAGCATTCAAACAAGTGAAAAATCACATCATGCAGATCAGTATCTGTCTCAGGAAAAGAAAAAATAAAAATTAAAAAAATAGAACAAACTAATGCCCATACAGGCTTTAGCCCAACTGCCTCTAGAGAGATTAACTTCTCACCCCTGGATATAGTTTCTTCAGTATGCCAGCAAACAAAGAGACAAATCAAAGGAATATTATTCATGTGTGGGCTTAACCACTCCTGTGATCTGTGGCTAACTTAGGTAAAATACATGTGATTTTTTTTTTTAAAACACTATGTCACCATTCCAGAACAACTTTTACCCTGCAGACAACTCAGTTTTAAAGAGCATGGAAATATTCACAGCACCAGGAAAAAAAAAAAAAAAAAAAAAAAAAATATCCCTCTGGATTTTATGAGTATAAGTAGATAGAAGAGGAATCACAGAAAGAACAGATTTCCAGAGCTACAACAGTGGTCTAACCAGGTGTGTAAATGGACACCACTTGATGCTTACCTGTATTTTCCAATATCAGATCAGGACATGAAAACAAAGAAGTAGTTATGGCTTTACATTTATTAGCCATACTATGCTTACTGCTTACGCACAGTCTATAAAATATGGAAAGTGATACAAAACACAAGAAGAAAAATGATACAAAACACAAATCAGATGATGAAGATTGGCATGACACAGCACTGATTTCTTAACTAAGAGCCCTCCAAGTCCCTAGGATAAACATTCTGTGGCCAACAAGTGGTGTGACAAATCAGCCTTGTTCTATGATTATAAGACATTACCTAACTCATTCCAAGTATCAGGATTGAGACAAGAAAAATATACACTATAGATCTTGAAAAGCCAAGGTACTGCATACAACAGATGAACAGGTGAAAAGGGAGAAACCAAAGTGTAGGTTATTCTGGCAGAAAAACCTGACAGGCCCATTGTGGTTATAATGTAGCAATTAAAGGTGGAGCAGGAAAAAGTAGTTATGTCAAGTTGAGTAAGGAGTTTGTGAGAAATTAAGTGATTCAGAATGAGCAGAAAAAATCAGCACTTTAAATTCCTATAGACAAAGCAGCACGAAAATGTATTTACAGACTGGATGAAAGCCAAGTCAAAAATTACATAAAGAACAAAAGACAACTAGGAACATAATATTGTCCAAGCTGCTAAAAACGGTTTGAGGTGCAGAGGACCAATGTCATTACTACTCTGCAATGAAATACTTACGAGTATTCTGTTCACCTACCCCAAGTATCTCACTTTTGGAAGCCACAGTATCAGTTAAGGCAGCTATTTGCATACAGAGGATATTCACAAACACTACCTAGGTAATGGCAGTACCATAACTAAGAAATATTTTGTGAAGATAAAGAAGATGCTAAGAGAGAGGTAAAATATGGTATCATTTTTCCTTCCAAAACACCAATAACCATAGATCACTAAGTGATCGATGCCACGTACCGACTTGGGTGCTTACTGGTCTTAGTGGATTAATTAACGCGATCAGTATGCATCATTACTATTGCGAAAACACATTTCTGGTAGAAATGACAAATGCAAGGACAGAATGTGTGCAGATCTTTCTACACATCCCACTTGGGGAACTGACAGTGAGGAGACACAAGCTGCACAGAAACAGATAACTTGTTTCAATGTATTTGGCCTAAGGAAAGCAGCAACTTACTATTCTATACTGCTCTTCTCTTTCCCTTTTGTTACAGGCAGTTAAACATCACACAGCCCTTCACTCACCCTCCCTTAACCCTGTCCTGACTGAAACCAGGACACCTTTTAATACATCCTGCTGGTATGAATGGAACAACCTATAGACTGCTATTTCTGGAGAATCCAAATTATCATCTCTGCTGTTTCAGAGCAGTTATCTGTACTGAATCTGTCTTATACTTGCTACAGAAAGGGCTGAACATGGAGTTGAGATGTACTTACGAAGTTCAATACAATGTACCCAAACAAATTTTTGAAAGCCATTTTGTTCTCTTACCTCTCAGAAAATGAATCTGCACTCTAATTCACTTTAGCAGAAACACTTAAAGAACTTGCATTTTTTATTCTTTTGAGTTTTCCAGCAAGTATTTCCTTGAAGCGACTTGGTTTTGCTTTGACACTCCAAATTTGTTACTCGGTCAATGAGATCCCAGCACTCTTACACATTACTTACTATAACAAAACAAAGACAATTCTGCTCAAAAGGCCCCTTTTATTTATTTTTCACTAAACCTATTTCATTTATTTGGCATAAAAAGTTTCAGACCATAATTAAAGCACTGTCAATATTAGCAGTGCAGAGATTAACATAAGCCATAGGTGGACAAAAACTCATCACTGGTGTATTTACAATGCTTTGAATCAGCTAGTACATTTAAAGCAGCAGCACCTGAAGAAATTGCTTGCTCAATCCTGCAAAGAGCTAAGCAACCAACTCTAAGATTGTTTGACTGGAGCATCATACACCACTCCTTCCATCATTGTCGTTGTGACTACCTTTACACAAAACATTCAAGATTACAAACACATTCACGTATCATAAATGCAAGGGGCAGGGACAGGTTCACTTCCAAATGAAATGCAGAGTTCTGAGTGGAGAAGGAGGGATTCTGTTTGTTTGTTATTGTTTGTAAAATGTGGGATTACTGCAATGTTAGTTTGTTAGTTATATCAGTGCAGGCGCAGCATATGGACATTGAGCATTCTGGATCACAGCTGAGGTGTCAGATCATGGTAAAGGGAGCATAGCTGAACACATGCTTGTATTTCATCTTTTTCCTGTTCACAGTCTAAAGCAGGAATTTAAACTGCAGGTGGACTTGCTGCAGTTTATAGAATACAGTATAAAGTAGTTTCACTGTGAAGTATTGCACTGTGAAACAGAGAAGAGTGATTCAGCTATAGCTGAGTACTTACAGGGGACAGGACCCTCCAGCAGAAGCAGGGGGTATGTGATGCATAAGAAGAGACACAGGGAAGAGGAGAAGAAATGCTTTAAATAGCTGCAGTCTTTTTGCTCAGTGATCATGAGTCAGAAACCCATCTCACTGTTTCTCTGTGGTCCAAATGAAAACTGGGATAGTACTTCCCTCACAGGTATGGTGACTATACTGTAACTACAGTATCTATTAAAAGAATACACATTTCTTGCACTGTAATAATAGGGAAGTAAAAACTTAGAACAGAGCAGCTCCATAAAAAGCTGCAGGGAATGCCTCGAATCAACCTCCATACTCTTCTTCATACTGAAGATCTGGGCCAAGACAACCCCAAGCACAAACACAGGCTGGGCAAAGAATGGATTGAGAGCATCCCTGAGGAGAAGGACCTGGGGATGGTGTTTGATGAGAAGCTCAGCATGGGTTTGCAATGTATGCTGACAGCCCAGAAAGCCAACCATATCCTGGGCTGCATCAAAAGCAGCATGGCCAGCAGGGAGAGGGAGGGGATTCCCCCTTTTGCTCTGCTCTTGTGAGACCCCACCTGGAGCCCTGCGTTCAGCTCAGGGGCTCCAGCACAGGAAAGGCATGCGCCTGTTAGAGTGAGTCCAGAGGAGGGCCATGAGGGTTATCGGAGAGCTGGAGCACCTCTCCTGCGAAGACAGGCTGAGGGAGCTGGGGTTGTTCTGCCTGGAGAAGACTCTGGGGAGACCTTATAGCAGCCTTCCAGTAACTAACGGGGGCCTACAGGAAAGCTGGGGAGGGACTCAGTGTCAGGGGGTGTGGTGATAAGGCAAAGAGTAATTACTTTAAACTCAAGGAGGGTAGGTGTAGATTAGAAGGAAGATAGGAGGAGGAAGTTCTCCACAATGAGGGTGGTGAGGCACTGGCACAGGCTGCCCAGAGAAGCTGTGGATGCCCCATTCCTGGAGGTGTTCAAGGCCAGGCTGGATGGGGCTTTGAGAAACCTGGTCTGGTGGGAGGTGTCCCTGCCCATGGCAGGGGTCTGGAATTAAATGACCTTTAAGGTCCCTTCCAACCTAAACCATTTTAGGATTCTATGATTTTATGAAAATTCTACAGAAGATAGATAGATATTCTAAGATACAGAAGAGAAGGCAGCTTAGCTTTACCTTGCCAGAAGCAGAACCTCCCTTCCACTTTGCTTTTTCCTTCACAAAGCAGGACTAAAATCCAGCTGAAGAATAATAACAGTATCCTATGAAGGTATCTGATATAAACTAGATAGCATTAATTCAATCCCCAAAAGAATACTGAAACCTATCACGACAATTTTATTTTATTTAACGGAAATGGCTTCTAAACCCTCCAACTTTTCCCCTTTCTCTTGTCAATATACATAAATAGACCTTCATTCACTTGCTATCTCAATAAATAAATAAATAAATAAATAAATGGATGAAGTCCAACCTAGGAATGATCCAGTCTAAATTAACAGAGTCTTGACATAGACAATAGAGTGCAACCTTCACAAACACTGAGATGTGAGGAAGTATTCTGAAGTCAGAACATGAAGTTCTGACAAAGCCTTAGTAACAGAATCTGAATAAACACTTGTTGGGACCATCCTTATGAAAATAAAATATTGAAAGATGCTGCCACTAGGAACCAAAATGTAGCAGAAATCATAGTCCTTAATAAAGTTATCATGAATAGAAAACAATGCAAAAAAAATAATCCCAACAGGCCATGAGACTGAATTCCACAACACAAACATGCAAAATATTTTCAGAAAGCAATTTACAACAAACTAAGAAAAGAGACAGGAATTTTGATGAGCACAGAACAATCCATACAGTCATGAGAAATAGCCACTTGATGACAGTAAAGTTTAGTCTTCACTTTCACAAATTTTTAATGATGATAACAATAAAAATACCCTGAAAACTTTTCCTTCCTCGTGAATCAAAAAGTAAAAAATTCCTATTGACAGCAAAAAAACAGCATGTGTTCATAAGATATTAATAAGCTTCATTGAATGTCTTGAAGTTAGCATTTACCTAAGATTCCTTTCTCCTTTCTAGTCTTACCTAGAACAAAGCTATTTATTCTGACACTAGTGTTACTTGTAGCAGCACTGTTAAATGACTGAGGAAGAAAAAAAAATCCAGTTATTTTTCCCATATTTACTCATAGAAATATTTTTTTAATTATATTGACTAGAAAAAAAAAAAATGCAAAACACTGTTAGGAATAATGACTATAGAGTAAGTTTAAAAAATTAATTCCAGAACTTTCTATTTTTCCGTAATATTTAATGGATTTATCTGCAATATCTTCCTAGATTTTTTTCTTTTCTTTTCTGAATACTTTGCTTCTGAGATGAATATCATGACGACTTTAGCTTTTTTTCTGTATTATAGAGGCCTAGGGTTAATAGTTCTCATGCTCCCTCTACTGACTTTGTAAGAAATGGCCCCCAAAGCCTTTAAAATGTTTCTCATAAAGAATGGTTTAGGACTCAACTGTTCTGAATGCTTCAAGGAATTGAAAAGGCACCTTAGTATGATTCTGTGGAATACCAAATCCCTATGAAAGTCGTTGTAGAGCATTTGTCTCTCACTTCTGCTTTCAAAAGTAAATTCTTCCTCCAGCATTCATGGGATTAATTACTGTACAACTTATTTATGATACTCTTTAGAAATTTCTTCATAATGTTTCAAGTGTTTTATATTTAGGTCAAAAAAAAAAAAGTACACAATTCCAATTTTGTGTAGTTCTTAATATTTCTTCATAAATGCTGCTCCTCAGTTGAATCTACCAAACCTACCTGTTTACCCTTTTTAATGTGATGTGCGGGAACAATAATCTACTACCAGTGTGGCACAAGGATCATATACACTCTTCAATTTCTGCAAATAACACGAAGTGACTGACACATATAGTTTGTAAAATATGACAGGGAAAATTCCCTGATATTCATAAATGACTTAACAAAGGGCTTAACTTACGAATTCTATTATTTTATGAGGTGAATGAGTTTCTTGATGGCTTACTGTTTTGCTATTCTTTCACTGAAGAAAAATGAGTTGTCTGTTTTACTTTTTTTAAAAAAAATAATAAGGATAATATTGGAATGCCCCTCTCCTTTTATTACATAAACCGTAATACCTTATAAGGTTTAAATGCATAATTTTGTTGTTACTTCTAGTAGAAACTATTAAACTGATTTTGTTGTATATTACGAACTAGGGATTTCACACAGTAATGATACTTACATCACGATATACCAAGAAATAGTCTTTGTCATTACAGACATTGATTATGACAAGAGAGAAAAAAGAAAATCTGTAAGCCATGGTGAAATACAATCCCTGAATTTCTGACACAACCCTCTATTTCGCTAAGCATTAACAAAATCCAGGTACTTACCAGATCGATGAGGCTCTCCTGGATTCTATTCAGCGTCGTGCGTAGTCTGCTGCTACTGAGGCCCAATCCTGTTGATTCAAACTGGAAGAAAATATTTAAGTTTGGAAAGGAACAATCCTTAGTTTAAGCTTTACAAAGTTACAGCAAAACTTCAGTATGTAAATACTGGGTATAATTTACACATAAAACTTTTAGTACATAACTGCAACTATAACTGTACAAAATGAAAAAGAGATCAACAGAGGTTACTGCACTCAACGCTGCACCGATATAAAGGATGACCTGAGTACATATCATGAAGATGACAACTTACCATTCAAATCAATCAGTACGTGTACTTTAATGCTGAACACTTTAAGTGAACACAGGACTCCAGATTGCCTCCTCTGGGACACCAGCCCAAAATGGCACACAACTGTGCCCCAACCGAGACTTGCATGCACACCACACCCAAGCCAAATGGCCTTGACTTCTCTCTCAAACTGTAAATTTCTTCTGAATATCTAACTTGCATGTGTAGAGGTATACTACTGATCTTTATAAAACAGTCGTTAGCACTTAGTGTTTATAAAGATCAACCTGACAAATGTGCCATCTTCATGTTCACGGCTCAGTAGCATTATGGGGGCAGGTGTTCAGCTGGGATAAATCAACACACTGATTCCCTGGTAAATGCAACAAATTATACCAGCTGAGGTGCTGATCTGATGTGTAATTAGTGTAGCTACTTATCTGCTACTCACAATTACAAAGAAACAAGAACAAACTACCAAACTAGAGGCAGTGGAAATGGGACAACTACGCAACACACATCTAAGTCAAGAATCTGGAAGTATTTGAATACAGTTCTGGTATGTGATTCACACCAAAAAAAAGCAATCTACTGAACAATATTTAGAGCAATAAAGTCTACAATGAAGTCTACTGTATTAGACTTCTTTTCGATGCACTAAATCAGGGAAAGACATGTTTGAGTCCTCTTCCTTCCCTCTTTTAAATACAAAAAGGAATAGCTTATATCCCCATTTACTACGTCTAACAGTTCTGACTTAAGATGTCCATCTATCCTAATTTTCCCATATATTCAGTGAAAATTTACATTGGAGTTGAATTCCCACATACCCTCTGCCGAAATCTAGAGCATGATCTAAGAGACAAAAATCACTATCCTAACGTCCGTGTTTGATAAAATAAAGTTTTTGTTTTTCAAGTGAGAATGTTTTTGTTTGCCTTTTTTTAAATGAAGATAAATTGTGTTTTTATTCACATTTTTATTGTGGATATATAGAGATTCCTTTCATTTTGCAGGTATACACGTGAAAATCTCACCTGCCCCTTGCTCTTTAAAAAATACACCTTTAATCCCCCCAGATTATCTTTTCTAACTTTATTGTCATATAACAGTTTTTCAAGTTACAGACAAAGCAATAGTGAATTCAAGGTTGCCTGTCCTCCTTGTTAAGGTAGGGATAATCAGGAAAACAAAAGCTGCTTAAGAAAAAAAAAAAATATATATATATATATATTTAAAAAATGTATCTGCAAGTTTCAGCTATCAAATTTCATTTTAAGGGAGCCCTTCCTACACCATCAGAATGCAGACTACACAGTCTGCCATTATTCCTCTCTCTCCACCTTTCCGTTACTAACTCTCAAGAGCTATCAATAACTTGCAAGTACTTATTTTATAATAATATATTTATTGCTAAAAATGGCAATTTTGTGTTACTATGAAACATATAGGAATAATAATAAGGAACACAAAAACAAATCTTAAGTTTCCGTACTACATTGCAGAGCTCCAGATTCAGCAGGCAACCTGTTACAGCTTGAAGTGGTACGTCTGTACGTATAAGAAAAGAAGGGAAAAATAACTAACTAAGAGGGCAAAAAGAGATTATTGTGCAGCATCTCCTCCTCAAGGCCAGAACTTCATGACTTTAAGCAGAATATGTCACTCATCAGTATAACTCTTCTCTTGCTTCATCAGTATAACTCTTCTCTTTTTCTATTTCTATATGTGAAGTGGTAGATATTCAAATGCCACAAATGACCTAGTAAGATTAGCATTAGAGAATTTATAGAATAATTTCACTCATCACCAATTCAATGTGACTCTCTATCTTTACCAAAAAAAAAGTTTAAGTGTTTTCTACAAGTATGGCCATTGGATTTATGCATTATTATAATGTGTTGTCAAAAAAAAAATAGTACCTTAAATTTATTCTGCTAAGGAAAACTGTTCTGTAGCACGTTCATCAATATTGTACACTTTCATGAGTGGATACTAAATATATGTAATTTATTTTAATTTCAAATTAGGTTGTTCCATAATTTGAGATAAGTAGAAAAGACAGCCTTAATGTGGACTCCAGGAATTAAAAAGGTTTTGAAATAGTAATTTTGGTTACAGTGGTGTGCAACGTTTGGCAGTGAAGAAAGCCAAATACTGACTACATAGGCTAATCATTCTAAAGATGGAAAAGAGCAATGACCTAGCATCATGACCAGATGTAGAAGTCAACATATGTATTTTAAATCCCTGATTTTCACTGAACTGGCAACAAACTACGTACAATTCATCATTCCTGTACTAACACATATATAACATAAGCACAATGTTTCAACCGCTTAAGGAAGTTATAACACTAGCATACTTTCAAGAAACCCATTTGATGCATGTTTTATAAATAAAAATTAGAACACGAACACTGACAGTGGTCTAAATCACATACCATCAACCATCTCTACTTTTTAAAGGTTTATAACACAATGGGAAGTGAGAACATTTAAGCAGCATTACAAGAGGGTTTATCTCATTCATAGACCCTTTGTAAGCATTATGTTTCCCACAGAAAATCACGTGTCAAAACAAAAATTAGGCACGCTACGAAAACATCACAATTTTACCACCCATCTGCTATGTTTACCTGCCTAGCACTGTGCTGTTCTCTGAGAGAAGTAGAAAGTAAGGAACTTGGTATGGGCTTTAAAAACACAAACAGAAGGTGCAAATATATATATATATATATATATAAACACTGAATACCAGAGCAGCTGATTAAACCAATGGAAATCAATTAGCTTAACAAAAACAAAACAACAAAAACACACACCCATATTCTAAACACAAACAAGTTGCAAATATATTTGTTCTGCCAAAGAGAACAGCTCAAAAACATTTAGAACCATATGTTGAGAGTCTGAAAATCCAATGCAATTTGCCAAAAGATGATGACGAATTTGGAACCCTACTACATTATTGCTTGTGAAGTAATTTAGAGGCCAAGAGAGGAGAAAATTGTTTTTACATGCTGCTTTTCATAAATGCTTTAAGACCATCCTGTTGAAAGTTGATCTATGTTATGTAAAGACATTGCCAACAAGCATTTATTTTAACTACAAGATCACTCAAAAAAAAAAAGTTTTTGTTAATGAAATTAGCTTGTCAGAGTAATAATTGATCCGAAAAACTGTATTTCAAACCTCTTAAATCTGAGGTGCTACTTAACTTTCATGGCCCCCTTCTCCTCTTCCCTCAGCTATTTCTAAGCTAGAGAAATACACATAGGAAAATCAAATCGCCTTATCCTTTCTAGGCTCCAAGCCACCACGTGCTACTGCAGCCTGCTCCTTCACTCCCCACTTTCTGCAGCTACTTCCAGGTACTTCACATCATCTTTACTCTCTATTCAAAATACTGGTGGAATAAAAAGGTACAGAATGTATTCAAAACAATCGTCTTTATGTCCAAATGATAATGATGTTCCCTATACTTACTCCCCTTGTTGCTGATCTAAACAGCCTTTTCTAACTCCTGCATTCAGATCCATTCTGATAACACTGATTCTCTGGGAGTACCATATATTTGGTACCATATATTTGGTAAAGAGATCTCCTCTGTATTCTCATTCTATGTATATATCGATACGGTGAAACAAAATTAGGTTTCTACGTACCGTGTCATTTCGTCCAAAAAATGTATAGACTGCATACAGATAGTAATCGAAGAGCTGGGACATGAAGTGGATCACATCAAACGCAATTGGTTTGAGAATATTCATCATCTGCATATATTTACCTTGAAAATTAAATACAGAAGATCAGTTTCCTCAGCACAAGTGCTACAAAGATGGTGAACTTGAAAAACTCAAAAAAAAAAAAATTTCCAAATTTTATTATTTAGCTTTGAACATTGATTAAGAGCAACTTAGCAATATTTTAGAGATTAGCAGGTTTAAAAATAAAGCTACATATTATGGCTAAGACACATAAATGACTCAAGACTTCTCCAAATGTGGATGTTAAACCATATCAAAATGTCTTGAACAATTCTCGGCCTTCTGGTACCAAATTCAAAAAAAAAGAAACCACACACACACACACACAAAAAAAAAAAAAAAATGGATATTGGATATGGATATTTTTCAAGCATTAGAAATCTACAGTATAAAAATGATACACCCAAGATTGGATCTCATCCAGCAACTCTAGGAATAATGTATTTCACATCAGCAACACATCATTTCCTGCTTGCCTTTCTTTTATTTGTGAAAAGTAAAGGAAACGTAACACTATGAAGGACTGCTTAAAGATATTGTTTCCAAAAAAGGGAGAGATTTCCACTGTAGGCATTACAAGAAACTGCTAAATGACTGCTCTACCACCACCAAATATAAAGAAAATATAAGCTCCAGATTGTACTGCTCCTAAGAGGTTAACTCCACAAAACCAAAAATAAAACCAACACACAGAGACAAAAACCACCTCTCTAACTTTGGAGTCTGTGATTCAAAAGAGCCTAGACAACCTCTGTACCAAGGTGGAATCAGATCAGGTCAGAAAAAGACAGTTGGAGTAGGAAACCCAAATCATTTTAAGATGTTTGTTAAATCATTTGAAATGTTTCTAAAGGGACAGACAGACAGAACACGAGGATTACGAACAAAAAGAAATCAAAAGCAATGGAAAGTTTTTAAGACTAGTCCAACCAGGACCTGAAGAAAATTAAATCACTATTTGTTTACTAATTTTCACTGGATTAATTTTGCACTTTAGCATGTGTTACTGAATGTCCTAAAATAGGGACACCCAGGGAAAGGAATAATTCCTTTCTCTTCCTTCCTGCTCTCTTTTGTTGTGCATTTGACTTTTGAAAATAATTTAAATAAAGTCTCAGGACCTTCATCTATAATCAAACAGATCACAGGATTTGGACTCAGAAAGGCATTTTTCTCTACAGGTTTAATTCACAGGGTCTATAGGTATTTTGTTTTCTAGCATAGGGCATGCCTCTTTTCAAAGGGTCATAAGAAAAGTGGACTTAATGAAAAACCCTGCTTTTGCAGAGACACTGGATTTCCAGCTAGGTAACTCAGAAATGACATACTACTTGTCTTATTAACATCTTAAAAGCATATTTAGTAAGCTTTGGGTTATTATAGTAACAGACAGTAAATGCAGTTCTCCCAGCATGTAGGATATAGCACATTATTTAACAAAATTTCATATTCTAGACATGTTTTGACATGACAGGTTGGAAATAAAACTACATGAAGGCGCCAGAATCATTTTTTTTTTCCTGTAGTGTGCAACACCATTTAATCAAAGTTAACATTGTGCCCAGCAAAGTAAATTACTAATTGATATAGAAAATACGGTTTTACACAGAGAAACCAAATCAGCTGCTGTGTCAGAAGGAGTAACTTGATTTTTTTAAGCAATTACTTGTGATCATTAAGGATGACATTCATTTGATAAATACATGACACAGCTATGGTGGATAAATACATGACACAGCAGTATGGTAAGAATCAAGCAAAAACCCGGTATTGCTACTTCCCACATTTCTATCTAGCTTAAACTCCCTGCTTGAACATCTGTGTCCCAGTTTGCTAACACACACAAGAATATATTTTGTTATTTTTGGAGACCTGACAAGCGTTGCAATATTTAATATTTGGCAGGTTACCCCACTTGTTAATTCTGCGCTTAATTATCAATGTTTTGACCTACGGTATTATGAACAAGCTGAAAAGCAGACCTAGAAAGTTCCACTTGTCTTCCAATAAGGAAAAAGAAATGTAGCTAATTCCAGCATAGTTCTGTGTGGAAATTTATGGATGTTTGGAAAGGATGACACCCATCAAAGCAGCTGCCACCTTCATGTGTGTTATCGGAATATTCCATATTGCCACAGTGATTTTTTCCACTTCGTGCTAAACACATTTTTCAAACTTGCCTGCAACCTATACACAATATAAGGGTGATGTGTCACATTCTAGACAGTTACGATTTCCAAATATCTGTGTAACTGGCATAAATGTTCAAGGTAGTCTCTCGGCAGTGTTGTACGCTTTTCCAAAGGGCTATACACTGCCCAAGCACTGTCCCTATAAAACTCTTCTGTGGCCAAGAACATTTCTCTATTACTATGTCACTCAGCATCTTCACACAACAAGTGTGCCAAGAACATTTCCTCCCAGTTTCTCTCTCTCAGAGGATGCCAAATTTTAACATCTATACGTTGTTACCTAGTTGCAATGAAGTTCACAGTTTGGGTGAAAAGGGTGTACGAGAACATTTACAAACAACACTAATATCCCAAATGTGTGCCATGAAGTTCCAGAAATACCACTTAAGAATTTCAACAAGTCAAAGTAGCTACACTTTCTAAAAACAATTCATAAAGGCCAAAACTGATGAACATTTGCCAGTTCTTTTTGTTGTTGTTTTGTTTTTAAGTATTTCCAGCACTTCTTTTGTCCTTAAAGAAAGCAACTAGACAGTACTTTCTGCCAGACTAATCTATTTAAATATGATCACTACAACCAAAAAGGTAAATAAAATGTATTCATAAAATATTCCTGTTGATGCACAGACCCTAGCTGAAAATATTCCATAAAAAATTAACACATTCTTCCTTTATGTTTTAGGTCAACATGCAAGAGTTTGAAAGGAAAAAATAACTCTAAGTTTATCTAATGGTTCCTTTATGCTGGAAACAGAGAAATAAATACCTGGTTATGGAAAACCAAATAAATTGAACCATTCACTTGAAATTCAAATTAAAGAGTTAGAAAAGTTCCCACTTCAGTTATACATAGTAACTCATTTATATATACTTTATACTTTATATATACTTTAAATATACTAAGACACACTTTGTTTTATTCATCTAGCCTCCATATACAGCACTCAGAATAGTTCAAAAATTATTACGAGCATTGTCATACTCTTTCAGCAAGTACTACTACTTGCATATCAGCTATTCCTAAAAAGTGAGGCAACAAGTTCATCTACTTGTTTGGGCAATTTAAAATCCCATCTTTATCTCACCCCATATTTCCTGCCGTTAACCTGGTTTCCTTCATGATTTATCTTTAACTAATATGGAGAAGCTGATCTCTAGATCTAGTAAAAGTGATACTGCTGCAATACACGGGAGGCAGGAATGTCAGTGACAACACGTAGCACAGACAAAACTGCTTAAGTACTTGCGTTACTGCCACTAAATCTCTCTGAAATTACAGCCTTGTTTTCAAGGACCGAAACAGTAAGAGAGTACAGGCTTTCTGATCACAGGGTATTGCACACGCAATTCACTTTGTCAAATGATCTAAAAATAAGACCCTTACCCCATATTGGTTGCTTATGTGTCCTGTACAGAAGTCACAGAATATCCCAAGTTGGAAGGGACCTACAAGGATCATTGAGTCCAGCTCCTGGCTAAGTCAAGCAGTTCCAGAAGATACCTGCCCGCATGTCATGTCATAGTATAGCAAAGATACCCAGGGCAAGTACCACCTTCTGGAGCTACCAACTGTACCCCATTGATAATGAAGGGATCCTAGACACTCATCTCAGTTATGCTCCTTGGAATTGAACAGTGATTATGTACCATGGCATTTTCCTAGCCAAAATCCTGAGACAGTGTGCGACAAACCAAAGCCTTCTAACAGAATTAGCAGAAACCCTTGTTAAAAGATGGGCACGTCCCATGGCATCCCTGCATGCTGGGGAGAATCTCGGGGAATTAACCAAACCTGGATCTCCCATAACCTTGCATCGTGATGCCTGGCTAAATCAGGTGAGCAACAACACGCTTACCTTTTTGTTTTACAGGGCTGATTCAAGAGACAAAAAGAGAGGAAATGCTAATAAAACTGATAGTCTGGCTAAGTGGTGGTATCTTGTTTCTTGTTCCTGTAACCATTAACCATTAATTAAAGAAATGTGTCTACTGCCTCCAGGGATACCGTCTGGAAATACTGAATGAAATATTTATATACTAAGACCAAAAGTCATGACAAAGGATGGATACATTGTCAACTTCTGTGGCAGAGGTGCAATATGCAGTTTACGTCTAACAGAAAAGTGGTGCAAAACAACCTGTTTTATTTATGATATCAAAGGACAGGTATTCCTCAAAAAAAAAAAAAAAAGACATAAATGAAGATAAAATTTAGGAGGCATCGTAGAACATGAGAAAACGTAAAGAAACTAGAAGAAAAAATGACTAGGACAAGGCCAAGTGGAAAAAAGAAACAAACTAATTCACTCAGAAAAATATATTAGTAGCTAGAAGTATCAAAAGTCTTGTTAAAACTTAAGATAGTAAAATCAGGAGTTTTCTAATTACCGAAGATTAACCAAAGCAAAGCAAAATGAGGCAGGGAACACACACACAGACAATACAGACAAACAGGACAGCACCCTAAAGCAAGAATGAATAGTTTGCTTAGGTTTTCACTGGGGACAATGATACTGACAGTGGGAAAAGGGAGAAGAAGGGGGATAGGATGACTAATGGAATTGAACTGGCCACTTTCAGACAAACAAAGTGGTCTGGAAAAAACATTAACACAGACAAGTTAAAGAAACAAAGGAATCAGGACCATGAAAATAACCATGAAATCAGCAGTCTGGTAATCAGGGTAATAACCTGTATGTACAACAAGCAGTCGAGGCACATGTACCAGTATGACTGAAAAACAGCAAATAAAAACATATTCAAGAAGAGGGAAATAGTCATTCAAGCAATTGATTGCTTTAATTTGTAAGATGCGGGGCTTTAGATCTAGTTTTGAAGATAATATGGAAGTGACAGAAGCAGAAGGAGGCAAATGGAGGCAAAATTAGGATAAAACAAGTCATGGGTCTACTACAAGTGAACTATACCAGACTAAGACATATATTCTTGTTAGGGAAGTTATTTGATTTCCTGTACAAAGAACGCAGTATATTTCACCTATCTAGGATTTAGTCAAAGGGTTTTAGTAAAAGAGAAGGCAGAATGAAGTGTGTTGAAAAGGGAAGTATCTGGAAAAACTACTGGCCTCTTTAATATTCTCATGCATGACTCTGGCACAAAAATATGTGTGATAATGGGGAAAAAAAAAAAAAAAAGTACGGGAGGAACTGGAGGACCTTGATGACTGCTGCAATAAGAATCAGATGAACAAAATGTAGTACAAAATAGTACAGTATTACAAAATGTAAAGCCATGCATTTAGGGATCAATTAATTACAAACATGCATCTTTCTGCATTAAACTAGAAGCTCATTCTTTGGAAAAAAAAAATGGGAAAGTGATGGACCTGCTGGCTGCACAAGTTCATTACAGAACGACTGAACCGCCTGTATAAGGAAGCTATGAGAAATTCCACTTGAGAGCAGGAAGCTGCAATACAACAGTTAAACAATCCAGTAAGATCTCATCCAAAGCACTGCACATTCAAAAAGATGAGATAAGGTCCAACTATTTTTTTTTAATGTTTTAAAATTCATTTAACATACATGCTAGAAACCAGAGGTTTGCATTAAAATAAAAACATATATTCTGACAATTGTTCTACGTACCAACAAGCCTTACTACATTCAGTGTAGTGTTTGTTAGGATAGGTGCATTCACTTTATTGAGGTTATAATCCGATCTCTTTCTGCTCCTCAGAGTTTCTCGAGAAACACTTAAAAGAAAAAAAAGAAACACAAAGTATACCAAACATGACTGCCTACTACATTAAAGGTCATGCAAATAAAAATTAAGGAGAAAATAAAGCCCTTTTCCCCTGCCTTCTCTCCCTCTTTTAACAGGAGGGTATGTCTTCCAGAGCAATATTTTATTTATGCCAAAGCATAAGCAAGTTATTATTCAAACATTTAGAAGAGCCTAGTCTAATTTACTGAAAATAGTGCTAGAGAAAGGAGTTTCTAAGATATAGTCCAAGACTTGAGTTCTGCACGTCCATGTCTGGCCTCAGCAATCATTTTAACAACTCTGCCTCAGATTCAATGTTTATGAAGCAAAGCAAATTAAAATAATGCAGGCTGTGACAAAACAGGAGCAGATTAGCAAGCTATAGCTAAAAAAAAAGGACTACCTAGAAATGGAAAAAATACTGAGGCAGATGAAGCTAAAAAGCCATTAACGTTATCATACGATGAAACGCTGCTATACCTCAAAATAATATTCTTCCAAAAATTCAGAATATTACAATTTCACAGTACATAACTACACAGAGACCGAGTAGTTATGACAGACTGCATTTTTTTTTACCATTATGTAATTTTTATCAATACCACCATAACTTCACTGAAATGAAGTAGCTTGTGATGTCTGATGAAACCATGCTAACAATATTTTATCCTAGAGTGATTCTGTAAAAAAAATTACCCTCCTTTGAACCAAGTGGCGTTCAAAGTCCTCCTGCAGCTTGCTACATACAAATAAGGTTAGCTTGCTTCAAAAAGGCTGAATGAGTATCTGTTATAGTGTCCTAGACACACTCGCTTGTTTCTTTTTTCATTTGTTTGAAATCTGTAAAAGATGACTGTTCTGCAAAAGCAGAAGCCCAAGCCTCAAGTCATTTGTCTGCACACAATTCCCTTTAAAACAAAAGAAATTAAACATATGCACTGCAACAGTTGTGGAAGAACATTCACTTAACATCTAATGCTTGACAATCGGTTTTCTGCTATGTGCTTTAGAGAGCCTTTATCCTCCTTCAGAATCTTGCTTTCCAAAGTTTCTTTCTGCAGTGATGATGAAGAATTTATAGCTCTTCCCCATACATGAAATATATGTGCTGAGGCCCTTCTAACTGTGCAGGCAGCACAAAGATTATTTGATCATTATTCTGTTGTTGTAAAGCAGAGATTAAACAGAAGATGAACTAGAGTACTGAGATGAAAAGCAAGTAAATGAGACTGAGTCCACTGACCTTTTCATAGGGGCATCTCCTGTCTGCTCATCTACATAGTCTCTTTTCAACTCTTCAGGAACATCACTGTCACTATCATACTCCTGATATGCACTTTTTTCTTGTTCATCTGATTCATACTGTAAAACAGACAAAAACATTTACTGTCATTATTTATATTGTTATATGCATGTATTTATACAAATAACTTTACAAGAAAACAGGTGGCTGACAATATTCATTAAAAATGTATCAGACAAATTATACAAAATCAAGAGTAATTTAAACAAACCTCAGATATTAGCTAAGAGTAAATATTTATCATCCTACTTCTCCCAGCTGATACTTTTTTTTTTCTTTCTTGTTGCTTTATCAAATAGTCATCAGATACCTGAGCTTTTATTATTTTTTTCACAATCTGGGATTTAAAAAAAAGAGTCAACATTGATCCAAGCAGTGGCAACAAAAGCTGGCACCACACCATCCTTAATTATTAATGCAAGGACTATATTACTGCTTTACAAAAATACTTGCCTATACTATTATATGTATATATATGCTATTATATACGTATATATATACTATTATATATACAACCTGACTTGATATACCTTACCTTACAGGAAAAAGTAAAAAAAAAAAAAAAAAAAAAAAAAAAAACCACCCACAATGGACTGTAATATTCTAAGAAATACTCTAATGCTATAACTCAACTGTGTCTGTGGAACAACTCAGTGGAGGTTAAATCAAAAGTTTTTTCTTGCTCATTTTCTTATGGAACTTGACCAGTGGGTATTTTGATCATGCTTCTGTTTGTGCGTGTGCTGGTCTTGTTTTGAAACATACAGCATCTTTTATCAGGCTAAAGTCACAAGATCCTGATACTTGAAACACAGATCCAGTCATCAATGAAACAATTGTTTCCTCTTTGATGAAAGAAAGCCTCGTGCATCATTTGTCACAGATCCCACAACACAGTTCAGAATAACCCTCTGAAAAATGTGACTGTGTAGCTAAATTAACCATACATACATGCCTTGAGATGTACTTCCTTTGACTGAGGGCCAACATCTAATGTTAATTGCAACATTTGAAAAATAAGCTTAAATAGTTACAGACATAACAATTTCTACCTCCAAACACTCAAACACAATCTTAATTTTTTGAAATTGTGTTTCTCTGTTCAGTTGTTCCATTGCATTTCAAAGCTTGCAAGAAACTTCTGTTCAGTTTAAGAATGAAAGGTTAAACCTAACGAATGACGTGTGGAAAAAAATGAGCAACACAGGCTACAGTATATGTAACACAGTGTACAGTTCCAACTGTAGACATGTGTTATCATAGCTTGACTATGAGTTATGTGTAGAAATACTATTCAGAAATCAATAGACAATAAGTGCTTTTTATAGTTTATGAAACCACAAATACATAATAGATGCATACAACTGGGATTATTTTTTGTAAGAAACCTGACATTTGCAACTCTGAGAGTAATATTTAACATCAATCTCTTTTTAAGGTGTTCTTGGTGCTTCAGACACTTTTATAAATAATGAGATAAAGTTTTTCACAAGGATAATTTCTTAACCAAGAAAACATTAAAGGAAAACAAATCCTTGATGCTCTCTGGATATAGGTCATTTTCCTGAACTCCTACACAGCATTAATCCTATCCACCAGGCTCCAGAATGCATTTTCACCTGAAGACAGACTATAATACTTTTCCTTTCAACTTTTCCTTAATTTGTGCATTGGTCTGAAGCCATTTTGTCCACAGAGTCAAAGATAACACACACGACAAAGGCAGGGTGGTTCTGGGATCCTTACAAAGCAGCAGGGACAGGGCCACTCTCCAGAGGGAAAAAAACAGGAAGATACACTAAGGTCATGTCAGTCTCTCTATCACCCAAAATACACTAAAAAAATACATTTTTCAGTCGTGTATGGCAATTTCCCCCCAGTCCCAAAGCATGCATGTTTTCAAAACCACATACTGCACTATGAAAGCAGTATTAAAAAAAAAAAAAAATGGGGGAAGCCCACATACAAATAAAGCAAAAGTAGCTGAGATCAAAAAAAGCATGAAGTATGAGAAACAGGATAAAAAAAAAAATGTTGTGATCAGTAGTATTCACAGACAAAATGTCTGCCTCATGAATGTTTCAGACAAATGAAAGCTATAATTAAAGCAGCTCAGTTGATTTCAATAAAGGACCTGGCTCCAGGCTTGACAAAGAGTCATAGTTTAACTAACTTGGCTGAAACATCTGCCTGGGAAATTACAACCACTTATACATTAATAAATAACGTGTTCCAATTCAATTAAAATCCAGTGATAGCGAAATGATATATTGACTATAAGCTGCTAACTACATATTGACATAGGGATATGACAGTTGACATATTAACTTTCTTAACATAATAGAATTACAACATTTTGAAAAACTGTTTTTTACATGTAAAAATACTTGATTAAGCCTCCTCAACCTATTGCTATTAGTAAGCTGGAAAACCTATTTACGACGTAAAAATACTGCGTGATTTAAAATTCAGATAAGTAATTCACAGCTAGTAAACAGTGAGCTTGTATTTCTAATACGCACAGTCTGCAATAAAAGATCAAAGTGCTAACATGGTATCTTGTGGTTATTAGCAATAATCATTTCACAGGTGTTTAAGTAGTCAACCCAAAGAAGGACACAGAATAGTGACATTACTCATTGAATATACAGAGTGTAATGAAACTAAGTTAACTGTATCACAAGAAAAAATACATTAGGGAGCTACAGAAAATAGACATAAGATATCTCACTAAACTTCAAGATTAAAAAAAAAAAAAAAAAAAAAACAGACAAAAAACCTGACATGTAGCACCCTAAGGCCTCTTCAGTTGTCCAGAACTGCAATAACTAAGCAGATGATAAAAGATTTTTAAATTCTCAAAAGAGAGCCTGATAATTCTTACCATCGTTTAGATCATTTGACAAGTAAATCATGTGATTACATCTAGAGACCTGGAATTGCAAGTGGATCTAGAAACATGTCTGCATTATATGGAAACAAAATTCTGCAACCTCCTGAATTAGTTTGAAGTACTAAAATGCATTCCCCTTCTGTAACTGATCACTTCAGAAACAGAAAGCCTTGTAATTTTATCCTGCATTATCTAAGCAAGTTACTTTTTCTTCTATTTAAAAGATAACGAAGCTCTTACAAAAAAAAATAATTATTTGTGTGCTGACACTTCAGAACAGCTGGTAACAGAGAGAGGACATGAGAAACTGAGAAACGTGAATCAGGAGCGAAGATGGTCCCCAGGAAGGTACCCACCAGGGCCACAAGAAGCCTTGGTTCTAGTACCAGCTGGAATATACATCCTGTACAACTACTGACAAATAATTTAGCCCATTCTGTACCTCAATTATCTATCTAAACATGTATAATACTTCTCTGGCTCACAAAGATTTCTGAAAGGATTTTATCCTTCAGTGACTGTGAGGTAACAGGCAAATATAATCAAAGCCATGCAAGTGCCTTCTTAGTATTGTTAAACACCCTCATCTGCATTCTCAGCATAATTTTCTGCTTTATTTAACATCTTATAGTATTAAAAGCAGTTAGTTAACCCTTTGCCACTGCATTAAACTCAAGTTGTCATATGGAATAATCCTGTTTATATGCAGAGTTGCTAAAAGCATGTCAAATGAAGGACATGTTCACCACAAAAGGCTTGTACAAGACATGAGGAAAAATTAGAAGCATCCTTCTCCATAATCAATTATCATTTATATCAAGCAATTTGAATCTTAACTTTACGTGTTACTTCAAAAATAAATGTTAGTTCTATACACTGTTTCTAAGTTCTCCCAGTAACGTTACCTTTGAGGCTAATAAAACTATAATACGAATGACTATGAATCTAACCTACACTTCACAAGAACGATAATAAATCATATAATTGTTGCTTCACTTTTTCCACACAGAACATCCTGTCCTTCTGCTGTCAACAGAAAGCCAAAATTCATAATAGTTCTTCACCAGACTCAAATTCAGATTTTATCGATTTAAAAGATATTAAGGTTTCACTAATACAGAACACAAAATTGGCACACAGCGTTGAAAAAGAGGACACTGCAGCCAGCCTTGAAAGTCCGATAACATACAAGCCTACCAAACGGGACACTGTTCAAAATTAAAGGCAGGGAAGCTACAACATGGACTTTGCTGCACGTGTAACATGCTAGCCCATTGCTGATTCCTGGGATGACGACTCCCCCTAGCCTGTTTCCCCAAAACCACAGCCTGCTACACTACTGAACAGCTGAGGCAGCTGCTCGCAGCTCTGCCGAAGAAGGGATGCGATTTTGTCTCCGCCACGGTGTTTGTAGCAATAGAAGCACCTATGTGCAAAGCAGGAGGCAGCCCTTTGGTAACGAGCTAACAGTTATTGTCTTAAGTATCTTAAGCTCTGGCTAGGACTGAGCTTAAAAAAATACCCTTAAAAAATACAGCAGTGAACAAACAATACAAAAATAGTAATATTTAAATACTGAGATTTTTTCAATGGGAGCAAATTTAGAATAAAAATATGTTTTTACCCAGGATGATTAGACAGCAGAATTCATCTACTACCTGTGGTGATAAGGTAACAAGGATAATGCATAACTTACTGGATAATATTACTCATTTACAATTGTTCAGGGAGTGGGGGTGGCTTGTTTGTTGTTTTTTTTTTTTTTTTTCCAATAAAATTCTATAACAAATACAGGAAAACCATTCCACACATTTAAGTTTTAAACTCATGCAGGTTATAAAGTGTCCCAGTAAGACTTACAGGACAGATTACCTCCCATGAGCCTGCAGTGTCTGTGCTAACCACTACCAGAAGCGGGATGCTGCAAGAGAAGAACCACTGGTCTCACATAACATGACAATCCTGGTGCAGCTAACAATAACCGCATGCACGGTTGCTATTTGAAACACTGTATTTATTCAGAAAGGTTAAGGCTTTTTTTGCATTGAAGCCCTACTACTTCTCCAAATAGGTTCATCATTGAAGAAAAGGGGGGAAAAAATATACAACTGAAGACAGAAGAAGGGTATCTCTGACTGGTCTGCTTGGCAGCAATACGACACTTGAGACTGGCAAAAGCCAACTAAAGAGAATGTTCAATATATTCATCAATCAGCATGTGCTACCTAATGCTTCCATCAGGCGATTTGACAATTATAGAAGCAAAAGCCTTGAGCTAGAAGAATGATTCTGCAGCATAAAATGTTACAACTGGAAAGAAAAAAGCAGTTCTGTTTTAACTTGAGAGCAAAGCTTTCAGATTTCCCATGGAAGTCTGCAGACAGAAAGAAAAGCTCCTTAACTTATCCACAGTGAATAAATAAACACAACTCTAGCCTTCTAGAACTGCTAGTACTCTGCTCACAAGGCAATGCCCAGAAACATAGGGACTGTCTGGACATTGCATATGCACTCATTTGCTAGAAGTGAATTACATGCTTGTTGAAATTACATGGTTGTTGATATCACTGTTCAAAAAATAATTTTTTGAAATATTTGAGTATTTTCTCACTGGCATTCACAGTACAGGTCATTATAGGTTTGTTTGTTTGTTTTTGTTAGAGTTCAACCTTCACAAGTAAGCTGTCTTGAATGTATCACCTTTTCCTAAATATATATAGGTTTTTATCCTAGTCCTTTTTCTTCAGTAAAAAATCTTGAAAAGCATATCTACTCACAAACTTATGCAGAAGTCTGAAATGAGGTCTTCAGCAGCAGCTTTAATTTTGAAAATCTCAAAAGTACTGTGGGTTTTACCATTCGTAACTATTTCACTATGGATCTTTTAGCAAATACCTATCAAATGGCTGCCCAGATTCTACAAAAGTCGGGTTTGGTGTTGGTTTCTATACAGTACTGTAGAAATTTGTGGTTTTTAGCATGTGCATCTTTGCTTAACACAATCATTTGGAATCTACATTTAAGCCTACCAGTGATAACTATGCAACTCCTCTCAGTTTACTGATACAAAAAGGCAAGACATCTATTCTGCTATCCTCCTTGATAGGAGAACAACTGCTATCAGCTTCCTTTAAGCACAAAGCAACAATATTTCATGCTAATCAAGTGCATAGTCTCTGCAAGTGACATAGTAGGAAAGTGGCTACAGCATTGTACTCAGATTGTGCTGCTTTGCAGGTGAAGTCCCACAGGGAAAAAAAGAAAGGCAAAGCTGAAAATCACAAAGCGTGACAAATAAACTGAATAAACTAAGCTCGACTCAACCTTACCACAAACAAAAAAACAATAATTTAAAAAATGTTATTTATCAAAGAGATAAACAAGAAGCAAAAGCTTTAACAAAATATGTTAATACAGCATTTAAAGAACAGCATGAAGTTTGAAATTAAAATATATTCGACTACTGCTAGATTTGGTCAAAAATCTGATATACTGGAAGTTATTGTCCAGTTTCACAAGAGGAGACCCCGTAGTAAAGTTAGTGTCAATTTAGCATTTAAATTATAAATAAAAACCTGTTTAACAAACATCAAATAATCCTTGGGAAATCATGCATGTGTAAACAAATACAACAGAAGGAGCAACCCATAATGATTCTTTCCTAAGAAGCCAGAAAGACTGTCCTTCCAAAATGATAAAAATTACTTCCACAGCATCTAATCGTGTTGTAAAAGAACCAAAGAACCCACAGAAAAATACTAATTTAAAGTGCAACACATTTTGCTACCCTTCAGGAACACTTGACTTCAGCAGAAAAAATATTGATCCACTGCAAAACAGCCTGAACTTTAAACAGGATCACCTGGCTTTCTGGCACTGTTAAAAATAGAGTGACCTGCCAAATTAAAGGAGTAAAGTGGCTTGAGAATTTACATAGTACAAGGATTGGTAAACTGCAATACTAAGGTATTTTACCAACACTGACACATTAAATAAATAACCATTTAATGAGAGGTAATTTGTTTTTTTATTCCCCAAAACACTCCATACCCCATTGGAAGCTAACACATCTTCTGTCTCATCATCTTTGCTGTCAGCCTGGATTTCAAATGGGTTTCCTCCATTACAGTACTGCTCAAATAAAGTTACTGCTGTTGAAATTGCTGAAGCAGGCTGCTTACTAGGTGACACAGATGGGGAACGTGACTGCTCCATGAACTTAAATTCCTATTAATAGAAATACAGTACAATTTTAATCACCAGGAAGACAGTTTCAGTATTATTATGACTACAGTTCTATAAAAACAGAGAACAACAACAAACTTGTTGGCAATTTAACCTGATATGAAATCTTTTAGCCAAACCTTGCTTCTTATTTAAATATATTATTTATACTGGCTCAAGGTAACCTTGAAATTGGTAATCCTATACTGCTCATATTTCTGACTTTAGCAGTTATTGGATATGATATGTAATACACATGCATTCTGGAACTATTCCCTTGCTAAAACTCCTTGAAAACATTTTTTTAATTATTATTTTACAGAAATCAGGACATAAAAAGACCTATAATTTTATCCAAGAATATAGGTTTATCTGTTTTTACACAAGTTAACTTGTAATTTACTAAAGCAGAAATACTTTATTTCGTCCTTAAAAAGTTATTTTCAAAAATTTTGTACTGTCCAAATCCATTGCATATGAAGTTTCTGATGATTATCTTTTGCTTGACATTGCTCAGCAACGTCCCTTTTGCACTTCAGTGATAGCTCCAATCATATGTACCCATGTTGGCAAAATGGGTGAGATTCACCCAATATATGATAAACTACACACACATAAAAAAACACTTTCATACAGCAAATGAGGGCATCTATTACTTGCTTTCAGTGGAATTTCACCACAGAAAAAATTACTTTTTTTCTCCCCCACTCTCCAAATGAGCCAATATGACCTACTTTTTCAGGTGTCAAAACTGGTACCAATTAGTGAGCACTACTGAATGTAATTATTTTTAGGCACTCTTTTTTCAGCATCTTACTCTCAGAATAATAATTTAGAAATGGAAAATTGACATATTAATGACACATTGAAACATGACAAATAAAGGCAAATATTATGCTTACAACTCTAGCATCTTATGTAATCCCCCAACAGCCTAAAACAGGAATATTACTTTTTAAAAGCATCTGAAGCTAAAGTTTTCAATACGCTGAAATGAAATTTACATCTTTTAAACATCTACTAAAATCATTTTCACACTAGTCCACATATCATGCTGCTTCGCAGAACACCTAGACTCCTAGCTATTAAGGTATCAGTACATTTGTATGGGTTATTCAAAGAACGTACATGAAGCTGCAAAATACCAAAGCTTGATTTAACAGGGCAAAGTTCCCAGGTCTCGTTCTCCAAAAACATTCTTAATTCTTCAAGACGGGTTCTGAAAGACAACAAATGAATATTCCTGATTGGCAGCAAGAACAAATGTGAAAGTAGACAACTTATGCAGTGAAGAATGCTTTCAAAAAATATACAAGAAGTCACACTTAAAAACCGATACTTAAATGAACTTGTTCTTTCAACTGACAAACCACCTATGAGCTGTGACTACTAACATGGTGTTTGTTGTATGGCACCTATAAAGAGATTCTCAAACAATACCAACCTCCAAAATTTGCAAACAATTGTGGGTTTTGTCAAAACCATTAGAAAGGATAAAGGAACTGGCTGTACAGTAATACCGTACTGTTTTTTCTCTCTGTAGACTAAAGAAAGCAGCACAATACGCACAAACACTCCATCAGCACAACAGTTTCTGTGGGCCAATGTGAGACAGATGTTTCTTTCAATAAGTGTACAAAAGCCAACAGATAACTAAGGGAAGTGGAAAGAGCCAGATGTTCTACAGACATACAAGACTAAAATGGCTACTAATCACCTCTATAGTTTGCTTCATATCTTAACCTTAGTAGTAATATGAAAAAATAATTAGGGAAATGCAATCAAGCCGTTATGTCTCTGCATTGTTTTTATCATGCTTTTATCATCAGAAAAGCCTCCATTCAGCCATAAGCAGAAATACCTTTAATAAAGAAAATATTACTGCCAGATAAGCAGAAATTCACATAGAAATAAACCGCAATGAGTGCTTACTCATCACATTGATGTATCTTTTCATTCTAATATACAGCATACTGCTTTGCTTAATGAATAGCAGTCGGTAAAGTATGCATTGGGTTTCTAATTAGACAGTAAAATATTCTAGAAATAACATTATTTGAATAAAATGCAATCACTGCTACAATTAAAATTTTCTTGCCTCAATATGTGCTGAATGATGACTGCAGTTTTCTGTGTCTATTTAAATTCACCAGTTAAATGCAAATAGACTTCATACTCCAAAGTGAACTGCATTCTAAAAATCCTGTTCCTGATGTTCTCTGCCAAAAGTCCGTTCTAATTTTTCCAAATAAACAACCTTTATCCAACAGAAGGTTTCATGTATGCTCTATCATTACATGCTCTTCTATACTTTTTGAATGATGTGACCATTTCCTTTGAATGCTTTCTCTATGTCGCTGGTTCTCTAAAACACCACAACACCCAGGAGGCCACATATGTCAAATGACACAATCAGTTGATTACTCCAGGACTCAGAGAATTTCAGTTCTATGTAGCTTTTATGTATTAATGAATTCTTAAAAGCACTAGCTTTTATTCTCAATTAAGTACACAAGGGGAGTAAAAACCACATTAGCTTGATCTGAGAAGGTGAGACACAAAGCTTTTATATAAATCAACCTTAGGGATATAGCTGGAACAGAGGTGTTTTTTTTTGTTGTTTCTTTTCTGCTGTCCCTTTCCCCCAATTTTGAGGATGAAAACATAAGCCAATTAGCCTCCACAATACCCACACAGCATACAACAGGTAAAAGTATTAAACATAACATAATGTGCATCTCATTAATAACTATTTCTTTTATTTTCACATGAATGACCAAAAAACCCACTACCTTAATAAGAAACACTAGTGATTTAAAAAAATGATTATTTCTGTACATATTTTATCTATGTCCTTAATCTTTATTTTGTTAGAAGATAATTCAGAAAATTAGTCTGATTGCCTGATTTGTTAGATAGGTCCATTAAACAATCAAAAACATGATGGTCAAAACATTATTTATTTAACTAGTAAAGGTATTATGTGATAAATCAGAGGAATAAAATAGGCTTAGGTAGACCAAATCAGCTTTTATCAGGAGACAACTGAGCTGCCGAGAAATGAAGCATACAGAAAGTTAGGTGGAAAAGCTCAGGGAGCTTCACTTAGAGGTGTCATGAGCTCCCATCAAACAGTCTTAATCATAAGAACCTATAGCTGCAAACTTAGTTTCCAAATCAGTACAATAAATTCCGTTCAGGGTTCAGAAATGCTTTTATGAAACAGAAAGACAGCATGTCAGAAACAGAAAGGTAACAGAAAGATGGCATCTTAACTCATCTCCTAACAAGACATTGCGAGCATCTGATTAAGGCTCAAGCTTTTCAGACAGACGGAACTGAGGTCTTCATCCAGTGTCTGAAAAGAAATCGTAGCTACAAACTAGCAAAGCCAGAAGGAAATCCAATACATGTTCTCAGCTTCAGAAGTCAGACACTGTCTCATGTACTACTGTGATAATTTTCGTATTTTATGGATTTTAGGCAGAAAGTCTCAGACCAGGTGGGTTTGGATGTATTGGTTGTATGATAGCTCCTAGCCAATGGAGGACAACAGATCAAGACTGGGAAGTATAGAGCAAGGAACAATGTTGTATTTCTTCTCTCATCTTCTTCTTAATTTAAACCCAGAAAGAAGATAAATGCTAGATAACCAAAATGAAAGAGCCAGCAATTATCTAAACCAAAACATTTTGGAAATCAAGATAATTTAAACTAACAGACAAGTCTTAAAGCTGTACTGTTACAGCCTTGTATCATACACACGGCCAAAGATTAAAGCCAAAGTAGATCCAACGGAAACATAATTAGATACTGCCAATGGAAGAACACTGATAACGTGACTCAGAAGGACAGACACAATTCTAAGCATCTTGTTAAGACACAAAACTGCTTATTTAAAAAATAATTTCATAGCCACACGTGAACTGATCTTTCAAAGTAATTCAATAAATAAATAAATAAATAATTTTGCCAGGAAGGATGGATGTGAGAGGAATTTATTCCCAGAACCCAAGGAAAAAGTTTAGGAGTCGACCTGTAAAACTACAGAAATGTTAAACAAAATGTTTTTCATCCTTATTGAGATAGCAGAAACAAAAGCTTCTCCACCTTCTTCCCTTTTCCAGGGTTCAGATCCCTATTCTCATCACAAAATATATTCCACTATGAATGAAATCTATCAGCCTCAATGCAGGAACATTTCAATGCAGGAACATATTCACTGGAATTCTTCATGGAAAACTTTAAAAACTTAATGCAACAAAATAAACGTCATTATTCTCATCTATTGCACATACAGTAGCCTCACCTGTGGTATGTTTTGAAATAGTTAACACTTTGTTTTCTGATAGATTCTTGCAAAACTTCAGACTTACTGCCACAAAATTCTTCTCCAACTTGCATCAGCCTGCAATAATAAAACAAACTTTAGAAATATTTATTGATTTATTCATACTGCTGTTCCAATCTGAATTATGAGCCTCACTCATTACCACAAGAGTACACTCAATTACATAAAAACAGATCACTTAAGTTTGGTTGCAAATTTTTCACTAATTCCACAAAACTCCATGTCTCATTTCCCTCCAAATCCTATCATGGTATTCCTTATACACAGTGAGAAAGAGTCATAAATAAATGTCTGTTTGAGATACCATTACACAAAGTAAGCTGGACAGCTCGCAGCCTGAATCCATCCTTTTATGACCAGAACAGAAGGATCCAGTAATAGTGCAGTACTGCTAGACTGTACATTTTGCTGCTCTTAACTGAGAAGCCCTTTAAAAGCTTTTAGAAAAATCAAAATTGTCAGATCTACACTCCTGAAATCTTACCGCTGGCCAACACTGAAATCATATCACACTTAAGCACTACTTGAGCAGTGAAGCAATTCATGTTTCATCCCAAATATATCCTTAGTGTAGGCAGCAAATGACAGAGACTGGCACTCAGACTCCCATATAAAGAGGAAGTGCTTTTCTCTCTGTATGAACTACGTTGGCATATCAGCCTTAGTTTACCATGCTGTCTTATCAGAGTTCAAGTTTGTCTGGATGTAGTAACCGGCCTTATAGCCGCATCAGTGTACCTGCTGATAACATCAAGTACAAATATGAAGTCATCGTATTTGAAGTTAGACAGATCCGTTCCCAGAAGATACGTTTTTACTTTCAGTTGAACATCCTACAAAACAGAAACATTTCAGAATTATTTAATGAATCCTCAGTAAATTGATATGCAAAATATGAGGTTTTGTATGCTAAATACACTAAAGACATTAAGATGAATGCTCAGATGCAAGGTTCATTAGCACTTCTCAATTTGTTTTCACCTATAGCTTCTTTCTGAGGTACAGTGTACAACTCCTTTGTCTGTAACATTAATGACTTGTTTTTGACTTTCTTAAATGATAACATAATCAGTTTCTTTAATAGTTTATAACACAAGGTCAATCCGAGACATTTTATAGTCCCTGAAAAAACAGAGTTTTGGATTACAATTCTAGTATGTAAAAGGTTTACAGCTTTTTCATCATATGTTTTGGGGTCTTACTACATAAACTGATCCAGCAATTAATCTAGGAATATTATGAAACCAGGCAGATTTACAAGATTTCAGGTTCTCCATAGCTCTACTTACACCAGAATGGATAGAGAAAAAATCATTATTCAGCTCTGAATTTCAGTACTTCCAGTTTCAATTTTCTGTTTATCCCATTTATTTCATTCTTCCATTTCCGTACCTCCCACAAGCTATTCCAAACTGTAAGTAGCTCAGAGACACTACAGAACGTGTTGGAGAAGGAGTCCATAAGCTCCTTGTAAACTATGCCCAAGGAACTGCGGGCATATTCCACTCTGCCCACGTTTATCAAATGGTTTGCACCACTCCCTGTCATCATCAGCTAGGCCCAATTTAAAGTTCAGGCTGACACAAACTCGTTTCAAGAGGCCTTAACCAAGAAGGGAAACAAAGCAGTATGACTGTTCCAACAGAAAAAAAAGCACATGAGATTGTGCTATGGAGCAGCAGACAGACTGGGAGAAGTGGGATCAGGCTGAGGGTCATGTTATTGTGCTTTGGTATCTTGGCTGAGTTTCTAAGCAAAGTTAGCAAGTAGTTACTGAGTCATGTAAATTTCATTTCCATAGTTTTGACACACACAGCTCAAAGCAGGTCACTTAAAACAATCATCGGAGAGAGCACTAAAAAAATATCAGTATAAATATAACTATTTTTTTAAATGTTTATACCACTGAAAAACATACCTGCCATATTCGTGAAAGCCCATGTTCCAATTTCTTTTTTACGTAGCTGCGGTCAAAACTGTTCTCCTCAGTTCCAATCACATTGCTGCCATCTGAAACTGAAGGTGGAAGGTGTTACAGATACTTCCAAATGTCTTGAAACGTACCCTAGTTTTTGACCCATAATGAAACTTCTGCCTTAGCCATTATTATATCAGTCACTGTGCAAACTCCAGGAGAGCTCCATTGTTCTAAACTTTTGAAAAGAAATAAATAGAGCACTTACAAATACAACATGCTAGTACAGATCGAAGAGCTCCTGATTACAATTATGTAAGCAAGATACCCATTCAATAAAATTAAAATAAGATGAGAGAGTAACTGATACTTCAAACACAAAAGAAAAAAGTTCTTAGATATTCTAGCTTTGTAGACAAGAGACATAAAATTATGCGTTTCAGGAGCATGACCTTTAACTTTTTCCCTTAGTAAATTCTGGCTGCAGTTCTGAGGAAAACTAATTAAACTTATTCCATGAACTATGCAAACAATATAGCATGCTTTTTTAAAAAAAACTCTTATACCAATCTATGCTTACGTAGTAAATAATCTGATAATAATCTAAGGAGATGTCTTTCATTCTTTAATTCTAAAAACTTCATTTCTACAGCACTGGATCACCTTCCAGAAAAGCATTATAATGCAGATAAACTTCTCCTGTGCATGGTCCTCTCTGTCCCCACAGAGGTTCTATGTTTTACTGATATTTTAAAAAGGAGAAAGTAATATTTGACATGTAATTTTTGGTCATACAGTTGTGGTTACGCTTGCAAGTTGTGATGGCACAATGTCACACAATTTGCTTCACAGCCCACGACTGACCACAGGAATGCTCTTGCCTTTGTAAGACTACACACGCAAATTTCTCTGCATGACTTAAAAAAAAAAAACTGCTGCTCACCTAGAGTCAATAATTCTGACAAATGTATCTTCCAAGACTGATTTATCATGGAAGATCAAAAAGTATATAAGCAGAAAGAATAACTCAACTAGAGAAACACTAAGCAGATTTATCCTTTCCAGTTTTTATGAGGAAACAGAAAGAGCTATCTTAGTCACAGCATACTACAGAAGTTTCTTCAATTTCTGCAGAGTGAAGCCAAGCCTCAAACAACCCATATCTTTGACATGTTCTCAAGACAAAGATTGTAGTCCTTGTCTCCTTGTCTTCACTGAACTGCCATTTACAAGGGAATGGCTGGAGAGAAAGTCATACAGATACTATTGTTCAACAACAATTCATGCAATATTATCTCTGGCAACCTCCTGGTGCTCCTGTGTTATGGCCAGTTATGCTAAGAGGTCCTCTTTCCACTCTTTTAATGAACTGTGCTGCAGTTGATTTCACATATGCTAATACTTGAATTTAGGATAACTTCCTTGAAAACCAAGGATGTGACAAAGGTCTACAAGCATTTCCACTTTTTGCTTTTGAGGAATTTGGAACAGGTGGCAGAATAATTTAATATTCGTAATTTCAAGTAAAAAGAAGAATCTGAAGCTCGCGGGAGTTATTCCTTTAGATGTCTGATTTAAATACAGTAATTTTTCAGGCTTCTCAGCATCTCTTTAAAATTAGTAAAGATAGCTTTCAGTCATAACAAAAGGTTTCTGTTTAATTTTTGCTAGGCAGAAGAAAACAAGCAAAAAAACAATAAAATCACTGCCATCTAGATTTATTCTTTAAATACCAACTGGGACTTGCACTGAATTTATGCAGTATTACAAATGGAATGCTTTGAAATTTAAAATGGTTGAAATTAAATATACATCTTACATCAGTTTCTTCTTGCATTTCTGTTGATCTTTTATAGCTATTAAATTTGCTACCAACTTTCACCTCCAGGTTTATATCTGTGAAATGAGGAGATTTAAATGCTATAGTGATCATTTTCTTGCTCTCTTACAACTCTTCTGTCAAATTATTGCCTCAGGAATACACATGAATTACACCACCATAACAATAAATGTCATGAAATGTGAACACCCAGCCCAACAGTGCAGAAAAAAGCATTGCAACTTTGAAGTTTACTCCACTTTGAATGAAGAAGACAAAATGATCTGCTGATGTCCCTTTCAAACTATTTTTCTCTCTGATACTGTACTACAAATACAGCACATACTTTAACCATGACCAACAGTGGAATGGAACATTTTCCAGCAAGCAGGGATGAAAACCAAGAAATTGTGTCAATTTGCTGTTTACTACGTGAGCAGGATAAATAAATAAATAAATAAAACCATAAGTAGCAATTTACTAAATACAACATAGAAGTAATTTCATGCTATAGTTTATACTTTCAGTTCACTAACTTTATCTTCAGTACAATGAAACAAATCCTACATATCAACAATTAATTCTGCCTTTCCAACACCGTATTAAAGATGTTAGGTATGTGTTATTACTCATTATTCATAGAACTATACATTTATACAGTGTATGTTAGCATTTCCTGTATTACAAGATATACTAAAATACATCTCATCCTTTAAATATTTTCATTTATGAGTTAATTTATATAGAGAGATAATCATCCATTTATTCCATTAAACTTAAAAAAATAATAATAATAATCCCCTATGAAACAGCTCATGCTGTAAGTTAAGGAAATGCAAATCCTGAACCCACTTTTGGGGCGTTTTGGACACAAGGAAGAAATTCTTTACTCTGAGGGTGGCGAGGCACTGGCACAGGTTGCCCAGAAAAGCTGTGGATGCCCCATCCCTGGAGGTGTTCAAGGCCAGTTAGATAAGACCCTGAGCAACCTGATCTAGTCAGTGGCATCTCTGCCCATGGTAGAGGAGGTGGAACTGGGTGATCTTTAAGTTCCCTTCTGAGGGGGAGCCTTCTGAGCCATTCTATGATTCTTCTGAACTGCCTCCTTGATTCCTTCCGACATGACATCACCTTCTATAGGAACTTTACTCTTTGGCTTGAGCATGTATCATAGTTATTAAATTAATATTGAATGAGACCAGGTACAGGTTTAATAATCACTACAGCATGAGCAAAAGCTTTTAGAAAGAAATCAGACATTGGCAGATGTTTATATTTCCTCTGCAATTAAATTGTACTTGTCAAACTCCCTGTTGTGTGTTTTATCATTGCTGAGGTTTTTCAAAAAGTAATTCAGTAGCATAAATAAATTCTCATTGGACAGCACATTACATTTAAGCCACGAAGTCTCCAGCAACTTAAAAACTAAGAGACAGAAAATTTCGTGAATTTGTAATAAACATACCAAAACACCGCATGTTTTAGAAGCAATACATTTAAAATGACTCATACGATCAAATATACCACTTTATTATGCTTAGTGTTTTCTTCAAATTGTTTTGCGGTGCAAATAATTTCCTTTCTTCAGGAGTATCAAAAGCAACTACACTAAGTGGAACTATTTTTAAAATTACATACGGAGCTGAGCAAGTGGTCTACTGCAATAATTTTTCCTTGTAATAAACTCTTTATGATACCTGCCTTACTTTACACTTCAAAGACTACAACAAAATCAAAACAAGAGGAGACGTTTACTTTTAAAATAGCTTCAGAAAGATTCATTATTAAGAATGAGAAATTGACTAAAAATTTCTGCATCTCAAAATATTTCAGTTCTGAATTTTAACTCTGAAATACTTAGAAAACTTTCATCAGAAATAACAGTTTCAATAAATCCGTACCATATTCCACAAAATACAAGATAAACTCTGAAGAAAACACTTGCAATATTTTATCTCTAAATTTAAAGTTGGAAGACGATATTAATTAGTGTCAATTTCATTATTTTAAGACTTAAAATCTGTAATTTTTGAAAGAAATGCTGAATTTCAAATGCATTCTAGGAAGTATAGTCTTCCAACACCACTTCTTTACTTCTATTTCCATTTTTTTTCCCTTTTTTTCTGACAGTCTAACATAAAAGATACAAGTTTTAGGCAAATCAGGCAAGGAAGAATAATTGCAGCTGCAATCCTACACTCCTTGCCCTTTGACAGAAGTCTTTTTCTACATGCAGATCAGTAAGAATTAAGCAATCCGACCTGATTCAAATAAATTGGAGTTTTGCATAAATCTCAATACTGTAAATTTCACACTATGCCTTCTGCCAAACAGAAGCATCTTGGATTGGTGGAGAAATAAAGTCTGTTCTTAGACATTTTATATTAATATAAAGTACGTCCAGCAAAATGTACTCAGAGGACTGAGACCAACAGACAGATGACAGTTTTATGTTTCTGCGCTAAAAACACAAACTGGAGCAACAGTAACACAAAACAGAATATTATTACAAGATAAAATGTTTGCATTTTCCTGTAAGGGTGTCAAGGAAATTGTGACTATATCTTAACATGTAGATGGCATGCAACACTCATAAATTGGATTTCCTGAAAATCATGACAGCTACTTATGACAGATTTATTTCCTACTGTTTCTGTCATGTTTCCTAATACACAGTCCAGTATCCCAATCTACTAAGTTTAATATGCAGTAAAAATGTCAAGATTGATGAAAAAATCAGAAATTTCACATTGCTCCCGTATTAAAGGGTACACTGCTCATCTCAGACTTTTTACTCATCTGCCACAGCTGACTTCTTATTAAGCAATAAATACTGTTTAAAATAAAACTGTTTATGACTGTAGTAATGACAAATACATGTATTTATTAACATACCAAAAAAAAAAAAGATTACACCAAAAACTACAAAAAAAAGGTATTAAAGTACTTATTGCATGCTGTAAGTAACAATGCTGAAGGCAGCAAGCCAAGATTACAAAGGTGCCTAAATATGAATTAATGACTTGAGCACATGAAAAGCTATTTCCAAATATGAGAAGTTTTGTTTCCAAAATAATTTACCAGAAGATACAGTTGCTGTCTCATCTTGATCATGATTCTCATGCCACTGCATTGTTCGGTAATAGCTGAGCATGACTTCCCAAAGGGCTTTACAGAGATCAGCAAGGCATGGAATGTAGCTGTCTGATGTAATATGCTATAGAAAAACAAAATAATATTGTGAAACTGTTACCAATCATGTTGATCTTTTGCAGAGGCAAAATAAAACATAGAAAACCCTCCACACTCTTAATAGCTCTCTTGCTGGATGCATATCAAAGTACCTGAGAGCTGACAAATACCTGATGTTAGTCAGCTGATCAAGCACTGCCTAAAAATGCAAAGTTTATTTCTTATTGTCTTTTTTTTTTGGAATTGACCAATCCAAAGGGATTGACCATACCTCTTTTATTTGAAGCTGTACAGTCAGCATATCTGACTAGGAAAGATGGGGGCAACCACCCCTGAGACATGCACGCACCACATCTGTTCAATAATACATTCGGACTTCAATAATACATCGAAGCTATCATGGTTGATGATCAAATGATGAACAAAGCGTTAAGTATGCAGTAGAAAGTTCTATTAGAAATTACCTGAGATGTCAGGTAAAGTGATTAATTTGAGAAGGGTTCTTGCTGGGTAAAGAGAAGAGTGTAAAATTGCTCATCTGAGTGGGAATGATAAGTCACCTTTGCCTCACTTGCTGTGAAGAAGACACAGGAGTTTTAAAGTGTTGTTCTCCTATTTGTATTTACTCCTTTAAATTTTAGGTGATGTGTATGCTAACAATGAAGTGCTAAGATACAATTCCATCAAAATCAGTATTAAGTTGAAAATAACCAATCTCTCAATTAGCCTATGGGATGTATTAAGAAACTACAGTAGCTGCAGAGTTATTTTAATAACTGAGTACTTCCTTACTTTAAGGACACCTACAACAGATGAAAAATTCTGATTAAAAAGTATACATTTATGCAAGAATCACATACTGTACAGAGGTCTTTGTACTGCAACTTCTGAAACTTGGTGTCTGTGTTTCCTGCACACAGCTCCACATATCCAAGAACTACTTGAAACACGGTGTTGTGAATGGCTTGAGTGAAGTGCATATGTAATTGGTCCATTGCTGTCTGAAAGAAAAGGAAAAGCAAAAAATCAAATAGTAAAATTCAATTTGTCATATGGCAGAGATTTCAAACTTCAGCCTTTTTCAGTACTGAACACTACAGATTGTAAGCATGAGTTCCAATATCTGTTTTTAAAACATCTAACATGGGACTTACCTCACAATATTATTATATTGTAATGTACAAGAGTATTTTGTAAGTTACAAGTATATTGTAATGTACAAGAGTATGTATTACCAGGAAAAACAGTTTCCCCTTCCATCCTCCCTGTATAACTCACCAGTTTTCTGATGTTACCACTACCAAATACTAATTTTATATAATACATTTAATTCTATAATTTATTCATTCATTCACCATTCCAGTCATTGACAGATACGCCCAAAAGCAATGGGTTGAGATCAGTACTATTTTTCCCACTGGAAACACTTCAAACTTAAGGAAAAATAATGCCTTTGCAATTAATAAAAGTAAAACGATAATTACAGAGTCCTGAATACATCCTCTTGGTGCATTGAGTACTTCGTTGCACAAAATAATGTAGGGAACAAGCAACAAAAAGCATTGCAGAACGCTTGAACATCACATCAATAAGTTTCTCCTTAGTAAACGCTAATTTTTTTTTTTTTTTTGAAAAAAAAACAAAATGTGAAGTTTATTTAAGAAGAAAAAACAGCAAAAAAAATATTTTTCCAGAACAAAAGAACCATAGAATCATAGAATGGCTTGAGTTGAAAGGGACCTTAAAGTCTGTTTCATTAATTATCTCATCTATTGTTTGTTAAGAAACTGTACAGAACATTTGACACTGAATTTTCTTGCTGTTTCAAGATAAGGTGATAATCAGTATTTATGGTATAAATAATGAAAAATTATTTCACGTACCAGAAGGAAAATTATCAGATCCTGTGGATTTGAAAACATTGTTTTGCTACTTGCTTTCTGACATTCTTAGGTACTGACCAGAGTTGAGAACTTCATTAGCACTGCAGGAAATGAATCAGCGACACTGCCTCTATCCAGTCACAAATAACCAATCTTTTGCAGCTAGTCCTAACTTGAATTAGTCAAAAAAACAAATAAAATGGCAATTGAAAACATGAAAAGTATTGAAGATACTGAAGCTTCTTGCCATTTTTTTTTAATGAAGAGGGGCCAAAAAGGGATGGAATTCAATGATGCAACTAAATTGTTTTCATGACAATTTCAGAACACATACTTCAACAATAATAAAAAAAGTAGAAAACAAGATACTCTATCATGAAAACAAATAAAGCAAAATAGTGCAGTAACAAAATAATAACTGCTCTTTTGTTTTGTTCAGAAACTTCACCCGTTTCCAATAAAAATCTGCCTTTCTCAACCTATCATGCACTAGACTTTGCAGCAGTGAACGCACTATGCCTGCTTTTAAATTTTCTCATTCTGTAAATAAAGAAATTGAATACAAAGAAATAAAAAAGGAAAAGCCTAACAACTAATATTCTTCCCTAATGTTAATTTGCAATCATTAGGTACTCTGATAATTCTGCACAATGTCAATGAAGCAGAAAATAAATCAATTTCCGTGCTATTGCAAAGCTATACTGTTTTAACAGGCAAGCCAAGGAAAAATAACTCAACTTTGCTAGAAAGGTGTTTTTTTTTTCTAATCAGAAAGAAACTAAGAACAAACAAAAATTTAAGAACAAAACCAAAAAAGGCATCCTAATGTCAACCTCGCTCCTGAATATTAGGAATCAAAAGGGAGGGGAAAGGGGAAAGGGGAAAGGGGAAAGGGGAAAGGGGAAAGGGGAAAGGGGATAGAGGAAAGGTGACAGCCCGTATTCAGCAGGAGACAGGCACTCTGATGTGACTGCCAGCAGCTAAAGCCTTCTGGAGGAATCTCTTTTCTAAACCAGAATATTATTGCTACACTGGCACTGTCATGTTCAGCATCCCTATGCTAGTAAAACTGATCACTGATGAGAACTGCTTGCAGGACTTTCTCCTTTCTGTTGTCATGCCTTGTGTCAGTTTTTGCTGCCAAAAAAGTCTCCTCGCATCTTCATTCCTGTCACGTTTGAGTACTATAAAATAGGAATGCATATATACAAGGTGCAGGTTGTGTATAGCTCAGTAATATGGACATAGCTATATTAAAAAAAATAGCACTCACATGTCAAGGTATAATTTATAATGTATAAAACATTACACAAGGAGGCGAAATATGGAATTGTTAGTTAGACCATGTCCCAAAACCTATGTGTTACGACATTACATGGCTTATCCTTAGCAATTAGTGTTAAAATAACGGAGCCTTTGTAAGCGAGATTCATCAGCACTAGGATAATCAATTTCCGCCCCAGTACACAAAGCTTCACATTGTTACACCACTGCTCTTCATGATTTACTCGGAACACAAATACTAACCTGTGTTTTTCCAAGCAGCCTGTAAGCTTGCTGAACCTTCGTATAATGACTTACATCGAAGTTCTTGCATATCTTGGAGAGCGCTACATCCAATTGTTCCTGTATAAATGAAGGCACAAAAATGTGTTAAACATTTTAATAAGTTTAACACATATAACCATATACTTGGTTTCTTTTAACAACAAGTGAGGAAAATAAATGTATTTAAAGAATGCTGATAATTACACTTAATTCAGACAAGACCGGACTGTTTCAGGTGGTGTATCTTGCCACATGTAGCGCTTCAGTCCAAAATTTTTGCCAGACAACTGGCTTCACCATTTCCATAAACAAGTACAGCAAAAAGTAGTTTACGCCTCTAAAGTCGAATTCAAAGTGATGTTTACTTTGTGAAGGCCTAGCACCCCAATACCAGAAAGCTTGGGTTTCTAACTTAGTCTACTCCCACTCATAAAAAAAAAAACAGATCTGGGGAAAAAACGAAAGGGCTCCATAGGTGCTTCAGCTCAAACAATTCAGTTACAGACTTCTTAAGCCTACAACTGCAACCTATTAAATGAAATTCACATTTTATGACATAAAAGTTCATTGTGAAATAAGTCATTTATGAAGTACTATACTGGCATAATGACCAGAAATAGAGAAGAAAGCACAAACACACATCAACACACAGTTACTAGTTCTGTCATCAGAGCAATGTCTGGACAAACATACTGAACAGCCTGACAGTAAATGAAGCCCACTTTTTATGTGCACTGAATGAAAAGATTTAACAAGATCATATACTTAACAACTAACTAATAAGCTTTCCAAGATTTTGACTTTGAAACTTAATAATTTTCAATTAGATTCTAATATGTTCTGAGATACACAGCCTCTCTCTAATTATTTTAAATCAACAATGCAAGAAAACAGAGCACAAATCAATAATTTATGCAGCTAACAGATAGCTTCTCTCCTTACTAGTCACTTCAGTTCTTATTAGCTAAGAGCAATGAAGCCTTATTCTTGCAAATCAAAATAAAAGAATTGTTTAGTCCCTATATACTTTTACTCATTCCACTGGAAAGTTTTCATGAAATATTTAATTAGCCACAAAATATTTATAGATTTTGATCCCAAAGATTTGTGTTGCTTTTGTTTTAATAGTGTTTTCTTTTTTTTAAAAACAAAAAAGAAAAAGAAAAAAAAAGAAAAAAGAGATCGGTATTTTCCTTATGCACAAAAAAAAGCACAAAAAAGGAGGATAGAGTAAAACCAAAACTGCATTTTCTTCCTATGCAAAATGGTAAAAGTAGAAGCAACCTAAACAGTCAGATATTCCTCAGTGGAATTTCTCAATATGGAATTTCAACCGCATACTGATATTAAAATAATAATAATATTAATAATTTCCTTTTCCTATTTCATGCAAAACAGCTTTACAGGCAGAGAAACAGAGATATCAAATTGACCATGAACAGAACACAAACACAGAGTACATTAATTTTTCAGCTAGATTTCTCCAGGGTCTTTTCCAGTATAGTCACCTTGTATTTTTTGTAATATTGTCTTTACTTTCATACTGTTAAAAATTAGTGGAGGAAAAAAAAATGGAGATGAACAGAGGCATTTGACTATCAAGAAGAGTCATTATTAAAGCAGTAATTAGTGGAATATGTTTTAAATAAAATAAATAAATAAATAGGAAACTTGAATGCATTTCTTTATCTAGCTATGAATCACACCAACCAACATGTCACATCTTTCCAGATTTTGCTGGATTTGCTCTGCAAAGCTGTTACTGGGAGGAAGTAAAGATGCATGTCCCCTTTTAAGCACTTTCAGTGTTTGCTCACAGGGTACAAATGGTATCCTCTGAACATAACAGGAATGGAATTTAAGTGATCTTAAATAAAGATTAGTTTAATGACTGGACTAAGTGAGAGTGAGATGAAAACAGTTATCTCGTTAGCTCTTTAGAACCAGACATGCTCTGAATAGATGCATATAGCAGGGAAAGAGTAAAACAACAAAGAAAAACTTTGCAAAAAAAAGTAAATTTACAAAAGGCATAAATGAAGAAAAGGTAACAATTGTACAGGGAATTAAATAACAAGGTACAATAATGCATGCTCTAATCTGACTTTCTGAAGCGCTAATGATCAGAGAGAGGTGTAGAGAACTGCTCAAACAGCAAATTCAGTTTCCTGATATACAGAGATTACATGCACTACATGTACATTATACATACCTACACTGTTAGACTTCTGACAAAAGCTTGCCAAGCTCCAGCTCAAAATCACTTACTAATGGAGTTCCTTTTGTTCCCCTTTTCTTGCCATCAATTTCCAGCAAGAAACCTACTATTTCATATTTATTTGCTTTTGTGATATCATCTACCAACTTAAAATAATGTTAGTTGCATCTTTCCCAGCTATTCAAGTCCTATTTGCTCTGTCTTAGGCATTGGCCCTACCCAGCAGTTTCAAGTTTGCTGACTACTAAAATTTCCAGTGAAACTGTCATCTCTCATGTAGATTATCCAAACCTGCTGCTCTTGGTTATCTTTCACAACTCTTTAGGCCAAGTTAAAGAATTCACAGCAGCTCATGGACTGAAAACCATGTATATTCATCACACAGGGAGCACACCTTTGCTCCAGTACTTCTAGTATGATGTATCTATTTTATTGATCGCTTTACCACTTGAGTTGGCACAATTAGCAAGCTGGGATGATAGACTTGATACCATATTATAAATCATTTCAGTAGATTTCAGCACAAAAGGCTACATGAATAAAAATGGCTACATTATTACAAACATTAGATTTGAAAGAAACATGCACATTCATAACTGCTAATAGCAGTGCATTTTAGAAAGCTCCAATATCTAGAGGTTAACAACTAATACATACTAAACAAATATCATCATTCTTACCTCTATTTGTTCCAAAGTATCTTGCAGTTTTGAATTTAACTCGCTATAAGAAAAAAAAAAGAAAAAAAAAAGTTTAAAAACAAACTACTGATCACGTTAACAGTGCTGTGTTCTTAACACTTCAAATTAAAGTATCTGTTAGAGAAGCATATTATTCCAGCTACATAATGCAACAGTGTTAAGAGAGCCCAGACAAGACTTCATCCTGCTGGGATTTACCCAAGTTTTCAGAGATTCCCAACCCCACAGAAACTTGTGCTCTAAACATTTTGATTCAGCACTCTGCTCTACTACAGCAGTACAGAAACAAAAAGGTCAAGGCAGTCTAGTCCTTGCAAACTGTGGTATAGAACCTTTTACCTATTGCTCAGGAACCCTCCACAGAAACTCTATAGAAAAAAATGTTTATTTAGATTTCAAAGGAAAAAGTCAGAACTTAAGCTTACATAACTCTCAGAAAATCTTTCAAAGACCAGCCGTTCACTTGTCTGAGCTGTACTTGGCATAGAAAGATTAACAAAAAAAGCTACCGTAAAAGAAACTATTTTGGACAAAGAAGGCACAACTGCTGCTAACAATTAGCTTTTAAAATTTTGGAATACCAGCCAAAAAAATAAACAAAAAGTGGCTAATGTGTTTTTGGTTTTGTTTGGGAGGGTCAAGAAAAAGAAATCGACAAGATATTCTCTTCAGCATAGAAAGCAAAGAGTTCTGATGGGATAATCTCACCTTACCTAATTTAAGACGACTTCTGTACTCTGAATCTTTTCCTAAGGGGCCTACATTAACTATCAAAAGATAGATTCTAGCTTCCTTGCCTAGTTCTCTCCACTTAAATGACATGCTCATCACCCCTCCTTTTTTAATTCTGTTAGATAAGCTGGACAGAGCACCTTCCAAAGAAATGTTTAAATAGAAAATAAAAATTAAGAGAAAGAGCTGGCATTGCAGACTAAAATCAAGTAGCCACTAATTCTTTGTTGTTTATCCATGTGTAACAAGCCTCCAGACAGAAAAGCCTTCTTACCAATTTCATGTTATTTCATCTCCTGCTAGAGTTTAGGAGCATTTCCTATTACCCTAGTCCTTTTATCTAGCAAGAAGAGATTAGAACAAGAGTTAAGAATCTTGCTCTATGCACAGAAACCCTCCTGTCCATCTTTAGAGCTAGGCACAGCACAGGTCCATAGGGTACAAAAATCTTTTTGGTTTATACGTTGAAATTAACTGGTCTAAAACACAGAAGCTGTTGACATCAGCAACAATGAGTTAATGCACAAGCAGCCTTTGCACAGGGTGAACAAATTAAGCAACTGTACTGATATAAGCCCTATTAAAAACTCACAAATCCCCTAATAGTAAGAGGTACCACATAAATATAAGAGGTATTCTTCTCAAATAAATGTTAAGAACACACTGCTGTTTGGTAACACTTACCTTTTCTAATTAGCTTAAATATACACATGGATTTTTTTAACTTAGCCAGGCAACTGACATGCTCACACACATGAAGAACTACTGCAGTGTAGGGCTGAAAAACTTCTTGGGCTCCTGAAACCCATTCCTGACTGTTGCAGTTGACCACATTTGACTAATTTCAGCTGTATACCAGTACAGATCCTCATGAAAACTATATTTCCACTGTCCCACTATGCCTTACTTTTAATGTCAGGCAAGCCTCAGTTTGTAACCACCTGCTACCATAGGAGACAGATTAGGGACCAGAGCCCTCATGTCACAAAGCCCAGCAAATACCCCAAGATCTGAATCATTCCAGAAGGGTTTATGTTCTCTATCTCTTGGGAGAGGAATTCAAAAGACGTTGATCCACATGCAACACAGCCAAGGTAAGACCATCCATGGTTTCCTACCTGTACTTTTTAGAGCAAATTCTGTGACACTGTTTTTTTCCCAATGAAGCAAGAGCTCAAGCAAGAATTTTAAATACACAGACTTGTAGTTTATTTGTTCAACAAGGCAAAGGCGTATGCAAGTGTTTGCGAGAATACATCCCACGCTTATACCAACCAATCTTGGAGAAGGAGGTGCTATCATGATTTCATATGAAATGTAACTTTGATTGAGTATTGAACTGCAAACGTAGAAATGCAGTGTCCAGCTGAAATTGTCTATGTTTTCTAGGCCACAATTACTAAGTTAATGCTTAGATATAACAGCTACAAGATTATTATGAAAGCCCATCTACCATAATTGAGACTTTATGAATTAAATGAATGCCCTGAATTAAAAAATATATTAAAAGTGTTTTTCACATCCTCATCCACAAAAATCTAAATTAGCATATTTTTAGAAGGTACATCTCCTGTGATATAATAGAAAGAACATTTAGACCCAAATTCAACAGACAGAGTGGTCCTGTTATCTGACACTACAGTTTTCTAAGGGTTTTGAAGGGAGTCTACTCCCATCGTAACTAATCAACACGCAGAAGGCAGATGACTTTGATTTCTATTTATAAACAAAAATGAATCACATAATGCAAGCATGGAATGCAACACAAGCACTGATCTGCTTCCTTAGGAGGAAGATAATGGAGAACAAAGGTAAAAAATAGTCCAGCCTTAAGTCTCGTCCTTAAAGGAGGATGAGCAGTCACTCTTAAAACCAAAGAGGTCAGGAAAGCTGCAGTGCTTGTTTCTTCAGAGCACACACAGAGCATATTAAAATATATATATACATACATACACAGACACTTCATATAAAGGTTTAAATTCCCTGCTGATTAATAGGATCTACACTCAACTCCTACCACTACCTAGCAAGAAAAATCTGAAGGAATGCACTGATTCTTGTCATGTGGACAAATGAAACTGATACTGTGAAAATTTCATGGTAAGGTACAGAGGCGATTACCTGCAGGTCTTTACGAGAGTTCAGTATGCTTTAAATGTCAGCGCTTGTCTCACTTCTTGGTTAACTGTTTCTACTGTGGTCCCAAACAAAAACGCAAAAAATCTAACCTAATCCCAGCTAGCAAGGTGTTATGCCATACAATACATATTATTTGCGATTTCAGGAAGTAAAACAGTACACAATGATGAAAATATTTGTTCTGAGGCTGAGATTTACTGTTTTAAATGTCCTACTCTCACAATTCAAACAAAAACAAGCTCAGAAAAAAAACAATCTTGGAATAAAGAAGCAGCCCTGATTTTTCTGTCATCATTCTTTCTTTCAAGAAACTGTCTTCCTGGATGCAAGTATAGCCTTTCGAGTGCAACAACAAAGTAAATCCTCACAACTATTTGTCACCTATCTTGTCAGTATGCTAACAGAATTAAAATAGCATGAATTTTGCAGTTAAATATTCCAAATGGCAAAAATATGAACTGTTAGTTTAAGTTCAAAATTTTGCTATAGTGAACGTAATGCGGTAGAAATTAAAAGATGCAATAAAAGCTTGAAGTGATTCAGAATTAAACTAAACTTTTTATATAATTTACATAAAACAAAGTTTAACTTAAAGAAACTAGGTAAATAAGCTAAATCTCAAAAGCACGTTTTTGCAGATGAGTACTCAGAAGAGCCAAAGAAATCAAGCTGCCTTTTCAAGCTGAATAAATTTTCTTTTCCAAAAGAAGAAAAATGCAGGAGATAAACAGAATAGATTAGACAAGCCATAGAGCATCAAAAAGAACAATATACTAAGGAAAGCTTCCTAAACAACAAAGACACTATAGATGACACCCAGGTGTGGAAGACTCTATAGAATCCCTCTCTCTATAGAATGTAGAGTCAAGTAGAGCAAAAGTTGTTCAGGAGTCATCTTGCATCTTGACAACCTAATTGTGAAGTACTGAGGGAAACCAAGAAGCCATTTCTCATTCAAATAAAGAATATTTTTCATTCACCATTATATATAGATGGGATTCAAAATTTTAAAAGGTTGTTGGTTTTTATTTGTTTTTTGGGGGAGAGGGGAGGTAAAAGAGAGGAGTTGTATCAAGTAACGTAGGCTAATTTTGGCTATATAGTCTACTTATATCCATGTATAAGTTTTATGGAATTAAAAAGAAAACAAAAATGAGCTTTTCAAAAATTTTTTAGTTGCATCTTCAGATCCTTAAACAACCATATCTCAAAAGCAGACCTAAACTGAAATCAATCATTATGGGTAATTATTCTGTCATTGCAACAAACCATGCATTTATAGGACAGAAGGAGGCAAAGTGTATATATTCAGAGATTTTGGTCTTGCTAAGTCCTGTCATTCTGGCAGGAGTTCAAACAATGTCATAATTTTACCTATAAATTGAAAACTCTAAAAATAACACAAAAAGAAAATCCAGATAATCTAATGATCTTCTCCATAGATGAAATATCAAAAATCACCTTATTTTTCTCCTTTATTGTCCTATCTGTTATGATTTTGAATGTGGTGTTCACCCAATTCTTCTTTTATTGCATAAAAAGCAATGGAAAACATCAAGTCTTTCTAAGCTAGAAACTGCAGATATGTGAATTCTGACAGCAATTTCTCCATGACAGCATGAAGCTCTGTACTTGCTAATTTCATCACCAAGAATCAGGGTAAGTTACCCTTCCAAAACCATCTCACTGAAGGCAAAAAAATCCAGAACGTAAGATTCCTTATTAAAAATTAGCCCAAGTGTCTCTAAGCTGCAGATTGTAGCACAGTCCTAACTCAGGCTTAGCCGAAACTTTACCTGCCAACTTTCTACCACAGTTCCAAAACAATGGCACAGACCAGGTAGAAATTATATAGTGTTAAGATTGTGAAGACTTAGTAGTAGTGGGGTGGGGACACGACACTGCTGAGGATGTTTATGCTTTCATAAATATCTCAACTTCAATTTCTAAGCAGAAAATCAAATTTAAATCAAAACTGATCAAGAAAAACAGAATTAATCATCACTGTTTTATACCATTTACGAATACTATCTGGAAGTTGAGATCAGCACAATGTCACCTCACCTTATACAACTGTAGTGTTTGAAAGTGCTGGCAGCTTTCTGGCATTCCAAGCACAGCTGAATAGCTCCTGGATAGTCCTCTTCCTTGGGATAAAATAGAACAGAAAACTAATTTGACTTTTGAAGCAAACACCACAACACCCATTTTTGTTTACATGATTATGTCTAAACACAAAGAACAAAAATACTTCACCTCTTACATCTGTACAGTATCAAGTTGGAGAAAACTATTGAGGGTCTATTGCAGAAATTAATTTACAGCAATTTAGAGTTATAAACAGGCAACATGTTAGCAAGATCCAAAACCACTGCATGTATTACATTATCTTATGCAAATGACTTGCTTGTTTACTCACAGATTCATACAAAACACAGCAGAAGGCTCTTATTACAAAACAAATAACATTTTCCCAGTTAATTTTCAAGCCTTTGTTAATGCATATGATCTATTTGTGAGCAGTGGAAGAGGTGAGTTCAGGCACTAGGAAGCTGCAGCCATAATTTACAAAACCAACAAAGAGACAGAGACACACCAATATTAAGCATGAATAAACAAATTCTATTTACTTTGACACATTTGATAACTAATTGGTAATTAATTTAAGACAAATGGTTCACAGAAGGCCCCAGGACAAAAAAAAAATACTTTAGGGAGGGAAAAAAATTATATATATATATATATACATATATATATATATATATGTGTATATATATATATATCATTTATAAGAAGAATTTCCAATAGACAGAAAAAAATCAGTCAGAAAGTATATGAAGATGCCAGGAGAAAACCAAAACAAAACCACACACAAGAACATACAAACCCAAGATCTCATCAACAGTGTCTTGACTATAATTATTATTTTTGTATCCTATTAGATATGAGGCCATTAGATGAGTTCCTTTTTCTTGAAGAAAGGAAAATCCCCTTCAGTAGCCAAGAGCTTTCCTTTTTTTCCTAATTACATTCATTATATTATGTGCTTCAGAGGGCTCAAATGCAAAGCTGCTAATGAATTTTCAGATTCATTGACTGAAGAGCAAGAACACATGGGCAATTTATATTTAGCTATTACCATAAAGACGTTTCTCAAATAAAACTGGTTTTAACAGCAGCATTCTAATGTAGATCAAGTTTAGCTATTAAAAAAAAATGCTTTATCGACTAGATGATAACAACTCGATGAAACAATACACTGGCTTAAAATGATTGCTGCAATTACAGTTCTTTGCATCTTTCTCCACTGGAAACCTGGCACTTGCTCCATTAAGTCTACCAAGGTTGTAAAGCAGCAAGTTCCATGCTCTCATCTCATCACAAATTGCAAAGCCTCCTTGTGTTATACCTATCACTAACATATTCCAGATGTGGATCATCCCTTTCTGTTTCTGTCACCCCTGTTTTAGTTGGGAACCCCACCTAAATGTTCATCTCTGTATGGCTACTATGTGCGTTTTATATATGTGTGTATGTACGTGTGTATATATATACATGTATGTAACCCATATATTCCAACCTACTAACTTCCTCTCAGAGTAAAGATGATAAAATTGCTAGTATCAGGGATGTGGTATTTGGGAGAAGACAGTCAACACAGTTCTAAAACTCCAGTTAGCCAGAAAGGGCAGTTTTAGCAGGTAAATGTTTAAAGATCACTGACAAATCTGACAGTAAGGTCTGTGTGCAGATGCAACACCCACACCTCTGTCTCAAGACAACTCCTACCAGCAGTGAAGCTCTGATTTCCTGTGCAATACAACACAGCACAGCTAAAAAAAAGCTAATAAAAAGCTAATAAAAACCTAAGGTTAGTGAGCAGAAAATAACGTTGGTGCATCCTCAGGTGAATTAGTATGTCCTTGCCTGATAAAGAATGACTAAGTGTGAGATGAGGTGTATTACCCAAGGTGGAATTAAAGAGTCTTAAGAGTTAAAATTAGTAAGATTCATTCTCAAAATTTAGTAACTGGGGATTATGATAATGATGTTCTATCCAGCATCAGCTAAAAATAATCGGCAAGCTACCAAGTCAAATTTGTTACACGACAAGATCAAAATATAGTTGTCAATAAACTCTTCAGTCTGACTTTCATATAATTTAAACACCTGAAGACAAGATCTTATTTTGACCCTGCACAGTATCTACTACATTTTAGGCAGTATATATACACACCTTAACAGCAGAATTTTCAGCTTCATAGCCTGTGTGCTACAACATTTTCAACTGACTATTAAAAAGCCAAGCCACTAAATAACGAGAGAAAATCCCCCACTTCAAAATAAAATTCTAAGTAAGAAGGCCATGTAAATGTGTAAAATAACATACCAGTAGAATTACTTCATCCAGACTAGGTATATCAAGAATCAGCTAAACCTCACTTTCTTTTTTAATTCCAACATCAAACTAAAGCCAGAAAAGAAACATAAGCAGAGGTGTAAGGAGGAGAGTAAAGACAGAACTCTCACTCAACTAATTCAAGCCTAAGTTCTGAAGGATTGAGTCTTTGATAGAAAATACTGCTCTGTCCCCCTCCTAATCTATCTAATCTAGGCTATCTAATTTGGTATGAAGTATTTCTCACAACATTTAAATCAAGAACAAAAATACTATTTCACAACAAACACTCAACATAGCCTGTTTATAAAATGAAGGAAGGAAGGGACAAAATTAAGATGACTGACAGAAATAGAATAGCTTCAAGATGCAATAGTCTGGGAGGGACTTACCTCTAGCATCTCACTTAAGCGTACATCAGTTCTTTGCTAAAAAGAGAAAGAAAACAGTGATTAACTACAAAGAAATGAAAAAAATATTTTGCTATAGACTGAAAAAAAATCTTTACATACCAGTGTTTTTATTGTTCTCAGAGACTTTAGCAGTCCAATAAGCAACTGTCGTTTCCTTTGATTTGCAAGAAGTCCCAAACTAGTTTGTGTGAATCCCTCCTTTGCAATATTCAGGTGTCTGTAGAAGTTAACAATGAATAGGACAACCTTCCATAATATATAACATAAGGCTTATTTCAAATAAACACTAGTATGCACATCATCAGACATGCTAGAAAACAAATTGCAAACATTGTTAGGGAAACCCTGAAACTGAGATGACATCGTGTTTTAGTTTAAGCCGGCAGGCAGCTAAGCACCACACAGTCATCTGCTCTCCCCACTACCTCCCCTAGTGGCACAGGGGAGAGAATTAGGGGGAGGGAAGTAAAAGCTTGTGGGCTGAGATAAAAGTTTAATAAGACAGAAAAGAAAGAGAAATAATATTAATAGTAATATATACAAAGCAAGTGATGCACAGTACAATTGCTCACCACCCGCTGACCAATGCCCAGCCCATCCCCAGACAGTGGTCAACCCACCATGGCCAGCCACCCCCTATGAATTGTTCAGCATAACGCCACGTGGTGTGGGACATCCCTTTGGCCAGCCTTGGCCAGCTGTCCTGGCTGTGTCCCCTTCCAGCTTCTGGTGCAACCCCAGCCTCCTTGCTGGCAGGACAGCACAAGAACCTGAAAAGTCCTTGACTTAGTTTAAGCACTGCTCTGCAATAACTAAAACATCGGTGGGTTATCAGCATTATTCTCATCCTAAATCCAAAATACAGCACCGTAACAACTTCTAGGAGGAAAATTTACTCTATTTTAGCCAAACCGAGGACACATTAACAGACTATTTAGGAGGTATGTTATCCCTTCTGCAGCACTTGTCTGTGGATCAATGGTATATCCCAAAAGGTATCTGTTTAAAGAAGAACTTCCAATTGACAGTGAAAGTTGGAAGGGGAAAAAAAAGCAACTAGTACGTTTTAGTACAGAAAGCGATCTCCTGGGTTTACAAATGTCTTCTTAAATCCCTTTTTCCCCTTTTCAATTTGTGCCATTATTTAAGCAAGATACCTTCTTCCATTTGCGCAAATAACAGCCGCTAATTGAAGACCAGTCTGTAACGATGTAACACGTTCAAGTTCCTGCAGAGAGACGACAGGTTAAGTAAACATACAAGTTAAAGTTCTGCTACCTACCAGCAAAGACTACCAATTAGAAGGTTTATCTTGAGATGTTATAGTGACTTTTTAGAGTTCCCTTATATATTACTTGCTTCATCTTTTTATGTATGCTAAACACTGGTATGTAACATTAAAACAAGCTATCTTTTCAAATACAATTCTCCTTTGAAGAAAGATACTTGAAATACATTTTCATTGCCTTGAGAACCTCTTCATTTATATACTCCACATGCAGCCGAACAGTCTGTATATGATTAATAGAATACCCCCCAGCATAATAATCAGGGACAGAAATACAGATTAATTTGCATTAATATGCCAAGGGGTAACAAAAACAAAGCAAACAAAACCCCCCCCAAACCATGTTTCACATATCATTCACGCATTTCACATTTTCTTGTTTAGAAACACTTGCATTCGAAAATTTTAATAAATGTCATTTCATAATGAACACTAATTGTATCCTGTTGAATTTCAGCTGAAAACTCTTCAGCACAAGCAGCCTGAATTTAGCTTGATTTCGACTTTGTGAAGTGCCTAGCATAATCTCAACTCCGTTAAAAAAAAAATGTTTTTCATGTACATATTCCTTTTGTTAGGAACAGCACTGTAGAACAGTGAACATTGTCTCCGCTCATATTTATTTTTTTTTTAATACTTCTCATCATTTAAAAACACATTGAGTGCTTTCCATGGGAAGAAGGAAGATTTTCACTTTAAAAGAAGGAAGATTTTCGCTTTAAAATTAAATTTATTTTGAAGATATGGGAAGTGAAAGTAAGTTTAAAATTCAGTTAATCTCTTGGTCGGTCAGTCAAGAAAGATGTATCACTCTCTCTCCAGCTGCTTAACCAAAATAGAATTACAGTAATGGCTCGTATGACAATGCTTTCTTCAGGATTCATAAAGTATGACCCATCATAACCAGGAAGATGCAGAACAGCCTCAAACAGATATTCTGAAAGACTGGAAAACTTCTTAATACTTTGTATCACAGGGGCGAGGTTCTTGGCCCTGAATTATTTGACCAACACCAGAATTCTACAACCTACAAAGAAGGCCTGGGGCAGTCACTCCCCTCAGCATGTGTTGAAATGTGCCAGTCCCCGAGACGTCAAGATGAGACCAGAAGAAAATAGCTGAAGTGTCAGCAGCCAATGCACAAGACACTGAATTGTGAGCACTGTGAATGGTTAATTCTCCAAAGCTGCTAAGCCTATGTTTTTGTCCTCGTCAGCAAGGTCCTAGCAGGGTCTTTCCAAGAGGGCCTCTCACATACCTTTGTGATGGCAGACTTCCTATATTTTGTATATATTTGAGACAGTAAATAAAATTGGCCCAGTGTTTTGCCTTTGAGCTCAAGAAACAAGTACTGATGGGCTATCAGGGGAGCACACTAAAAAGGTTCTGCTATGTGAGATGATGTACACACACAGAATTATCCATTACAGGGTGATTTTCAGACTACTTTCAAAATAATCCTGAGTTTTCCTTCTGCAGAGTTTCCTCAGTGTCATTTTCTGATAAATCAGATTTAATAATAGAAAAAAAGATAAATAAAGTAAAACCACGCTGAGCTGACCACATGTATAGGGACATTATTAAAAGCAAATGGGTAGGGAAAAAAAAAAACAAAAAAAAAACACCTCTTCAGAGAATCATTCTGATAGCTGTTCTTCCAATTATGTTCTGGGAGGGAAAGGAGAGAAGCAGAATGTTGGCATGGTAGTAGCTAAAGCAATTCCACTTCATTTTGCTCTCGGAGGTCCTTGACATGTTAAGACTCCATTTCCAGCTCAGCGTTCTGATACTTTCCTCTCATGATTGAGTGAGATCAGCAGAAGATTTCTGGTTCTCTTTAAAAAGGTCATTGCTGTTTGCTCTTGCATATAAAAATCCGAAACCATTCCTAAACACAGGTGCTCAAAATGCTCCTCTTCAAGGTACTGGTCAAGCATGTGAATTCATGTTTTCAGAAAAACATTTTAATATAGTCATATGTAGAAGCATTTAGCATCCTAAACAGCTCCCAGGTTAAAACACCCTTCATTCACCCTTTAGAGATACAGGTTTAGCTGGATTCAGGTTTAGCTACCACGACTAGTTCCAGCATCTCTTCTAACCAATTACTGTATTTAATCCCAACTGAAACAAGAGCAGTATTATAAGGGGACAAATTTGAGTGGTTTACTGTTAAAAAATGACAGTAGTCTTACCTCAACATATGCAGGCTGTTTTTCAAGAATCAAGTCTGCAACTTTCTTAGATACCTTAAAAACAAGAGCACCAGAAGTGACACACAGCAATCCCAATAAAGTAGCCAGTCTCTATACTAAAGTTCTACAGTGACTTAGTGATTGTGTCACTCCTGTAGTTTTCAAACTTATTAATAAATATGCCAGCCATGACAAGTTAAAAAAAAACTAGAAATCACATGGATCATGAAAGAAAAACGTTTATTTACAATTTCATCTAGGAATTAATGACAATTTTTAAATTAATCTCTTAATTCTCTGCTTGTTAAAGAACATGCTAGAATAAAAATAAGAACAAAATATGTAACTACAACTGCTTACATTCTGTTTATGCTACTGTTAGAACAGAGATTAAGTTAACCATCTACCACGGGGATCTGAGAAAGTCATGATGACACTCACCTTTCAGACAGAAACCATATTAAATAGAATCCATGCCAAAAATGAACATTCACCCTGTGCACATTACACCATTTCCTTAGCTCTCAGAACATGCATATTTTAAAACTTTCTCCACTGTTCTGAACTAACAGTAAGTGGAACGCTCCTGAGGGCTCCTGCCTGTACTGAATTTAAGAATGAGCATTGTTGCTTTGATCAGACTCTTGTGCACAAACACACAAAATAAAAAATAGAAGAAAGAAATCCAGCATTAACAGTCATATGAATGCAAGCTTGGAAACAGTTTGTAGGTTTTGGTTGCTTGTTTATTTTTCAGCAGGTACTACAGACATTTAAGAAGAAACAATTTCAAATGTGACAAAAACGTTATTGGTATTGCTCTGTGTTCTTCACAGGGACCAACACTTCCAGAAATGAAAATAAAGTACAACTGGCTGTGACTGTCAGCCAGCCTCAGTGCACTTGTGGGAAAGAGCGATGAGGAGGGGTTTTTGTTTTTATGGGGTTTTGTTTTGTTTTACACACAGCAGGTTTGTAAACTGCTTATTCAAACAGTACGATGTTGGGATCTTCACAATACAGCATTCCTGTAACGCTCACAGTGGCTCCACCAGTTCAGTTCCCATCGTTTGGAAGAGCACCTGCATGCAAATGGTCTTCAAAGGACTCTGATATTACAGCTTTCTTTTGCAGGACAGCAAAAGAACTGCTCCTTGTGAGGTAGGAGCGCAGGAAAGGATGTTACGAAGCCAAAAGCTACACAAGTCTACACAGCCCTGGGGCTCTCAGGAAGCTTTGCTCTATACACAGTCTATATCCTATGAAAATTTTCACTTCTTGTCAATCTCTTCTTCCGTTTAGGCATGTATATGTGAAAACTTTACAAGAGGCATATACTTGTTATCCATTCACACCTCTAGCACAAATCTAACAGCTTGATTCTTCATTGCTAAAGGGATTCATTAAGCAGTACACATGAATAAAAGACGATGCATTTCATTTTCACTTTTCACTATTTTTGTTGTCATTTCGCAAGTTCTTGAATACCTACTACCAATAAAAACCTAAACACTGTCAACCATCTGCCACAGCCATTTTTGTTGTTTGCTTGAACTTACTGATAGTACTTCTCTGAGCTTACAAGCAATTTTTTTTTCTTTCTTTTGAATGAACCATCGTATAACAGGTTATTACATTAATTTCCATATTGTCCCCCTGCTTTTGGCAGCTTCTATACTGCTGAGGTGATTTACTTTTTAATTCTTAACCTTTGTAGTTCAGAAATGCAGCCAACTAGCAACGAATGTGGCTGCTGAAAGCAGCTGCAATTATCAGTGCATGCAAACAGCAATGTTTTCTGAGGGGACGAGAAAACAATTTGCTTTTTTCTAGACAAATCAGGAAAAAGTATTTTGTCTCCTGAATGAAAAAAATACAGCTGTGTAGATCAGACTGTTAACTAAAATGAAGCCAAACAGACGTACAGCAAAAAAAGCCTCCTAATTCAAATTAGTTGTACCAAGATGACTACTCAAATTAAAGCTGTCATGATACACATATTAAATAAGCATTGAGTGGCTTGCAATATGCTCGATGGAATTGAAAATTGTAATGGAATGGAGAAACTACAGAAAACATGGAGTCTTTAGTGAAGCAAAGACACAACCAAAATCAGCAGTGCAAAAGCAGATAAGAGCCAGTGAGAAGATCAGAGTTCTATTATAAATAATGCACTGTCATTTGAGTATTTTGTGCTATACGAATTTAGAAGTTGGAATTCTCTCTAAATCACTATTGTAAATTCCTATGTCAGCCACAGAACTGAAAAATATAGTATGTATTCTATTTCAAAAGCAGAATTCTTGAGTACTGTATTTAATAGTCTAGAAAGACACACATGGGCCTTATTTCCTGAAAAATAGGCTCAGTTCTCTCCTCTATTATTTGTCAGCTACACGTACTTTCTAGTTCACATCTCGGAAGCAGCCATGCACTGAAACTACTCCCATGCTGTTTCCCACTGTGCATGCAGAATGGTCAAGACATTGATAACAGGTATTGGGATTATTCAACATATCTCTGTGAAGTTGTCTCTCAGCCTTGATTGAGTGTATTTCCTTGCTAAAATAGGTCACCACCAGATGTCCTCTTAAACTCATCACCTCTTGGTAATGAATGTAGAATATTCATTTGCCCAACTTCTCACTAATAGTTCACAAAATTTCACAGGTTTATTCTGGGAAGAACCATCTTAGGGCAAAAGAACTTGTTCTTTGTGTATTGTTAGTGGTTCAGTATTTTCTGATGTACATTTCATCCGTTTAAAAATGTGAGTTAGGATTAAAACTGTTATTCGCAGGTACTCTCCAAATGCCAACTAGTACATTCATTTCCTGTTCATCTTTCAGAGCAAAAAAATTAATATTTAATCTATTTTAAAAAAGCCTGAAAAGTAACAAATACCTTTCATGAGCTGCAGCTCTGATTCCCCCATAAATTACAGTTATTACTCATTATTTCATTTCATAAGTATATAGCAGTACTCAGTAGAAACAAATGTAAATGTAAATAAGCAAATGTAAAATAAGGTAAAATACGGACTCTAAAGAAAGAGGCTGTTTTTTTAAAAAACATTTTATGTTTTACATTGCCAAAAGTCTCTCAAGAAAAGGGATTCTACAGCACTATTAAATGCTGTGTTGAGCATTTTATTTCTTCCAATATATTGGAAAAATTGAACTGAAAATAAAGTTTCTTTATAAACAGCCCATTTGATCCTTATTACAATACTTATCACTTTTTATGATTATATGATTTACTAATACAATTTTCTATTACAAAAGCACACAATATTAAAGCAAAAAAAATGCTTTTTTTAAAAAAAAAAAAGTAAAAATCATTTTCACTTCAACCTACATTAAAAAAAAAAAAAAAAAACTCTCTGACAGTATATTAAACACCTTTACTTACAGCATCTTGTTGTTGTTTTAATTTGTCTCTGTACTCTTCCAGTTCTTGAAGACTAAGTACTGGAGGAAGCCTCTGAATGTGAACAACAAATAAAATTCAGTGAGAAATTAAAGTACATAAAATACACATGTAGTATTAACTAACCAATCAGTTTAATTAAAGAAACATTGTTACTGCTTCTGCAATCTAATTTACATTCAAATAATGGATACTGAAATTAATCAGTGTTAAAAAGCGTATCATAATTTACTCAAAGTTCCCCCACTTTAAGACATACCTGTACATACACAAGCCCCTAAGTCATTGAAACTACTAATTTCTCAGTCCATTAATTCCATCTGTTTAAAAAAATACCCAAAATATAGAATAGGCATTTTTTCCTCCAACTATTTGGACTTTCTCATAGTAGGTTAAAGTTCTAAGTACATGTTAGTACATCAGGCCTGATATTAATTCTATCATATTAAAAGAAGAGACTCTAAACTAATACCATAGGTTGGAAGCTCGATACAACTGCAAGAAGAATTGGGCATGGGCAACAAAAAAAAACAAAACCCACACTGTTTTGCATTAGTTCAGGATATAAGAAACAAATGAAAAATGGATAGTTGAAAGAAGCTGACTTTTGACTTTCATGTTTGGTTACATTACTGCCTTTTCTTTTATAATGACAACTTACCTCTAATTCATACTTCACAATATCAAAGGAATCATTGGAAAAATAAACTTCTTCAATACTATTAATTATTTCTTGCTGAGCTTGAGGATCAGTTGGTTCTTCCCGTGCTTCTCTGAGCTCCTCCTTCACAAAACAAAGAAGGATGATTTCCATGATATAATATCACATCCTAGAAGGAACAATGCTTACCAGAACGAGTATTTTTTGAAAGTCATTAAGAACTTTAGTACAAGAAGCAATAACTTCTTGAGAATAGAAAGATCTGTACACTGCAGCCTTTATTTCTCATTACAAACAGCAAGACAATCAAAACTTTTCAAAGAACAGTGCACGCTTCATTGTCAGATTACCTAAACATTTCTTCCTCAGTATTTATTTGTGGCATAAATGCATGCTGAGTCTGCAGTTTTTCTCCTGAAGCTTAGCATACTGTAGAATTTTTCATAAAAAGTAAAAACTAAAATCTGATTTATTTATTTTTTAACCTGAAAAACTACCTTTGTAAACCTAGGGTAGACAGTGTCATTACAAATGTGTAAATACTCAATTTAGCTCTCCAAATTCAATTTGGTAACTTTGATAAAAGACATGCCATTAAACACTTTTTTTTCTGGGCAAATCCCTATCAGATCTGCTTTCTTTGCACAATATTAACACATTACAGATTTTTCTCCAACTAGTGGGGTGGCCTAAACAGCCAGGCACCAACAGCTCTGTGACAGCTAATATCCAAGATGTGCATTCTCCTCCCTCCTGGCACAACCTCATGTGGAAGGTTTTCTCAGGAACACAGCTGTGCCCACTCGTCACCACAAACTGAGGACTGAGTCTGAACCTCTCATCCCCCATACTGGATTTTTCACCTAACATTTGTCCTCTCCCAGTGGCTGTTCCTACTGGAAGAATGAAAAACATTTACTGGAGATTCAAAAGGGTATTCCTGGGAGGAAGGGAGGAAGGAAAAGAAAGAGAGAAAGCAAGAAACAAAGAAAAAGCAAGGTAAGTGCTCTGATCATATTGTTTGATATTGGAATTTAACCCTGACGAAGTGGTCCAGCAGACTGAAGTGTCCCATTTCAACCCCAAGCCTCTGACACAAGTTACTACAGTGGGACAAGGTGCCCTTATTTCCACCACCAAGGACTCAAGAGCTTATTTCATCAGCTAAAGACAGCAGATTTGAGATTAATTTACCGAACAATCACAAACTTCCTCTTTTTGTACGTCACTCGGTAACATCAAAGCACGTACGTTACAAGGAAAAGCAAGATTCACCCACACAGCAAGGTGCTGTTTTCCCTACACAAATAAATGCAACCAAGGTGCGACACACGAACAATTTCCTAAAGCATCAAAAAGAGCCGCTGCTCCTCTAAAAAAACCTTCACGGGAGGAAAAAAAAAAAAAAAAAAAGAGGAAAGAAAAAAGAAGAAAAAAAAAAAAGGCCCCAAACCAGCTGCCACCGAAGCAGGGGCCGCCCCGCGGTGCTCGGGCGCCACCCGCCGGGGGGCGGAGGCAGCGGCCTCCATCTTCTGGGGAGGCCGCGCAGGGCGGGAGGGCCTGAGGGGAACGGGGCACCCCGACAGCCCCTGTTCACCTCACCCCCTTCAGCCTCACTGAGGGCACGTGAAACAGAGACCAGGCTGTAAGGGATGAGAAGGAATAGGTTCTTGAAAGAGGCTCCGGCGGGTATTTTTCATTTGTTTAATCTGTGATTTTGAAGCTTCGATCACGTGAGGGCGCATGAATCAGGAGATGATGCTCGCATTCAGATTCAGTGGCAGGCTGCTCTTGCAACAGTTTCACTAACAAAACAACTATCTATCATCTAACCATATGTGTTCCTGTCCTTTACAACAAACAACGTGTGTTTCCTGCTGGGCTTCCTAACAAATGGCAGCTTTATGCTCAGCACAGAGCCCCTCTATAAATTAGCTTAACATTTTACAGTACGCTGAGCTTTATGTATAAGAAACTAAAAACAAAAAATATCCAAGACAGGGTCAGCTTAATTTGTCCACTGAACCACCACAAATAGAATCACCTAATTTATCACCCAGATGTTTGGCTCTAAGTTCCTAAAAATAAATAAATAAATAAATAAATAAATAAAAAGAGGAAAAATATAAATCCAAGAAAGATTTTGAACAATCTGAATTTCTTGATGATGTGTATCTTGTCATGCTGGTGAAATATGTCAATGCCTTAAGTCAGTGGTGACTGACACCCCCTAAACATATATTAAGAAGGCTATCACGGACCCATATTCTTCTAGATTTAGAGGCACTTATTAATAAAATGGGAGGACTTTTTAATATGGACATTTCAATGAACCCTAACCAGCGACCTTTTTATCTTTGTAGAGTAACACATTTTTCAGCACAAAAATAACAGTGAGGTTGGCATGGCTAGAAAAATTACTCAGAAACCATCTTCTCCTGTCTCCGAAAAACCATTTCTCTCAGTGTTTCTCACAAAAACACTGCCTGGGGAAATATTTATTAAATGGACAGGCTTTATCTTGTTCATTCTTTCTAGAAGAATAGTCAGTCTAGAGAGAATGACTCTCCAGGATAAACTTATGCTCCCATATAAATTACACCAGATTTTCTGCCATGGTAAATTGCAGCTTCCAGTCCATTATGCTCCACTAGTTTCAAACAAGAAACAGGCTCAAGGCCAGTCTTTTCACTCACCACTGAAGGAAGCAAAAATCCTTACCTAGTTTGCTGATATTCAGTTTTCCTCATCCCTTCAATCGGGGATACAAAAAATCTTACAATATGAGGCCTATTGTTTCAAGGGCCTCAGTGAAGGCCAGATTTAGCACTGCAGAGGTAGTACTTGCACACTGTGTACAGGCAGAGAGAAGCTTTATTAAATCCCTCTAGGCAGTTTTACACCTCAAAAATTTTATACCTCAAATACCTGAAAACTATTTTTTAAAGGCAGAGTTTAAAAAAATCAACATTAAAAAAACATTAAAAAATAGTAAGTTAAAATGTAAATTCAGAAGTTCAAGAAGTATTCTGAATAGAAAAACCTACACAGAGAAATTTGGGATGGAAAAATCATGTGATGAAGACCATTCAGAGAACTTCACCATGGCTAAACCAAATCAGATACAAAGGAGATCAGAAAGAGTGACACATCAGCAAGGTGAACCCCAAAGTACTTCACTTCAGTCCAGCTGCCCAGATTAATACATACATTCAGCAGTAGGAACTCTCCAACCAACAACCAGCCAACATAACATCTAAGATGCCATTTCAAGTACTCATGTTTCCAAAGTTTTGCTCAGCAAGAGATTTTATCTACTTAAAATCTGCATCATTTGTGGTGACGTGCAAATGTGACTTTTTTTTTGTCCTCCCCATGGTGTTTTGGACCATGCTTTCATTGAAAGACAATTTAACCTGTTAAGCTTGCTTCCTTGCAGGCCATGATTAGTGCTACCCTAAGGATCAGGTCTCTCTTGCATAATGTTACCTAAACAAATCAGTGAAAGACAGTTTCTGGGCAGGGTGTGGGGGTGGAAACAAAGAACTGTCTGTCTAACAGTTTACAAATTTGAAGAAACCGTTGCTAAATGAAAGTATTTGCATCCACAAACTTCTCACATTGTTTTGCCTTCCTGGTGTATGGAAATAGAAGTTTATGGGTCCAGGAGCCTACAGCAATTACTTGAACTGTATTTCAGAAGAGTCACTTCATTGTAGACTCATCTGAAAGGCAGTTCAGGAAGTTTTAGATGACTTACCCAGCTATTTCCCTGTGTGTCATACACCCACTCTCTCTTTTGTTCTAAGCTGCACACAACATGAAAAACAACATAGCTACTAAAGCATTACTGGTACAAAGTTGAAGCAAACACCTTCTGCATTCCACTAACAATCAACCAAAAGACTTGGGAAGTGGACACCGAGAAATGTTCATGATCAAGACAGTGTTAACAGAAACTGCTTAGAGACAGAAAAATCTAAAAAGCTTCTAACCTAATCAGAAGGTGAAGGTCAGCAATAGCTGATACATCTCTATATGGAGATCCAGGGGCCAAGTCTGCTTGGTAGCCATTTGGACACAGCCTCCCTACCTCTGTCATGAGCCAAAAGAACACGAGTGAACATGCTGTCAGTTTATAACCCTCCATTCTGAACTTGGATAACACCTGTGTTGAGAAAAGCTCACCTCAGACTCTAGGATGAGGGCACTGCTTGACTTCTTATGTATACAGATAAGAAGATATGTTTGCATACCTCTCTCATAATGTATGTGTATGTGTAATTATATATATAATATATATATAAATGTATGTGGAATTGTATGTGTGTGTGTGTGTGCGTGTGTGTGTGTGTGTGTGTATAAACCCACCTCAGGATAAAACATTTATTAGCTAATCCACAACTATGGAATGAAGTCCCACAGGGAAGTCTGTGGTGGTCCCTTGTCTTTCACATGAAACGTCCAGAACATTCTTTTCATCCTTCATTCTTCAATATGCATACAGAGTACTTATTAAAAAACCTTCACTCTACCAAAACAAACATGACACTGTGGAAACAATTCTCCTGATAGGCAGAGAATAACAAAGCCTGACCAGAAATGAGTCACACCACTTAATGCACACAGCTATTGTTGGGGAAATAGAAACCCACAACAGACTAAGAAATCTTTATCTATCTCTTCTCTATCTATAGGAAAAGCATTAAAAATAAACTTCCAGTATTGTTTACCGCCATAAGCCACAAAGCCAACTAATTTCCATGTATTGCATATGAGCTGATTATCATCAAGATAAAAAGAACCTAATTCAAAATCATCTCATTATTAACCCTACACACTTGAAGTGTACAAAATACATCTCTTAACCTTTTGTGACAGAATCTACTAAACAGAATTGTTATCAGCTTGGGGAAGAACAAAGGTGACAATCACAGAACGGTTCAAAAATCAGTACTGCTGTTCTATACCATCCTTAATACACACCATTTTCAACAACCAAAAGATACTGATATGCCAAGAATTACAGTTCCTCAGGACAATCATGACCCCAATGAAGCAAGGTATCTCAACCCCAAAAAAAAGACAAGAAATCATTCTGCAGGCTACTCTTTCTTCTAGAAATTTTGCCTTTCGGTTCAGATTTACCTTGTCTACAAACTCCATCACTGACTTAAACTACTAGACGTTTATTTCTCTGTGTGACCAAGTTGGTAGTATGATTCTGTACTACAACAGAAAGTAAGGCAAGTTAGCTGGTGATTTGTCTTCATATGATGCAAGCAGACTGAAATTTTTCAAGGTATTTGCAGAACCTATTGGGAGTAATGGGTAGTGTGAGTGCATACACTCAGGGGTATTCAGTAAAATAAAGATGGTAAATCATTTCATTGTTTGGAAAAAATAAAAAAGGAACAAAAGAAAACACAAAATTGAGAAGCAGTCTCCACTTTCACATGCCTACCAGCAAGCCACCGGTCAGCAAGTAACTTTCAGATATCAAAACCCATGAGAATTTTGCTGGCTTTCCCCTGAGGGGATGCAACATCAGTGTACTCCTTTCCCCGTACTCTGTATTCTCCATTTGACTTTCAATTTAGTTTGACAGTTCCCATTTCAAAGACACGCTTTTGTCCCTAGAGTTATCATTATCTATCAACGGCTTGTGCTCTTTTGAATAATTCATGCTGACTCTGCAGTCCTTTATTCTGTACACCTTTCTACAACATTTACTTAGCATTTGAAACTTTGAGCAAAACTTGTCCTAAATCAGTCTGGGGATAGCACTTTGACTATGGAAGTGTGATGATGAAAGCGTAGCAACATAACCCTTCTACAGTCAAAACAGTATTTGGCTTGCAAGCTTGATACTTTTGTTATTCAAGATATGAGCAAAAAATGTTATTAAAATGTGGCAGCAGAGAACAACATGTTTTCAAAAAGCAGCCTGCAATATTATGGTTTTACTCATTGCCTTTAAAAACCTGCACTTCTTTTTATTGCCTTTACTTTAGCATTCAAAAATGAATTCCCTTCACCAAACTTGTCCATTACTATAAAATAATTATTGAGAGGGATTAGTTTATATCCAGCAAAGCTGTTTGATCCCATAATTATGTTATTCTGATTTGTGACATCAGTACATTGCTATAACATTGAATGTAGTTTCAGTTCAAAACAAATACCTATATCGAAGGGCTCAACGACTTTCAACTTCTACTCAGTACTGAAACCTGATCTCCTTGATGGTTACTCACACCACACAGACAAAATCTACCCCCCACCCCCACCACCTAAAATTCCTGTTTTCAGGAGCGGGTATCAGGATTGATGCCCACTGTCCAGAAAACATATTACAGTGTCTCATCTGATGCCTTACCATTTGGAAAGTAAAATCATATAATAAAGGTTTTAGCAAAGTTAAGGAGGGATGGCAATATTAATCCTCCCTCTTAAAAGGAAAGGGCTGGAAGTAGTTACTGTAACATATGGCCTTGGACCATAGCCAGGAGATAGACTAGTCAAAACACAGTAATTTTACTCAATATACACCTGATCTAACATTTTTATCAGATAAACAGCTACCTGTACAAGAGATCCACTGAATATAGCTTTTTGAGAAGGAAAAAGTTAACATAAGCATCTCAGAACATTCAGATTCAGAATGTGAATGTTCAGAACATATATTCTTAATATAGCAGCTATTTTTAAAACCACTCACCTAAAACGTTTTGTAAGGGAACAAATGTTAGAAGAATGAAGACTTATAAAAGCTTCATACTATGGCACAGAAGAGAATAATACTCTAATTTTATCAGCTTTGTAAAAAAATCAGGTGATAAGTTCTAATGTTGATGCAGCCTTTCTTTTCAGCACAGAATTCCTAATTTTCAGGAGATTCCGTCTGCGGAACAGTTGCTGATGATGTTCTCATGTTACAAAGGGTTGTCAGCATACAACTACCAGAACTCTTCCAAAAATTAACCAAAAAAAATTGCAAATTGAGAGGTATTTGTTTTCCCATTGTTATTGACACAAAGTGTAGGCTTACCAGACGCATAACATCAAACCATTACAGAGCAGAGAGCCAACCAAGATACCCTGCGTCTATTTTTACCTGGAGAGTCAACTTGGCAGAAAAGGCTATTTGAAATTGGATGCCCAGCGGGTGGCAGGAATTTGCAGTTTTGAAATCTGAGCCATGGAGATGTGACAGTTCTTCCAACATCACTGCAACTGAATACTTTGAGTCTTTGAAATCAATATATTGGCCACTGTTTAACAGAATATTATGTACCAATTTAGAGATTGTTGTTTGATTTTTTTAAACATGGAATAACATTGAGTTTCTTGTCTGCCTTAGCACAAGCATCATATTACAATGTACTTATGTAGAGACAGAAAGACACGGGATTTTTAAATGGTAAAATAAGACATCGAAATTCAGTTGAAGTCGGTAACTTAAATAACTCATTGGTTAAAGGCAAAGTCCAAATGAGGGGAAGAGAGTAAGTATCATCCACAGTAAGTCTTGCGAATCATCTAGCAGTCAAATATTGTATCAATTTCTCCCTCATACACAGATTACTCAGCACGATCTGTGAGAAGAGAGAGAGATGACATCATCTGAATAGTGAGACAAATAAAAAAGGAAAGTGATTGTTATTATTCCAAAGCTATAACATTTAAAGTAGAATATGAAGTTAATTACATATGCTGAAGATGAAAAATGTGAAATTCTGAAATACACTTACGGCACCAAAAGCACGAAAAGACTGAATACCAAGACTCGAGCTATGCATGTTACCCTTATATCATGTACTTTCCTAAGTGGCAAAAAGCACTTCCTTCCCTTCTTCCCCCTCTACCCTGATTTCAGCAGGAAACCTAAAAATATTGAGATCAACATCCAGTGACAGCTTCAAAGTTCCAAGAAAGAAATTTTAATGCACCCTGCTCTCATTTTGACTCGATGCACTGTTTTGCCCCAAAATTATAATTCTTTCATTAAAAAAAAAAAAAAAAAAAAATCAAAAGATATTCAGCAGGAAGTAAAACCATCAAAAAGAACAGCAGCAAATCTGGTGTTGTGACCAAAGGAAAAAAAGAAAGAAAGCAGCTAAGTGTCATTTAAATATAAATTGAAAAATTTAGACTGAAGAGGGTGGGAGGAGGTCATGTATCATACCTTACTAGGAATCCATAGGTTTTCAATAGGACTGAGGTCATGGACACTCTCCTGAGGACTTCTTAGACCCTTTAAAAGAATTTTAAGTCAGTTAAGGTTGATTAATTTACATATCTTGCAACCAAACTGCCCAAGTCTTACCCGTTGTTAAAGAAAAAAAACCTACAAGCCCTTTAATAAATTACACTGACGTAAGTCTGGAAGGCTAAGCCCTTATTCTATGAAACCTTGAGGCCACTGATATATAAATTATATTAAACATCTATGCACTTGCAGCTTTGTGCTGCAGTAAGTACCTTTTTAGGAGAGTTTACTAATATCCTCTTAGTAAAGTCCACTTATATCCTCCTGCCAACTTCCAGATGTTTAAAAATACAGTTGTGTCCAAAAAACACAATGTTTTCTGTTCCACAGACTCAATGGTTTAATGCAATCACATAATCGAATTCAAGGTAAGTGCTACCTACCCTGCTGCATAACTATAATATTTTTGTATGTTGGAAGATTTCTCAATTTACCATATAAAACTATTAGGACTCATTTTTTGTATGCATAACCAAGCTGAAAAAGATGCATAACCAACATTAGTTTTTTTTATATCATTATTATTCTTTAAAACCACTACGCCACATAATAGAATACACTCTATTAGACAAGCTTCGTACAGGAAGCATCAAGTAACCAGACGAGTATGTGTTTGTTCAATATGTAACGCATTTTATGAAGCAATATCACAGAACACATTTCTTAGCACATTCTCTGCTATCTTTCTAAGCAGAAGTGAACTTAAAAATTCAAGTTTCAGACGTCGTTCTGACTCTACCCTTCCCTTGAGACCGCAGGCAGTTCACATGAGCCCCAAGTTGTAGTCAGACTTCCCTCAAATTCTCCCTGTTTGACACCGATGTCACTGTTTCTAAGCCCCTTTTACACCCTGGGTACCAATGCTTTCTTTGAAACGAAAGGAGTCGTGAAATTACTACATGAGCTTACAATGAAAAAAGTGTGCATTTATCCTCTGACACCGATACAGTGTTTTACGAGTTCATCACATGAATGGTCACTACATCACTTCACAGTTGTTTCATCTTCCCTGTATGCAAAACCTCTTCATTCTGGTTTTGGTTCTCAGATTCTCTTGGGCACAGTTTGAAAACACGCTCCCTTCCCAGATGCTACCCCTAAAGGCTGTGAATCCGAAAGTCAGGGTAACAAACAACCCAAAGCAACTGCCGTGGCTTCTCCTACTCCGCATGAAATCTTCCACAAGCACCCCAAAACTCTGCATTAAAGGCAGCTTATTTCCATCAGCAGTAAAAAGTTGCACTTATTGAATGCTGAGTGATCCTTAATCCTTCCCAAAAGTTGAGAATTGCCTAAATTGTATCATTTTCAGACCACACCATTTCCACACCAGGTGGGCTTCCAACAGCTCCTGTTAAGCAGGCTGAGAGCTGCTCGCTCACCACTGGGCTGACTCCTGACAAAACAGTATTTTGGGGCCCAAAACAGTGTTTGGGGAATGGAGCTCCCACGCTGGTCTCCATGTTAAACCCTGCCTCCTGTCCATGCTGGGGGGCAGCGCTGAGAACCAAAGTTCAGTTCCTGGCTCCGCCACCGCTTCCTACAACCACCTGGGGCATGCGGTGAGCTGCCGGGTGACGCTTCCGCGGTTTTCAAGCTCTGAAATCCAGACACACGGCGAACAGGCTTCGCTTAAGGACGCTGCGTGCATCTGAGCGACTCGGACACTCCCCTGTGCGAGGCTCGGCACCTCGGCAGGGCTGGCCCCGAGGCGAACACCCCGACACGACCCACGGGACGGCTGCTCGCAGGGCCTGACAAACACACTCGGGCTGTCCCTACGCACACACCCCAGCACCTCCCTTCCGACCAGGCACATTTAACGCCACACAAGGCCATATTACAGTGCCACGGCCCGACGCCCCTACCATCACACCTCAGCAGGGGACCTCAGCACACAGCCGCCCCCCGCCCCGCTCACCTGCCGGGCCATCAGCGACTTGATCTTCTGCATGGCGCCGCCCCGCAGCCCCGCACGGCCGCAGCCCCTCCAGCGGCAGGCTCACGGCGGAGCCATGTTGGGCGCCACCTGACCGCGCCCGCCCGCTGCTCCCTGGGACCTGCAGTCCTCGGGCGGCGGAGCCGGGCTCGGCGCTGGGCAGGGAGGGGTACAAGAAACTACAAGTCCCGTCAGCGCCACGGCACGGCCGGGCCGGGCGGGAGGGAGCGGAGCCAAGGGCGGAGCGCGGCGCCGAGGGAGCGGCCGCCGGGGTGGGGGAGCCTCAGCGGGGCGGGTGGGGTGCCCGAGGGGACGGCTCCCGGTGGGCAGCCCCCATGTGTAGCTGCCCCTCTGTGTCAGGCGGCGATGTGCCCGCGGGAGCCGCTCTCCCGAGCCCAGCTCGGGGGGTTGAGGCGGTGGCTGCGGGGAGCAGCGCGGAAGGGTGGCCAAAAAGCGAGGTGTGCCTTGAGCCCTTCTTCGCCCCCGTGCCTTACTAACGCTATCCCTGGGAACCCGTGTTGGTTACCTGCCGGGCGAAATGCCCCCCTGGGGTTCGAAGGATGCACTGTAAACTTAACGTCGGCCTATTTAGGCCTTAAAATCAATTCTCTGAGACAAAATTAGACAAAATGAGGCACTGTCTAAAAGGGCAGGCTAGCAAATCCACTTAGACAATTGCAGCCTCAGGTCGTCTCAGACATTATGCAGAGACAAGTGCATCAGGCCTGCTCTGGTGATGATGCAATTTTGTATGGCCAAAACAGGCCTGTATGTCTGTACTTTGTTCAGGTATATAGAACAAATTAACTGATCTATATACAACAACAACAACAACAACAAAATAATAATAATAATAATTAAAATCCTATTTTATATCAGTATTTGTAAAGGTAAAATCTATAATCCTTGCTTAACTGAAGATGACACACTCAATAATTATGCTACCAGTGCAAGCACTGTGACATACCGATAGCTGCAGAAAGCCGCTATATAGGCATAGCATCTATATACACATAGCTGCAGGAAAGACTGCTTTTCCTTTTGGGGGTACTGGAGTGTGCACACAGACCAGCTCAACAAACATTTCTTACTGTGTTTACCCCCCCACCTGTCGGACTGCAGAGTTCGTCAGGTAAAAGCAGGTGTGCTGCTCTGCCAGAACTGACAGAGCCATGGAGTGAACTTTGCCACCCTTTCCGGCCTTGTCTGGCAAGAATTCTTTAGGCTACCTTTCAGCATATCATCCATAATTATTTCTCTAGGAGGTCCTTAAGAAGCTTAGCCCACAACAAATTTTTTTTTTAGTAATAACTAAAATTAGCAGAAATACTCAAAGCGTTCAGGAGGTTTCAGCTACAAATAAAGTTGCTTTCATGCAGTTTTAATAGTCTTTTATTAAAAAGAAATGAGTGAGGTTTGATTTACTGTAAGTCTCAATGACATTTAGCAACCAGCACAAAACAGAGATTTATGGAAAAAATAATGTATGGTTTATCTTCCATTTATTTACTATTCCATATAACCAAATGCTGGAATAAGAGAGAACACTTACTTGAATAACTATATTAATCTAATGTTTTTTTTGTTTGACTATTTTTCATTTTCTTTGTCCACATAGGACATTTAGAGCACTAATACGGATTTTATCCCAGTGAGAAAGCTCCCATTCATTTTGGTTAGAAATTCGCTGGAACATACAACCAATATTTTATTACATATTGAAACCAATTGGATAATCATTTCTAACTCGGGTTTTATAAAAGGTTGCAATTTGATATATCTAGACTACAGGATTAGAGCCAGACTAACTGGATTAAACAGGTTTCAAAGAACAGCACTTGGGAGGGCAGTGGGCACCTGAAGCCTTTGGGAATATGCACAAAAGCCTCTTAATCTGCAGGCTTGTGTCGCGTGATGACATTATTTCTGGTGGGACCACTCACTCTACTTATGCTTCTGTTAACCTGAAATAACCCTCTTGTTTCTTGCATTTTGTTATATGGAGCTGCTAAAAAATCTAGAAGGATCTTGGTGTTTTCACCTCCCTTGAACTGAAGTACAAATTGAGTGTTCAGTCCTGCTGGTGGAGGCTTAGCACCTTGCAGGCCCCTGCTCCTAACCCCAGCACAGGCACGCACTGAGAAGGAGAAGCAATCCCCTGCTACACATCCCTCCTGCATGAGGCAGGGTACAGCCAAACCTAGTATTTATTAATCCATAACAGCCTAAGTACTGTATAGGGAAAACTTAAAGTGCGTTTTTCTATGGATAAACCACCTCTGTCGATGCAAATATTTGCTGTTGCAAACTATTACTGCTCATGCAACTGTGGGAGGGTTCCAAGTTTGCCGCAGATTAGATTTGTACAGTGAGTGACAGCCTTGGACAGAATCCAGGTCATACATTAGTATTAATATTAAACTGATGTAGGTTCATGCAAAATAAACAGTAGTCAGCAGCTAACTCAACAACTCTAGTAAGTTGTCCACTCTAACCACAGGACTCTTTGTTAGAAGACTCCTGACAGGCACTTCACATTACATGTCGTTCAGAGAAAGGCAACAAAATCATCTCCCTATTGCGCTTATGTTAAAGAAAGGGGAAAAAAAAAAAAAAAAATATATATATATATATATAAGGAAGAAAAAAGCAAAGAAAAAAAAGCTATGGGGCTATGGGTTAGAAAATGCTAGAAATGTATTTAGGCATGACTTTGTAATAGTTCTTTTGTATTTTTATAACAGAAAAGGGGAGGCTTTCACTGGAAAAAATCTCATCTGAAAAAAAAAAAAAAGAAAAGAAAAAAAAGAAAGAAAAAAAACTGAATACTAAATCTAATTTAAAATAAGCAGAGCTATCTAGCAGCATAATATTTTTATGAAACAGTGTAGCTGAAGGATGCTAATACTTCTATAACCTGTACATTTAGTGCATTCACTTAATTTTATTAATTCGGCGTACTCTGTATTCTGCACCTCATTTATTACATTCTCTGTCATATTTACTGTGACTCCTGGGGAAGGGTTATGATAAAGTCAGAGGCAACGAAGATGGGTGCTCATCTAACAGGTGTTCCACTCCCTTTGTTCTTTGTATACACATATTCAAATCACACAGGGCTGGGGACAGGATAGGGCCTGTTAACTCATTGCTGATTTTCCTTGCAAATAAAACAGCAGCTGCTGGTCCAAGCTCAGAGTTAGCACTGAGAAGAAGGTGGTGTTTGTATGGGGCAGGATGCTTTCATGGAGCCCTTTAGCCAACTTATTTTGTGACTTACAGTGCAAAATATATTTTCTGCTTGTAGGTAAGAAACAGTATGAACTATATTTGATTTTCATTGTGGAAATGTGGCTTGCTTTTATACTCCTAAGTTTGAAGATTTTTCTGTTATATTGTCAGATGTATTATTTTAAGAATGTAGCCTAAAAGTTTTTAATCAGGTCATGTTCCTCTGTTTTATGAATTGAGCTAAATGTTTTAGAAACTGACAAAAAATAGTGCTATACATAATCTGTAAATAAAACATGGGCATTGATAAAAACTATATTGTTGTGTTTTATTAAGAAAGATATGCAAAGTGTATTCTTTTTAACAAGTAAGGTTTGACAGGTTCTGAACCAAAGTTTACAGAGAAGATGTTACACATCTCTTTAAAAATGCATAATGTTCAGACAGTGCTGATACAGTATTTTTCCGTTTATTATGATGACTTGAAGTTAATACCTAAAATTTATATATAATATTTAACCATACTTGGTACTGAAACTAAATTAAGTTTTCATTCAACTTAAGAATGTCTTGCATTAATAGTACATTTATTCAACATTTGGGTGCAGTTTTCATAACGGTACATTTGCTATCTGTGCACTTGGTTAAAAATAGGTGTTCTATGCCCTTTTACAGGAAGATCCTTGATCAAATATTAGATAAAGTTGTATTTCTGCAAAATCTTGTAATTCAAATTTTCTGTATTTAATTGTTTTTGTAAATATCACCAGAGGGAATACATAACATTACAAATGTAGTACGTCCTTTACTAATTCATGTATAATGGCAATTTTTTCTTTTTTTTTCTTTTTTTTTTCTTTTTTCCCACTAAGTTCATATACAGTCACCTAGTTTCCTTGATTTTGAGCTACATACTTTGTCAAGAGCTTTGGCTTCATAACAATTGCTTTTTCTTATGAAGAGTATCAGACTTCTTTAAAAATGAAAAACCCTTTTGATAAGAATATGGTGAATATTCATTTCTTTATCTACATTACTACTTTGTTGGACATTTCTGATTAAAATCCTACAAGAGATATTGGCATGCTGACAGAATGCTTTGGAGTACATGGTTGTTCACTAGCAAGTTTCATATGGTAGTCTTACTCAGATTATTTCTACTATGGGAAATGTCTGGCTTGTACTTTTTGTCATGACAAAAATCCAATGCATTGGGAGCATGACACAAAGACCACATTGACCTCAGAGGGCAGAATCAAGTCAACTAATGAAGCTCAGTAGAACATGTTCTTGGGCAAAAATGCAAAACTTAGGAAGAGCATGCCTGAGAAACAAGAGGTAGAGGAACAGCAGATTTCCTGGTCCATTATATCTCTCTTCTTTTTTTTTCTTTTTTCTTTTTTTTTTTTTCACAAATGAACTTATTTGCAAAAAGTGCCAAAACTACTGCCACGTACCTACATGACATCTTACACCAAGCTGAGGGTTTTTGGAGAGCTTTGGAGCTAAAAGAACACTTAGTAAAAGTTAGTGGAGAATCCAAACTCACTGTGGCAAGGAGATGTGCATGTTAAATTCAGAGAATAATAAAACCTCGCTAAGCAGGTTTCAGTTTACGCAGTAAACTCAAAAGTTATGTCATAGTTTTTTATTTAAACTAAAGCTGCAGTCCTTGTTTTGTGTCAATAACGGTCCTGTTGTGCTTGCTAATACTGATGACAGCAGAGATGGAAGCAAAACACTGGGTTCCAAATGGAGGTCATTTTTGTACAACCCACTTGGTTTATGGGCATTACACAAAACCTGTTTTGGGGAATTCCATCCTCTCTAAAAAAGGGGAATTGTATTATATATTTAGAAAGCTATAGGAATAAGTTTGAGTTATATGGAATTTGTGCTGGATGAGAAATAAGTAAGAGGACATCAACTTGTTTTCACTATTAACATTAATTCAAGGTTTAGTCATAAGTCTTCAGTTTTAATTTAACTAAAAATGAAAACTTAGGAAATTAGTCCAATTTTCCAGATTGCAAAAGATTAGATCTCTGTTAAAGCAGAAGCCCCCAGCAGTGTCCCCATAAAGACCTTTGACAGAACACCATTGCCCAGTGACACCTCTGAGCCTCAGGCTCAGCCTGTCAGCCGTGAGGAGCTCCCACCTGCCGATGGCTCCCAGTGAAGCCACTCCAGAAGAGCCGGAGGGGACAGCAAAGCCTGAAATTGCCCAAAGCCTCTCCCTGACGAACGACAGCCCACTGGCTGGAAAGGGGGAAGCAGGGCTTCTGCCCTCACCTTCGCCTGTCTTTGCTAAAAGAATTTCCTAACTGAGCTCACAGTGTTAAATGGAGCTGCTTTTCCCCAAGAATTGCATGGATCTAGGCTGAACACTTTTTAAGGTTTCTATTCCCACATTTTTTAACCAAGAAGGAACAAAATTTTCCAGCCACAGTTCTCTTTATCTTCTTCTATGGTGGTGAGAGCTTTTATACTGGTGTCCCCAGATATCCTGCTCACTCGACCTGCTTGTTTCTTGCTCCTTTTCTGCACAGATCTGTGAGAAGTATCAATGGTAATACATATTTTATGATTACCACTGCAGCTGTTACTGGCTTCTTATGCTACAGCATGATCACTTACTGGCAGCTAGAGAAATCCCAAAAGTGTGCAGGGTCATGCATTTAGTGAGGAAGGGTATGGCCAGATCTCTTAATTGATCATTTACAGGTTTCTTAGTATTTGTGAGAAATGTCTTTTACTTCATTCAAGGAGATTTAAAAAATTGAAGTGTATTAGTTGGTTATATGAAATATATTTTCAACATTAAATATTTTGTGAAGGATTTTATTGAGGAATTATTCTCTAAAATGGACAGCAGCAGTTTGATTTGCATTGTAAGGTTTGCAGGGAGAGAATTCTCCTCTGTTAAGTGTTACGATAACCAGTAAAACTCATCTCCCATTAACTAGAATCTAGCTAGTCCTAAGAGCTGAGCAGCGTTAAAAAAAAAAAAAAAAAAAAAAAAACATGCCACACAAATATATTTAAAAGAAGTAGCATAGGGGGCTTCAATTTTTGTACTTCAGCTGTTGTTTCAGGTTTCTGGAAAAAGCGTGTGCTTAACATGCTCCTGTGCATCCTCCACTTAAGTCTGCCTGTATCTTTTCTACACTTTTCCTCCCTTTTTATCTCATTCTCCTCCCATCTCAGCTGACCCTCAAATGTACTTTCCACTTCAGTGTCTGTACAACCTGAAATCCTCTGCCTGCTTCCTCTTTAGTCTCTGAGAAAGTAGGTTTGTGAGTCTTCCTGCTAAGGGATTTCAACATCTTCATGTAGCTATATGCTTTCTACCCTATTCCTTTCTACCCCATAGCTTTCTATCCTGTGGTTGCACCAAGCCGTTCTCCTTTGGTTTCCCTGCCATACCTTCAGAAATGCTGTGAGCCATCATCCAAAGTTGAGTATAGTTGAGTATAGTTGAGTTCAGCTTTCTGAAAAGGGGAGCCAGCTACACAATGACTTCTTTCTTTTGTAAGCTTTGTAGCTCTCTTTTTCATTGACTATAAAACTCAGTAGTTGCTGAACAGACAGATTACAACCAGAGGTTCCTTACCAAATATTTTTCCTGCAGTACAGTCAGTATCTCAGATACACAGCTCCAGTTTTGTCTATTAGCTTGTCATAAACAGCCATGCAGTGAAATATGGAGATTCTAGCCCCAAAAGATATGCAAATGTCATGTTGTTCACCTGAATTAGTATTTTTATAATTTCCTGTTATATATCTGAGGAAATTATATAAATGATACCATCCAGGTGGAAGCTGCATGTACTGCAGCAGGAGAGTTACCTGCTTACAGGTATGCAGAATAACTGGTGCACAGTGCAGGCATAGAATGTGTCTCTGGGAAGCCCATTCTTTCTCTTTCCAGCATATTCCTACACAGTGATGGACAGGTTACTTAAATCAGATTTATCAACATGTTATTACTAATAAGGGGTTGCTTTTTTTTTTTTTTTTTTTTTTCTCCCAGCGGTTTGACTTAGCACTTGCAGTGTGTACTTTTCAGAAATACAGAGCTCTCAAAGCTGAGCCCTCAAAGCTGCAACCAAAGTCAATAGGAGCTACATCTTGAACATATTAAAAGCTGTTTGTATGGGCTTTGAAAAATACAGTCATCACTATTTCAAACTGATGATCTAAAATTAGTGGACATTTTTGCTGCTATTTTTCTCGGTGCTTCAATTCCTCATCTATGAAGTCTTATCGGTTATAATGGTGTTGGGAAATCAATTTGTTAATGGCAATGCTTCACACCATTGCTGTGCTTGAAAGTACCCTGGAAAAGTTCACAAGGAAATTGATCACACAGTCCTAAGGGTAAAGTTTCAATAATGTTCTGTAAATCTGCCTGAGGATGACACGATGAAAAATGGTTCTAAAATAAAGCCTAGGAAAGCTGGTGATTAACTGAAGGGTGGGTGGCTCTTCTGCACCCTGAAGGAGGCTGTGCTCTTGGAGGACATCAGGGGACTGGAAATTTTGCTTTTGTGCATATCAACAGAAAACCTTGATTCTTGATTTTCTTACAAGATTAGTAATCTTTCTTGAATTTAGTCTGAAGGGTACAGTGCAGACAACAGTAATGAATAATTACTATCATTTTAATCACACTAATCTCTGAAAGTGAGCCTTCTTAGATGTTTTCATTGATTTCTCAGTATATCTGGCAAAGTAACAGTAACAAAGTTCTCCCTGAATAAACACACACACACACAAAAAAAAAAAATCCTCAAAATTGAGTTTGCGGTTGAAGACAATTAGACAATAGCAAATTGAGGATTCATTTGAAGAAAAATATTTTAAACATTAAGGTAAATTCACCTTTCTTCATTCGCATCAAACTTTCAAACTTGCAAAAACTGAAAAAAAAATATATCTAACCAGAAATCACAAATATCCTTCCAGCTTTGTCTTTTCCCATATTTCAAAGCTGGAGCTTGACAACTAGATTCTACTCCACTGAAGTGAAGGAGAGTTTTCCCATTTCCTACTTGAAACCTGAATCATAATCATAAAGAAAAAAAAAGAAAAAAAAAAAAAAAGTTTTAACTCTGGGACATTTTTCTCTGTGAGAATTTTTCATTTGTTTCTTCCAGTGCTCCCATTTGTGTTCTGGGTTTGTTTATTTGTTTAGTTTTCATTTTTGTGCAGGTATTTGTTCTGCCTTGAAGCTGACAGTACCATCTCATACTGTCCATGGTATTGAGGGGCAACCTCTCCAGCTTACTGTTGACTACAATTTCAACACTACAGCTTGTGAAATCCAAATAATTTGGCTCTTTGAGAGGCCTCAAAGTAATCCAAAATATGTGCTTGGCTCTGTAAATCAGACAGTAGTACCAGACTTGGAATATCAGCACAAGTTTACCCTCATACCACCTAATGCGTCTTTGATGATCAGTCCATTACATATCAGTGATGAGGGCAACTATATTGTAAAAGTCAATGTCCGTGGAAATGGAACAATAGCTGCCAGTGAAAAGATTCAAGTAGCTGTTGATGGTAAGTTAATAAATGTAACAACTTCATTTTGAAAGTAAAATTTCTGTAGTTTTCAAGTACTGGTTCTTAGAATCCAGTTATGATAGTGCATTATTTAATCCAACTGTGCATGAATAAATGCCAATTCTTATGTTATTTTCTACTTCTGCTGGAGGGAATGCTGCAATAAGTCATCTTTAAACAAACAAATGTGCTGACTAATATTTCTTGATCATAAGTAAAACATTTAAAGAATCTAGAAACCAATAAATAATATGACAAATATATGAAATACTATTTCATAAGGCTCCATTATGCTATCAGTCATAAGGATGTATTGATTTTCAATGAACTGCATTTATGGATTATATGCAGGCAGCACTGTAGCTGTTTGGCTTGAAACAATTAAATGAATGAGACGTTAATGTGATAAAGTTGCAGCTGCCATTTCACTCCCACACCTGTGCCAGTTTGCAGTCATCCTCACAACCGGGTTGGCAGTGTGATTCAGTGGGTCCTGGTGCCAGTCAAGCCACAGGCGGCACTGTTGAGGAAGTCACTCACTGTGGGCAATGTCATCCTTTTCGCTCTTTTCATTGCTGTGGCCACAGGGATTTGCTTATGGGACCAGAGTTGGAGACACTGGTATACCCAACTGCAGCCTTTTTCATATAACCAGTAATATAAACAGTCTAGTTTTGTTTAAGTACTGGAACAATTCTTACAGTCACTATCTGAGAGTATGGCATTCTTTTTTCAACCTTTAACCACATTTAACAAATACAATTTGAAATATCAATACTTTCCGGAGAGGATGATGACTGCTGTTTGCATTGTCTTAGCAGTGAAGGATGTAATGTACTGGCTAGTCACTTTTATAACTCTTCATATCTCTTTATTTTATAGTTCCTGTCACGCAGCCAATTGTGCAGACTGAGCCATCTTCAGGGGTAGTTGAGTACGTGGGGAATATCACGTTAAAATGTACCGTGGGAAAAGGCACGAGGGTAGTTTACCAGTGGATGAAAAATGGGAAGCCTCTCCATGCTGGCCCTAACTATATTTTTTCATCAAACAATGCTACACTTCTAATTGTTCCTGTTGTAAAAGAGGACATTGGGAATTACAGCTGTTTGGTATCCAACCCTGTCAGTGCAATGGAAAGTGAGCAAATTGCACCAACCATATATTGTGAGTATATGAAATATTCATAATTACCTTTGTATAAAAGATCTGGCTGGAAAGAGTGCCTCTAAATGTGGAAGAGAGGCAGAAAACTATTGAGTCAACATTATATGTGAGCTTGCATTCAAAATAAGCTTGTTTGTAGCAGCCATAACATATAATAGTGTAATAAAAAATCACTGTGATATGGAGTTGTGGAGATTAGTATGAACTGCAGAATCCACATATAAACTACAAGTGTCCCACCATACAGGCATCATCAAATCCGGAGAAAGTGTGACTCAAAGAAAATGAATCAGATAGGTATACATGAAAATATTGATTAAAATAGAAACAGCATACATTATCCAAAAGCTGAACACAGGAAGTACCAGGATGAAGAACTGGTGGTGGTGGTATTCTGAGGCCCCCAGCACAAGAAGGATGAAGACCTATTAGAAAGAGTCCAGAGGAGGGCCACAAAGGTAATCAGGGGGCTGGAGCACCTCTCCTGTGAGAACAGGCTGAGGGAGTTGGGGATGTTCAGCCTGGAGAAGAGAAGGCTTCAGAGAGACCTTATAGCAGTCTGCCAGTACCTAAAGGGACCTACAGGAAAGCTGGGGAGGGACCCTTTGTCAGAAGGTGTAGGGATAGGACAAGTTAGAATAGCTTTAAACTAAACTAAAAGAGGGTAGATTTAGATTAGAAGTTAGAAGGAAATTCTCCACAATGCGGATGGTGAGGCGCTGGCACAGGCTGCCCAGAGAAGCTGTGGATGCCCCAGGAGGTGCATCCAAGGGCAGGTTGAATGATGCCCTGGGCAACCTGGTCTGGTGGGAGGTGTCCCTGCCTATGGCAGGGAGTTGGAACTGGGTGATCTTTCAGGTCCCTCCCAACCCAAGCCATTCTATGATTCAATGATTCCTCAAGATAATTTTGAGCCCAGTCCTGTTTAACGCTTTCATTAATGATGTCAGCATAAAGACTGGGAGTATATCAATGAAGTTTACCTGTGTAACCATATATTTTGACTGGAAACTACATGTTTTCTAGCTGTTGGAGTAAGGAGGTTCTGCAAGAGCTGTGCACATTACTATTGCCATGGATTGACAAATGTACGAATGGGATTCTGTACCGTGACAGTTTACTGGAGTGGAAGGCTGACCTCAGTGGTACAAAACATCCCTTTCAGTCCTACATTCCCAAGGTTTCCTTTGTGCCATTTAAGATGCCATACAGATCCAAAAAAAAATGTTTTAATAGGCCATGAAGAGTAGGCTATGACGGCCTCATGTTTGGCCATCATTGCTTGCAGTACACTGATATGAAATATTTTTAAGGGTTTGTGATGGTGTTATTTTAAGATGTTTGCTTAAATGATCTCTAAGCCAGCTGCAAAGTTTGAAAAAAATCATTTTGCAAATCTTGCAAAAATGATCTCTAAGCAAGCTGCAAATGCACCATTGCCACCTTTCTGACTGATGTGTTAATCTGTGGCTCTGTCTGTTTGGTGTTGGGATTTCTGATTTGCTGTGTGCACAATTAGCTCCAGAGCATTTCTTGCACAGGTTGCTGTCTGGGATACTTGCACCGACAAGGTGTGTGCCCCTTAGTCTCAGTTCTTGTACGGCTTCCTCCCTTCTCCCTCAACCAACCACGTGTATTTTCCTGCAAATTTGAAAACCCTTTCCAATTTCTACATGAAAACCTATTTTCAACCCATTGCTTAGCAGAACTTTAAAATTTCATTGTTACTTCTGTGTCCACATTTCTAGAACACTTTTTTGCTTGGGTGGTGCTGATATACTAAAATATCTCAGATTCCATTTTTCTCCATGGATGAAGATATCACTATAAGTAGTTGCATTTTCAGAATATACTTTTTGTTTCATCAGAATCAAGGATTTGCTTTGTGTGTAACTTAAAATATGAAAAAAAAATACATACGAAGAGAAAACATTGCAATCGTGAAAGACTGCAATGCTTGAACTATCTACATCCAAATTTGTGATAGGAATTGGGGGCCTTCCTTCCTGAGCTATACCAAGTCCCATAATCCTGTCCAACCTCTGCCCACAGAGGTGGTTTGCCTTCCACCCAGCAGTTGTCAATAACACTCTGGGATAGGCCCCAGGATCCCCATGTGCCATATGTCATTGCTGCGGGGGAGTTACTGTAAGTGATAAAAAAAAAAAAAAAAAAGGTCAGTCACAGTAAATACGTGCCATCTGCTTAGAAACTACAACAGTCTCGTGGAGATAGGGGTAATTGGAAATATTCCCACAGAGCAGTAAATTGTTGCCCAGAACAGGTGATTTATTATTTTACAAGTCATTTAGTTAACTAGCTGCACTGAGATGAGAGGCTTGTTTCTGTTAAGAATGAAAAAGGAAAAAGTAGAACTGGGTGATCCATGAAGGCAGGCATTCTGGTTTTGGTTTGCTTTTTACCGAGAATCAAAAGATGTTTTTGTTCTTCATTAATATTTTCCCACTTCTCCATTATGATAATGCACCATACAATATTGTTATTGAAGTAGCTTGATCCAGAAATTAGTTATTTCAAGGGAAGAAGAAGCTGTTGTCATGGAGGCTGCAACAGAAACAGCTGCATTGTGGTGATGGAGTTGAAGTTAATAGATTAAGTGGGATTTCATTCCTCTGGACTTCCAGAAGCCAGAATATATTTAGCCTCAGAAAGGAAAATGCTGATTATTTGCTTATCAGAATCATACTTGAAGCTGTATATGCCCCTCACTACCTAGTGTTTAGGGATCACAATGATGTATGCAAAGTCCAGGAGAGGCAACGGTCTGATCCAAACTCTGAAGGATTATCTGATGGTAACTTCTTCAAGGATGGACTTCACTGAGGTGAAGCTACATTTCAGACCTTGACAATATTTGACTATTTCATATTTATTTATTTATTTAATTAATTTTGAATCAGCAAGTGTGTCAGAGTTTTTATCATTGTTTCTTTTGATTTGCAGCTTTTGTACCAAAGTGTGGTCCTGCATTAGTGCCAGCTGTGTACGCTGCACTGCTATGGCACTGATACAAAAGCAGAACTCAGTCCTGATTCTTTTGCAGACTGCAGCAATCTCCCGGTATAGGGAGGGAGCAGAAAGGCCTGTCAGCTATTCTTAACATTAATCTCTGTTTACATATGCCAAAGGTTATATTATCAGTGAAAATAAAAGCTAATAGCAGAAAGAACAGTCAGATAGGAGGAATCACTGAATCACTCTGAAAAGTAAAAAAAGCGTGTTCCCTCCCATAAATAGTGTGAGGGGTTTTAGTTTCATTTATGAAAAAGTCAAAGTTCTATATGTCCCTCTCCTTTCCCATACAAAAAAAGGAAGGGGCAAGTCCCAGTGAGCGGCCGGTATGGTGGCTGGGCACTGCGCACACAGAAATCTTCAGTTGGGGTGCACTCAGCCACACTAAGGCAGTGGTGACAGGTTTTGTATTTTCCAGAAGTATTTATCATAGGGTGAAGTAGTGCTTGGGTACAGTAAAGCAAGTGACTCGGGAGTTATGGAGCCTGTGAACAAGGAGTATCTCAGCTGCTAGATTATTAAAAATGCCTTGGTTCTTCTCAGTGGCACCTGCAATGTAGGTCAGAGCAGAGCTATTTCATTCTAATGTGGATCTATATTGTGTGGCCCAACAAAATACCACACAAGATGCTGGGTCTTCCTTAAAATGAGACTGCAAAAAGCTTATCACTAAGACATGAGTAGAAAAAAATAGAAATCTTAACAACTGTAAGTTGTAAAATATGCACATATGTTTAAAAATGGACTAAATTCAAGTCATGGTGTCATAGTTTCCATTCTCTTTCCTAAACCTCCACAAATAAGGAAAGAAAACCACAAAAGCACACATGAAACAGCCTGTGTGCAGCTTGATATGTGCTCTTGAAGAAGAGGTTGTTCTCATAAAATGAGGCAAATAATAAGTAGAAGCATATATGTTACAGGTAAATCTAATGTTAGACTGAATTTCCTGATAAAAAATAGGGAGTCTGAAAGAAGCCATTGTACATGTTCATATGACAACAAATTTCACATTCAAAACCAGATACGTTATTTTAATGCTTCCAGACAACCATAGGAACATGGAAATATTACTTGATCACATTAAAATGGACATAATATTGACTTATCGTCTTCTTGCTATGCTGTCCTGGGTGAAATTTTCTATGATACTGCATAGTGCAGTATCTTTTGGCTTCTTTTAGCATCTGTCAGCAGTAGGTCTGTACATTTTGATTGCATATGGAAGCCTTTAGGGAATTATCAGCATTAAAATAATCAGTTATTTTGACTGGAAAAGGTAATTTAATAAGGCACATTTTTATTATTTTATTCTCTACAGTATTTTTTTATACTCTGATCCTTGTAAAAATAGATTTTAACATGTAAAGATGGGGAAAAAAAGAAAAAAAAAAAAAAAAAAAAAACAGGATCCTATTAAAAATAGCATGGGAATTACACTTACTGTACTTAAATATATTGTTTACCTTCCAATTTTTATGAAGATTACCCTAAAAATAATTAGCTGCTCAATTATCTAAGTAATGAGCACATGTCAGCTGGACAATATGTGTCTCTTCTAACTATATTCAGAAATCTAGCTGTCTTGTAAGGTGCAAGGGCTTGTTCTCAAAAGAAACCTAAATGTCAAAGCAGTAGGAACATACTAAAATAGGGGAAGGTTAAAATTTATTTTAGTGGTCATTTACTGAAAACATTTTATGAAGTTATCTAAGGCACACCCTACTCTAAAGTATACCTCTAGGATAGTTGTGCAAATAATTATTGTAGTGCTGAATATTACAGTGACTATTTATGTATTTCAAAGCTAATTTATTCACTTTTAAATATGCAGAGAGATTACTTATACCAATAACTTTGGCATTTGAGTAGAAAAGGTCTAGTATGCACATGAAAAATTGCTCTTTTACTTCACAACTTTTCCAAGTGTGATCAGTTTTCGTTATTTTTATGGTACTGAACAAGGCATAGACCTGTGCTCTTTCCCTGAACAGTGATTAGATCAGCATTAATTGTGTGTAGTCTGAGATAAACCTGGTAAAAATCACAGTACTGAATTGAAAGACTTTTAATTGAAATAATTTAATCTAATGACAGAAGTTCTAAAAGCTAGTCCAGTTTAAAGATTCCAAGTTTAAAGATATGCTTTTATCTAAAGTTTAAATGTGTTTTATTTTAAATTTTCCACATTTTCTTTTTTCTTTTTCAATGCAGATGGACCTTATGGACTCAGAGTTAAGTCAGACAAAGGTCTGAATGTAGGGGCTGTGTTCACAGTTGACATAGGGGAAGCAATCTTGTTTGACTGCTCAGCAGACTCAAATCCACCAAATACTTACTCATGGATTCAAAGGGATGACAATAACACTCAGGTAATCAAATACGGACCCCACCTGGAAGTGGTATCTGATAAAGTGTCACAGAAGACAATAGATTACATGTGCCGTGCTTTCAACAATGTGACTGGAAAACGAGATGAAACTCACTTCACGGTGATCATTACTTCTGCAGGTAAGAACATTAGTTCCTTGCTGTAACTACATCTGAAGAGAGTGTCAACATGAGGAAAAGGAAACTATTCTTACAGAGAGAATATATGTGTGATGGGAGGTCTTTCTAACAATGTAGTTAAAGGGTTTGGGGCCATTCAATGGGATGAAGGTTTTACTCACAGTGTGTTACAGCTTGGGACAAGAGCCCCTGAGACATTGAAGTTTTGTGGCAGTTTTACACTCAAATACATTTGGCCAGTTGGAGCTTTATCCCATGAGTAGAAAAACTTCCTTAGTAGGCAAACCACATCAGGACCAAGTACCATGGCAGAATTATATGTTTCTTACTCTTTTTCTTACTTTGTGCTTTAAAAAATGATAACAATAAAGGGAGAAAACATTGCAAAAATCTCCTGGATGCCAGGGTGGGCCTTTCCTGCCAAGGGCAGATTTTGTCCAAGGCTCACTCTCTCATTCTCTGCCTTTCAGGAGCTGTGAGCTCTGGGGCCCCAGGGTGGTCAGTACATGGGAGAGTCTCAATCATACATCACTGGCTAAAGTAACCAGTCACAGACTAATAGCAGTGAAGGTCTTTAATACCTTCCCAGTGTGAGAAGATAGGTATTATAAGAGCCTCAGTTTAGTATATGGTGATAATGCAAGCTGTGATGACGAATGAATTACAATCTGCTTGTAAAAAATATTTGTTTTCGTATTTAACAATCTATGAACTGGCCACTATGTTCTGCTGAGCACGTCCCCTTTGTTTCCCATAATTTATAACCTCAATTCCTGCATCAGATTGTGTTAAAGAGCAACAAAACAATTTTTAAGGAAAACTCCAGAAGCACACAGCTAATAAGATACTGAGCAACTCTGGTAACTTTTATTAATAAGGATCAATACAAGTGTTTTCAGATAAGGACCATGTGCTATTACTGTTCAAAAAAGATGTAATCAATTGCAGTCTAGAAAATTTAACAAAGCAATTTTACTTGTGCAGAACAAAGGGCTCAGACATTTGTTAGTAAGGTAAACAAGGTGAGCAGATGTCCATTATTCAAGCTGGTATGTAATCATCACAAACCCTTGAGGTTAAGTATGCTGAAAGGAAGACAGGTTGCAATTTTGCAATGAGAATGCTGCATTTTAAATGTTACAGTTAGTGGAGAAAGAGAATGAAAACAGAGTTATGTGTCATTAGAAATAAGAATGACATTTCCCCAGGAAGTTCATGTAAGCTGTATGGTATATTCATCAGTAAGAAATAAGAAATTTAGCTGAGATTTCCTTTTAAAGCCCCAAAAGGAGAGAAAAACCCAGAACTTCATGTTTAGTTGCACTTAAAAACATACATTTCCTAACTAATAAACATTTTACTTAAATAAAGCTTTCAAAAAATCCTGTGTATTTGGGGGGAAAAAATCCCCCTCTACAGATATTTCTTCTTGAATATTTATCCAGATAGCACTAAACAGATGTTGAGCCCACCTATTGCAATGCAGCACTAATTGAACCTAAAAGGTATGAATTCACCCACCAGACTAAACCTCAGTGACCCTGCTCAGGCTCAATTCTGCTTAACAGAATTTACAGAACTAACAGAAATTTTATGGGATTAAACTAATTAAACAAAGGCTATGAATTCTCTTCCATATGCCTTTTCCCTCCTATAATTCTACTCACAGAGCCTGGACTGTGCCTTTAAAAATGACATTTAGAAATGACATTTAAGCAGCAATAGGAACATCAATGGCTTGGAAGACCTCCCAATCCAACCTTAGTTTCAGATTGAAACTCACCTGTATGGCACTAGTAATGGCTACATAGTTAATGCATAAAATCATCAACAATTCTATCAATAAATTACAATTATATCAAAAAGTGCACTAAGTTATTATCTGGTTTTGGCCAAGACTAGTTAGATTTTAAAATAATAGGATCTATCTCATTATGTACACAAGTCATTTCTCAGTCCTCAAACTAAGTCAATTTGAGTGTTAAATGTATGTAAAGACCACATCTTTGTTTTCTGCACCAGTGTGCTTGTGGAGATTAGATTTAATGAGTCTAAATTTAAAATTACTATTTTTAAACAGGATTTTTAGGGACTCAGCAGTCTTTCCAAGTTTTTTGTTGTTGTTGTTTCTTGATGACAGAAGTACATTGAAAGAAAAAATATGGTGAAATTGCAGAGATTTATTTTCCTAAATGTTTGGGATACATCTTGTTTGAAACCCACACATTTAAACCATGCAATAGCCAAAACTTCTCACTGCACCCAAAGCCAGCACAATGGCACTGAGTTACGTGATGTGAGTAGATGCTGGCTCTGTACAGGAGTTCATAAGTGTGCTGGAAATACATCCAGCTAAATAATGCACATTTGAATTGTGTTAATAAAGCTGGCACTGGCAAATACACAGCATACATTTACATGTATGGACTGTGACATGGCTTCTAATTAACAAATTCTGAACCATTCAGAGCATCAGGTGGGAATTATGAGTGCTCAAGCCACTGTGCTTGGCATTTCCTAACTCTCAAATTCCTGTCTTTCCAAGTTCTATGTAGGTGTTTTCAACATGTTTTTTGTGTATTTAATTGTATATGTTCTGCTTGTGTTGTATCAGTAAATCTTGCTAGAAAAGTGCTGTTAATGTGTATATCAGAAAAAGGAAATAAATCCCATGTATCTGCATGGACGTGAATACAAGCAAACATAGTTTATTAGATTCTGATGGGATTTGATAAATAACCAGACTGTCAGTGATGTAAAAACCTTTCGAAAAAATACAATAGTTAGTCCCTCCTACAATGTAGCTCCTACAGCTGGGATGATTTCCCTCCCATCCAGCACAAAATACTTGAAAGAAGTATCAATATCAATGGGTTGTAAATGAAGAGTAAACACAGAGGGAAAGAGACATATATGCAGACCTGCGACAAGAGGGTGGTTAAGAGTTACAGATATTATCTTAACCTCTGCTCCCACAACAAGCCCCCTAGATGATTTTGTCTTCTGCCTTCAATGCTATGTTAGCAAAAAGTATCCTGCAGTCTCCTGCATATTGAACAACCTGAAGTGTGGGATGGATGAAGCCATCAGTTGTCATAAAGCATTGAGTCTGGGCTACTCCAACTATACATAATCTGCACTGGTTTCTTTTTTCCCCAGGTACTCTCTATTTTCACCTGATAGTTTTCAGTCTAGGAATTGCTTGCTTGATCACTTTAATTATAATTCTTTATTCTGTTAGCAAAGCCAATCAAACTTTGAGACTATCACAGTTTCTGCAGTGTTGTTGCCTGCACACCACTACCTTTGTGATACTTGCACTTTATGAGACATTTTGTTTCATTTATTTAAGTAAGGGCAGACAACCTGAGAGACAAATAGCAGTTGTGCTGGTGACCAGCATATTACCCTTTCATGCATGAAGTAGAAAATGTACACAACACAAGGACTGCTAGGTAGATACGAGGTGCTGGCTCCAGCCATTCACAAAGATGTAATAACCCACAGGGAGAGGAAGAGCAACTTCATCTGTAGGCACCTTGACATGAATAGGAACCTGTGCTGATCCATGGAAAGCCAAACACTGAAGCAGAGGGGAAGATCCACATTTATGGTCCCTGGGAGAAGCTGTAGCACATCTGACACTCCACATGAATCACATGCCATTGAGGTGGCACTGACACAGATGTCTGAGTGTTAATTCAAATGCTGTACAGCCCACAGCTACCTTACACATTTCTGAGGTGTGCACAATTGTATCATAGAGCTCCACTGTCCAAGAGCCATGCTCAGGCAGATATCTAGCCTCTTAGCTCTAGAAATGAGGGAGATTTTTGCCTTCTGTCTGCTGCAGTGCCAGGAAGGAGGATCTACCCTACCATCTAGCTAAATGCAGGCTGCTCTATCAGGCGGTAAAATATACCAGGGAGTCATATAATTGTGTGTGTATGTGAAATTGTCACAGCCCTGCTGACTTTAAACACACCCTGCTGTCCCTGCAGGACTCCTGTATGGGACAGGATGGCATTTGTTGCATTTTGGAAAGCCAGTTTTGGAAACTACCAAATTCCAGTCTTGGCTTGCAAACAGAGTTCTTTGAAAGCATTATAGTCTCCTGCTACTTCCTAACAGTCTGACACAAACACAACCAGCAACTGCATTTTTATTAGAAGAAGAAAAACTGTCTCACCTCGTGATTCGCTTGACATGTCTGTTGGTGTGGTGGAGTGGAAATCCATACCCTATAACAACAACCTGCAGAGGAGAGGGTTTGCTGTTAACCCACAGTGATGGAATCACTGTGGAGACCTGATCCTTGCTGCTGGTTCACCCTTGATTTCCTGAGTACCTACAGGTTCTGTCACCTGTTTTCTTTGCAGTTCAGAGACTCTGTGACTAAGACCAGAATACATTAATTTACTTTTTGTGATGCTCTAATTCCTGGATTATATTTACTGACCTTCATTTAGCTGTAGGTACCATTCTGTTCTGGACTCCTTTCTGGTATGCATATCATTGCTTTCCCAATTTAGGTGATTTATGGGGAATCATTACCAATTCACTAGAACATAAAATTTATATCTATTTTATATCTACATACTAGTTTTGTATGAATTTATAAAGATGCCTATTTCATTGTTGTAATATCACTTTGTACAGAACAGGAGACTAAATGCAGCACTTATCTTCTTTGACACAGGATTGGAAAAGCTGGCCCAGAAAGGAAAATCTTTGTCATCTCTTGCAGTAATAACTGGAATTTCATTATTTTTGATCCTAGTTATGGTCTTTCTGTTCATATGGAAAAGGTATCAGCCACATAAAGGTATGTAAGAGTTAAGCATGTTCTGGCTGTTCTTTTGGAATATTAGAACATAAAGAATGATTTTCCCTTTTTCTCTTCTTTTCAGTGATACAACAGAAGCTGCAGAGCAGGTACAGAAAACAAACAAACAAAGAACGACAAAAAAACAAACAAACAAACAAACAAACAAAAACTCATTTTTAGGTTTTGAAGTCCTCTCCATTACAAGAATTACATTTTCTCATATTAATTTTCTCTCCTTGGCTTGTGACACCATATTAAAAAATGTGTTTATGTTTTTTAGGCCAGAACCTGATTACAGAAAGGCACAGACATTTTCAGGTAATGCTAATGAAAGAAATGTGAGCATAAGGTCAAATCCATTCTTGCTGTAAAATAGCATTTCTACATACAAAAATATAGAAGGAAAGGAAGGAAAGTGTGTTTTTAGCTTGGGTTGTACAACTCTGGTCTAGCATTCTTAGGATGAAAACAACAGGACAACAGGTCAGCATGGGTTTAGCTTGTGTAGAGTTCACATCAGTATGCATCCTCCTGGCTTGAACTCAAGCTATTCATGTAAGTTAAAGTTAAACTTCTGAATGTTGATGACACCAAGCAATACCAAAATCATGAGATAATAATAAAATATTATAATTGGGCTTGTATCATAAAACTCCACTGCCCAAGAGCCATGCTCAGGCAGATACCTGAGCTCAGCTGGAGGCTCCACTCTTGGTCCAAGGTCCTGGAGATCACCAAGCAGTGTGCACACCAGTGGTATAGCTGCCCTGCCTCACTCCATGCCAGCTCAGTGGTATAAAGTGGTTTAAAGTAGACCAAGCATCCAATATGCAGCTGTTTGTTGGCTTGGTTTTGTTTGAAATTAGGCCAAATGAGTTTTCCCATCCCTATTTAAACTGTCTATTCCAGATTCATATTACATCTTGACATGTTTTTCACATTTGCTCATTTTAATTTTAGGACATGAAAGTGCATTGGATGATTTTGGGATCTATGAATTTGTTGCTATTCCTGATCATGCTAGTGGTTCTAGGGTATGTGATTTTATGTTGCAAACTGATTTATTTTTTTTTCTATTTCTTTAGGAGTACTAAATGTCAGCACTAGAATCCTTTTGTCAGTTCATTTCTGTTGCTTTTCACAGTTGTTTTTATGACACCCCGTTCATAACTATTGTTTACTCAGTGCTTTCTCTTTCTTTATTATGTTTCCAGTTCAGTACATGTATCATCATGGTGCAGGAGGGAACTACCCAAACTCTACATGGAACAATCTCAGTTCATTTACCCTATGTTAAAAGAATATCAGTAGTGTTGGGTAAACGAGTAATAGTGAACCATTCTCCCTTGTCTCTGTATTGTCGCTTGCACAACATACAACTTTGACAGTGCAGAAAAGCCTCAAGAGATATTTAAAGTATTGTATGTAAAAGTATGCAAAATAAATCTCAGTTAATTGTCACAAGAATTCTTTTGGTAGTTTCATATATTGGAAGGGAGGACTTAAGCACAGGCATTTTGCTGGCAGAAAAAAAAATCTCTACTACATATGATATTTATTTGCACTCTGACTGTGCAGATGCTATTATTGGCCATTATTCTGCTGTGGTGTAAGATGGACAAGCTAGAAAAATAGGCTCACATGAACCTGATGAAGTTCAACAAGACCAAGTACAAGGTGTTGCATCTGGGTTGGGGCAATCCCAAGAGAATGAGGAGACCAGGAGAAGGACTCATTGAGAGCAGCCCTACAGAGAAGGACTTGGGGGTTCTGGTGGACGAGAAGCCCAACATGAGGCAGTAGTGTGTGCTTGCAGCCCAGAAGGCCAACTGTGTCCTGGGCTGCATCAAGAGAGGAGTAGCCAGCAGGAGCGGGGGGTTACTGTCCCCCTCTGCTCTGCCCTTGTGAGGCCTCACTTGGAGTATTGCATAGAGATCTTGGGCCCCCAGCACAAGAAGGGTGTGGGGCTGTTAAAGCGGGACCAGAGTAGGGTCACGAAGATGATCAGAGGGCTGGAGCACCTCTCCTATGAAGACAGGCTGAGAGAGCTGGGGATTTTCAGCCTGAAGAAGAGAAAGCTCCAGGGTGACCTTATTGCAGCTTTTCTTTACTTAAAGCAGGGTTATAAAAAAGATGGACAACATTTTACTTGAGTAGACAATGATAGGACAAGGGGGAATGGTTTTAAACTAAAAGAGGGGAGATTTAGATTAGATACTAGGAGGAAGTTCTTTACTCTGAGGGTAGTGAGGCACTGGCACAGGCTGCCCAGAGAAGCTGTGGATGCCCCATCCCTGGAGGTGTTCAAGGCCAGGCTGGATGGGACTTTGAGCAGCCTGGTCTGGTGGGAGGTGTCCCTGCCCATGGCAGGGGGTTGGAACTGAGTGACCTTTAAGGTCCCTTCCAACCCAAACCATTCTATGATCCTATAGTTCTGTGACTCTAGCAAAATGACAAAGAAAAACAAGAAATCAGCCCACAGAATTTAGGGGCAACAGTCTAAAACTTGAAGAAGGTACTAGAACTTTCCCTTTGTTAGGGAAAATTTCTGGCAGTAGTCTTGTGCATTTGGAAAGCATCATGAGAGTCAGGTAAGGGAAAGCTCTTAAACATGATCATGTAGGGGCTCATCAATAGCTGACTATTTTGTTATTATAATTATTATAATTATAATCTCCCCATACATGATGTATTAGCAAAAACAACCATAGATAATAAACCCGTTTCTCTGTTGGGATTAGATGATTGACATAGACGCTCTAGAGCTAAACTGCTATAGTAAAAGTCAGTATAAGAACAGAATTTTACAGCACCAGAGATAGAAAGCTTTTAGAAAATGGAGGGGCCAAACTGGGTCTGTGAATGCTTGTGATAATAAGAGGCTTAGCATGTACAGAATTCAGAACCTAAATCATACCAGCCCTAAGTATCCTCTGATACCCCTAAGGCTGATCATATCACAAAGTCAGACCATTGCTTAAGTATCTTGCAGAATCAGAGCCTTAGTAAGTCAGAAAGGAGAGGTGACCATAGCAAAGTGGATTTACAAGTACTTAAATCCATTCTAATCTCCAGCACAATTTCAAGAAACAGGAGAAGCTCCACTGGTTTAGCTACTCAGATTTGTGACATTGCAGATATAGTCAGCATTTGATCCACTGATTCATTTTAGTTAGCAAGAAATTGAAAAATAAGAAATTGGAAATAACGAAGAACTGGAGGTTGGATATGGAAAGAAATCCTTATGGATTATGAGTCTAGGTGTGTTGGCATAAGAAGTTTTTTGTATATATAACATATTGAACAATTTAATTATTACTTCTTTTATGGAAATTTCTCACAGTTCTTTCACTTTGACATGCTTGGTGGGAGTTTTATAACTGAATGCTTTCCCCAAATATTTTCTCCTTTTTTACTATGTATTCTCATACTTCTCTCTTCTGTTGTTAAATGTTCCTTCCTTGACTTGTGGCACAGTAATATAAAATACTTGTTATAATAAATGCAAAAGCTGCATCCTAAATCTTTTAGATCCTAACTGAACTTAAATCTATTGCTCCCATTACTATAAATGTGATGAAAACTTACAAAGAATTAAATGTGAACTAATAGAGATGAATTGTTAAATCCATGCCCAAAATGTTGATGGAGAAGGGATGATCTGTTGTTAAAGTGAGAGAGAGAGAGAGAGAGAGAGAGAAGTTACATTGTCAGTGTAATTTTTGTTGAACCTTTTCCCATTTGTACTTACAGCAGAAACACTCTTTGCTACTTTTAGGTTTCAAGTCAATCTGTTCCTGTCGCTGCCACTGTCCCAGGCCAGGATATGCTTAGTACAGTTTACGAAGTTATTCAGCATATTCCCGAGCAGCAGCAGCAGCAGCAGCAGCAGCAGCAGCAGCAGCAGCAGGACCATCAACAGTAAGTTAAAGCCTGTGTGCACTCATGCTAGCTTAAAGACAAGGATTTCTGCATACGTTTGTTACAGAACAATTCACATGTTGGTGGCTGGTGTTTGATTCCAGTGAAAGGCGTAAGGGAGCAAAAAAGATGTGAGCTACATCGGTTCTTCCACCATTTCCTATACAATCCTATACAATTCCTATACAATTGCTCACTTTACCTCAAGACTCCAACTTTCCATTTCATCATGCTACATTTCTTTAACTGTGAAAAACAAAAGCTAAGACCTTTAAGCACAATTTCAAGGGGAAATTCCAAAATGTTTTAAGCAGGTAGCTACAGTTTGACAGCACTGAGACCTCAGCACTTCCCACTGAGCAGGTTACATCTTTAACAGAAGTAGTTTAATTGGCAGCCCGGCTTCCAGATCTGCCAGCCATATGCCAAGAAGAGTTAGGGTATTTTTGCACTGTTTAAACTGGCCAGCTGATCAATGACCAAGGGTTGTTTGCAATGGTCACTGCAGTACTGACAGGCAACGCTCCATTATCTGAGTTACTGATATCTTAATTTGCATTTTAAGTAATGTTTTAGAGCAAAATAAGTATTGTTCTGCAGTACCCTGGCCAGGAAGTCCAGGAAAATGCCTTGCTGATTTAATTACCAGTGAGTGGATGCTAGTCCTGTTTTTATTCAAACCTACAGCATCGCACCTCTTGGCATAAGAGCAGTGAATACACCGTAAAGTTTTTGTAATGGCAGTATAGCTACCATAAATCTGCTCTGAATATTGGCAGTCTTACAAATTAAGAACAGCTCACAAGACTTTATTTGGTAACAAGCCTATTTTATCACATTTTTCATGTTCTTACTGTGTGCTCCCTTTCTTTTATTATTGAAATGGAAAATGCTCATTCTTGCAAATATACTAATCAGTTGGCTGAGTAATCACAATGCTTGTGTGACTGCATTACCATTCAGTACTTACACCACTAAAAATTTTGTGCAGGTTACAATTTCAACTGTGCATCCAAATTATGTATGCAAACGTGCAACCATGCTTGTAAAAGCAAGCTGATTAGTGAGAAACTAATAATGAATTACTAATGGCATTTTTCTTTTGCTTGGAGTTACTCACTTTGAATTAAGATGATTTTTTTAAACCATATGTAAAAAATAGCAATCACAAAGTACATTTTCTTTTACTCTTATGTCTCCCTTCTCAGCTTTCTCACTGATATATGATTCTTTTAAAAGAATACATTCAAAGTAAAGGTAACTTGAACTTTGTGACAGTTCAGATTTCAATTCAAGCTTCACAAAATGAATTCTGTAGTTGTAAAGGACTCGTTTGCATAGCCACATTTTGCTGCTCTGTTCATTTAGCAAGATTTTTAAAAAGAAACATAGGAGCAAAACTTCCACTACCAAAACCAGGATGGGTCCTGCTAAATGGATAAATGACTCAGCTTAGAAAGACTGTCTTAGAAAGATGAATTTTCCAATTCCTGACCTGCAGTGGAGGAGCACTCTTAGCAGTGAATAAACTGGGACAATTAATACTTGCATTTGCAGCAGGATGCTTCAGCACTGAGTATAATGAATCATAAAACATCACAAAACTGGAAATGGAGCTGGGGAAGTAATTTCAGACTCCTGTAGTGCAAAGTAGTGATTGCTTATAGATGGACTTGATGAACTCAGCATGCAGGCTTCTGTACAGTAACCAGCAATGCTCATGGGAAGCGTGATACAGGATTTGCCTGCACTTTGCCTATGACAGGAATTCCTCTTTGTGCAAAACGGAAGAATAGATGTTAAGGCAGCCAACCTGGTTTGCTGGGAAAGTGATCATTTTGCTCATCTTCCCTGTGGTCCTGACTGGAAATGCTGTAAAATTTATTAGAACTAAAATACAAGGAAAAATAAGTAGAAAACACATTGTTTCATAGTTTAATGCCCAGATTTACTGTCTGAGAATCTTTCAAATCCTCTCTGTGAACCTAACTTCTGCAGTGTCAGCTGATTTTCTGTCTCTTTTTATATAAATGCCAGTGACAGAACTGGCAAATTCTCGGACTAACCAACGCTTAAGGCTCTGAGAATAGCTTTTCCCTAACAATTTTTGTTATGCTTTTATCAGCCTTTTCATTCAGTCACACACACATGCACCTATGCCTCTGAGCTCTAATGATCTCTAAATAACTGCAAAAAGTTCAGCTATGCCCCAGCTCTTCAAACGTAAGAATACTGCTGAAAAGTAATAAAACTCTCAAACTCTCCTGGGATTGAACTGAGGGACTGAAAATCTAATTGCAGTCAAAAGAATAGACCTGGGATGATAGTTGAATTGGCATTTTTATGTTCTTTGGGTGATACTAGTTGTTGAGTGCAACAATCTTTTGCAGATTTGCCTCCTTTCTCAAGGAATCCCAGTGGAAACATCAGATATGTATTTGAGAAAACTCCCATGCCCCATCTCTGGGATAGACAGTCATAGGATGGTATAAGGCTGTAGCACATTCATTAAACACACTCCTCTGAACTCATTTTTTAAAATCATCCTTGCACATTTTTTAAACTAAATATAAATCCTTTAACAAAGAGAACAACTGACTTTTTCCACATATGAAAAAAATCAGAAAATGGCTACAAAAGCTAATGAGCAAGAAGTTTAACCACTTCTTGTTCATAAGCATTGACAGCTCAAAACTCTTCTGACAGAGGAAATTGTAACTTAGATAGCATTTTCACTTCAAATGAAGATAAATCTGTATCATCTCCCTCTCCTCCCATATGCACTATTTCTCTCAGATCAAGCATTACCATGGCACAGATTTCTGCTCTGCCATCTGCTGAAGAGCAACAAGGATGTAAACCTTCGCCAGGCATTTTGGCACGGAGTTTGTGCTGTGTACACCGACAGCCTATCATTACTGCTACTCTTTAGCAGGTGCTCAATGCAAAATTGTTGATAACATACGAACAGCTTGAAATATTTGTACTGAAAATGCAGCATTCTGGTGTGCCGTATTAGCCAGGATGGCATCATTTATGTATGGCTCAGACCTGTCTTACCACTGATTGTATCTTTCAAAATTGGAGATTTTATGCATACTAAAAATTCAGCCAAATATCAGCATGTTACAGATATGCCCTTGGAGCTACCTTTCATGCCAAAGTGTTTTTTATTTTGTGTTTAGAACTGGTGGTTTGCGTAAATGTTTGCAACAGTGTTCTTTTTTTTTTTTTTAAAAGAAAAAAAAAAAAAAGGAAACATTGTGTACAACAATTATAGAATTATAGTATCTGTTCTTTCCTAGATATATATGAAGATGCAGGAATTGGAAACCAAAGCATCTGAAAATACAAAATGGACTTAATATTCTTTGTTATATATTGAAAAGAAGTGCCCACAACTCTAAAAACAACAAAGGATTACATCAGCTTTTTTTGAAATATCAGCTTATCTTCAGTCGTTGGGTGCTCTGAATTGCCTTTTTTTTTCTTTTACTTCTGTTTAAGTCATAGTTTCTTGAAAAGTATGTCTCTTTTTCATTCTTTATATTTTTTTCCTTATTTGTGGATACAAAAAGTCAAAGAGCTTAAAAATCATAGTATAAAGCCTATACATTTTATTATAATAGTGGGTGGCAGAGACATAGAGGAATCAGGCCCACAATGCCTCCCATGCTTGTTTTATTAAAATAAAAAAAATAAAAATAATAATAAAAAAAAAAGTATGGAAGATTTTCATTGGGCTATATTTCTGCAAGAGAAGGTCTTCATGAAAAGTAATAGATGCAATATGTCAGATTGCAAAAGACATTTGAAGTTTAAAATAAAGTCATTCTTTTAACTCTTTCAATGTAACAGTATCTTTTAATTTACCATCTTAGAAACTGATCTGTAAAGCAGTTACAGTATAAAAATGTACATATGTATATTATTCTAAATAATGTGTTCTTATTAAATTCTGTTTCATTTCCATTTGAAGTGGTTCTCTACTTGCTGCCAAAGAGCCTGGTTTTCATTGACTAGAGGAGCAAGAAGCATTCGGATCATTTCTGCAAGCTACAGAATGTTTGGACTATTTATACATTACATTTCTCCAGTGCAAATGAAACCAATTTTAAACAGACAATGTGCTACAAGCCCCTTCGCAAATACAATAAGCCTCTTTCGGAAGATCCTGTTAGCAGGTGTCTGAGTCCTGCAGGAAAATTCAGTATTATTTCCATAGGGTCAGCTATTATGTGGCTTCAGTTAGCATTAGCCAGAGAAAAAGGAAATTATGAAATGAATTGGAATAGTCTATAGAAAAGGAAAAAAAAAAAAAAAAAAAAAAAAAAGGGAAAGAAAAAAAAAAAAAGTG
>CM021766.1:24638005-24650015 GCA_011076525.1 Nettapus auritus | reverse complement strand
CCTTTCCTTTCCTTTCCTTTCCTTTCCTTTCCTTTCCTTTCCTTTCCTTTCCTTTCCTTTCCTTTCCTTTCCCTAATTTTCCCTGTGCTTCTTTATTGAAAGTTTATGCCAAAAGTACAAATTCAGTAGGATCAAGTGGATTGTAAGATGCTGTCCTCCTTGTCACTCATCTCCACAAATGCTGCTGAATTGCTTGATTTTATTTGAGAAACCTCAATGAATATAAAATGTACTGAAAAAGTAAAATTGTAAAGAATTTCCTTTCATTTGCAGTAGCAGCAGTTGAGTAATCACAGCAGTATATTTCTACCCGAAAGTCTCTTTGCAATGTTATTCAAACAAATTGAGTATTTAACCACATCTTAGGATGAAAAAAGCTTGGAATTTTTCCTTCTCCACCAAATTGTAGCCTTTATGAGAGCCATTTGTGACCATGATTTGTATTTGATGGCCCACAGAACTGAAAGTTGGTGTCCAAATGACAACAAATAGGTATCAGCAACCATTTTTATGTAGCATCAGCTACGGAAGTGGTTTAAAAACAGGATTCACATAAAGCTGTTCTGTAAGAAAAAGTAACCTTTCTAGCAGAAGCAGATAATGTCTGACTTCACATTCCCCTGATGTCCCCTAACTGAACTGTTATATTCCAAGTGGCAGATTACACAAATGATGAAATAAATGGTAGACAGCATCAAGAAAATATGCATTATTCAGTTAATAAGCTATTATAAATCGCTTGTTTAGTAACACTGTAATTTTTTTTTCCTTAAAGAATGGAAAATGCAAACACTGAAAAAAAAGAGAAATCACATTTATATCAACATGCTGAAAAGTGGACAAAAGAAGAAGTCAAACAATTCTTAACTGAAATTCTTAAGATTGACCAGAAATATGCAGAAGTCTTGTATGACCAAGATGTAACTGGTTCTACTTTGAAACTGTTGACTAAAGCAGATCTGGTGGATATGAGCATACCTCATGGGCCTGCTATTCAAATCATTCATTTCCTGAAAAATTATGGCATTCTAACTGAAAGTTCAAACCAGGCTGAGGGACAAGAAGGCAGCAAACAGAGTCTTAATGGAGAAGATGATGAAGAAATTGTAAAGAACGAGTGGAAGAAGAAATACAGGTCATTTAATTCCAGTATACTGCAGGATTCTGAACTGGAGCCTATAGAAGATAAAACAGCAATAAAGTCAGCTGACAAGGAGAATGTCTTGGAGAATTCACTGTCAAGCAGCCAGCACCGAACCAGAAACATGTGTATGCCACATCCTTTTGATAATTTCAGTGATGGTACTCGATATATACAACATCATATTCTTAATGTCCCTGAAACAGGGCCACTCAACCTCATTGATCCAGCACATGAATTCAAATTACTTTCCAACACAGAGAATGCACTAGAAGAAGAACTTAAAATGAAATTTAGCAATGAAGTCTTTAGGTTTGCTGCAGCCTGCATGAACTCTCGCACAAATGGCACTATTCATTTTGGAATACATGACAATCCACATGGGGAAATCGTAGGAATAAAAGTTACCAAGAAAGAAGCCTACATCGACCATTTTAATAGATACATTGAAAAGTACTTTGATGAGCAATACATTGGAGCTGCAAAAGCTTGCATTAGAGAACCTAGATTTGTGGAAGTATTGTTACCAAATGGAACTCCATCAGATACATTTGTCATTGAAATAGATGTGGTTCCCAGACAATCCATCTGTAATACAAAATATTTCTGTACCAACACATATGACTTTAAGAGCAAGTGTTTCAGAAAAGCTGTCTTCATCCGTGATGGAGCTAGTTCTAAAAATATTAAAAATACAAATGAATTTGAAAAGTTTAAACGTAACTTGACATTGTTAGCAGATTCTCGTAAAAGAGCGGAGGAAGAATATAACTTAAAGCAAAAGAAGACAATGAATGAAGGACTAAAGCTAGTTAGTCTGCTCACTGGCAACAGAGACATGCTAGATGACCCTTATTATGACTACTACATTTTGGTAACAAACAAATGCCATCCAAGTCAAACTTTACACTTAGACTTTTTACAGGAAATTAAATGGTTTGCTGTGCTTGATTTTGACTCTGAATCAGAAACAAACGGTGTATTTAAGACTTACCAAAAAACTCGAAATGCCAAACTTCACTTCCCATATCATTATGAAAACAAGACGGGTTCAGTTTCTGAACAAGCTGAGAAGCTGAATTTGCATCAGGAGACCAACTGGATTTTCTGCAATGGTGGATCAGACTTCAAAGGCAATAAAGAACTACCATTAGATCCCGCTTCGTGGCAACGAGATAGGGCTGCTGAAGTCAGAAAGATGATTTCATTTATTTTACATAAAGACGTAAAGCAGAGTGGGAAGTTTTTAATAGTGTTTCTTTTGCTTTCCCGAGTGGAAGATCCATTGGATCCCCTTGCTGAGACATTTGTTACATTTTACCAAGAATTAAAGGGACTAGAAGACATGGCCTGCATTTGTATTGGTGCAGGTACAGACCAGCGATGGAAAGATCTTCTTCATGCTAGAGGTATAAGAGAGGAAGCACTTTCAAATAAATGTGTTTCTAATTTAACCCTGGAAATGGTAAGTGGTACCATCATAAAAGCAAAATCAGTGACACAGTCATCTAAAAGACTTCTGCCCTCCGTTGGCGGTTCTACCATTCTTCTAAAGAAAGAAGAAAATTTCATAGCAGCATTGGAAATCTTATGTGAAAATGAATGCAAGGACACAGAGATAGAGAAGGATGAAGAACAATTTAAAAAATTCATGAAAGAGCGGGAAAAAGATTTTTATCGAGGTGGTAGAGCAACATGGTGGAATTTTTATTTTTCTTCTGAAAATTACACATCGTTTTTTGTCAAAAGGGATCGTTATGAAAACCTTGAACAACTAATTATGTCTTCAGCTAACAGCGCTAATCAGTCACCTGTAAAAATTATCAACCTTTACCACCATCCTGGCTGTGGCGGGACAACATTAGCTATGCATATCCTCTGGAATCTCCGGAAGCAATTCAGATGTGCTGTTCTCAAAAACAAAACAAGTGATTTTGGAACACAAGTGGCAACTTTAATCACCTATGGAGCAAGCAAGGACAGTGGCTATTTACCAGTGTTACTTCTTGTGGATGATTTTGAAGAGCAAGAAAATGTCTATCTTCTGCAAAAAGAAATTCAGGCAGCTATAACAGAAAAATGTATTCAGTATGTAAATCCTTTAGTGATCATTTTAAATTGTATGAGATCTCAGAATCCTGATGAAAATTCAACAATCAATTCCTTGAACAGTATTTCTTTAAAACAGATTCTTTCTGAAAAAGAGCAAAGGGCCTTTGAACAGAAACTAAAAGATATTGAAAAGATGCACCCAAATCCCAATAATTTCTATTCTTTTATGATTATGAAGAAAAACTTTGATCCAAAGTACATAGAAAAAGTGGTTAAAAATACCCTGCGTAACTTGAATATAAACTCTAAATCAGCACAACTTGTTTACTATCTCACACTCTTAAACGCTTATGTAAGAACATCTACAATTTCAGTATCACTATGTGAAGAATTCTTGGGAATTAATTCTCGAGAGACAGGCAACAAAGTTAAACTGATAGAAAAAATGGGAATTTGTTCCAATATTCTAATGTATGCTCAAGTACAAGAATACATGACATACCGAGGTCTACGCATCATTCACCCATTGATAGCACAGTGGTGCCTAACAGAATTTAAACTAACCTATAACTTGCCTAAAAGTGAAATTACATTGCGATTATTGAAGGAGGATTTGCTTTATGAGAATTCATTAAAACAAGACAAACTTATTCGTGATATATTAACCCTACTGATTACTAGACAGCGCAAAGAACATGGCTATGAGTCAGACACATGGTTCTCCCCATTAATTGAAGCCATTCATAAGGAAGAAAAGTCTGTTAATGTGGAACGTGTGTTAAAACAAGCATCCACTAGATTTAAGAAAAACGGTCACATTTGCCAAGCTTTAGCAAGATACTTCTACATTAAAGAAAATAAATTTGACTTAGCAGTATTCTGGGCCAAAGAAGCCAAAGATCGAGCACCACACAGTTCATACATATCAGATACACTAGGTCAAGTCTTCAAACGCCAGCTAAGATACTGGGTAGAGGACAGAGGAAAGAGTGCAGTCCTAACAGATGAGGAACTGAGGTATTTGCTAGATCTTGCTCAAAATGCTTCATGTGCTTTCAGAATATCTCAGCAGCAAGCTAAGAATGCAGACATTGAACAGCATTTGCAGCATCAAAAACTTAAAAGAAAGTTTCAAAATTACAATCCTTTGGGTTATCAAGGAGAGATAGAAACTGGTCTTTACGTTATTGAAGTCCTGCAGCACATTCCCTTTTTCAGCAAAGAAGACTCACAGTGTAGGAAAAGAATGATAAAGTATCTATCAGGAAAAAGTGATTTGGATTTAGATAGCCCTAACACAGAGAGTGAGGCTCTTAAACATTATTCCAGCTTTTTAAATAATTTGCGATCACAATTAAAAAGGGCATTTGACTTCCTTGAAGACTACTTTGTGTTTTTCAAAACACTGACAAATGAAAGAGAAATTGTAGAGGCAAGAATGTCTGAGACAGTTCGAGAATGTTTTACAAAATACACAAAAATATTTTGTGATTCCAGTGTTGAGCAACTGAGAAAACAGGTCTTTGGGTTGCCCTTGTCTCAGAAAATAGAAGCATACAGAAAGACAATGGAGGCTTCCAAAGCAGACTCATTTTCTGGAGTTTTGGCATACCTTTACAAAAACCATAGAAATGCTGACAGAGAAATAGAAGACATAGTATATGCATATGCATTTCTGTGTGAGGAGAATTCACAAGCAACTCTGAAGGAAAAACAGAATTTTATTTTGGCAAATGTTGTTCTGAACTGCATTAAACCTGAATCCACTGAGATACGTCATTTTGAGGAGCTGAGAAGTCAACTTGTTAGTATTCTAGAGAAAGTGGAACTGAATTCACAGTGTGTAGAGCCTTTCTTCCTTGCCTCTTTGTTGTTCTGGCCTGAAAATAGAAAACAACTAAATGAAGATTCTAGGAAAATGGACAAGTATGTTAGACACTTAAGTGAGTCTTTCAAAGAGCTCTATGGAACCGTGTGTCGTTCCAAGCAACCTGTGGCTCATTTCTATCTTGCAAAAGGCAGTGGCCTAAACAGATTTGTTCACAAAAGAAAGATAGATCAGCTTTTTAGCTCACTTTCAGAACAGGAACTGAATGTCTTCTGGCAGAATGGAAATATCTGGAAGGAAAAGGCTGTTCATGATCTTTTGCTTCCTTTGGATGGAAGAGCTGAGGGTACAGTTATCTACATAAACTATGACAGCAATGAACCCTTTAGGATACCAGTGAAGCCTGTTCCTTCATGCCTACTGAAAAATGGCCCAAACATACAAAGAGTGTCTTTTTACCTTGGTTTTTCCATTGCTGGTCTCCTGGCATACAACGTACGCAGTTTATAATTAAAACAATAGGGATTTCAGATTCAAATTTTCAGGCAAAATTATCCTTAGCATTTTTTTTGCCAGTAACTGTAAATGAAAAGAAATGGCTGTCCATCATGCTTCCCTCCTCAGTATGCCAGTCTTTGTGCTTGGCTAAGAACCAAGCTGTACATATTGTGAAAGGACAGAAGCACTTTTACTCTGTAAAAACACCCTAGTTGTCATTTGAAGCCAGTGTCAAACAGATTTTCTTCTTTTGTGGTGGGCCTACTTCCAGTGAGTTGCTTCCAGTGATGGATGGATATATTTCTTAAGTTTGATCCTTGCAAAACCAGGCAATTTAAATAGTTTAAATGGTCATTGACTTCATTGACTTCCTCACGTGTATAAAACTGCTTGTAATGTTCAGGCACAATGTTCCAAAGAGGTAAAATATACTGGTGTGAAACACCAGAAACAAGTTACTGCTACCTGGGTGGGAGGCGGGAGTGTGCAAAGTGTTGCATTTTACATTATGTGTATGTGATTCATGACAACTAGAGGAGTTTGATAAAATTAACATCTTGAGAAATGTCTGAGGGATTGATCTTTTATCAGCCTTTGAGTCCTCTTTGCTCTTAGTGTCAGGTAGGCAAAAATAAATGACTTCTCAGGAGAAGATTAATAAAAACAAATGAATGAAAACAACAAAAGAACAAAGCAGCACGTCATTCTGGTGTAGTGCAGCTCTTCTTTCAGTTGCAAATATGCAAAAGTAGCTTTATTATATAATCCAGACTATAGCCAAAATACATTTCTGTTGGCAACTTCCTATTGCAGTGACCATCTCCCTTTGATTGCATGCTTTGTTTTGTTTTTAATAGTATACTTTTATTTCATGTAGGATATTATAGAATCAATTTTCATAGTAATTTATTATTTGCTCTAATTGGTTCTTAGGAGATAGCTGTACAATTTAACAATGACTATTTACCCTTCCAAATAAAGATTTACAGCAAATAACTTGCCATGTCTTCATGACAACTGAAGACTTCATCTCAGCCTGTCACATCTCAAAAACTGTAAGTTTAAGACATGTCTGAGAGAGAGCAATAGCTGTGAGGGGCAGGAGAAATGAAGGTGATGTGGAGGAGACGATGCTGGAAATGCACAGAAGAGGACATTGTTGGGAATGCAGCTAGACATGTGCTCCTGGAAAACAGCAACCCATGCTGAGCCTGCAACACCTTTGAGGGACTGAAACATTACCCACACTTGGGTAGAGGAAACAAGCTAGAAGGAAGGAGCCACACTGCGTAGAAGGAGGAGAAAAGTATAAGAAGCAAGAAGCAGCACAAAGAAGCCACTACACATCAATGCCAACCTTCTCTGCTGCCCCTCACCTTGCCAGAGGTATTGGGAAGGGCTGAGAATAACACTCGGTGAAAACAAAGCAAGACACGGAGAGAAGAGGTGTTGTACTGTTTGCCTGGGGAATGGAGAAGAAAAGTGTTTCCCTAATGATGGTTTTAAGGTCCCTTCCAACCCAAACCATTGTATGATTTGATGATTCTACATGTTTGCTTAGTTGTCTTTTTGGTTTCTCCATGGCCCAATTAATAATTAGAAGTTTTTGTTAATTGGCGATAAATTAAATTTCTCAATTTGAGGTTCTCTGTTTGAGTTATTTACTAATAACCCATGTGATCTGGCATAGTGATCACATGCTAGGCACCACACTATATGTCTGTGTGAGTTTACAGAAATACAGATTTTATTATTTTTATGTATCGGTCTGTTTGTTATAAAATTGTATTTTTATCACCAGTAACTCATTAATACAGATATTTTATAATATCCTTAACTGTGCACTGTTGAACTGTATTTTATGACACATAACTTATACAGAGATTGACAGAAAAGTATTTCCTACTTTTAAAGTATTTCCTATTTTCTATTACTTTGTAAGACCAACTTCTTTATGGCTCATAGCTTTTTTAATCTTTGAAAACTAAGCTCTCCCCTGCCAAATATCTGCCTCGGACTTATCTTGGTTAATTAAAGCCAACAGGCTCAGTAGCTTCCAAGAGTGAGGTAAAGAAAAAAACATGTTGCATTGCCTATGCTAAATAACTCTTCCAACTTTTTCCAGTATGTTCAGGAATTATTTGGAGTAGTTTTTAAAACAGCTTTTAGCATGGTACAGAAAAGGTAGAGGTGAGGGGAAATATGACTGCGTAAATACAATTTTACTAAGTTGCAAGGCCTGAAAAGACTGCCATTTATATATGGGCACATGCAAACTTAGGTTTTAACAGCAGAGTCTTTATGCAGTCGACAGTCACAGAAGTTGCAGGTCCGCGCTGTCATGGGCCAAGCCCAAGCTGTCAGTGCTGAGCCCAGAAACCTGGCGGAGGCAACCTGATTCAGCCAGGTTGCATAGAGGCCAAAGCTATGGCGGCAAGGAGAGGCAGCAGAAGGCGTTTGACTTTCACAGGCCGTGGCAATGTTATCTCAGCAGCTCCCTCTGCTGTGTGGCCCAGCTGTTGGAGCAGCCAAGGTCCTCGCCGTGCCCACACACCTTTGTGGAGCGTGAACTCCTGTGGAGGATCAGGAGTTTAGGAATCCACTCCTGGAGGAGTGCAAGGCCTGAAAACATCAGTTTAGGATGCAGAATTTAAGGGCACTGAGGATTCTTCTATAAAATCACAGCCAGAAGTACACAACACGGAAGGGGCTTCACAACTGGTGACAGAAAGGAAAATTTCCATTAACGTGAGCGTAAGGGAACAGCCTGGAGCATGGTTGTAGGACTTGAGGGTGAGAACAGTGGCAGGGACTACAGTAGGTTAGAGGAAACAAGGGAAAGGAAGGCAAGGCAAGGCAAAATGGAAGGCAAGGCAAGGTCAGGGGAAAATGGAAGGCAAGGCTAGGGAACAAGTACAGGTACTGGTATGCACACTAGCCATAATATGAGCTGACTGAGCCAAAGAAAAAGGTATGTGCACAGGGTATTCGAAGTCCCTTGGCTGTAAGTCTGTAGAGGATTGTATTTCCTACAGGAATACTTTCTGGGCTGAAGACTTCCAACTTACACTGCCACAGCAGTGACTGTAGGACTTACGAGGTAAGACAGGACAAATGGAGGTTCTCTAGAAATGAGAAAGGGGAGGATGACACAATGTCTGCTAATAGTTAATAGGTAAAGAATGTAGCAAAAAGGAAGGTAGCAAAATGTTTTGAAGAACCAAAGCAGTCATGGAGTAAAGGTTAAAATGTACTGTAAGAAAGATTCAAGCTATATCCCAGCAAATCATAATCATAACCATAAATCAGTAAAAGTAATGAAGTACAGGGATAGACTGGTATGTCATGGAAATCTCTTTGTAGATCTTGAAAAATGAAAAGACATATTTGAGATAAATTCAATAGTTTTAAGTGAGCTTATATGCTGTAGAACACTCAAGAAGATCTCTTAAACTTTGTTTCAGACCTACTTTTCCATAACTTAGATAAGAAAACCCTCATAGGATCAAATACCCCTGCACAGGACTACCCTTCCTTAAATGTTTCATGCATTTACCCAGTCTCACATAAATTTTCTGTAGCTCTGAAGACATTAGAGCAAAGACCTCCATACCTCAAATCCTCCCCATTGCTTAGACACACGGATTACATCTTACATGCTTAAGGAGACATAGAGCAAAAGATCTTTTCTCCTCCTGGGAAGCCCAACTGATATGGACAGAGGGGTTGTGGGAGCAGAGAGCAATCTGCAACAGACTACAAGAATTAGCTAAATTCTACACAGCTTGTATGTTTGATTACAGCTGAGACTATTCCTGTGATGTGGTTGTATCACTGCAAACACCTTTTTGCTGGGAAAAAAAAAAAAAAAAAAAAAAAAATCAGATCTCCAAAATCATGAGATTTCCGTCTGAAACAATGAGATTTATAAACATGTGAGGATTTTTACACTGCCTTTTGGCTTTAAACTACTCTGTCTTCTTTTGTCAACATGTGAAAATTTCAGATTAAAGTCAACTAAAACAAAAAAGAATGTTTCCCTCTGCCCATATGAATGGAGATTCCACTTACTGTCTGCACACATGTGAGAAAGGAGGACAACTGCATCTTCTCCTAAGAGAGTGTAAGCCTTACATTCCCAATACTGTGCTAACCCTTTTTTTCCCTTGCACTTTCCCATCTGATTTATTTCCCTGCTATGCTAAGGCTATAAAACACAAGTGGGAAATGAGCATCCAAGAATCACAAAGCAACTCCTTTAGGTATCAGATTTTCGTGTTATTTCTCAGTAAAGATTCATGTGAGCTCCAGAGATCTTAAAACACAATACATGTACATGTAATGATGTATAACATCAGAAAGTAAATGTAATGCAGATAGCCAAAAATTATTATTTTCTAAATTACATATCTTCCACTGTTGCTCCAGAGTATAATTTCTTCCTGGAAATCAGTCCATATTCCTTCTTCTTCTTTTCCTTGCAACACTTTTGTTTTTGTTTTTGTTTTTGTCTGGACTCTTTTCTTCCACCTAATTCCAAGCAGAAGTGAAGGCTCAGGCAGCAAAGGTAGCAAAGACACACCACAGTGCTCAGATAACTGCTCAAATCCCCATTGTATGGTCAAATGAAAAGGGCAAGTCCGTTTCTTACAGTTTGAGCTATCCTTTCTCCGTACTGGAAACATGACTTTCATATAGCATTTCTTTTAAAGTGAATGTAAGACTGCTCAAACAAATCAATTGGGTATAAAGTGCACAGCTGTTTTTTGTTTGTTTGTTTGTTTGTTTCTGAAAGCTTTAAATTGAACTTTGCAGAAGAGCCAATGTAATTTGCAGTGCTTCTACTGGTATATATACATATACCGTACATATATATATAGTATACATGCTGTGTTACACATCCCACAGTTTCCCTTCTGGGTTTAGATTTCATCTGGAGATTGAGATTATCTATGTAATTTTCCTCACCATGCTGGCAGCTCTGAATTAACTTTTATCTTGCACAGTCAAGAACCAGGAGTGTTGGGTAATATAGTGTGAAGATACCGAGCCACCTGTGACTGAGCAGCTGTTTAGCTGTATTCATACAATGTTGCATTCACATCCTTGCCAAAAGAGCTACCAACCAGGGACCATACCCCCACAAATGTACCTACCCTCCTCATGTTAAAGATGTAACAAAATGGATTGATTGATCACACCCTGCATAATTGTACATCACATGTGACATGGCTTCTGTACTGTTGGACAAGTACAAAAGAATCACGCTCATTTGGGAGATTATGCCATGGAAGAGGTAGCTTGAGAAGTACACAAACTATCAAAGCTGGGCCACTGGTCCATGTTCAGCAAGGACTACCTTCACCTCTTCTCCTTTATTCTCCTCTTCCTGGACTTTCTTCTGTGGCATCTCTGACAGTGAAATAACCAGGCTTTTTTTTCCCATTTGTGCCTCTAAAAACCTGGATCTATGCAAAACTCCTGTCTGCTTGCCACCTTTGTGTGGCCCATCATGAAGGACAACGAGAGTTGGAGAACCATGTCTAACCACCCATGCCAGGTTGCAGTCACAGAGTTACATGACAGTAACAAACATGTTTGACTTGTCACAGAGCTTCCTTGATCCTCAAATCCCAGACCCAGGGCAAAGACAACCTTAGCATCAAGCCATCCTAACTGTATTCCTTGGGAAAAGCATCCACGGAGGACATCTCCTAGATGCTTGACATTGGAGGAGATTCCAGCCATCCCTTAGAGGAAGAGATCAAAATTATTTTCGTGATTCTGCCTCCTCTGCAGTTGTACCACCTCCTGCTGTTATAGTCCCATCCCTAGACAGTCAAAACCAAAGATTAGCTACCTTTATCACCACACTCACCTCCTTTACCTATGTAAAGAATGAGTCTGTCAAAAAGAAAGCACTTCCTCTCTTCACCATACACAAGATATAAGTAATTCATCGACACCTGACAAATATATTGGATTACTACTAAATGCAGTGATAAAATGCATGGCAACAGCATATCTAAACCTAGAATGCTTTTCCTTCACACTACCCTTCTTTTGAATGTCTTGTAACTTATAGGGGTGCATTTACTCAACCAGCTGTCCATATTAAATCCACCTCTCTCAGTAACTGCTGCACTACCGACACTGCAGCCCAGTAAGGCTCCAAGTGCCGGACTGTTACGTTCTCTTCTCAGACCCAACAGAGGAGTTGTGCTGCTGCTTGGAAGGAGTCACCTTCAGCCCTGCTCCCACCTCTGGCTGGTGAAAGGAGCAATACCTCTGCTATTCACACTTTATAGATTTATTTCAAACCAAACCCATATGGCCCAAGGACTTCTACAGAACAAATATGCTTTGGGTTATTTTTCTTTTCTTTTCTTTTCTTTTCTTTTCTTTTCTTTTCTTTTCTTTTCTCTTCTTTATCTCTTTTTTTTTTTCTCTTCTCTTCTCTTCTCTTCTCTTCTCTTCTCTTCTCTTCTCTT
>CM021766.1:24561483-24629051 GCA_011076525.1 Nettapus auritus | reverse complement strand
AAAGAAAAGAAAAAAAAAAGAAAAAAAAAAAAAGCGAGAGAGAGAGAAAGAGAGAGAGAAAGCCATCTGAGTCCATAAAGGTACAGTGTAAATAAGTGAAGGAAATCAAACTACTCATGCACGTTGAGGTGTTTTAAATTAACCATGAAAATCTATGTATTATTATAAACTCAAAAAATCTGCTCCTCTTTTATCCCTGAAAAGCAAGCAACAAATTAAATCAGTTAAAGAAAAGCATTGGGAACAATACTGTAAACATTTTAATGCCCCATAGAAACAGTTATACCTCTCCAACCTGGCAGTTAGGGTTACACAAAGTCAAAGACAACGTGGACAATATACTTTTACTATTCCCTGTCTAATTCTTAATAGGGCAGAGAGAATATTCAATACAAAGGAGGGCTAAAAATTTCAAGGCAGTTTAGGTTAGGGAGAGGGTATTTTAGAAGCAAGGATAAAATGTAGACAATGATGGTGTAGAAAAAGCCATTTATTATCTGCATTTTGTTTCTTAGATCCCAAAGAGTATATCCAGTGAAATTAATAATAAAGAATGAGTATCGGTAAGCGACATCTGCTGCACAATGAATGTCTGAAGCATGCTATTGGAATACTTACTGAGACAAAAAGCTTTGCAGTGTTTTTTTATAAAATGATTCAGGCATTTGTTTGCATCATATAGATGTTTTCTGTGAGGTAAAGCAAGACAAAGTCTATCAATCAGCCATATTCACCCCCAGTTTGTAAGAATCACATAAGATAACCATGGGACACATTCGTCCAAAAGGCCTATTGTGACCCAGGTCTCAATGATGAGTTCCCCTTCTATAGAATTTTCACTACAGCCATCATTCTCAACCTGTTTGTCAAGACATTTTCACATTTTCTTCTCATTCATTTAAATGTCTGAAAAGGAAAAATGTAGGTCTATATGAATAAAGGATCCTTTTCAAAAAGTAAAAGTGAATTCAACATAAAGAGATACTTAGAGATATTAACTCTGCTTGCAGCCCATGCTGATCATTTTCCTTTGATAGCAAACAAGAATAAAATAAATAAATAAATAAATAAATAAAATAATAATTAAAAAAAAAAAGCCCAACAAAATACATAACGATCTTAAGAAACTTTGTTGAACGCCCTCCCAGTGTCAGAAGTGTCAAGCTTTTCATTGTATAAGCTTTTTGAGGTTTGACAACTGCAGGTTCCTTCTTGCTTTGATATTGCAGCCAATTGTTGAGCCTGCTTTCAACGTGGTGTGCATAAAGGCAACTGAGATATGGATTCAGTACTTCATGCAGCAGGTGGACAATGATTTAGAAAAGTGAAGATGTAGGTAGAGAAGTGAATGAGCAGGGTTAAATCACAGGCATGTTCTCTTGGCTTCAGAAACTAAGAGAGCTCATATCATAAGCAGACCTAGTTAGTATTTAAAACCTCTCTCTGAGGAACAAATTTTCATGTTTCAGTTAGAGGTATCCTGACATCCATGCCGTCATGCCTTGAGTGACTTAGAAATCAGGTTGTTGGCTGCAGAGCAACTCCAGTGTTCACTGTGTCTTTTTCCGACTATCACGTAAAGTGGAGGTCTAGATTTTAAAGCAATTTTAATAATACCGTGGTTCAACCGGTTTAAAATGTCTATTCTCCATTTTCAGTAATCTTTTAACATTTGGTGGCTTACAGTTTTGTTTCATTTCAGTAACATGAAGTAGTCCTTCTATTCACACATTTGAAAGAATAAAAAATAAATCCCAACAGTGGGGAATGGTAGAATGGAGACTCCAGAGTCTCCTTGCACTAATTTTACCTCTGTGTAGTTGCATTAATTCAGTGGAAGTAAACCTGAATTCATGCCAGTTATCTTAATTTGAAACAGTAAGACTAGAAAAAACAGGCAGCACACTTCAAATGTATACAGCTGTTTTTCAAGCGTGGAAAAAAAAAAAAAGAAAAAGAAAAAGAGTTCTCTTCATGTACTATAATACAGCTAAAATCAAAGTAGGTGCATCTATTTTTCACACAAATTACAGGGGCATACACTGCTGGTCAAATTTGAAGGTGAAATGTTAATTCATGTTTATTCTGAATGAACATGAAGGATCCCAGGTCATCTTCTATTAAATAAAATTTGCAGGAGATCCCTGGCCAAATTCTCTTTCCCTGCTAAACAGCACTGCTATCCGTTAGTGGTTGTATATACATACAGGGTAGATGCATATGTTCATAGATATTGTATATATGAGAAACCTACATACACAATTTTTTAATGATATGTGGATAGGTACTGTATATACATACAGTATTGCCTTCTTGGATGTATGTACAATTACTTGATGCTATTAGTGACCAGGGGAAAAACATATTCTATGAACTGTGTAATGAAGAGGTAATGTTGCATAGGGAACATGAAGTCTGTTCCAGCAAAGTCAGTTGCAGTGGGACAGCTTGCATCCATCTCCTGTTTCTCAGAGGCAGCAAAAAGAGTGGCAGTAAATCTTCTGACTAGTCTCAAAAGACTTTATTCCCATTCTTCCTGCCTCAGCCCCACTCATTTTTCTCCATGCTACCTAGACAAATTATTTTCCTTTTACATTCTCACTTCATCCAGTCCAGCCCCAAACCTTCACTGGTTCAGCATCATCTCCCACCACCTCACCCTGGAACTTTCTGCTGAGCATGTGTATGCATACAACATGCAACACATACAACAGTCTGAAATGTTCCTTTATATTACATATATTTATATTTATATATTTACATTTACATTTATGTTATCAAACCTTTAAAGTAAAACAACTTAAAAAGAAGGGGCCTCATCTAAGTGCAGTCTTTTAGAGCCAACATGCATGTTTTTGGCATGTTTTTCTTCTCTCATGGTAGAACTTTGCGTAGCAATTGATATTTGTGTTTACTGGAGTTCACTTCTCAGGAAGCAGTTCAAAACAGAACGTAAAGGAAGCTAATGTGTCTCCAGAGAGAAGAATATGGAGAAGTTAAATAGTTAATTTTTAGTAGGCACAAATCACATTTCCATCAAGTGCAAGCAGTCAGCTGTTATTGTAGGTCACTAAGATACAATGAATTATTTTCTGCAGTTCGTGGAAAACATTAGGCAGCTGTAATAAAGTCAATGGTATTTCCTTCCTTACTGAAACATTACTTCAGCAAATCCCCCTGTTTTGTTAAAACACCATTTCATGCTTGATAAAATTTCATAGACTTCTTTTTATACTTTTTCATTTCTTTTATTGACTTATGCAGATAGAGAAAACACTGAGTGAAAAATATCAGAAGTGGCTTTTCATGTTTAGATGGATGACGATGTAAACTTAAAGACGGTATAAATGGAAGGGGGAAGGGAGCACTTCGGTGGCCTTTATATAACATAGATATTCCGTCCAGGAAACATACCACAACATAAATGTCTTTTTAAGACTTTAAAACCCAGCTTAAACAAAAGGTAGAGTATTTCATGACATAGTTCACCACACTGATTTTTGCTTATGTGCTTATCTGTAGCTATATGTAGTAACGCATAAAGCTACTGGTTTTAAAGTTTGTCTTGCTTTATAAACAGCTAAATCCTGCATAAAGCATCTCTAATAAACTCCTTCAGGTCAGATAGTAATACATCCTTTGCTATTGTTGTTTTTTTGTTTGTTTGTTTGTTTGTTTGTTTTAAGATCTGATGAGAATGAAGAATCTGAGTTCCTGGGAATTTTGGATTGAGAGGTGGCAAGTTTTCCTTCAGGACAATAATCAGTGGTGAATCTCTCACAGCAGTGAAAAATGAAGAATAGACATTGACTGTACATATGCAAAAACTGGTCAGCCAGCTGGTCGTTCATTATCAGGGTAACACATTTACTTTCTATGGTGAAACAGCAGCTTCAGTGTTTCAAAAATATGTGCAGTTCTATGGATTGGCTCACAAGCAGTAGCAGCTGGAACTCAAGTTAGGTACCCACACTTTAGTAAGCAAACTAACATTGCAGCAGCGGAATGAGAAAAATGTAGGAATTAGTAAGGGTTAGAGGGGCATGTTTGAATGGGAGGTTACAGCATTTTCACTAGTTGGATGAGGCTACAGCTTGGATAAAACCTGCAAAGAGTTTTTTTAATTTTGCATTAACAATTGGCAGGCTCACTCATTTTAACATTCTTAGCACTGTATTAATAAGATGGAGTGTCATGTCCCCACCACCACCACCACTTTTCAAGATGCTTTAGCTACTCCAAATATCCAGATGAATGTGGATATCAAAATTACAGATATCACAGCAATTTTTCCTGAAAATTCAGGAACAGTACCCTGGCCCTGGAGAGATGGTGATGGTTTGTACAAGTTTTTAAAACTAACAACACTAGAGCTTATAGATGCTGGCCCTATCACAAGAGGGAATGTTGATATCTCTCTAGAGAAACAGGAAATAAACTAGCTAGCCTGGAACCTAGCTCTTTGCCACCTATTTACACCATCACAGCTAGCCATGGTGACTTTGGGAGATGGTTTCCCTGACAGAGGAGCTAGTGTTTTAAGGAGTCAATTCAGGTGGCATTACACTTACCTCTAGTTTATAATATGTAGCACTGTTGTCCCCAGACTAGTTGAACAAAGCAGCTAGTAGAAACTGTGAGGAACCCATCTCCTCATACTGCCACCTCAGAGACTTTCTGGGTTGCTTCTAATGAGAAGCTGTGGATTGGCAATTCTAGAATATGAGAAGATTTAAGTGCCTAGTCAGCTTCAGCATGTTTGAAACTCTTACAACAAATCTACTTGAGACCCTGCAGTGTTTTTGAACATTAGCCCTCAGCTCCTTTCCTCACCCTAGTGAAATAAGATCTTCCATATCACATCATACCTTTTGTCCATCTCACTGTATTATTTATCATCAGCTCTTTGAAGAAAAGCTTCTCTTGCTTAGGACATTTACACAGCATCCAGCAACCACCCTACCTAGTGAGGTCTATAGTATCCACAACTGGGTCTCCATATGGCAACGTCTTAACATTGGGGATGCTGAAGTACAGCCGTGGTCATCCATATAAAGAAAAACTCTAAATGGCATATCTGCAAAGGAGGACTAGCATGGTCTGAAGGGGAACAGAATGAAGCAAGAAGATGGCTTACTGAAACTAATAAAATGCTGAAAGCTGAACACTGACCGCGAAAAAAAAAAAAAAAAAAAAAAAAAAAAAGGTGAAAGCCGGAGGCCAATGTAACTTTGTAACTTGCTTTGGAGACATTTTCTGATTAGCTCTTTCACCAACTGCATATTTTGGAAAAAGATTGATTAATTTGGAAGAAGTAAGAAAATCTGCAGTTCTCTTTCTGAAATAATAGCTTGGAGTTTGGGTTGATTGGTTTACTTTCCACCATTTGCAAATCTGTTTAAAACACAGGTGTGCCAGTGCTTATAGTATACTTTGCTGTGCTAAATAGAACATGAAACAGTTACTGTTACTATTGCCATTCCACCTGATCAGTGTTTTTAAAATTTCCTAAAATGACTGACAGATCTGTGAATTCTGTGATAGATATATGCATTCGGAGCTACAATCCATTAAGAGTAAATCGATATATGTGTCATATTCAGATATGTTTTATTTTGATCTTTGAAACTGCTGAAATATGAGTTCCCTATTACCAGAGCTCTGCTCAAACTTCTAGGAAGTGATAGCGGTAAGTGGCACACTCTGATGTTGATGATACTTTAGGAAAGGGGTTACTAGTCATTGCTATTTAGTTAAGACAAAAGAGTGTTAGAGTTTTCTGCCTTTTACTATTACTTGTCTTCCACCTGCATTCTAAAAAATGCTCAAGATCTTTTTTTTTTTTCCTTCTATAAGGTACCTATCCCATAATAAACCCCTCTTTGTGTTTATAGCTTTATCAGAAAGCAGACCTGCAAAAAGCTTTGAAATTTATAGGGAAAAAATAAACACACAAACACAACTGTTCATGTGAATTCATAGTTAATATGTAATAATCACTAAATCACATGTTAAAAGTCACCGTTTCGCAGCATATTTTAACTACCTTTATTTGCCAATAAGCATGCCTCCATTCTTATACTGAGTGCATTTCCATATGAAAATCTTATCTTTCCTGCAGTTGAATTGAGCAACTCATTGTCTCGTTAAGATTAAGATCACAAGGGATCATTAGGTCATCCAGTCTAATCAGTATATCACAGGCCATTGCTGTTCTCTCATTCACTGCTGTACTTTATCTTGTCTTCAGCTAAAGCACATGTTCTAAGAAGGTATCCTAATGTTCCTCAGACAACAAGAGATTTCCCCATTTTGCCTTGGTGGTTTGCTCCCTGTTTGGCTACCACCCATTTATACTTTAGTTATTCTGTTTCTTCATTGTTCTAAGCAAGTCATCCTTCAATCTCCTGATAACATGAACAAAGGTGGATTCCTCTTGTGTATATGATTCTCAGCCTGAAATAACTGTTTCTGTGCTCTCACATTGCTCAATATTTTTTAAAGTATCTGACACCACAGAATTCATTTCACCTAAGAGGAAGCATCTATGGTGTGCTGCAGACATCTTCATGCTATTTTAGGATCCCTCTTATAGTGGAAAATGTGTCACCTTAAATGGGCTGATTTCCATTAACTATGAAAGCAAACTATACACTAACATATGCAGAATTCTACACTGAGTGTTTATGATCAAGTGAGACAAAATCTGTCACAGAACTGTGCACAGTATCGTAATGTTAACCACCCTAACACAACTGACCGATACCATCAACCCTCTTGTCCTGCTCAATACTCCAAATAAATGTATACCTGATGATATATGTATGTGTCACACTAGGTGTTCATGTGAAGCGTTATCTCCAGCATGGCTTGTAACTTCTGAGTGTTTCTGTTTGAATAGGTACTGTAGCTTTGCAGCTCTTATTTAGTCAAAGATATGAGCAAGACAAAATGTACAGGGAGAATATTTTTATTTTATTTTTATTAGGCCAGCTAAAGCAATTTTTTCCATATAAAATCAACTTTGCTCTTCCCCAGTCAGAAGCTGATGTCTTTGTTCCTTATTCTTCCATATATATACTCTCCTTCACTGTATCAAAAGTTCTTGTTGGGGTGGTTTCAGGTTATTGTTTGATCTGGTTCCTCTGTGCTATTCCCGTACCCGTTGCTTTCCCTGCTAGCTTTAGCACAAGTGGTTTCATACTTACTCTCTCTCCCTGAACTGAAGAAGCATAAAAATATCAGAAAAAATCCCTGGGGGAAATGGTTCTGTTTTGTCAATTACTTTTGAAAACTCTTGTTAAACTTGTTCATAAACTGCTTTATTGTGTGCTACACTGGCCAGTGGCAATGCTCAGCAGAATGCCAGTGAGGACATAAACATCTCATGAACTACACAGCTTCACCTACCCAGTTACCTTGATCAAGAAGACTTGGAATCTTGTTAAAGAAGGCAACAGTTTATTTTAAAATCCTTACTTTTAGAGAACATAGAGCTTTATTGAAAAACATGAATTCGATTCCCATGTATTCACTATTCTAACTGAATTCCTTGCCATGTTTCCAATTACTCCACCTGGGCCTGATGTCACAGTAACCTGATTGCTGAGGCCGTCCTCTATGTCCTTCTTTTTAATATTGAATCATTAGCTCATTTCTACGTTGCTAGATTTTTCTCACCATTCCAGGATTTATTAAAAAACAACGTTAGCATACCAGACATTTTTTCAACCAACTTTTTAAGGGACTTCTGAGTGCTGGTTATGGAGCTTGCTGATTTTAAACTGTTTATTTCTAATTATCTTCTATTATTTCTATTAATTATTATTAATCTTCTATATGGAAATATAGAAGAATATATGGAAATACCATATACCATTCTTCTATATGGAAATACCTTCTATATGGAAATCTTCTATAATTTATGGCTCTAAGAAATATTGGATCATTTGAGACAGTTTTACAATTGATGTTTGTAGAAAGCAAGGCTGTTCTTTTCACATTAAGACAAATTCAAATGAGATTAACTTTAAGGTGGTCTCATAACTTATTTCAAGTTATGCGTCACAGCCTTTGGCATATTTCATCAATTAATATATAAGGGAGCAGGATGAGAGTCATATGTACCACCGGAAGGGGAAAATACCCATCCAAGGGCAAGGAAGCATTCACAGTAATGAATTATCCTTGGTGGTAGATGAGGTAGCTGACTGAAACCAGACAGTTCTGGTTTATCAGTTCTTTTGTGTTGGTGTGTAAAATTCACCTCCCACCCCACCTCACCAATTACACATTCATCCCTTACCAATTGTATGTGTCTTCCAAGCAGATTTTATCCAACAGCTTTATTCCTCTGATCTCCTAGACATTTTTCTCCATACAGAGAAAAATTCCCTTTGTCAAAGGGAATTCAACATGCAGAATGCTTGTCAGGTCATGTTCTCAAGACTTTTGCCTTTCAGTTCATTTTTGGGTGAGGAATAATAAATCCTGGAGAGACTATTTGTTTTGAGCATTCCCTTTCTTTCTGTAGCTGTGTGATTGCCCAGAAAAATAATATGCATGAAAAGAATGCATGTTTTTGCAGTAAGGTTTTCAAATAATGGGGATGTTGGGATAAAATGTGCTGTAGCAGAGCATTAAGGCAATGTGATTCTTCAGGAACTGGTGAAGAATCACTTTGTGAACATAGGTTCATACTGGCTTTTTTCAGGTGTCATTCTAGTGTCTGGAAAAGATGCTGCCCTACACTATATGAGACATCTATAGTTATACAGAGTAAATAACCAATGCCAACTGTGCACCATGAACTTTACACCTATTTTCAAATAGTAGGTGCTGGACAACATGAAATCAGTCTCAAGTTTATGCTTTCCTTACAGATTTTTTCATTCTTTGGTTTGACTTAATCAATTTTTAGTCAGCTTGAAGTAACCTACACAGTTTTCATGCCTAGGGAATTTCCTACAAACCCACAATTTTTCCTGGGGATTTTTAGGCTACCGTATCCTCCTACCCAAAGAAAATAAAGAACATCTGAAACTTGAAACAGAGGTCTGCAGGACATATCTGCATAGACAAGTACAGATAACTGTGTGGTCACCTGGTGCCCTGAGCTGCCCAAGGGCAAGCCAGCTCTGAGCCAGAAGCCTTGTAATCACATTTCTCTTGCTATGAAACAGAGCTCATATAAGGGGATCTCAGCACCATTGTGATTGTTTCAGAATAATAGTTTTTCTTGTCTGTTTGACTTAGAACAACTGCCCAGTTATCTGCTCTTGCCTGAATAGGTAATGAATTTGCTGCACCATGCAACTATTAGTTAAAAAGGAAGTTTACACATAACTCACAGAAACACCATCCTCAAATTTGAAGTTTCCTCAACCAGGATCCATCATTCTGTTACATGTCTGTATAAGAGCAGATGGGTCCTTCTCCCCTGTTGGGATCCCAGGTATTGCTTTGATATACGGAAATAAATCCATCAATCATATTCTAAAAGTGCAGGTGCCATCACCACCCCCTTCTCTAAGCTTATTACAAATATGTTCAGTGACGCCTGCTCATGTGTGACCTTTTAAGATGTATCTTTCTGAGATGTTGCACATCTGCAGCTAGTGCTGACTTGAGCACCTTGCAATATCTGACCTTGGCCACAGGCAATTCTGGGAAGCAGCCTGACCATGTCTGCAGTTGGTGTGGTGCACAGGAAATTTCTCCAAATGAGTTTGGCATTCTTTGTGGCCTCTGTACAGTATAGGGAACCATCATGACCAGCTATACATATTGATTTATTCAATATTTGGATTGATTCCAATTGCCTGTTTTCCTAAATTGAAAGGTTAAACTGTCTTTATAGTCAGTAGTGCCGTATAGGGCAATTATGAGCAGACTCCTTAGGAGATTATCTTCACTCATCAGCCATCAGGCCAAGACATTTTTTTTTGTCTCATTTGAGGACTATGTTTTTCATAACCAAAGAAGATGACACTAAAATGAATTCTTTTTTATTCTGATTCTTATTTCTCCCTTGCAGCTGTATTTTCCTGGTGCATTTCAGACGTACAAGATGTGCCACAGCTAGTTTTTGTCATGTGTGAGCGAGTGAAGCTCAAAACCAGAAGAAACTTATTTGAGATAATACTCAGAGAAAACATGGAAAGAGATTTAATTAAATGCAATTTTAAATTAAACAAATGCTGTATGACATTCCATTTTGTTCCTTTCTCCTTTATTCCCTCTTCTTTGTATCCCCTATTTTCTAATTCATTTTTTTAAGCTTTATTTTCTCTTTCTTCTTTTATTGTTTTAATTCTCATAATTTTCCCTTAAATATTTTATTTCTTTCCTCCCATTCTTGACACTTTTTTTCTTTCCCTTTATTTGCTATTATTTTTATTAAAATTGGAGTATCAAAAAATTTTGCCAGGAGAAAAAAAAAATAAAAATAAAAATAAAAAAATAAAAAAAAAATAATAATTTGCCTGGGTCAGAACAGCAACTGAAATAAAATAAAATGAAAATAAATAGGCCTGATTTTCAGCTAAGGTACAGGTTGTGTAGAAACCTTACCAATTCCAGCCTGCACTCACCCTGTATTTCTGGCACACTTTTCTTCCTTTTTCAGAGGCTATGCAGTGACAGTTACAGCATTTTTGACTATACATATATACAAGAAGTTCAAAGATATGTAGCCATGAGTGGTAAAGAAACTACATCTGGAAAAGATCGGTCTAAATGTGTAGTGTTAGTCACCATGCTGCTCTATGTTGATACACAGTGCTGTCAAAGTACTTCCACTGGTGCACGCTAGAGGAACAGAAGTAGCAAGTTAGATCCACCACTGACAAACTAAGTTTCCCACTACTTCTGTCAATAGATGCTTGAGTTCTTGGAATCCCTTCTCTGCAGCAGTTCAGAGTGAGGCTAGCTCAAAGTGAAGTGAAAACCATACACCTATTTCAGCTTGCATGTGGCTATAGCAACATATTTCCTTTTTTTTTTTTTTTTTTTTTTTTGGTCTCTGCCTTGTGATAAACCTCGTGATTACTCATGCTGTGATTATTCATGAGCCATATGTTGCATGGCATGTGCATGGACACATAACACGTGGATCTCACATTTTTAAACAGTATCTGAAGTGATGACTTTCTTTCTATTCAGTTGTAAAATTGTCACTTGCTGCTGTACTGTGCATTACTACCAAGGGAAGAGATGGGTAGACAGCACGAAATAGCATTAAAAAAGCTAATACTGCACTTAAATGAGATCACAGGGAAAACATACATTATTCCATGTATATACCAGCTGAGATTTCAAAGTCTGGGGGATATTGTGTATCTAGGTGATGAAATAGAAATATCTCTTTCTGTTCCACTGTGGGATGGGTATTTCAGCTACAGTAATGGTTAATTTCAGAAGTTTTCAGCCTTTTTCTTACTGGAACTTTGACAGTTCCTCAGAACACTTCCCTCTTCTAATATTATGGGAAGAGAGCAGCACACAGTACTTCTCCTAAGATATTATATTCATTATAAAATACTATACAATTCTGCATTTCTGCCTCTTTTAAGGGTTGGATAGCCTCTGTGCACACTTTGCTTTCCATGTATATTCAAGAAGTTCCATCTGGACAAAGTCAAGGCAAAAGCTTTCATATAACATTGTTGTGTCTCACTAGAAAAAAATCTGGGTTTATGATGTCTTGCATCTGTGTATGTTTCTCTAGTAATATAATGATTAAACATCACACACAGAGGTCATATTTCAGTATGACTTTTCATTACAGGTGTAACACCTGCACTTCTACTAGAGTAGCATAGAACTGTTTTATTTGTGCTTGAACAGTGTACAAGAACGAAGAATAAAAAAGGAATTGGTAGAAAGGAAACAGTAAAGGGAGACAGGTATGTGTGTGACAAAGTAGAACTAAATATGCACACCCTTTTCCTCTCATTTTTTTCAAACCAATATTTTAATAAAATACTGGGAAGCTTAATCAGAGAGTCCTTACAAGTGTTCTTCTTCGGTAGGTCCTTTACTGATAGGGATTCATCCTGACCTGTAAGTTCTCCACTATTCCCTTGAAAAACTCCATGCATCAAAAGCAGTACCTTGCATCAAGCACAGCCTCTTCTCCTCATCCTCTGTAACTTGTCTTTCTTAAAAAGCCTGCACCCATCCATTGCAGCTCTCTGTGTTTGTGAGCTGTCCTACCTTGTCTCCATAATCCAGATGAGATCCTAATTCTGCAACTACAGACAGACTTTGAGTTCCTCCTGTTTGTTTCTCACACTGTGTTTGTGTGCAGGCACTTAGGGTGGACACCGTTCATGCTGCTTTCGGAAGAAACAGTGAGAGCCTTTATCATGCTGTCTCCTGGGAATTCCTCACCACCACCCATGCCTCTGCTTGTCTTCAAATTCTAGTCACCTTGCCCCATGAACTCAGCTGATGACGGCAGTGAGTTCACAGCAAGAGTGAGCAGTTTCGTGCAGGCAGCGCTCTTTCTCCTAGTGTGCCACCAGTGTATGCAACAATGAGAAGACAGAAGACAGAAGTGTCCTGCTTGAGCCAATACTGTGATGATGGATGAAGATGTTTCCCAAATCATGAAAGATCCCAACCTCAGGGAAAAAAAAAAAAAAAAAAAAAAAAAAAAGAGATTGACTACAGAAATTATTAATGGTTATTAAGACTGAGTATGATCTACATAGACTTTTTTTTCTTTATTGCTCTGATTTATAGTACAAGGGGGTGTGTGATTGTGTGTGTGTTTGCTGTTACTTCTTTGTCTTTCTTAAAAGTAAAAGACAAAGGGCAAGAAGTATATTGAGACTAGTCTCTGGCCTCACAGTGAACTAACCAGTAGATCTAAGTTTGCAGTTCACCTTGGCCAAATCTACATTAGACACCTTTATCTGACAGAAAAAGTTGTTTGGCAGAAATTATGTTTTTAATGAGATTTTTTTTTCCATAGCATAGACACAACTGAAAGTGCTTTTGTCAGTGTTACTGATTTCACCTGGGAAACTGCTGTAACCAGGTCAGTCAAAACACTGCACCTCCATAACAAGGCTTTGCTGTTATGCTCCTATAAGCAGATGTAGCAGTGATATTTTCTCTAATATAAATTTATTGTAGACTACTTCTCCTGTAAGAAAAGGTAAGCCAACAGAGCCATTATTACTTGTTTCCAGCATGTCTGAGGCACAGCAGTAAACCCATGTACTGAGCTACATTCTGGTTACAAAATCTAGTTTTTCTTGTTGAAATAGTCTCAAGACAGTCTCAGGAGAAAACCAGTAAATATGTAAAATATGCTGATTGGTAGTGAGCTCAAGTGTTTTTGTGTCCTCTTATTTAAAGCATGGATAATACTCCAGATATATCTTGCCTGTTATATGTCATTCTCTGCATGGGCACCAGCCACAATAGGATGAATTATTTTTGATGATGATGATGATGATGATGCTTTTCTAATAACATGTTGAAGTATTGAGAAGGCCTTTTGTATGAGAGCAAGATTAGAATATCAGCTGCCAATGAAAGTGAACTAATGTAGCATGAACACCCCTGTTCAATATTGATATATTTACAGTTTCTAATACTGGACACTTGAGAACACTTGAGAAGGGTTAGGGTTTGCAAGGAGCTGGAGGCAAAGAGAAAGAGTGGCAAACTGAGAAGCTTGTTGAGAAAAAAAAATAATCAGAATTGATGCAATTTTACGGATGCATGGCTTAAACAAACATGCTCCTTTTTTTTTTTCTTAAATAGCCTCAATGTTTTGTTCAATTGATATAAGTAGTTCATGTGTCTATTTCTGAAGTACAATACACAAGGGTAACATTAAGCTATCAAATCTGTCTGGGGGGAAATCTGCATCATCATTACTCATCTGAGTGGGGCCAAAGAAATGTCTTTAACTGTTCTTTTCACTTCTGATATTAGGTTTTGTTTTTGAACACAATGTGTTTGTTAGCTGGGGGAAAGTCCAACAAACTGAAGACAATTTTGAAAGTACCGTGCAAGAGCCAACTAGAGCTGAAACAATTTTCTACCTAATAATTGAAAATGAGGCAAATGGAAACTCTGTGTAGCAATCTTCATAGCATTCTGCGAAACAGAGGAGCTAAGCCTTACTTTTATACTCCTGTGTATCACAATTAAACCTACTCCTATCAACAAAATGACAAATGCAAAGCCTGTATATGTAAAGAAGAATCGTGCCTAAAAGAAAGAACTTAGGCTTGAAAAGCCTTATTGGGATTTTACAGATTGCATTTAGTACAAAATGTTGACCCTTGGGCACATATTTTGGCTTAGTGTGGGAAGGTAAAGGAAATTTGTTGAAATTCCATAATGTCCAGAAAATCTGTAGCTGGAGACTGATTGAGCACAGCTGGGGATTATGCAAGTTCTCAATCCAGTAACATACAACAGAAACCACCATATCACAGCAGAGCAACTAAGGAGAAATGATAGGACACTTTTACACTATTAATATATATATATCGAGAGAGAGAGAGAAATACTTAACTGCAGAAGAAAAAAAAATAAAGAAAGAAAAAAAAAAAAGTAAGGATGAGGCAGAGAAGGAAGAGAAGAAAACACTAAAGAAGTGATAATGGAAGAAAAGTGATCAGATTAGATGAGAAAATTGTGGGTCATAAAAATACTTCTAAATCTATATAAAGCCAGTAAAATATATATATATATATATTTAAAAAAAAAAAAAAAAAAAAAAGACAGATATGTAGAACTGATTTATGATGGTATAAATACAATGCTCCAACTCAACATTTATAGGAAGGTGATCAATAACTGTTGAGAAGAGGCAGTTTTAGGTATGTTAAGGGGAGAAAAACCTGCAAAATATGAAATGATAACACTAAAGATAGGGCAAATAGGGCAAATAATGTATATCTAAATACTTCTACTGAAATTATTAAGGAAGACTTGAACTTTTGACTATGGCAGGAAAATTAATGAAAGGGAACTGGCATGGAAATAAATGAAACCCTGAAATGGAAGTTATATAAATTCATTGGAATTAGAAAATGTTCTTGGAAACTAGAGTATTTTTATCACAGTGTATATTTCCAAAACTTGAAAAGATAAACCAGGAAGCAATCTATCAATAAATTTAATAACAAGCGTATGAGAGAACCTTGGAAACGATCATAAAAGATATGGTATTGCATCACATTGGAAGAATATTTTATTGCATAAGGCAGAAGCTTCACAATTCTGCAGAATTCCGACGACAGCTTCCTGCTTTGAGTGTGTGCTCTGAACAAACATGGAAAAAGCATTTGACAGAGCCCAAAATGATACCAATACTGAATGAAAAAGACATAAGCTGAAATAAATGACAGATAAGAACCCATCAGGCAACAGGGCAAAAAGAAACAGGCCTGAAGTGGTACCAAGAGCAATTAGAACTAGGATTGAAGCCTTACACAATGGCTGGGACACAATGCTATATCGTCATGATATAAAAGGATTGCTGTTGAAAATCAGTCCACTCCAACTCTTCATGCAACAGGAGGGTTAAGAAAATTATGAAGAGAATGAGAAATACTCATTTGAAATATCTTCTAGTAAGATTAATTTATATTATTTCAGTGATGTGTGTTTGGTTTTAAAGCACCAGCTGAAGCTTCAGAAAAAACAGGTAACTCACATTTTTGTCACACACATGGCTGTGTTCCTTGGAAAATAAAATGTCTAAACACATACATATCCATGTGCTCATAGCAATGGCTGAAGTTTTGTAACCCAGCTGATAAAACAAAATATATCCTCAATCTGACAGGCCTTGAATAGCTTGCACACAGTAAAAGGATATCAAGTATTTCTCTGCTGTTGATGAGAAAGACATGTCTTCTGGTCTTCCTTGGATGTGAGCACTGGATAGTTTCCCATTGTCCTACTGCAAGGAGATGGTCTTTCTAGAGCAAAGGGTGTTTACTGAAAAACTTTGATTACAAAGTACATACCCCTGTACAAACTATGCATTTCCCTTCCCTTCCTTCCTCTCTATCCTAAGGCATGCTGCCTGGATTCTCACAATTTTTGTCTTACTATACCTACAAAGAGAAAGTAACACATTGTTCTCATGCAAAATTTTGCTAATTCACCCACAAGAGTTGGAGATGGTGTGTTCAGGAATCACCCAGAGCCAGGGAATTTGCCCAAAGCTGTGCTTGCATTCCTCATGGTCAGCACCAAGCAACAAAAACCTCCACCCAACTGAGTTGTGACTTCCAGCTTATTCCTGCAGAAATCAATTAAGCATTCAGATCCTCTCACAAGACGCTAGCAGAACTGTAAACATAAAATGCAACAGCTTAACAAGAAGCTCTGCAGAGGTGGGTTACCACAACTTGTAACTTCTGTGGACAGGGGTCGAAAGATTTTGAATTTGGCATTGCACAAGAATTTAAGAAACAAGAAATAAAGGGCTTTTGCAAATATTGGCAATTGTGTACACTGCTGGAATCTTAGTTATGTACAGGAAATACATAGATTCTTAAATATGTAAGGAAGAATGGAGGACTTGTGATTGTACAGAGACCACTGTTTCCAGTCATAGAGCAGTTTATGCCATCTGGTATAAAATATACACTAATCAGAGCATCTTATGTTCAATGCTGACACCAAACAGTGATTCCTTTAACAGACTTGCCATGTTCTTTCACCATGGCAATTTAAAAGCTTCCTCATAAATATTTATCACCCTTCCAATCTGAATCTCTGAAATAACTGCTGCAAACAAATTTATTGGCCTTGCCTACCAAAGCCACAGTGTTTGGACTGTTTTGCTTCTTCTTATGTCACCCCATCACTCCATATGGTGCATCAAAGATGCCAGCCTTTGTTTCCCATTTATATATGCCTCTCTCAAATCTGTTTTCCGTGTTTTCTTTCCTGGTGATTCCTATGTGTAATCTTCATAATCTTTGTTACTCAGCTAGGTTACCGAACCTTTATCTGTCTGCACTTTAATTTTGCAAGAACTGTTTTCAGAATATTTTTTATATCTGCAATAAACTAACAGATTGAACACAGCAGGCATGAGGAACAGTTTAAAAGTCTCTTTGTTTTTAGTTTTAGAAAATCATTCTCAGAATAGACATTGTCACAATGTTATGTCACAGTTGTTATATGGAAAGTTGTACTCTTTTTTTTTTTTTTCTCCATTATTCTACACAGGCGATCTTTAGGATGGGACACTTTGTTGGTTCTATCATATCTAGAAAAACAAATTATTTGTTTTAATAAATAGCTCTGATACGTAACGTAATACTCAACTGTAATGACCCTAGAAAAATGCAAGCTCAGTCATTTACGTGGAAGTCATAGAAAGAATAGTAATTTAAAGCTTTCTGTTCCAAAAGTGGTTTCACATGCTTCCTGTATTACAGTTTGTTCTGGAAGAGCCCTGAGCACCACACAGGATCAGAACTTTACTTGAAATCAATGTGTCAAATCTATGTTTGGCCAAATTTTGTGAGTGGATTTGGTCCAGGAGAGAATTTGGCTCTGTATCTACAGTGCTAGCCTGCCTGGAACAAAAGTTAGACACGATAACAATTTCTCTTAAAGGTCTTGGATTTGTCTTAGACATGTTCAAAAACATCAAGTGGCAGCTTTTCCTCTAAAATAACAAATAATTGAAGTAACAATCAATATTTCTTCCTTCTAAATATAGGCACAGTATAAGGATTTTGTGGATTTCTTGGCAGTCAATTCTGTAGACTTCTATAAATAATGACTTTTAAAACCATTACACTAGCTATCACAATGAGTTTATTATAATCGCTCTCTTAAACTAACAGTTCTTTGGAATGTGTATATTACCAGTTTACTTACTCCCTATGCTATTTTTTGCCAATTGTTCAAAATTATTGCAGCATATTTGATTAGTTTTGCATGTGATCATATTTGAAAACGTGCACACTCTCGATCTTTGTCCATGTCTACATTTCCTGTTTGGACTTTGCACCTTTTCTGGGCCATTTTTTTTAAGGTTGTTTGTTTTTGTTTGTTTGTTTGTTTGTTTAATAGCAAATTGAACTTGAAGTACATAATTGGACTGTGAGCTGAACAATAGAAGCCATGATATAACCTGTTGCTGTTTTTGGCTTCCAAAGTCAGCACAATTACAGAGGATGAGGAAGTGTATGATCAAAATGGGATCACATGTATCAGTATTTTAAACAGCCATTCACAGGTCTCAAACACTGAGATGTTAAGCATGTCCATTCTGCATCTCTGGATGATCTTCATGGTCATTTGTGCCCACAGTCACCACTGGTGATAGCCACTACCTTTTTCTGTTACAGAAGTACCATGACTTTGGTTTCTTGGTACCATGTGGTAGGATGTAAACCCAAATTATTTACAAGTAAAAAAAAAATAAAATAAAATAAAAAATCTCTCAGCTTTACATAACTTTGTACCACTCCTCTCATGCAAGTACCTCAAGGAACATCACATTGGTCCTCTGCAAGTCATCACCACCTTAGAAGCGAACATTTTCAAACCAGAGAATGGACTTCCGGCACTAGAAACCATAGACTGATCAATGAAAGGAGCAAGTTGCCACCATGGTGTGGAGCAGATGGGATGTTACATGCCCTTCTCTGCTGAATTCTACTGATATTTATAGATGGAAGAGAGACATTCAGCTCAGCTCCCGGTGCTGGAGGGAAGCATGGACACACACTGACATCCCTGTTTGCCAAAACTTTCCTGTTTCTGCCTGGTATTACCTGTTCCACTTACAAGCCTCTCTCTCCTCATTTTGGTACTCATCCCTTCTTTTTTCCTTATTATTCCTGGTACAAGGGCCAGCTGCAGCCCCATATTTTCTCAGCTGGTCCCGATTTTTCACTGAGCTTCCAACACTCCTGTCTCACAGTCTCAGTCTTACCATATCCTTCATAGGCTGCTCCCCCAACCCACACACCTCATTTCTTCTGTTCTTTTTACCCAGGGTGTTGTTCCCTGTACTGTGTGGGCAGTACGTTAAGAGGCTGATGGCCTTGGTGCCTAGCTACAGCAGCAAAATCTTGTCTTTGGATAATATCTCAAATATGGCCTAATCAGCACCCAGGCAGAAGATCCTTCTGACCATTATTGTAGGCATGACTGTAAGCAATATCAGATGAGAAAAGTTATTTCAAGATTTAAAGAGTCAAATAACAGATTATTCAAATTCTTGCAGTTTGGTGCAATTTGCTAAATTTCTCCTAGACTCATAAAAATGATGTCCCTCACACACATCCCTAGTGAAAAAAAATATATGTGGTACTGAAACATATATATGAAAATACTTGTAATAACTTATACTGCAAAAATAATGTATTCAGGGTGACCTGTTTCTTGGAAAAGTCTGAAATGTTTCTGCTGCAACATAAAGACTAACCAGACCAAGGCAGAGAAAAATTGAATCATAGAAACATTAAGGTTGGATATGGTTAATTTAATTCCAGAAGTCATGTTTTAATGAAATTATAGACCACAAGTAACAGCCTTGTAAAGTGTCAGAAACTTCAGCTCTGTGTGATGTTACTAGTTTTATCTATATGGCTGAGAGATCTCACTGTAGTTCTGTTCCCATTAAATATCAGGTAGATCACATTCCCTATATACTGTCAGTAGAAATGAAAATATTACCTCAGAAATACAATTTCAATGGCAGTTAGTTGGTTATAGAGATGACTATTTTTCATTTGGGGCAATTTTTAACTCACCCTTATTAAGGTACAGCTGAATTGCAAATTATGTAAACTCCTAATAAAGGATTTGATGTTTATGGTATGGCTTATAACAATATATATAATACTTTTACAGCTGTACTTAAACCAGGTGTAGGACATACCTTTCATTTCTGTAGCATGTCTATAATAGTCATTAAGCATTTGCTAGTCTTTATAATTCATTTATGAATATTCCTTTTTATGCAATATGTGAACAAACTGAATCTGGATCATGAGAAAGTTTACATTGCCTCTCAGTCATGGGTTATGTTTGAAGAATTGGATGTGACATGCAATTTTTAAGATTTTTTAAGATGATTTTGTGGTTGTTTTCTCCACCTCTTTCTGCTGCCCACTACATTTATCTTCTTTTCATTATTCATTTCACTTCCCATCCGTTTCATTCCTGTCTCCATATCTTCATCCTAGTCAATTCTATATGATGCTAGATAGAAGGACCATAAAGAAGCACAGAAAGATTTTTGTCAATAGACAACTGAGTTTCTTTTTAGATTTGTAATTCTTGGGCCATTTTCTACAAGCTGATCTTGCAGAACCTTACAAGTTCCCATCCCAGATAGAGGTTGTTATGTAACTGTTTTTTCTATATAAACTAGAGGACAACTGTTTGTTTTACTTAAGTTAAAAGTAAGATTTGGTTGTGTTCTCTGCCAATGACATTCACCCTGGGGACAGGCAGATGGATGGAACTGAACCAACGCCATCCCTGCCCCCTTTGCTGCATCCTCTCTGTTCCCCTCCTAGACCTGTGTCTGCCCACATCACTTTCCCTAAAGTGTTATCAGATCAGGTACAGCAAAATAGGCCAGAAATGTCAGCCTGACTGTCACCTGCTAGTTTCTCAACAGAAAGCTCTCACACAATGAAAAACATCAGAACACTCTCAGAACAGGTCCCTGATTCCCTGTAGAAGAAATAGACAAATTATATTCTCTGATCTGTGCATTCAGTGTAATGCAGGAGGGTCTCATTTAAGATTTCCACCAAGATGGCCCAGGTTCTAATTATTTGTTGTAATTATTGTCCAAGAGTCTCAGTCACTTTCTGGTGGAAAGATCATTTCCTCTCCAAAAACAGTTCCTTCTGCAATGATCTGCTCAGCTGCAGAGGAAGATCTGCCAGCTGAAGTTCAGATTTCATTCTTATGTGACACTGAGTAATTCTGAGCCCAGTTAAGTGATTAAGCCAGTGGTTTAAAATTACCAATAAACAAGTAATAGGACATGAGTCATTTAGCATTGAGATAGGAACTGGAGAGAAAAAAAAAAAAAAAAAAAAAAAAAAAAAAAACAACTGGGCAATAACATGTAAATATAATTCCAAACCACAAAGTGGGGAATACTTTGAGAATAGAATACACCTTTCTACCCTCCCACAAAATCCAACATCTATTTTTGAGACTCTGCCCTCTGAAACTGCTGGGTCTCATTCCCTGAGTTGTTTATACTAGCAGATAAATAGAAAGAATACAAGTTTGTAATTAAAATTTAATTTATATTTAAATGCATATCTACTATTTGTGTACAGATTTTAAATCAAAAAACCCAAATGAGCATTTACTGCCACCATATGCAGTCCTAGTCACTGGATTCTTCTTAAATCATGGAGCAAAAAATTAAGTGGTTATTGTTGGATTCTCTGCAGTACAATGTGTCCAAAACTGCACTGAGATGATGTCAGAAAATACTACATTTTTTCCCAATTATGAAATGAATTATGGGGAGCTAGCTCACTACAGCCAGTATTGTTAAAACAGCTATTTTGGATGAGATGCTGTTGTCCAGCCAGAAAACACAGGTGCTTTGTTTTTAAGTTGGTTTGTTTTTGTTTGTTTGTTTGTTTGTTTGTTTTCAAATATTTCAAGGTTACATTGACCATCTCTTTCTCACTCTCTTCAGAATTTAAGCAGTAAAAGTCCCATATGTTGAGAAATCTCTGAAGAATTCAAACTTTTGCTATTTCTCTTTTAAAAACAGATTAAAAGGAAATCTACAATGCTCAAAAAACTGATAATATCCATGAGGACATGGGCAAATTTCCATCTGTTTAGAAAAATAGAACAGTGATATTTAATCATTTTTGATTATTCCACTCTTTTTAGTGAGAAATTGGGGTCTATTTAACTCCGTTTTATTCACAAACTCCTTATTAGGTGGGTGATATTAGTTTGTCGAAGCCTCCTTAGCTGTATTCAGGCCACTGTCAAAGAGAAGGAGAGCAGAAGTTAGAGTTTCGACAGAGATGAACTCAATGCTTACTCAAATGATTTCAGGTCTGCAAACTCAACCACGTTCCCAGCGTATCCTGTGCAGCCTTGTTAAGTAAATTCAACTCTCCAGAATTTCTTGTTATTTTTATTTTACATTATAAAAAAATCCTCAATTCACTTTCTGATAGCTTTAAATCATCCTTAATGGCATGGCTGACTTAGGTTGAACAAGTTGGAGAGTTCAGTTATCTCATCCAGTTATGTCATCCTGAATCGCATATTAGTAGAATGAATATTCAGGGAATAGAACTATTTTGTCTTCAACAGAGTCAAGTGCCTTCTGGTATCTCACTAGGTGAGGAACACTGGGCCAAGTCCTCTGCTGTTATTAAATCAGCATGGACCAGAATCTATTCTATGTCTCTGATCTATCCCTACTTATCATTATCAATCACACCAACTATCAGAAGAAGAATGCAGGCAGGGATTTTCTTATCTCTATTAGCAGATGGTGCAGTAGATGCAGTAGATGCAGGCTACAGTCTGAGATAACATTCTCCTGCCTCACAGGGAACAAGACACTGTTGTTCTGACACCTGCAGGGACAATAAAGGAAAAACAACTTCCAATTTCAGTGCTCTTCTGCCTTTTCTTTAATCCTTATTTAAAACATAAAGATTTATTTCCAAAAAGTGCTCTTTGACCTACAAGTACTCCTCCAAAGAAAATGATGTCCTTGCTGAATAATGCACAGGATTGTATTCCACTGCACCTGGGAAAAAGACTGTTCTGATCAGTTAGGAAATACTGAACAGAGGTGAGGCTGATTTTTGGTTGTCTTCTGCAGCTTTGCTTTAAAAATATAACTATAAATAATTAAATAAATTTAGTGAATATTCTGGGCTTTCTTTCATAATGTTTTTGTTGTGGTTTTTGTTTGTTTGTTTGTTTGTTTCCAATTGATTCCAAGTTTTCTGTATATTTTCATTAAATTGTACCGTTAATAAAAAATAACATTTAAAACTTCAGGTCATCCCCTCTCCATCTACCCATCCACCCAAACCTTCCTGATTCCCATTTTATTCCTTGCAAGTAGCAGCCCCCAGTGTACGTACCACAGCTCGTTCATCCCATTACAGTGACAAGTGAAGTCCAGCACCAGCCATGTAACCAACAAAAAATATGAAGGTGGGGGACAACTTCTAATCTGAATTTTGTGCTAACAGTGAAATCCCAATTTTAGTAACATCTATGAGAGGTGGGGTGTAAAGCTGTGAATTTGCACAGTAAATGAACATATCTGATCTCAATTTGTAGATAAATACAGGACATTTTTCACGTTTGCTCCTAACATATAAACACATTAAAAATAAATAAATAAATGAATAAAAATATCCTTTTAAAATAAAGACTTGGGTATCTGAATCCTACCCTGCTATATTTTCCCTGTTCTGAATATACCATATCTTGTTCTATCTAATAATGCAGTCAGATATGGAATTAATGAAAATTGGAGAACTTTCAGATCCCACCCTGAAAATATGATGGCTGAAATAGATAGCCACGGGAAATGTTCCTCAAGGGGGCATTCTAATACATTATTTATACTCTTCACACAGGATAAGGGTATCAGTTCAAATATTCAAAATTCTTGTTTAAATGCAGAGTAATTTGGCTTTTTACAAGTAAAGTAAATTAGTATGTAAAAAAAAAAAAAAAAAAAAAAAAAAAAAAAAAAAAGAATATCCTTCAATAAAATACTTCTAAATATATACAACCCACACAATCAAAGCCTTAATACAGAAATTGTATTACTAGAAATTCATTCTCTTCAGACTTTAACAAAAAGAAAAATTGTGTGGCTTACTGGAATATAGATGTATCTCTAATGAGACTGAGTTAATTACAGATAAGGAAACAAATTGATACTTAAGGCATTATCTCTGAAGTTATAGAGAAGAATAATTCTAAGGTACAGAAAGTTACAGTGTGTTTATTTAAATTTGGTAGAATTTTCATGTCCAAAGGGAGATTAAAAATAAATTCAGAATGAGAGCATACCATAGAAAATAAGGGACGAAATTAAATCCAAGATAATCAGTCACAAAAACAAAAGTTCAGATTATATAGGATCATAGAAAATTATTAGCTATACAAACTGGTGCTAATGGCTGTTCTTAAACAAATAAACAAACCAATGTTTGATGATGAATGTTTACAAGCTAAAATAAGAGTAGTTCTTGAAGTAATTCTAAATACTGGAGATATATATGAGATATTTGCTTAAGGGAATATCCAGTGCCATTAATAAATGCAGACTCTGAACTACTGGTAAATAATCTGACAGTTTTGAAATGGTCGTCTTGCACTTTTTTCATCTCAACCAAGTAGAATTAAATAACAGTTCTGTAAAATCATGAAACAGATGTAAATGTAATCATTATAGGCAAAAATAAGGCATAACCCCTAACTGTTGGCTCGTTAGATCCTGAAGAGGCATTTTAATGAGTCAGCTAAAAGTTTGTCTTCTACATTTTGGAGTGGATACAGCATCTCATGGTGACTAGTTTCTCACAAGAGCTTCTTTCATAGGATTGGACTTCTATATAAACAGCATATTCATGTATATCTGTAAAGGGGATAACACTGAACCCTTTAGTCCATATAGAAGAACATGCCAAGAATATCACTTCCTCATTATCTTATTTTATATAGCCATCTTTTACATATGCACAAAAATTAACTACAGGAAGTCAGCAATACACTTACAGCTATAACCAAAAAGTGAACATAGTATACAAAGTGAATAGAGGCTAACAATCTTTGAGAAAGTAGAACAAACATTTCCCACAGCACTGGCTGGTTACAAATGAATTGGGCATGACTGGATGTTTTAGTAGTCTCCAGTACTTAAAGACATGAATTTCGTCTGATCTTGAAGTAGTTTCTTGAAGGTATCTGGTTTTAAATTATTTTCTCAGAAATGATGAACAGTTACTAAACTGATGGTTCATTACAAATTGTAAATTTATAAGACAGAAACCAAGTTCAGAAGCAGGCTTTTTAAGTTGAAACATGAGTCAGAACTGACCTAGTAACAAGACCCAAAGCTGTCATAACCCCATCGACAGAGTAACTCATTTACAGCTATCAAGGTACTCTAGCTGGTGAGATGAAAAAGTGACACTGCTCTACTTGAAAAAGGCAGAAATAACAATGAGCTATTTCTCATCTGTCTCTATCCTGTATAGCTCTGTCTAGCATACCTCAGCATTTGAAGTTCTTAAAGAATGAAACAAACACGTTTATCTCCTTGCCTGTACTTAGGAAATTGTTATGAAAACTGAAATAATGAAAAGGGAGCTTAAAAGAAATAAAGTCTGGGGAAAAAAGAGCTGGCTTTAGTCAGGATTTTTTTAGCTTGCCCCTGAATTTGTCACCACATATTATGCAGTTAAGGAACATGAGCAGGGCAAACTGTCACTTCCCTCCTACCCGTGTGTTGATGTCCTTTACCTAGAAAGGGAAGGCTGGTGCTTTTCTGTGCCTTGCCCTAAAACAGCTTTGGTGCAGAATTACATCAAACACTCTAAGATCCTCTGCTAGACGTAGCCATAGTACTATTGAAAAAGAAGCTTGTTCATTTTATTTTATTTTATTTTATTTTATTTTATTTTATTTTATTTGGAATGTGCTGGGGCATACAATTTAGGCTAAAGTTCGTTTTATTTAATATTAACCCAACTAAAAACTCATCTAAACTAGTTATCAAGCATGATTATTCCCACATGCTTGAGACATCGTACTGAAGTAGAGGAATTTCCTTGTGAAGGTGGTCACTTTTCTCCAGGGAGTCAAATGGTGTTTTGAATGCTCTCTTAAAACAGGCACATCACTTTAGGTACCCAAAATCAGATTAAATAAAATGTACCCACAATGCTTGAGACACAGCCCAGTGAATCCAATTGAAACATCGAGGAAAACCAATAAAGTCAGCAGCACTGCTTAAATTTAAGCATCTGGCATAAGTTTTCATGGTTAATTTTAAAGGCAAGGCTGTTCAGCACCTTGCAGAACCATTCCTTGTTTTACACCTAAATCATACACAAAAATGTAAGTACATGAATATTTATGTGCTGAAGAGAGATCAGGTCATAAAGACTTACAAGAATAAGTGCTGGAGCCCAGCTGTCAGAAACTCCTGCCGAGCAAACCATCTGTCTATAATCACATGTCTATCAGTTTTCTGTCTGCAATTACATGTATCTGTCAGTTCTCCCCTCATCCTGAATGCAGACTTCAAAGCATTCAGGTCTTTTCCTGAAAAAAAAAAATATATATATATATATATATATATGTTTTTCACCTTCCTCCTTCTTTTCCCTTCCTCGTGTAACTGTCTACTTACCTTGATTACACTGATTATGCACATAAATGGAGAATCTGCACTTATTCTAAGGAAAGAGTCTTTTAAAGATGACAAGACAACATTTATTGGTAGTGTACCATTTTTATGAACCAAATTGGACTTTCCTTCTGCTTACAAGGAAACTACTGAATGTAAGGAAAGAGTCTTTTAAAGATGACAAGACAACATTTATTGGTAGTGTACCATTTTTATGAACCAAATTGGACTTTCCTTCTGCTTACAAGGAAACTACTGAATGTCAGGTTCTAAGTGATTCTCTAGTATTCTGTTATCATTTTAATACTGCTTTATGGGTTCTCAGATTTACTTAAGTAAAATTGGGAAGGTACTAAATTAGTGCAACATAAAAGTGATCTAGGACATCTACAGTTGGTAGTAATTAATGTAATACACACCATTCCACTGCTGATGGGGGGAGGGGGGGATTATATAATTAGTATTAAGGGAAAGCATTAAAGGTAATCAAGTAAAATCATATCAACATATGCTGATTTATTGTTACTTAAAATATGTAGTATGGAGGCGGGATCTTTCAAAGCCTTTTTCTTTTTCATCTAGTGATCTCTACCCTGCTCAATGAGAGCAGGCTACATGCCTCTCCAGTACATCATTAATACAACTGCCAAGGCCACAGAAAAGGCTGAGCTTGCACTGTCTAGCATGTTTTCTCATTTTCTTGCCCAGTAGTAAGAAAGTGAGCTCAGTACTCACTTTCAGATCTCCCATGAGACTCATGCTGGCTTGCCCAACATCTCCTGGCTCTTAAAAGAAGCTGAATTAAGCTCAGTTTCCTAATGATTTGTACTGAATTCATGCAGAGAAATCCCAGTATCTGCCACTTTAATTGGCTGCACATTCCAAGAAACACAAAAAATGCCCTTCCTTCCTCTGATATAGATCCATACCCTTGATAAGCTTTTTTAATGACTTCCATAAGCCCATGAATTAAATAGCTAAAAATATTATTAAGTCTTTTTCATGTAATATCTTCAACTTTGACTTTTCCTCCTTGTTAGGGTAATGTGTCAACACTTCTAAGAGACATGTGCTGAAAACCCCAAGAATTGTGAAATACAAAATAAATAAAAAATAAAAATAAATTAAAAAAAAAAAAAAATGAAGAAAAATCTCAAAGCATCAAACATCTAGTTCATGGGTGGAGACCATCTAGCAGTAAAGCATAAGAAGCCAAATGAAAATTAGAGTTGTAGAATATTTTGTTTACAATGAAAAGCTGGAGGAAGTAGAGATCAGAGTTTTGAAATGTGGTAGTAAATAGAAAAATAGTTCTGTTAAAATGTTATGTAGGGCTCATTCACTATTGGTGATGCACAGCTCTACAGTCCTCCATGGGAAATCTCAGGCATGAATTTTTGTTTTGTGCAATTAGAGAAGATTCCCATCTTTCTGCTCATTCTAGGGGGAAATAGAAGAGAAGATATTATTTCATTCTTCACTTGGAACTATTTGAACAGGAAAGTGTGTGTGCTTGTGCCAAGTGATTTGCATATTTACCCCACTTAAATATTAAAAATAATCTTTTTAGAACTAGGAACTGGGGGACCCTGTAGACATTACAGCTGAGAAAAAAAAAAAAAAAAAAAAAAAAAAATTTTTTTTAGAACCTGTTTCAAATTTTCATTAAAAAATATATATATATATATATATATATAAAAAAAAAAAATATATTGATGAAAACACTTTATATTAGGAATAGCTCAGTTGCAGCAGCAGGAGCTGCTTTTGGTTCCTGGCACACACTGTCACCCTTGTAATGATGAAAATGATAGAGAGCAATGATAGGCAGGATTAAATACTCCATTCTAATTTTTTATTTTTATTTTTTTTTAAAAAAAGGAAATGGATGATATCCTGAAGATCCTGTGTATTAAACCTCTCAGAGATTATCAATTTAGATAAAGAAGTCATTCTTTTGTGAGTAAATTTATTCAAAAATTGCCAAAGGATACGCTTGCTGTCACTCCCCAGAGAACAAGGGATATTAATAAACCTATTCATGAAATTTCCATGTTGACTGTCTGAAAATTCATCTTTCAAAATGCCAGTATGGTCATCTTGACTACTGCTTTAGCTTTGGGTTTCATCAAACATTCTTAATCAAAAGTATTGTAAGTGGAAGTTGCTCATCTGAGTACATTTTTCTGGGTTGGTAGCACTCACCATATCTTCATTCAGCCAATTAAAAGCTAAGTATGTAGTCTTAGCTCATCCTCAACACTTTCTCTACAGTGAGTGGAGGGAAACAAGCTTTTTGCATTGACTATAGATGCATGGCTGAGGCTAGACACAGCTCTGAAATTATTCAAGTTTGGTATGATAAATTTAATCAGCTTATGCATGAGAGTTCAGTTTCATTGCTGCTACTCAGTGAGAGGAGGATCACTTCGTGTTTTGCAGTTTTATCTCATGAAGATTAGCCATTTTCACCCCATTCCTCCTACCCAGAAGAAAAACAGACAAAACCCTCAGAAGTGCCTGAGTAGTAGTATGAATAAAGAGGTATTCTGGAAGTAAGGTGCTGTGCACAAATACTCCATGCAGTATTCACTAGACTCTGCTAATGTCTATGTGTACATAAACTGACTACACTAGTCAGTAGACTTTTCCATTTTATGTTGTTAAAGTCCCTCAAGCCTGAAAGGTTGGGCTATCTCTGAGAAGCAAAAACATAGCTAAGTTTCCTTGCCTGTTTTTCAGGTTGTAACGCAGACAAGATTGCCACTGAATGTGTGGTAGTTGTGGTTTTTGCGATGTGGACACCTGCCCACTAGACCCTGAGCTGACACCCGTCTTTCATTTTGCTGTTGTGTACTCCTTAGACAGCTATCACTTTCAATCAATGTTGCACTGTTCTATACACAAGTCTGTGACCTAGACCAGGAAGTCTTCACAGTCCTTTGCTGATTCTCAGAGTGATAACTTCTTCCAGTCCATAGTCACTTATGATAGCAAAATGTTGTTCTAGGCACTAAATGGATCTTAGGAAACTGAAAAACTGTATGTGCTTATTTGCAAAAGCCTGTGTTCTAATCTAATTGCATTACTATTTCTTTGGCATTAAATCAAATTCTTAGTCTTTGTCTAGCCAGCAGTCTGTACTTTTGTTACAAATAGATGGAAAATGCAAACAACATGAAATGAGACTGACAACCTTTACCTCTATTTTCAGTAAACAGAGTAAATGTGCTTTGTCACTTACAAATTGTGTTGCAGTTCAGTTAGGTTAGTGGAGAAACTATTATTTGCCAAAAAAGTGAAGGAAGAAGACTAATGCCCAAAAACGCGTGATATTTTATTAATAAGACACTTTCTTCAGACAGCTTGTTTTTCTGAACCCTGGTGGTCTCAGATCTCCGTTGCATGTCCCCTTTTCCTTGCCTCTCCATTCATGGAAAAACCTCAAAGTTTTTAAATGTGCTGGTTCAAATACTCCACACTGAAACAGCTGGGTGGAAAAAAAAAAAAAAAATGAGCCACTCTGAAGTGCTCTGAGAGCTGTGCTGCTCAAGGGGCAGCTGGTTTAATATCTGCAGCTGCCGCTAACAAAATGAAAACCAGCCTCCTTTGTAACTTCATTTTACTGTATGTTAAACCTCAACTGCAAATATATGCATTTTAAATAATGTAAGTGCAATCTGATATGGCTGAGCAGCAGCATTTTATTGCCACTTTATCAGCCACAGTTCCTTTGAAGAGATTCTGGTAACCAAGAATATTTGCCATATCAAAATGGCTATAATTGTTCACTTATTTAATCAAATACTAAAACAATGCATGTAATTGTAGTGCCTGTGATATATTATTAACAAAACATTTTGTTGCTATGCAGTTCTTCCTGCCTTATTGATGGTCCTTTTCTATCTCAGATTAGTAGGAAGCCACACAAGCAAATCTTACGTGCAGGGATCAACAAATTTAAAACCATAAATTGCCTAATTGTTTTATTAGAAATAGTGAATCTACTAGACAGACCCATCTTCCTTATTATTATGTGTTTCTTATTGACAGTCTTTTTTAGGGTGGCCTCTCAGGCATCATATTATACTGCAGGTAGGTCATCATGGGCTTTTGCAAAAAGTTCCAGACAGGAATGGATATTGTGTTTTCACTTCCCCTATGATTTGACTGTCATACTGAAGGGTTTCTGTTGTAAACATTACAAGGGTAAAAGTGCATGTTTCTCTCAAATCTGTAACTACTGAAATAATTAAAAGAAAAATCTGGCCACCCAGACTATGGTCAGAAACCCTAAATCACAGTTTGAGCAGCCTCACCTCCAGCACTGCTGGCCGGTCTTATTCTCATAGAATCATAGAATCACAGAATATCCCGAGTTGGAAGGGACCCACAAGGATCATTGAGTCCAACTCCTAGCTCCACACAGGTCTACCCAAAAATTCAGACCATATGACTAAGTGCACAGTCCAAACACTTGTTGAATTCTGACAGGCTTGGTGCCATGACTACGTCCCTAGGGAGCCTGTTCCAGTGTGTGACAACCATCTCAGTGAAGAACCTCTTCCTGATATCCAGCCTGAACCTCCCCTGTCACAGCTTGACTCCATTCCCTTGGGTCATATCTCTGGTCACTAAAGAGAATAGATCAGCACCTGCCCCTCCACTCACCCTCATGAGGAAGCCGTAGACCGTGATGAGTTCTCCCCTTAGCCTCCTCTTTTCCAGGCTGAACAGGCCAAGTGACCTCAGCTGCTTTTCATACGCCTTCCCCTCTAGGCCCTTCACCATCTTCATAACCCTCCTCTGGACAGTCTCTAGTGTCCTTTTTGTACTGTGGTGCCCAGAACCGCACACAGTACTCAAGATGAGGCCACGCCAGTGCATAGCAGAGCAGGACAATCACTTCTCTCGACTGACTAGCAAAGCCCAGGATATGGTTGGCCCTCCTGGCTGCCAGGGCACATACTCTCCACATTTTCAAATAACATTCCCTAGCACTTCAGGGAAGGGAGAAGTAGCCCTTCACAATATAAATGAAGCATTTATTTTTCATTACTCCTGTCACTGGAAAGTGAAAACAATAACTGAGGGATTTACAGAGAAGGACCTTGTCCTGAGTAGGCAGCAGACTGGAGTAGGTGTTTGTGTATGCTGGAGACTACATGCTAACAACGTACATGAACATGGACTCACCAGAAGAGGGAGAGTTGATTTTGGTGTCATTACCTTTCCTTTGTTACGATTAACAGATAATTTCACCTTGTTTGTGGTAGTTTGTCGTGAGAACATGTAGGCTGACATGGGGAAGGCCACTGCTCAGGCTAAGTTTTAAGGAAGGTTTAGGAATGAAGAACTGCCAGTACCACATGGATTTTGAGAAGGAAGGTTGAACTCTATTCTAGATGAAAACAGGACAAAAGGACAGAGATCTGACAAACTTTCTGACAACAAACTAGGAAATCACTAGCATGGAGTGTCCTGGGAAGTTTGGAAACCCTCTTGGTGAAGGAAATAGAAGGTTAGACAACATCTTGCAGTCATGACACAGGTCTATCTGATACTGTTTTGAGGAATTTTTCTTTTTATAATTAATTAATTAATACTTTCCCAACAATAAAGAAAGCTGAATGTGAGACTGTTTCCAGTCTGGATCCACCTCTGTCCTGTCTGTGTAAGAAAAGAAGTTAGTGAAAGTGTGGGGTATTTTGTATTTAATTCAAAGATATATCTTACTCTACAACTGTCAAGTGTTGATTGTAAGAAATCTGATATAAGGAAATAAGATTATTTTGGAGATTCACAAATGCATGTGATCCAAGAGACTGCCCACTCTCAGGCACAAATTTGAACTGTGTCCAAATGTTTGGTTATATCCACTTCTGAATCTGTTATGACCTACTTTCATATTACTTTGGAAGAGACATACATTAGAAAGTAGGCATAATACTTTTCTGCCTTCTCTGTGATATGGCTTCGTTTTTGGTCTGCATAGAGAAGGACATACACATCATGAGTATCTAGAACTCCATACAGTGTTAGGAAAATGGGAAAAGCCAGTTCACTGTTCAGATTTATTCTGAAAGTTCATTCTGTGTGCTCAGTTGGGCATGTTTATTACTGCCCAATATCTGCCTGTGATTTCAAGCCATTGCTTCTGAGTGATGCTCATCACTGAAATTTGAAGCCTGTACAAAGACGACAAAGTAGACTGTCAGTTTTTACTATGATTCATGTCGCTCTAACTGAATAATTCATTGAAACATGGGATAATCACATGAGGAAAGACATATGTCAGCAGAATGAAGTTTGTGAAAAACACAGGACAGACCCAGTTTTACCCTATTTTGGAGCACAGAGCTGGGGAAGCTTCCTTACTTTCCTTAGTTTCCTGGTCCTCTTTCCCCAGAATAGAAATAAAATTTGATTAATCATTCTCACCAGAACGATGAGTTTAATAAGAGCCTGCAAATTTGCTTTTAGTTGTCTTTACTTTTTTCTTGAGGCAGGCATGGGGCACATCTTTTCTTAAAGCTAACTTTGAACAGTGATAAAAGCAAAGAGGTCTCAGCAGCCTTCTTCCCTGTTTGTCTTTCCTTCCTGCCCATGGGTCACTCAGGGAAGATGTCAAAGGTGACAGCTTATACCAGGAGCTACTGGAATTTTGCAATTAAATATTTGTAACATAGGTGATCATCTCTTTCATTTCTAAAGTAGAAAATGACCATTTTGTTCCAAATTTCAGGACTAGAAACTAGTGGGAGAATACTGCTGCCTGATTATTTTGAATTGTGCAAGGGAACATTTTTATATTTTAAAACATTTGTTTTATTGTGAGCTGATGGCCTCTGTCTATGGTAGACATCCATCAGAACTAAACATGAGGGTTGAGTATTTGTTTCCTAAGAGAAAATATGACTAAAGTGCAGGGTTTACTTATAAGAAAAATATTGAGTCATCTGGAGTTATTTTGAATCTTTCATCTATCTCCCCCTTCGATTTTTTTTTTTTTTAATTATTTTTAAAAGGAAAAAAAAAAAATGGTATGTTAACACTAACAGGAAGCACTTAGGAAAACAGAGGCTACAAGGGAGAAAGTTGTAACTGAGAAAAAATAGAGGGGTAAGGGTATTTGAAGTACTATAAAAGGCATAGTAACAGTCAGACAAATTGATACCATGAAGCCTCATGCATTTTTTACCTTCAACTGAATAAAAGAGAAAGGTGTGTAGATTTTTTCTTCCCTATCTTCACTGATTGAAACACACTCAAAATACAGAGACGTTCTGGATATAGAAAAAAATATATATATAATGTTAAATTATTAAACATTTATATTAAATGTTAAAAGTATCAAATGAGCATAAAATTATAATGAGAATTTTGAGTATTAATTCATCTCACAGTCGCTGCCACAGCATTTTAGGCTCCAAAGTGACTAGTGTGCTTTTTATAATGTAAAGACAAAGTTCAAGAGACATAGGGGTTGTAATTTCCAGTAACGTTCAGTAGCTGACAGGTACCTACCTAGTATCTGTGCCTTCAGAAACATTCCATTAGTCCCATTTTTAATAGCGCAAAGTGCAAAGGCGAAAGTCCACTGGGACACTGTGTTTGCACATTCATCTGCACAGTGTTCCCTGTTCATAAACACAAGTATTTTCAATTTAAACTTCTTATGGGACTCTACGTGAACTTGTAGTTTAACTGCTCAGAATCTAGAAGCTTCCAACTAGAACTTTTGGTAAACTATGCTTTCAAAATTGTATTCCCTAATTGAGGAAATTAATTAGGCTACATTCAGGTTTGGAATTTAAGAGCTTTTAAAAGCTACAAAAGGAAACTCGGTTACTTCACTTTAATCAGTCTTCAGAAACTTCTATGTTTTAACATGTACTAGTGGGGAGAGATAGTAGCTCCATTTTTGGTCAGATTTTCATGTATGTAAGACTGTAAAGTTTTGCTTTGTGAAAGACAAATTCACTGATTTTAAACTCTAGTCTATTATGCTATAGTACACTTTATAGCCTAACAGTTGAAAGTCATAGCTGAAAAGAAAACCACGGATTTCAAATATGTGTCTCAGCTAATTCCAAAACTTACAGTATCAAGAAAACAACTTGGGTACTTCCTGCTGAGGTACTGGGCTTTGTGGCAATAGTTTAATCTCAACATCAATATAACAAGAAAAAGCAGAAAATGAAGTTTTGTTGCATGGCACTGCATAAAATAAAGGAAAGAAGGGATTGATTTATGAGGGCAAATTCCTGAATAAATAGAGCAGGAAGGATGGACTTCATGTAAACCAAATGTAATCAGACTGCTGACTCTGAAAATAAAGAAGGTCAAATGGATTTTTTTTTAATTTTCAGTTGAAGGAAAGCAGGCAGGTGAGGAAGATCTTGGGATGCTGCATCCTCTAGATGTGAGGATATAAAACCCTGTATCCTTGAATAAAAGCTAGAATACAAGTTGATACAACGGAAGAAGGGAACAGTGAAGAACAAGTCCTGTTTAATCAGAGGATATAAAAACAGACAAACAGGCCAACAAAAAACTTATGTTTGACATAAATGCCACAAGTCTAAAAATAACATAGTGAACTGAAATAGCAAGTGATATGTGAGGATATTGAAATAACAGGTAGTAGCCAGAAACGGGTAAAAACGATAAGATAGTGAAATATTGAGGATGTAAGATAAGGTCTATCCCACCAGTCATCCAGCCCTGAGAGTGACAGTGACTGTGACATGCCTTGTTAAAATGAAATTAAAATTGTAATCTAAAAGGGTACAATGTTTACATGTGTCATGGAGATTTTTTACTGGCCTCATATTTTAAGCTCAAGATGAATGAATAATATTAATCCAAAGAGACTTTTAAACAGTCACTTAAAAAACTCCACCCACACCCCAAAATGGTCTTATTTAAACAGATTATTAGAAATTTAAAGAGAGTAGTTGGTCCTTCAAAAAGTAAAGTGTTCAGGTAAGGAAAATCTTCAGGTATGTAAGTTTCAACAAGTTAGCTGCAAAGCTATAATAAGGCAAGCCAGATAATATTCTAAGGAATAACTTGAATATATAGGAACTACTAATACAATCTTTCTCAAACATATCAGAAAGAGGAAGCCTGTCAGATTTTCCCAATAGGTGTTCACAATTTAAAAGAAATGCTTGAGAAAAGTTGCTAAGTGAGTTATTGCATCAATATTCATCACAAAGTTCTGTAAGGAGACTACACACAGCCTTTCTTTCAAAGTGAAGAGTCTGAGGAACTGTATCAAACTGATGTGTCAGCAGAGGAGGTTTCAAAGAAGTCTATCCAATAAACAGGAAAAAAAAAAAAAAAAACCACCAGAACCAGATGTTCTAAAAGAACTCAGACTTGAAGCTGCCACGCTATGAGGCTTGCTATCTAGCTATGTTGTCATCCAACCAATAACAAAGGAACTGAAGTTGACCAATACTTTTATTTCTTGGTGGGGGGTACAGAGGATTTCTGTACATGGAAGAAATGAACAGTTAAATATTTCATGGAAGAAATGAACAGTTAAATATTTCTAGACCTAGAAAAGAACAACTTATGGAAGACAGAGTAGAAATTCAGAGGGTTGTAAAAGGAGAGGCTGATTAGATGTAATTGCTCATTATTTTATACCTCTCTCAAGAATAAGAAAGCACCATATGAAATCATCAGACAGAAGGTTTAAAACAAACATCACACAGTTGATTGTCCAAGGACACTTTAAGTACCAAAAGTCTAAGTGGTTTTAAAACAGATTTACAGAAAATCTATGATGAAAAGACATCATGTGGCTCAGGAATTCCCCAAAACAGATTTCCAAAAGCAGTACTCCCCTGGATATTTTCCCATATTCACCCATTTTTCTAATATTTCCCACATTAACCTTGGACCATAGTGAGATTAGCAAGAACTAATGTCTTTTGCCTTCGGGTTCTCCACATACCAGACCTGAGGTGTATATTCTTCATTGCCTCATGTCTTTTGGGTTCTCACTAGTGTCTTTCTACAAAATCTATATATTGACAATATATTATCTTGAGTGGAAAATGAAAAAATGTCTCCAAAGTTACTGACTACATTTTCAAAAAGGATATTGATGCTTCCATTGTAGACTTGGGTTATACATTCTTTGGAGCAGTAACCACTTTCTGCTGCTGTATATTTCTTTCAGGTAGTGCACGTAATCCTGCGAAACAAGAGAGCACCACATAATTTCTCAGTGTTCAGAGGAGACATATCTCTGTTCCTCCTGCTCCCAGATAACTGTACAATTATGAGTATGATCTCCAGGTGTTGGATCAGAGCTGTCTGTCTTCCTGTGTCATGGCCATCCTGCACAGCAGCCTCTAGATGTTGCCACCAATGCAGAAATGTGTAAAGACAAATCTAAAATAAGACACCATTCAGCATTAGCTTTTGTAAATCTAACATGAGCTTTTCCTCTTTTAACCAATCTAAACTTCCTCCAAGGGAGTATATTGTTGTTTTTTACTTTTGGCCTTCTTTGGCTGGCTGACCTCCCCTAATTAAGCCAACCTATTGGAGGGCCAGCATCTTACGGCCTCTTAAGACATGCACAGCCAGAAAGTCATGTGTCTTTTCTGCTTGATCTGACCTCAAAATGAGAAGAAAAGGATTAAAAACAAGCAAATGCCTCTCCTAAGAGAGAAGGGAGAAAATCCAGCTGCTGGCAGGCAGACAGCAGCAGCGGAGCAGGAGCACGCTCCCCCTTGCCTTCATCCTGGGCCCCTGCATGAGCACTCAGGGTGGTCCTCAGGGAGCTTACAGGGACACCGCGGTCCACCAGGCACACTGCAATGGCTTTGTGATGCTGGGTGAATAACTGTTACGAGACTTAATGGTCATTTTTTTATCACCATCTGTATCAAGGACTAGAAGGGAGAAACAGTTTAAATAATTAAATCAAGCCGTGTGGCACTGAGAGAAGCTGAAATTGCAGGACACCAGGTCTCATATTAGAAGTCTGCCAATGTGTGTTAGAGAGAGTGTATTTCTAGCTACCTCTATACCAAGAAAAATCCAAATACAGACACAGTTATGTTGACTTAAATATGTCTTCTTTGATTTTCTTATTCAAGCTGAGGAAATGATATTAAATTTATGAGCCAAAGTACCATTTTTACTGGAAGATTTTGCCAGCATGATTATATGGATGTAGCCATGTTGGAGAGTGAATCCGGCCTTTTTTTTTATTTATTTATTTAGAACTGTTAAATAGGCCTTTGGTATTGTACTTTCAATCACATCTTTCAGAAAAGACAGACACAGAAAAACAATCAAACAAAAATCAAAAGCAAAAACAAACAAACAGAAAAGAACTCATTTCATGTAATGCACCTGCTTCACAGAGTGATGAATTTCTTCCATCATTTTATCTCTACACATATTTTTATTGCATTATATACAATGAATAATTCTTACAGAACAAAGTAAATTCTGGACTTGAGAATGCATTTAAGAATATAAAGCCACTTAGAAGTTTACCTACTGATTATCCCACATACATATTTCAGTATTCCTTGAAAGATGACAAGAAAAGACACAATATACCTTTGCTTGAAATAAGACATCCAGTGTTTCAGACTGTTTCAAAACTATATTTCTTCTTCAGCAACAACACACTGTTGTGCCAACTCCTAAATAACCATAAATTTATTTTTTATAAACCTTAATGAATACTTGGCCAAGATGCTGTAACTATTGGCTTCTACCTTTGAGCAGAAATGGAAAAAAAAAAGTGCACACTGACTAAAATGGAAAAAAGATCACAGCAAAACCAATGTTGCATTTTGCACGTACTGTGAAGGAAGCCTTGTTTTCATGGTGTTACAGTTTTCAGTGTTTTTAATCTTAAAGTGGCTGATCAATTTAAGGTAAGTGGCAGGCATTTGGCCTAGTTCCCAGGCTCTGCTTTCCTCCCAGAAAAGAAAGGATTCAGTCAGACACACAGACAAGGGGCATCATCGGTGGCTCTCACATTCCAAGCATTTTAACACAGATTAGGTTGGAATGGTTTTACTGTTTACTGAAATCTCCTAGGTGTTGCATTTTATCCCCTTCTGGCTGTGGTTATCCAGGTTGAGCTTCTCAGGTCAGGACCTCCATAAGAAAAATGGCTTGGAGATCACTGAAGGGAAGTGCACAGCACAGGTCAAGACTCCTTATTAAAATGCAATTTCAGCAGCTTATTGGAAAATGTAAGTCCCCAGACAACAGGTAATGTAGCAGTGAACTTTTTTCCTAAAGCTTGCAGCAAGGCAAGAGCTGTTTTACATGCATTCCAGAGGAAAAAGCGAAGATAATCTTCTTAACAAGGACAAAACCTCAGCACTTTTTGTGTCTGGATATAACCAGCAGATAATTAAGTGTTATTTTTAGCCTTTTTTTTTTTTCCTTTTAGGTGCAATAAAGTACAGATTACAATGTCCAACAACTAATTCAAATTTAGCTTTATTATGTAATTGTAAAAATGTAATAGGTCTTTTTAAGAGACTGTCTTCAAACAATAGCTTTTTATAAATATAAGTTGTATGTTTTAATATGCTCACTCATTTTGCAGACACTCGTGATGGATTTTTGGAGATACTAGGACAATAATTTAGTTCAGGCTTCCTGGAATTGAATGCTCACACAAGGGAGAGTTCACATTTGTTTTCAATGTAGTTATCAAATGTGCTAGTGTGCGCACTACTGCCATCATAGTAGTGAGTGTGAGGCTATGAGTGTTGGCTGTTTTCTTAATGATAGCTTCATAGTTTAAATAAGCCTTCCTCACCTCCCACGTCCCTCCCCATATATCCCATATATTTTTCTGGTTAGTTATGCCTTTGAAATTAAATTGGTCACCAGGTAGAAATGCCCAAAAGCAAACTGGTGGTTTGGAATATTTAAGCAGAATCAGAGTATTGAAAAAAAAAAAAAAAAAGGGGGGAAAGGGAGTGCACTTTTTGTTAACAAATTAAGACTTTTTTCAGATTTTCAGATATACATACTCAACACAATTTATAAAGAAGTTTCCCTTGAAAATGTCAGTCTTTCCACAGCTTGGTTTTTAATGACCCCTAATAACACATTTGAAGGCATTCTGTTCCTTGAATAATACATGGAAGAATAATGTTCCAGATGTATACATGAGCATGCATATGCACGTCAGTGATTTGACTGCACTGAGCTGACCCTGCCCTCTGCCTCTGGAGTCCTGGCCTCACAGAAGCACTCTGGGAGGTATCAACACATTGCATCCAGGTGCCAGTGCCTTTCTGGAAAGCATCATTACATGGTCAAAACTACGTCATTAATGCCATTTCTCCTCAGTTCACTCTTTAAAAAGCAATCAGTAAGTTCAACAGGGAAAGCTGCTCATTTAATCAAGCAAGCTAAATGACAAGTGGATACGTTTGTGATCTTGACAAAGAGCTGGCGAAGTGGTGCTGCAGTGAGACTTTGTGAAGGCTCAGACGGCATCATAAGGCAAGGTATTGTTGGGGGTGAGGAGCTGTGCCCAGTCCATGAGCTCCAAGGTGCAGGGAAGGAGTTAACTGCGGCCCCAAGGAAGGGCAGGAAGCAGACCAGCTGTATGCAATTGCAGCTGCTGCTATAAAAAGGCTTTGCCTTAGAGGCTAGGGAGTCACACCAGAAGGGAAGGAAATTTTTCTTGTGAGATTAGTTCAGTTTTGTAAGGGAAGGAAGTGGGTTACTGATGGCTGGGTCTGGGGTCTCTGAAACTTGGAGGATCTTGCAAGTATCTGGCTGGTAAGGAGGATGTGACCCTGGTCAATGGCTCTTGCTTGCTGCTACAATTCTCCAGCCAGTATGCATCTTAAACCTTCTTCAGAAAACTGTTTCTGTAAAGCTGCATGTGTGCATTTAGCAGAAAATTGTTGAATGAATGCTGTAAAAGATAAAGTTGTATCTTATATTGATTTCATTCTGTCTACCTCTCTGCAGAAGCCTAGTACTGGCCCTTCTGCAAGGGGAGCTCATTTTCTTACGGCACTGCTCTCATGAGGTCTGTGAAAGAGAAAAAGGTATAGGTAGGTCAGGAAGGGGTGTAAAATGCTGACTGGGTACATCTGTAGCAACAGCTCTCCCAGAACAAAGCTACCCTTGATAGAAGGGTTCAGCTGTAAAGGGAAAGAAGCATCTTCCTGACAGTCCTTGAGGAAATAACTTAACTCTTCAGGGGAAGAGAACAAAAGGAAAAGTCTGCTTTATACAGCCCAGTAAATATTCTTGCACATACAGATATGGTTAAAAAACAGGTTTTACTCTTGGCAATGATTTATTCCACAGGTTGCTGTTATCTTCCCCTTCACAACCTTTATATAAATTCTTGTAGGATGGATAATCTCAGCTAAACATGTCCTACTAGTACAAATACATTTCCTTGGGTTTTAAAAAAAAAAAAAAAAAAAAAAAAAATCTATTAAGATGCTATCAGAAACTAAAGTGAAATCCTTTAATCTGTTTTTAAGGTGAAGGCATACATGCAGATTGCTATTTTTGCTCAATAGATAAATAAAAATCATATCTAACCACAGCTTCTACAGCTGCCAGAAGTCTCTAGGTATAGCACATGGCACACCACCCCCTTGGCCATTCTTGGACTCTGGCTTTCTTCCGCTGCCTCTACAGAGTGGCTGGCTGGCTCCTACTTTCCTTTGGCTAGTCTGTGGAAAACAGAGAGATTTTTATTAACCAAGATTGCACTGCTCGGGAATGGCTCATAGCTTGCCAAGCTAATCATAGCAAAGTATTGCAAGATTAGATTTGTCCTGGCTGACTAAACCAGACTCCTATGAGACAGAAGGCAAAAAGAAATAGAAAATGAGTAGGGTAAATAAGATTTCCTAAACAGGAACTAGGGAAAATTGTGCTGCAGAATACAAAAGAAGTAGCAAGGCTAATTATCATGAGTATTTGAGATCCTCTGACATAGGTAAATTACAGTATAATGGAGTTCAAAATGGATGAGCAGTGGTATTTGCCTTTCACATTGCTTGGTTTGTAGGTGGTTGTCAGACACAGCTTTCCTAGAGAGATTTAAGGAAGTCTGAGATTTCTCTTCCACCATGTATGACTGATCAGCAGGTAATTGTACCTGTTGTGTCTCATGAAACAGCCATGGCTGAACCTGCTCAGACCAAACCACATATGATGGTAAACCTGACTGGCTGTACAGTGTGCAGGGGAAGTCCCATTTTACAGGCATCTTGAGTGCACGTGGCATAGTGACCATTGTTTAAAGAGATGGAAGTCAGCAGCTGACTGGCAGTTTCAATTCCTTCTTTCTTCTAGCCCAGAACTTCAGATAAGGACCATTCAAAAGATGTTGCGGAAGGAGACTCTTCTGTTTTGCTTAGGGTTTGTCTACACAAAGCTCTTGCTATGCCTGAGTGATTCTCTGTGATGACCCTTGTAGGATACAAGCAGATAACTAAGATGCTATGGTTTAGCAAGACATTGTTAATTAGTGAGACTGCTATACATTCAATATCAGTAGTCCTCTTCTATCCTATAAAGGATAATATGACTTATATTTTCTTAATTGTATTGTGTGCAGTCATATAGTTTAATTCTGGGCATGCAAAGAATTGTTCTCATTAAACTTTTTCCTCATATTCTTACAATTTGGGCAGGAATAATAATTTTGCCCTCAACGCACATCCTACTTTCATCAAAATTAACATGAAAGTGTGGACACCCTTGAGAATCTTTGCCTATATGAAGATATATTATGGTATATATGCTCTTAATAACTGAGGTAGGAGGAGGCCTAAACTCTTTTTAAATGGTTTATTTATGTTTGTATGTTTACACAAGCAGGTTATCCTGAGGCATGCAGCTGTCTTTGTAGACTTCATCTGATGTTATAGGCTTGGTGAATGATATCAACAAAACAAACATTAGGTCAGACAGATTCTTTAGTGGTTTGGTTGACAGAATTGCAAAAGAATAGTAGCCAAAAGACTTCAATTTACTCCCCAGTTAGGTCATTTATTATTATTTATTTCTTACAAGAACATCATGATTAAAGAGACTCATCATTCAGATTATGCAGTTCAGTCACTCATTTGAAGAAAGCCAAAAAATGGGATTGTTGATTGCTAATAACTGAGCTAATCTCTCAAGCTCTTGGCATGACAGACAGTATTCTTTCGACTTCAGCCAAAATTTTCCACAGTGAAATCCTACGAAAGTTCTCTTTCTTCAGAGAGCTTGGTCAGAGCAAAGCTCTCTGGACATCTGGGTCTCAATCATTAAAGCAGAAGGTCACTTACATCTTTACCAAGTTCTTATATTATTTCAAATTAGTGCGCGGCATCCCCCTCTAAGGTAAACTAGAATATAATAAACTGTGTTTGAAATCTATACCCATGTACTTGTTTAATAACCTAAAAAAATATTTTAACAATTGCATTCACTCTCACAAAGTCTCTGTGATTGGTCACAAATAATTATATCCATATTTAAACTTACATTTTTGGAACATAGGTGCCTCTTACAGGCAGTTTTCCATTAACTTTGTTTTAAGGCTATAAAGCCTGACATTTCTCATGCTCCAGGTCACTATGCACACTTTCATAGGAATCTATAAAATGTATGAGTAAGGTTGCTCTTAGAAACATATGTTGCTTTTCTGTGTATATAATGGTAAATTTTGAAAAAGGAGAAACTTTTAGTTTTTTATAGTAGGAAAAACTCCTTTCTACTAGAAAGAGATTGGGGGCAAGTAACATTAAGTTGTTCAAATGCTCAGATGCTACAAAATAAACAAAATAGGCCAGGATATATGTTGGATGACTTTCCCGCCAAAAACCTGAGAGTAACTGTTGACTTCAGATATTAGCTCTGTTCTGCTATAACCATACAACATATTGCATCAACTTTTCCAGGCAAAATTTAGAGGCCAAATTTTAAGATTCATGTCATTAGCTTATCCATTTAATAAAGAATTCCCCCAAAGAAAATTTTAATCTAGAAAAATAATAATAATAATAAGGAATTTCCTTAGAGAATTCACAAAATCTTCTGTAGACCCTGCCTTTGTTTATAGATTCTATTCTCTTCATTATTGTTGTTTTTGTGTGTTTTTTCTTCATCTTTTCCTTTTCTTAAGTGTCTTTACAAGGATTTTCTGTTTCTTACAGGTTATTTTTTGCAGTTTTCAGGCCTCTAGTTTAATATATAACTGATAGAAAAAAAGAGTAAGAGAAGGAGGGAGAAAGAAAATGAGAGAAAGAAAGAGAAAGGAAAAGGAAAAAAGAAAAGAAAGAAGAAAAAAAGAAAGGAAGAAAGGAAGAGAGAGAGAAGTACAGTGGCTTGTATTTATTAAGATAGTTGATATAAGCCGCACTGTTTCAACAGTTTAATTTAGTTGGTTCAGTTCATTCTCTGTCTAGTTCAGTTAACATTAGCTGGGAAATTCACAAAGTAACTACTGAGTGCCAAAAAAATGACCTTGCTGAAGTTATTTTACAGATCATTTTAGTAATGTTTCCTGCTGTTTGTACAGCAAACAGAATGATATCTGTATGTTCACAGTTATTGAAAGAGGGCAGCTAGCTTATCATTTGTTTCCACATTAACTCCAATAAATTACAGATACAGCTGATGGCATCTGGGTATCTGATTCAATAATAGATGTCTGAATCTGGAAGTTAGTTACTGCTTGTTTTTTGTTCTTTTTTTTTTTTCCATTTTGGCCCTGCACTAATAACAGCAATAATCAGAAACCATTGACAAATCTATCCAATTTTTTATGAATCAGTTATTTTGTTAAGAAAGAAAGATGAGATTCTTCATAGTTTTTCCTACTACAACATATTGCAGATTTGTACAATGTACTTAATAGTCTGCTGGTGAACAAATTGATTTGTCAATGAGAATTTCAGCATTGTCATGTGCTTTTTTTTTTCTTGAAAGTTACAACTTATGGAATTTTTGAAAATGGATCATCTGTTGTGTGGTGTTGATAAATCTAGCTGGTGACCCTTGGTCAGACTATCTTGAAAATAATTGGAGAAAAAAAAAAGTCATGGGTAGCATAGGTGAACAAAATCTTTGGTCCATGAATACAAGCATAAAGCTTTAGGACAGCCTGTTAGTTTAAGGATTCCGTTATATTATTCATAAGAGCATGGTTCGATCTTCTAGACTTGTATTATTATATTCTGCCTAAATCTCCCTGTCACATCCATTAAATATGCCATTCTTTTCTACTTCCCAAGCTGAACCTTTTATGTAGTGTTGTTGGTATAACTGTTATTGTTGCACAGGTGATTGGCTTTGCCTGGTGCATGTAGTGATACTTGTCTGCAGCAAGTTTGTAAAGCATTCAAGAGTCCTAAGGAATGAGGTACTATGTTTATGCCAAATGCAAAACCTAACAGTAGACTTTCATATATATATGTTAATATTTTCAGTCATTTTGGCAGTCTGATGCTTTGAAAGGAGAAAATAGGTTCTACATGTGACATAAGGTATGTTTAAAACAAGGTACACACATGGAGCACGAATCCAAAAGCAGTAATTGATTCTGCATCTCTTGATCTTTCTAAATAGATAGCAAATAAATAGCAAATTGCACAATAGTAAAACAAAAAGCATTACATTCAGCACAGAGTGAATGACATTTAATAGACTGTCATATAGCTAGTGAGACTAAAAAAAAAAAAAAAAAAAAAAAAATGTGGCTTGTGCTGTTGCTGTGCCTCATTCAGTCCCTGAAATCTGTAAAATATATTAAAGCCTGATGGTGCACTAAGGGAAACAGAAAATGGTCAGAAGATAGGACAGTGATCCAATCTGTGCTTTGCTAAAAAGTCATTATGTTACAACTTCATTTTACAATGTCATGACATTAATGGTCAAGATATTTATTTACCTCTTCTTCTAAAGATGCAGCATTTCTTCCTTAGTGTTCTCAGCAGTAACCACCAAAATATGTTTTTCCTTCAGCACCAGATCTTGCAGTCTCACTTTCCAGTGTTCTCCTATCTTATTGCAGACCTAGAGTTTGTCAGCAGATATAAATTAAACAAATTGAGAAGACAGGCAAAATATTTTATACAAATATCAGAGCAGAACATTCTAGAATAATACTATTGGAAAAGCATGTTGACCAATAGTCTGAGCACATTTCATCCTGGAAGAAATTCTAGAGCAACCTAAAACATCTGGGTGATGTTACTCACTGGGGTGGGTAAGAAAGCAAAAGCTTAAGAAATCAAGTTGTGAAAAAGCTGAGATTTTTAACAATATAAACAGTATACTCTTAAGAGCAGAAGTTGTCTGGAATCTTAAATGCTGCTGCATCACTGTTGTTGTATTATTACACATGTTAAAAAATTATCTAAGAAAGGTTTTGGAGCAACGAGACTATGCAGCCTCATCACAGTTCTATGGAAACAGCAAAGTGCAAGTAAATATAATATAACCTGACAGGATGTGGATAGGTTATACATTTGTAGATAAAGACAACCTTAAAGATGTAATTTACATGGATTTCAAAAAGTTTTGATAAGAAATTAATAAGGAAGTCAAAAAATCATGCATCACTGGGCAAACAACTTGCATGGATTAAAAATTTGTTAAATGATAAAATCAAAGTAATAACAGGTGCTCTTCAAAGTGATAAAATAATAGTAAGATATGCCAGGTGTGGCTATGGGCAAAGGTGTTATTTGAAGCACTTAGAACTCACACCATGGAAGAGGAAGTAAATTTTAGGTTGGAGAAGGTGGTATATTCAAAGACAAACACCAACTGGAAGAATAAGAGACATTTGCTATTTCAAAAGCATACTGGGCTTTCGAAGGGTTTGATAAAATATATTAAAAAAAAAAAAAAAAAAAAAAAAAAGAATAAAATAGGTTTGGTTTTCCAAGACTGTTTTTTGTTTGTTTTTGTTAAAACAAGATAGGCACAGAGGCATAGAAAAGCAGTACGGAGAGTGAGAAATTTCAGCTGCAATTTCTCATTCAGTTCTTGTACACCATGGCTGATTTTTTGGATCAACATATGATGTCAATAAACCATCCTGTGTCTGCTCATAAACTTTGATTCTTTGTGAAACAATGACATTGAATTACATTACAGTGTATTTCTATTTAATGTCAGCAACTAATGTTAGCCATTTTCCTTTAGGTGTGGAGGGATTTTAAAAGCAGTACTGCCTTACCTACTTTTGGAAGTGAAATGTGTCCATTATACAAGACAGAAGAAAAAAATATATATATATATATGTACACTCAGTTCTGGTAAGGTGTCCTTTATGTGTCCTATAGTACAGTAGGACACCTTTGCAGTCCTATAGTACAGAGTGAAAATACGGATAACATGGAGGCCAAATGGTCTGTGTTACACACAGAGCTTGTAAAGATTAATATGATTTTAAACCTAAAGAAAACTAAAAGTTGAAAGGCAGCTGACCACAATATTGACAGTTCTCAGGGATTTCATGACTTGCCAGCCCATCTGCTGTCCCCAGCTGTGCAACAGTAGATCAAAAAATAAAAATGACAAATGCAAAGGCAGTGAATTTCTGACAAAGAAAAGGAAATATTTCCTTCAGCAGTGTGAAGTCAGACTGGAATTTAACACTGCAGGGTGTTATTGGAAAATGGCTGCAGTTGGATTTTAAGTTAGTTTTTTGTTCATTAACATTTTTAGCTATACAAGCCAACCCTGTGATAAGAGTGCTCAAACTTCCTGCCTCAGGGAATAGGAAATCAGGACTAAGTCTCCCTGCATACGTGGTTTTTGACAAAAACAAGCAATGCCTAGTTGGGAAGATGCTTAATTTAGTGCTTGCTCTCAAATCTAATGCCTTTCTGCCTTTAGCCCTGCCCTTGAGGCCAGCCCACCTGTGTGAATCATTGCTGCACCAGCCCTCAGGATTCTGCAGACGAGACTGGCTGTTACGCTGACCTGGGCCATGGACACCATCAGCTTGAAGTTCAGTTCTCAGAGTAATATCAAAGAGATGGGAATGTCACTCTGAAAGGACGTGACAGAGTATGCAGGTGGGAGAGGAAGATCTAATAATCAACAAACAGTGCAATGTCTAGTTAATTTACTATCAGCTTTAATATTCAAAGTCTCCTAAAACTATTATATAATTTTCTCCCTTCTCTGTCTTTCAGTTGTCCAGTCTGGATGGTTCTTCCACATCATAACTGTTGTCTTCTTTCCCATTGCAAAACACATCATCTCCTTTTCCAGCTTCTAAAACTTTTGTCTGTGCCTACGATACACACATCCAATACCTTTTTTGCATTGATTGTCAGCTGTTTTCTTCCAGTATTTTGTTTTTGCTTCAAATCTTCTTCTTTCTCATACAAACTCTCTCCAGGATATTTTTTTTTTATAGTCTAAAATATCATTGCCAAAGGACTTCTTCCCACTTTCTCTGTTCAGCATGCTTCATCCCTGGACATGCATCTCGTTTCATTTTCCTCTCATGTTCAGTATCAGTAATAAATGTATACCTGCCTGCTATGGGAAATTACAACTGAGACCTAGTCATCTAGAGCTAACATCAAGTTTGACAGTTCTTACATTCCATCATCTCGTAATGACCCAGAGGAAGGCATGTGACTTGATCTGCCTAGGTAGGAAAATGTCCAAGTGTCTTTCTTCCTTTTCATCAGTTCTTTATCCATAGATTCACATTTCCTATCATGAAATTAATTACTTTTGTCCTGCAACTGGGACTATTGATTGGTAGTAACTCAAGGAGTGTTGCTGCCATGAACATTCACCCATTATAGTCTTCTGCCTCCTCTTTATTTTCAGCTTTTAAATTATGTTAAAGCAGATAAAAGACTTTTTTTTTTTTTTTTTTCATGGAAACGATACTGAGTGTTGAGCACTGAGCAAAATATTTGTATATTAACCCTTTGTTTTGGAGACGCCCATGCAAAGAACTCCAACACCCACACACAGGAGAAAAAAAAAAAAAAAAAACTGTTTGTGTTTGTGAAGTAGGAGAAAGTGGATCACTGAGTGACTGGGCAGCCCCCACCACTTGCAAATCTCTAAGGGGTTCAAGCCTAGATGAGTCACAGCACACTGATATCTGTTCAGAGCATTCTTCAGTATTAACCAAACTGCTTCACAATTGTTCTGCAGAAAAATAAAATAAAATAAAAAAATTTACTTGTTTGTGCCTTGTACATTTTAAGATTTTCATAGCAGGATCTCTGTTCTGCAGCACTGTGCTAGCGTATGGCACTACATAAATGATTATGTCCCCTGATAATATCCAGAGATGGAAAAAGAACAGAGATTTAATAGGGACCGAGCTGGCAGTAGCTCATACCCAGATAGAAGTAGTCTCTAGGGTCTGTATTCATTAAATGCCTTTGAGCTTGCATGAAACTACATGTTGGAGGAAGTGAATTTGTGGCAGAGTTAGATGTAAACAATGTCAGTATTGTTGATAGTTTATGTGTTCCATATGATTCCACGTCTGCAAGTCCATAATATCACAGTTTCACCAGTTTTTCACTGTGAAAATATTACATTGCACTTAAGTTCCCCCTGCAACTAAGTAAATAGTAGCAGGAGAAAAAAAAAAAAAAAAAAAAAAAAAAAACACCCTAGTAGATGTTCTTTATTTATTGAATTAATTTACTATAACATGAAGTTTACAGAAATTTCTCACAGAGACACATTGTGAAATTTGGGCAATTAGCTCAGATACAACCTTACAGATAAAATCCAGCTGTTGAACACAATCGTACTGGGTCATCACAGAGCTGATTGTAGCAACAACAGTGTTTTGCGGGCTGCTCCATGACTTCACAGGAGAGAAAAAGTGACCACTGTATTCTCAACTGAAGCAACAAAGTGCAGTAAGACACAGCACTAACATGTATCAGCAAGGTGATTGTTAACTGAACGAAGCTCTGTCTCTAACACAGCTCACAGCAAGCTTTTCTGTAGGAGCAGCCCCTTGCACTACACATGTCCATACAGGTTTCTCAGATGTCTTCAGAGTCAGCAGCAAAGCCTCAAGGTGGTATTGGCCATCCCAAGGAATGGGTTTATTTTTGCAGGTTCTGCAGTCTTAGGTTAGCAAGCAGTCAGTTACCACAGCCAGAATAGATCCAGAATGAATGGTCTCTCAGTTCCCCATGAAAACAGTGGCAGAACTAGAAGGATCTGGTTAGCAGGTCCCAGCCTGAGCGTTGCTCTGTGTACAAACAGCAAGGCTCAGGGCTTGGCCATGCGCACATTCAGCATCTGGTAACAGAGCCAAAGCAAGCTTTGCCATGTAAAAGGCAGATTTGGTTAGGTTTCTGACATCTTAAAATTTGACCAATTTTGAACTAATCTACATAGTCCCAACAAAAAGCATCTTCTTGACTCCAACACTATACCACTGCCCAAACCCATAACCTATTTGAAAGCCATGTCGATATGGAAGCTTTTCAAACAAAATGAATGGTATTTTCACATAGTAGAAAATATTAAGCATCCTAAAGATACGGGAAACTCAAACTGTCCTGTGCTGTTATTCATAAAACAGTTGTTCAAAAAACAACAAAGCAGAGGTCTTTAGGTCATAAAGTTAGACTTCTCCTTCACAGACATTGTCTATCCTATATATATATATATATTATTTCTTATTTTTCAGAGCTTCTGTAATCCTGGAATAAACAATCAATTTTTATCACCCTTCTATATGTTACGATAGACATAGTCTTGCATGGCTCTGTGCATCAGTGGCAAATACAGGTTGAAGAGGGTGGGTAAAAAAGTAGGTGCTCATACTGTTTGAAGCTCAGGGATGAAACCCATTTAAGTCAAGAACGCTTTGCTCTCATACAGTTCATAGCAAGCAAATCAGGCAATGCAGAGGGAATTTGCAGTGAAAAGGATCCCTTTCAGTTTATATTTCATGGTTCTCTTTAAGGAGAGGTCCCCTCTCTTCTTTTATTTTTAAATCAATGTCTTTTACAGCAGTCATTGTGCTCCCCGTCCCCCCCACTGAAATGACAGGATGGGCTGCAGTTTATCCCAGTGGGAGAGCAGCAGCCGGGAAGCTGAGTGGTGGGATATCTTTGTAAGGGCTTGGCAAGTCCGACCGGGACAAAAGTTCTCCAGCAGGTTCGAAAGATGGATTTGACTGCTATGGGGCCAAAACAAACTAATAAACATTGGCCAAATTAATCTCTGGGTGTAAGCTAGCTTTTCTACGATAGAAGCCAAGCTGAATCTGGTACCTGATCGCAGGAAGTTCTGTCTCAAAATAATTGTGACGTGGTTTTCTGAGGTAGCCACAGATCCTGCCCACTCCTCTGAGAGAGGGAATAGCTCAGTGCTCCTGAAAACCCAGCCGGTGGTTAACTTTATGTTTTCCCACAGTATTAGATGCCTTTTAAAATGCTTTCTAAGGCACTTTTTTTTGATCCCAGTTAAGATTTTTTAAATCTGGAAAGAATTTCTGGTGGGAAAAAAAAAAAAAAAAAAAAAAAAAAAAAAAAAAAATCAGGCTTGATCATTTAGCTGCTGTGTTAACTGGAAAAATGAACAGAAAAACAAAATGACACATTATTACTGAAGTCTCTAACCCTCTTTCTGTACACATATCAAGTACTTTTATGAGAAAAAGAAGATGTCACATGGCCAGAGGAAAAAAAAATAATAATAAGTATTTGCATGCCCTGAGCCAAATATGCACCTGTGTACTGCTGCAGTGCCTGTGCCATTCCCTCCTTGATATGACTAGTGATTATGTTTGTCAAGTTGTGATTATGTTAGCCAAATACATTTATTTCTGAATTCAGAGATCATGTTTGCATTTTTTAGTTTGCAAGATAGTTTTTTATGTTCTGTTGAAGACACTGTGTAAAAAGACGTCTTTAAGCTAAAGAAGTATTTCAGTCCCTGTACAGCCGTTACTGACAAATGAGTCACAGAAGTTGTAGAGGAATGCTGGGTTATTCATTCACTGCTTCTAAATGAAATGCAATATTTTACAACTAAAACATTCATCATATCTAATATATACCATACTGTACACTTACTAATAACTAGCAGAACACTTTTTGCTTTTTAAAATTTCTTTTGCCACCACTCTTTAAAAACGTTAAACTTTCCTTGTCCTACTAATCCAGTTCTTCCCTTGGACAAGAAAAGAGTTTCTTTTAGTTCTCCAATATGTCCTCTTTATTTCTTTGTGAACTAAAGTAATAACTGACCTAACAGGAATAAATAAGATTCCAAGAACAGTGCTCATCAGAAAACTACTAGTCCGGAGCCAGAAGAGGGAGCCTAGAGAGCAAAATACTGTTCTTATTTGTTTGCCACCAACTTTCAAGGATGCTTTTTTTTTTTTTTTTTTTCCTTTTTTTTCTCCTTTTTTTTTTTTTTTTTTTTTTTTTTAATAATTGTTCCACAATAGATCTGCATAAGGGCATAGAAATGAGAATAATAAGAATTGTTCTCCTCAAGTTTCACTGTTATGCAAAATATCATCAAAGAGCAGGACACACTGACCTTTGATCGTCAGACTTTGGAGAAGACACACACATGCCATATTGCAAAGCTCAGGTTTTTTTTTTATTTATTCTTATTTTTTGTGGATCTCAACCATTCCATTCATTATACTCCCACTTTCTTTTGCGGGGGGAATAGATGGCATTTCAGGTCATAATCTTAATTTTCCCCACTCTCACCTCCAAACCCTCATTATACTAAGTTTTTTGTTTGTTTGTTTTCTCTCCTTCATTGTTCTTTTCCTTATTTTGACCACTTTAAAAAATGGGGAAGGGTCCTCCCTGGTGCCATCTGTTTGCTCATTTGTCCTGGTCCTGTTTTATTTGGGTCATGGGAGCACTCTTGTAAGATGCACAGTTGTTCTGCAGTCCCCAGCCATGAAGAGGAATTCTTTCAGCATCTCTGGATTCCATCAGAGCCACACAGGATGCCCTAAAGCTGTATTTGAGGCTTCAGAGCCACAGACTCAGTATTATTTTGTGTGCTGGGAGCCAATCTTCCCTTATAAGAAACAATAATCTTTAGACAGACTAGATGCGAATTCACTAAAATCAGTTTTCCCTGTGGCTTGGGACCATTAGGTCATCAATATCAATCAAGTGTGAAGAAGTAAAGGGAAAGGAGCAGCTGATGAAATCCACCCTGAATCCCTGATTCACAGCAATGATAAGTACTTTTGTAAGCCTTGATAGGAACCAAAAACAAAGCGTTTCTTTTTATTCGTTTATTTCCATGGACAACGGCTGCAGGTCACCCATAGAGGCTATGGAGTCTCCATCCTCAGAGATATTCCAAAGCCTCCTGGACATGGCTCTGGGCAAGTGGCTCTACGTGGCCCTACTTGTGTGGGGGCTGCCCATGAGCTATAAAGGTACCTTCAAACCTCAACCACTCTGTGATTCTATGGATATAATAAGAACTTCAGTTTTTAGATGTAATTTAGATTTAATTGAAACCAAAAGGTAATTAATGTTTTTCACTACTTATTTTGGTTTATGTTTTTTTACTATCTTGAAAAAAAAAATGCAGTCTTGTTTTGATTTTTGTTTACTTTTAGCTTTTCTGTTTCTTAGTATTCTTAGATATCAGCTCTCAGTATGGCACAAGAAAAATTCTCTGACAATATCTCTGACCCAACTGAAATGCAGAACTCCCAGAAATCTCTTTTTTTTTTTTTTTTTTTTTTTTTTTTTTTTTCTGCATTGCAGATGGATTTCCAGATCAAAGGGGCTCTGAAAGTGTCCAGCTCAACCATACAGCAAAACTCACCTGGAAAATAACTGCTGTCCCACCTTACTATTTGTCACGGCATATTACTCCAACTGCAACATGCGTTCAGATGCTCAGAGAAACTAAACTTATGATTTAACCAAAACAAAACAAAACAAACAAACAAAAAACAGCATTTCCTAATCTTTGTGTTTTAAATTTTGTGCTACCATGAGATTTTGCAAGACTGAGTCCCATTACCAAATGTTACTCTGTATGTTTCACTGAAAAAAGTCTGACTGAAGGAACTGAACCGCTTTCAGAAAAGTTTGCTTTCTACACTACTGACAGAAGACTTGACCTGTGGGGCCCTGTTGTTTAAAGGCATGTTTTTTACCTGAGTTAGGTAAAGCCTGTTCCAATCAAAGTTATCAACAAAAATTAAATGATGCTAAACCTAACTGATATGTATTATTATAATTCATGCTTCCTATAGAAATAGGTACAAAAAAAAGAGGTTCCTTTCCTGTATGAGATGGAGCCAACGTTTGAGTTGTACTCATTCCAACTCTTCCTGCAGTCGGTGGCTCTGCCCAAAATGTAGTCAGCATAGAATTTTGCCCGTAGAGTGCTGGTATTCAGCTACTTTTTTTGGCACACTTTGAGGTGAAGTATTTTTTCCTGTTTTCTAACATTAATCTCCCACCACTGGATAAAACGAACAAACTCTAAAAGAACGGAGAGTCCTGGGATCCATTTCAAAAGGTAGTTAGTAGAACTGGGAGCTAAAAGCAAGCCTTTGATAAGAAACAAACTATGCTGATTTAAAAGAGCATTTAATATAATAGTATATTTCCTGTAATTCATAATCCCTACTTCCTTGAGTCTGAAGTATTCCTTTACCTTTTATAATTCTCATTCTTCCTTCTGGGGTTTGTGAAAGAAGATACCTTGTATCATTATTTCTCTTTAATTAAAATCAGAAACAGCCCAGAATGAAGAGATGCCTAGTAGGGTGAGGGAACAACAAACTACGGAAGACTTTAGGCACAGGATCCCAGAGGCTACTCTGAATAATCTAATTTCAGGCATTTAAAATAACATATTTCAGTATATGCTTGGTTTTTAGAGTTATGATCAGATACATTTTTTTAAAAAAGTTGTGTATTGTCAGCTCTGAAAGATTTTCAAATATTTTTCTCTGTTTCAGCTACTTCTGTGCACTTCCAAAGCCTACTTCAATTAATTAGCACTGCCATACTTTTCTGAGGTGACAAGATCTAGCCTTTGGCTTTCAACAGCCCTGTTTTCCTCATATCAGTCTGGTTATCTGGTCCATTTTTTCCCCATATGTTTGCCATGGATCCAACTTTAACAGTGACAGGCTTTTAGCTACAGTGGCACAGATCTTCAGTGATTCTCTTTCCAAGTGGAAGACAGTAAGTTTCTCAACTTCCATAAACTCAAGCAGACTCTGTCTCATTTAAGAACAACCTATATTATTTTTTCTGCTAAAGGACTGAACAACTAAGAAAAAAAAAAATCCAAACTCCAGTGCATGGGAAGATAAATGTACTTCATGTCAGTAATTTTTGTTGACCTTTTAGTATCACAGCGGGCATTCAAAATAACCACTTTGTAGTTTCATTTTAAGTTCATACACTGGTTATTACCCTGCCCCAAAAGGCGTGTGCCTAATCTGATGTGTGTGGCACTGACAGCTTACTTTGCTGAGTCAAATTTCTTGTTGTGTAGCTGATAAGCGATAACTTCAGTTACTGGTTTCATTCCCAAGTTGTTTGTTTTTTTCTGTGCTGAATCATTAGGTTAAAGATCTGATATGCCAGTGTGTGGTGAGTCTGTAACAGCAATCCTAAATTTCCATTTTTCTAATTTGATGTTGGTGGCTGTTTTTTTGTTTGTTTTGTTGTTGTTGTTGTTGTTGTTTTGTTTGTTTGTTTGTTTGTTTCAGTGTGGGTGAGGATTTTTGTTGTGTTTTTGTGTGTGTGTGTGTTTTTGTTTTGTTTTGTTTTGTTTTTCTGGATGATGAACACTAAATATTTCATTGATGGATAATAAGTAAAATAAGTAATCTTTATCCTCAAATCTCTTTCTTTTGATGCATGAATAAGTCCACAATCCATTATGGAGATATAAAACATGACTTTGGAAGCAAGAGCCTCAAGTTAGACATCTAAATAATAGACTTGTTTTTTAAAAATCTTTAGAGTCCTGAAAAGCCTCTGAGTTCCCAGCAGCTCCCCTGGAAGGTCTTGCAATCTGCTGGATGGACTTTTGAAAACCAGGCCTCCCATTTGCATGCTTTTTCTCCCTTGAACCTTAAATACTTTTTTTAGAGGAGCTGTCACATCCCATACAAAAAGCTGTCGCTTTTGATGCATCCTGATGTCTGCAGATTTCTGCTCTGTGCTTCTTGCTTCTTCTCTTATTATGTTAGTTCCTACTTAAAACCAAAACAAACAAATAAACAAACAAACAAAACAACTCCAGATATCACAACTACACATGCAAATAGCCCTACTAATTAACTGTTGTTACCTTCCTAAAGATTACTGAGCCTCTGTTGGTGGTTCAAGAGCTATCAACTTTTTTTACCTTCAGTGTATAGGAGTTCAGCTCCTCCTTGCAACGTGGGTCTCCCCAGAGCACAATTTTGTGGCAGGCTGAACCCAAACTCTTTAAGAATGAACTCTTTTACTCTAGCACATCAATGCTGGGCCCTGTGTAAAGTGAAAGAGTCTTTGACATGTTCAAGTAGCCTTTCCCTTTCTCCCTCCATGCCTCAGAAGGAGGCTTTACTTGTCATTATACTACAGTTTCTGATAGCTGGGGATTATTTGTGTTTGGGGGATGCGAACGCAACTCACATTCTGAAAAGCATGTGTATATGCTGGAGAAATGTTAAAACTGGAGCAAGAAGCAAGCACTAAGAAAATAAGGAAGAAGGGCAAGGCAATAAAATACTTTTATTCAACAAGCCTACCATACAGCAAAATGGCAAAATGAGGGGGTGAAGGATGCAGCCGAATGCCTTCAGCTTCGCTATAGCCTCTTCCCATGCCAGAACCTGGGAAAGCCATGGGCAGGCAGCTCTGCTCTCAGGGTCCTGCCCTCAGCCCTGCTGCTCCCACTCCTGTGGCTGGAGCAGTCAACACCTGACTCAATGTGGAAAAATTCAGTTTTCCTTCCATCTTGCACCAGTCTCCATTTTCCTATCCTTAAATTTCATGCAGTGGCTGTACTGAGTTTAGCAGCTTTGTGGGGCTTTGCAGTGTTTTTATAGAGTACATAGCTTTACAAGCATAGTTCAAGCATAGTACAAGCATAGTTAATTGCTTGACCCTCAAAACTCACTACTTCTCTACCTAGAACCCCAAATCTAATAGTTTTCAGGTGTTCTCTGTTTTTTCCCAGTCCAGGGATCTATCTCAAATTTTTATTAACAACATAGGGGGAACATTTACTGCTTCCTCTATGTATAGCCAAGAGAAGCCAAGAGAAGAGATCAGGGGATGCAATCTTTGGTGATGTAAAGCACTGTAAGAAAAATGCATTTAGAAAAGCATCCGTCATCTGATCCCAACTATTTACACTGTTTTTAGAAGAACAAAAAAAATAAAGGATTCAGATTTTCCAAAGGAGACTGAACCTTGACAGAAGCAATATTTTCTGTGGTGCCACATGACATTTTTTTCCTTCTGGCATGGCTATAACAGAAAAGGAAAGGCAGTCCTATGCATCATGCCTGTATTTTAGCCACTCCACTTCCATGCAATTAAAAAAAAAAAAAAAAAAAAAAAAAAAAAAAAAGTGAGAATTGCAAGAAGGTTCTTATCTTGCAATAAAATCCTTTAGATAATTAGTCTCTGATAAACAGTGTTTCAAGTATGGGGAATTGCCCAACTATACAATAAATATAAGAACACCTTCAGTTTTTGACTGCAACAATCTGGCTTTCTCTGAATGGCAGGTGTTACGGCAAAGCTGTTACTCACAACCGTTAAGAGCTTTCAAGGGCCGTGGAAACAATATGTAAACTTATACTTGGAAAGAAACCAGTCTAACTTCTGAATTCTGATAGACTTATGAGAAGCCTATTGTTCTTGGTAGATTTTTTAAATTAGTATCTTAATGACTTCTATGCTACATTACATAGAACATTTCTGGAAATATCTTGTACTCAGACTGCAGCCCCAAACAGAAACCTGACTTACTGAATTTAGTGCACTTCAGTTTCAGCAGTAGGAGTGGGAGTTTTCAGGACTGTGATTATAAATCTGGATATTTAAATTCCTTGCAAGCTACATTTTGATGCATTAGTCTTTCCTGGAATCTGGCCATATATAAGAATAAACTGAAATATTCAGTCATAGAATTAACATGGAGAAGTTTGCTTCTGAACTGTGCCAAAGGGTAGATCTGTTAGATGTTTCCAGTTGTGACATAAAAACAGATCAGGGAAGTTTAATCAGTGAAGTAGACAGAAAGATTTCAATAAGACCTGCTCTTATACCAGTAATAGAAAGGCTGGATGAAGCAGTCTGTGTACATGTATTTCTTCTATTTTCTTCTATTGCTTTCTGTTCTTTCTTGTGGTTTGTTTTTTTCCAAATTTGACATGGGCAAGATTTTAGGGGAAAAAAAAAAAAAAAAAAAATCTACGTTTGCCCGGAATTAGAAATTTTAGAAGTATGTCTAAGCCAATCTGCAGTGAAACACTACAGCAAGTCCCCAGGTCCAAGTCCAAGTCTGTCTGTCCTGGTGGGAACAAGCCGCAGGTCATGTCCAGCCCAGGAATCTGGGTTTACATTCTGTGGGAAGCGTGGCAGAGAGAACAGGCAAAGGAGGGGGAAGAGGGAGAGGTACACACCCTGGTCTTGCCCCGACATGGAACACTGCAGCACTCCCAGGTCTCTCAACTTAGAAGGAACCCCAGCATTCAGCACAATCTTGTTTGTAATTTTGTCATTTATTAAATTTGATTTCAATATATTTATGTTATCACAAAATACGCAGTTATGCAGTTCAACCCTCGGGTGATTTTTTTGCTTCTTAATGTCATCTCTTTTTCATACTTGGTGAGGTTTTGTCAGTGATGTTAGATCTTGTTCAGAGCAAAATATTTGAGCTGTGTGTGTACACGCATGTGCGCCTCTGTACACCCACGCTTGAAAGGTGATGCAATTTCCCATTAAAGTTTGGGATACTCTTAGCTAGGAAACGATAAGAAAGGATTTTACTTCGATGTCATAAATAATGACAGTGCTCCCAGTGTAGGACCCCTCACCCTCTTCTTCCTGTGAAGCAGGAATAATGGACTCACAGAAGCAATGGGGAGGCTGGTGCATGCACCATTATTAGCTCAATCTAGTCTTGTGTACTGACAGGAAAGGCAAGGCTGGGAACTCAAACTTAAGCTTTTAATGCCTAGTTTTAGTCATCAGGCATCTTCCTTTATTTTTAAAAAGATGTAAAAGAGCAGGAAACCTATAATACATTGCTTAAACTCTTCTCCAAGGCATACATTATTAAACACTATCACAGGCAGTGCTACAAAGATCTTTGCTCTGATCCAGTGCAGCTGTTCATATGTTTTTTAAAAGTTGGGTTTTGCCATTGTCTGGTAGCTAAAATCCAGTGTTTGCCTCCTCTGCTTCGTATAGAAATTTAAAATGTTACATCCTGACATCAATGTTCACTTTTAATAACTACTGCACGTTGCTTGCACCAGGCATGAAAACAAAATATTAATTTTCTAAACCAGCTTAAGGAGAGGACCTCTTGACAAAGGCCAGATTGCATTCTCAGAACTGACCATCCTATAATAGTGGTCGTACTAGTAGGGAATATTGGCAGTCATCCATTGTACATAATGTAGTGCATAATTATATTTGATAGAAACTTTCTGGTATGTGTGGATAATAAACAGTTCATGTATTTATGAATCTGGAATGTTCCTAAAATGAGTTAGTGCATGCTCAACGTTAGTTTCCCAAGTCTTTTTCATACTGTAGTATTACATTACACTTACTAAACAGATTAAAATGTATTGCAGCCTTAAGGGATACATTATTCCTGTGGACAAGCAAGGGCATTTATGCAAGTAACATCGATTGATTTTAACAGAAGTTAGTTAGGCATGTAAATCCATGTGCAATGAGATCACATTGTACTCTACAGAATACTGGCAGAAATGCTTTCATCCTGAAAACACGGCAACCCACTTCTTGCAGTCTTTCTCTTGAAAGAGTGGACAGCAAAATTTTATAGCTGCTGTTGTTTACATGACTTTAGCATGCATTGCATTTTATGCCCACTATAGAAATAATGAGGTGAAATAATGAGGTCTGCACAAACATGCGGTACAATAAAATCAATGCAGTAATGATTTGGATTCCCTAGCACTGTACTTCGAAGCCTATGTCATGGGCAATTGCAAAGTGTTTGCCAGAAGCCACCACCCCCTGCCCTATGACACTAGAGAGAGATGAAAAATCCACAGCAGCCTCCATTCCACTCAAAATGGCAGCTATTCCTTCAACATTAAATAGTTATCTCCTCATGGAGATAAGATTCATATAGTTGATTTTGTAGGCAGTGTAATACATACCAGCACCTTATCTAATAAACTTTCTAATTTAAAGTGCAGGAGTATTTTAGATGGTATGATGGTTGGGTATATGGACATCACTGACCAGCATTAGCAACACTGTGCTTGTTTATGGCAGTTTACACATGAGTGCCATCAGTGGATCACACAAAGAGGTAAATTACACAGGCTGGATTCATTTATTGTCATTTCAACTAATTTTGCTTGCTCTTAATTTTTCCCTTCTTTCTTATCCCAGACTTCTAATCCATGCAGTTGTGTAAGGCACACAGATTTACTCTTTCCAAATTGTTGCTGTGTATTTACAAGCTAACTGTGAAGACAGAGAGGTGGGTGTATTCATGTGACACACAATGATCAGCATTAAACGCTTGCTGTTAAATGCTAAAAAGCAATTAGCTACAGGCGTTCCATGTGCCCAGGCTTTTCCAGAATATATGAAGTTACTGTATTCTCTGAAAAGTTCTGCCTTCTGTGCCAGCTGTTGTTGATGTTTATAAAGTATCACAGTCTGTACTCAGGAATGGTGTATAATCATAAATTATACAGCTAGATGGGAGATGATCCCAAAAAGACCTAGTTCATCCCAGTTCTCTGGAGCAGCATTAGATCTTTCCCAAAAGAAGTTTGCCTCTTGTAGTCACCTGACCCTTGTGCTAGAATTCTTGTTCTTAACTCTATGCTTATCTTCAGAAAATGTATTTTAATTTCCAACGTAGATCTGTAAATCAAGCTATTCAGTTCTTGATACAGATCAAGAAGCAGCACAGATCTGATGGAGCTGGATAGACCCAGATAAATCAGTCACTGGCACTGCACAAACTCTCAGTTATTTCTACACCATAAAAACAGCTTCCTAACAGGGGCTGCTGGATGGCAGCTGTTCTGTGTGCCCCCATAAGCTGGTTGATATGACATGATGCTTCATTGGGGCTTTAGGGCAGCAGTTTCTCAGCAGCTCCCAGAAGTTTTACACTACTAATTTCTTCTGCAGTCAAATGTTGCATTATTTCAGTTTAATTTTTACTACATTTATTTTTTACTGACTGACACCAGAGGTTGTATGTGGCCCTGTTCCCATTCAATTTATTGGCTAAATGTTCGTTAACTTACAGTGATATCATACTGGGTATGTTCCTCTCTTACACACTGGTTTTTCTAGAACACTATGACAAATGTTGCATCTTTTATTAAGCAGCAATCAATATGCTATTTGTCTCTGCAATGTGACTGTACAGATGGCACACCAAGGTTCCGGGTGAACTGGTGATTTTCAGATCAAATTTATGTAATTCCCAAGTGAAACACATAAAAGGTTTACTGGCTACCCACCGAATAAGTGCCGTGTGGGCTTGGGGATAAGCTGGGCTCTTTCTGCATCACTGGAGGAAACATGCAATTGGAACATGTTTAAGAACTTGGTCCCTGCATTATCTGCATTCTAAGTCTGCTCCCTTTCTTTGTAACACTAACAGAAGAAAAATGTACAAAATCTTTCATTAGTCACTGTTACCAACAGATAAGCTGTGTTTACTAGGGGTCAGATCAGCTGAGTAAAGTCCTTTTTTTCTGCGGCCAACTTTTCTGATCACAGCTACCCTCTAAAATAAGTCATATTGTGAGTCATCTTTTAAGAGCTGAATGGCACAAGAAGGTCATGATTTTAGTGTGCAAATCAAACAGGGTTTTCTTTGGAAGCTTCTATGGACAACATCAGTTTTCACACTTAAAGAGCTGGCTCTGTTTCTCTCCCATACTGAATGGCAAGCAGAGATTAAGAGTGAGCATTCTAGAAAACATATGAAGAAAAAAAATCTAACCATGCACCAAACATATACACATAGGTATACACCTACTTATCTGAAGCAGATGTAAAAGCCAGTGAAACAAAGAGAACAGAAAGGAATAGGGAAGTCTTAACCATGCCAAATATTGCTCTAAAGAAGTGTAGAAGAGCATAATGCCAACAAGCATAACTGCAACTTTGGGAAAACACAGGGAAGAGGCACTGTGTCCCTCAGTCATTGGCTCTTGCCAGCTACTGGATGGCCAATATTTCTGCCCCTTCAAGCCCCCTTCCAAAATCTTAATCCTGGGGCCAAGACAGCCAGCCCTGGGCTCAGCCCTCAGATCTGGAAGGAGAGGACTGGCAGCATGGGACCACAGATGGGAGATGGCAGCAGCTCCTTGGGTGTTCCACCTCAAGCCGCGTTCCACAGGGTCCCGGGATGAGCTGGCAGTGCCTGCCTCAGCAGCCCCCACTGGCTTGCTTCCCTGCTCTCACTCCTGCTAGGGACCTGATCACTCACCAGCTTCCACCGCAGCACAGCACAGCTGCCAGTGCCTCAGCACCAAATCTGCCACCATAGAGACGGCTTGCCATGGGTGATCCCTGTCCTAGATCATAGGATCAGGGCTCCAGAAAGCTCCTTCTTGCTCTGTTGTGTTTTTGTTGTTGTTGTTGTTGTTGTTTTTGTCTGTTTGTTTTTTATTTGGTTTGGGTTGTGTTGATTTTTTGTTTGTTTGTTTGTTTGTTTTCCCTGCTGATCTGCAGTGTGATTTTGCAATTTTGGGGAAATCTTTCCACTTCTCCCTCCTTCAATTTCCCTGGTCCAGACTGCAAGCTATATGGTACCAAGACTGCTTTGCAGTGTGATGCTGCACAGGGGGGAAGTGCAAAAGAGGGTGCAAAGCTAAAGCTTTAAGGGAACAATGGAGAAACAGATAGTGAGCTGTTTTCTGGGGGAAAATAAGATATAAAGTACACATTTTGCCTTGATCTTCCATTGCATAATAATCCCAAAAGTCATCTTTCTGAAGAAAGATTATGAAGTTATCTAGCTCCTAAAGAGCTGGCTAAGAAAATCTGCCTGGTGGATGCACTCAGGTACTTCCTTGGAAGATGCAGACACAGTGAGAGTAAGCCCGCTGTATTTGGAGGCATGCTTTTCACATGGCACGTTTTTTGGCCACTCCTGCGACTAGTAATTACTAAAGCATACACAAACAAATATGGGGAAACATGTGTATGCTTAAATGCCTAACATCATGTTATGGTTCTTTGTACTGAGAAACAATAGCCCCACAGAATAGTTTATTACTATAATAACGGAAAGATACAATTTGTAAAACATAAAATTATCTGCTATAAACAAAGGCTCTGATCGAAAGAAAAATAAACTAAACAATCATACAGTAATTGGCTTAGATACTTTCATCACTGCCAATTATACAGTGGTTGCATACATTTTACATGGATTAGATAGTATTTTCTCTCACTTGAATTAGTTAAAACTTTATTATAATATTAATTCATTACTGTTGATTATTTTTCTGTAAATATGATTTACATTTCCCCTGTGTTCTTTTTCAACTATCTAAGAAGGTACATATGGAAAATACTTTAATATTTAGTATTGGAATGAATTCTTGGTGTTTGATTTTATCACATTTCTTATTATGCCTATGCAGCCTTAAAAGTAGCCTAGAAGTATTTTAGTATACATTTATAGTCTCTTTTCACACACAAATAGCACAGCTAATGGTAGGTGAAAACCATCATTCCCCAAGCTGCGTATGAGATGTGATATCTGAAATATGTTTTCAGGAATAATTATCTATGCAGTGTAAATACTAGCTGTTTTGTGTATAAAACCTCTTTCAGCTTGCTAAAGGGAACTTCTAAAAAGGCTTAATTTATGCTACTATTTTCAAACAAATTCTGGCTTTTTCTAAATATTTGTATTCTGAAGAGCTGATTTATGTCTCTCCTACAATAGCTAGTGTCTCATCTGTTTAGGTGTTTTCTTGAGGATAAATGCCTAAAAAAATTGTTAAAAATCATGTCAACCCACACTGACTATGCAAGCGAACAAAAAAAAACCTGTTGATAACACCATAACCAAAGCAAACTATTTTCCAAAAGCTTTTTGAAAATATGTGCTTTGAACGGCAAGTTTCATGCTGGCTTGTAGAGAACACTTCTTGAAAGATCAAACTGTGAATCCCCAGCAGAACCTCAGCTGTTCCCGAAACACAGATAAAATACAAAAAGCAAAACAATGCAGTGTCTCATCCTTTTTGAAAGTCTTAGTGCATTCATCACACTTCTTGGTATTGCCTACTACCAGCTTCTTTTAATCAACTGCTTTATAGTCATTCTGGTAATTGCTCGTTACCATTTCCACACCACTGTCTTATTCACTATTTCCAGCAAAACTTTACAGACCTTGTTTTTATGCTTATGATTTATATACAGCATATAAAATAATTTCATCTTTGTTTTTATGTGGTTTAATTGAAATTTATTTCCAAATCAAATAATGCATTAGAATTTCCCTGGTTTAAGTGTAGTTTAGTGTGAGTTGTTTCTCATTTTTGGTGTTATTTAAAAATATTAGAATTAAAAAGACTGGAATTGAAAAACAGTGAATAACATATTTTCACAAATGAAACCTTGATGGATGTAGAGAAAGATTTTAGATATACATTTCACTATACTTTCTCTTTAGATATACATTCCAAATTTTTGTTATTTTTTCCAGTAAAAAATAAAAATAAAATAAAAATAAAACTTTAGAATTAAGTAAGTTTACAATTAGCAGCAAAGGTTATTCTGACTTCATTTCCTAACAGTATTTAATGCACTTCTTAAAACATTAGATTCTCAAAATATATGTGAATTGCTAAAAATTAAGATGTTTTCAATTATAAAGGAAATTAGGGATTTATTAATTTCTCTGTGGAAAAGACTCCGTTGTTGATAAAATACAAAATATATACTTACCTATTCTAAATCAAAAATGTTAGAAGTAGTGTTTCTTTTATGAAAGCAAGGCATGAAACTTGTTTAAAATGTTGTTTTGAAAAGGGAGAAAGCTTTTATTTAAAGTGCATTGTTTTGATGATTTCTAATGTTTATATAATGGTATTATTTGAAACATTGTCTTGATTCTGAGCTTTAAAACAAATATAATAGATTTTATATTTTCTAAGAATCCCAACAATTCAAAGTAATTTCAACCTCTGCAACAAATTATTTGCAACATCATCCATTTTATCCGATGTTCATATTTAATTGTGCCTGGAATTTTCTTCCGAAAATCACTTAACTTTTTAACAAAGAAAATTGAGAAAATTATTGTAGGTCAGTCTAGAGGGTTTTATGGCTTCTTTGAACTCTATATTTGGGATACAACGTGGGTGGGGGGAAAGGAGGAAAATAGTGACATCATTTTTTGAAAAAGTCCCCAAAAACTCTTAGCATGGTATCAAGACATATTATCTGTCTAACACTTTTGTGCTTGAAATCCATTCCATCCGGCAGAATGAGCATCATCGTCTCTCATGGCAACCCTGTTGGTTTCACCACCAGATCTGCAGATAAAGCATTTCTGAAGGAGAGGAGCATTGCAGATACTGCCCAGAAAAATACAGGGAGAATATGGGCTGGAAGACTGAGTTTGTGTTCAACAGCCTTTATTAACAGGATGGATGGCAAGCCAGCACTTTTGAACGCAGAGGTAAATGTCAGGGGACTGCAGAAATCTCACCCCCATGTGCGTCCTGAAGTGAGACTGTACATTTGCCTCCCCAAGGGACTCGGTGTGCCCTTGCTCCCTTCTCACAGAAGAAAGGAAGATACATCGAAGGAAACTATAAATATCACAATTTGAAGAAACAGAGCAAGGTAATAAAAGTGCTTATGAATCTTTTCACATCTTTTAGGAAAAGATTTTATGTGTGTGTTTGAATCTTTGACACCTTTGCATCAAAAGGTTACGGGGCTTGCCATTAGCTTCGGCATCTTTTTCTGATAAGTCACAGACTTTGGAAGTTGTTGCAGAATTTCTGTGATTTTAAATAAAATATATTCTGAGCATAAATTAAGCTCTTGTCAAGTATGCCTTGTCTTCTGCAAGCCCCCACGTGGCTCTGGCCTTTTCCTTGGAGGTGCCCATGGCTCCCACTTCTTTTTTTTCCCCAGGGGCACTCGGAGGAGGTTCTCCTCCTGCTTCCAGCCACCTGCCCCTCGCCTTGCCCGGGTGCTGCTTCTGAACCTCCAGAGGCAGAAGGGAACCAGGACCTGCTGGGAGCAGGTTCGGAGCCAGAGCAGCGCATTTCATGTAAACTCTGTGATTTCATACGTGTCCACCAGCTCTGTGAATCCAGACTAAGTAATTACGTGCTTCTTTCTGCTATGAATTCTTTTCGTTTGTACACTACGAGATCTATTATTTTTTATAAATCATACAATCTATGATACCAAGCCCTCTACATATACTTTTGAGTTATAAACCCACTTAGTGAAATTACTTTTCCCATTGCAAGAGGCGATGTGGCTCATTCTCTCCCAGTTAAACCACCATAAGGGCTGGCTCCAAAGATGGGGAACGGCCAACCCCGAGGTCCCGAGAAGGATGTGCAGGGAGGTACCAGCCGGGAATCAGGCTCCCCACATGTGAGTTCAGCCCGAGACCCCCCTGTGCAGACGGAGTAGACTGGCATCTGTTTTGTGATTTATTTTTTATTATTATTTCCTGAGGTGAATTGCACTACTTGTAGGAAGCAGCTCCGCACAAAGCTCCCCGCAGCAGAGCCGGCGGCGTGCTCGGAGCCCCCCCGCCGCCCCCTGCCCCGGCGTCTCCGGGGGCAAGGACCTCGCCTCTGCGGGCGGCGGGGGGGGAGGGATCTTTCGTGGTGCTTCCCAAAACCATTCATGCCTGCTGCTTTCCTTCCCTAGCCCCGTGAATAAAAAAATAATAATAAAAATATAGAAATATAAAAATGTAAAAAATCGGGTTTTCCCCAGGGAAAAAAAAAAATAAATAATGAAAAGGTTATTCTCAGGAAGAGGTGGGGGCACAAAAAATGCCACCGGGAAGGGTAACTCGCTCTCAGCGCCGCCGAGCCGAAGAGCGAGAGGGAGGCACGGAGAGGTGCCGCACAGCGCCGAGCACGGCGGGGCCGGGCCGGGACCCCCCGGGGCGCCTCGCTCGGGGCCGGGCCCGGCCGCGGCGCTCGCGGCGACCCTTGCGGTATGCGGCCGCCTTTGGCAGAGGCACATGAAGGATTTCATTGAGTGTGAAGACAGAGAGCAGAGACAGAAAGCAGAAGGAGGCGGCTGCAGCCTTTGTAGTCGGGGAGGAATGCGGAAATGTTGAAGCACTATGTCAAACTTTTTTTGAAACGGGGTCAAGTCACATTCAGCCAGCGTGGGAAAGCAAGGAAAAAAAAAAAAAAAAAAAAAAAAAAAGATAAAAAAAGAGGGGTAGGGGAAAAAAAAAAAAAAAAAAGCAAGCTGCCGCTATGCTTGCAGGCTGAGCAGAGGCCGGCAGAGCGAGCGGGGCGAGCAGCGCAGCCGGGGCACGGCAGCCCGAGGCCGGTGCCCGAGCCCTGCGGCGGGGCGGCTGCGGGCGCGTCGCTGCAGCGGCGGCGGCTCCCCGGGGGCCGCCGGCCGCGTTTTTTTTTTTGTTTTTTTGTTTTGTTTTGTTTTGTTTTGTTGTTTTTTGTTTTCTTTTTTTCTTTCTTCCTTTTTTTTTCTTTTTTTTTTTTTTTTTTTCTTCGGCGTTTTCGTTTTCCCCGGGCAGCGTGGGGGCGGGAGGAGAGGGCTGGGGGACGAGTGGGAGCTGCCTTCTGCGCCAAGGTGCAGCCCGGCGGCGGCGGGAGGATGCGAGCCGAGGGCGGTCGGGCGGCGGAGCAGCAGCAGCAGCAACACCAGCAGCAGCAGCAGCAGCAGCAGCAGCAGCAGCAGCAGCAGCAGCA
>CM021766.1:24416271-24561083 GCA_011076525.1 Nettapus auritus | reverse complement strand
GGGCAGGTGTCCCCCCGCCGGGGGGCAGCGCCCGGCAGCGGGGGTGCTCCGGAGGCTGCGGGGCAGGGCACGCCACAGGGTGCAGAGGAAGGCACAGGGGGTTGTCCTGGGTTAGTGCTCGGTGGCTTCTGAAAGGTGCGAGATCACAGTGAAGGTGAAAAAAAAAATGGTGAAAATAGCTATAGGGGATGCCCGGCTGAGGTGTCTGGGGGACTTTGATCCTAGTACGGTAAAATATGGTGTAGGGGAGGGTTACAGCCCCCAAAGTCCCAATAGCAATATATTAAAAAGAGGCAAGGAGTAAAGGAGAGCGCTGACATGGAGCTGGTGTGAGGGGAGAGGATTTGCTCCCAGTCGTGGTGTAGGTGCATGGATGAAACTGGATGCAGAGAGAAGCGGTTCTGCCCTCCCGCCTCGTGCACCAGGCAGCAGACCATGAGACCATGCTGTTCCTGAAGACCATCTTCCATCATGTACCCTGTCCCACAGCGATCAGCAAGGAACTACCACTCGTGTGTCCCATGACAGCAGCATCCACAGCTAAATCCCTTGCATGATCACAAGTTTTGTGAATATACTGCAGCATGCAATGCTCGGAAACATATTAGTATCATGTTATATATATGTATTTCTCCTCCCACGAGGCAGGAACTTGTCTCTTGCAATGTCTTCATGCAGTGCTTAACACAGCGGAGAGTAGATCAAGGCTGGAACCTCTCAGTGCTATCACTTACAATAAGTCATGGTAACATGGCACGGGATGTATTTCAAGGACTCCTCTATGCGATGTCCAAGGAACCTTCGAGTCCTGCATTCCTGCCGTATGCCACCGGACGTAGCTTGCTGTCACACGTGCGTAGGTAACTCCCCCATCCACCTCCTCCGTGTCCCCCAGGGCTGCATTCAGCCCTTTGCTCAGGAAAATCCCAGAGCACGTGGTTGCTCTGTGGCTGTGTGTTGCAGTTTTCTGGGCAGAGCACGATAACTACGTAGCATAGTATCAGCCATGCAGCGATGTCAGTCCCTTGGCAGCCTGATAGTTCACATCTTCCTTTGCACCATGTTTTGCTGTGCATGTAACTGTATACTGCATTAGCTTAATTTTCTCTCTTTTTAAACCGTGCGAGGTGGTGAAGTAAAATAAAGCACAATGGCAGCACGTTCTAACTCCTCTTTGTTGCTTGGTTGCTCCTCCAGATCTAACTGGCCTCACCCAGAGAATGCTCCCAAAGACTGTATGATAATTTCTGGCGGCTGCAAGAGGAGATACATTGGGGCCCGTGCAGCAGAGGAACGGGACAGGGGGGCTGAGAACTTCCTCCTGCCCACGTGGCAGGGCTACCAGGTGTGTGGCAGACCCGCAGCGTGAGCCAAGTGCTAGCCTTCAGAAAGCCAGCAGGGACGGAGGGTCACCCCGAGGCACCCCGGGCACAAGAGGAAGAGAAGCAGCAGCAGCATGGATAAGGACAGCACAAACCTGGCTGACCAGCAGTATGAGTGTGTGGCTGAGATCGGTGAAGGAGCCTACGGGAAGGTGTTCAAAGCCCGGGATCTGAAGAACGGAGGCCGCTTCGTGGCACTGAAGCGGGTGCGGGTGCAGACCAGTGAGGAGGGGATGCCGCTGTCCACCATCCGAGAGGTGGCTGTTCTGAGGCACCTGGAGACGTTCGAGCACCCCAACGTGGTCAGGTGAGAGGGGGGATATGCGGCCTGCCCAGCAGGGTCCCCGTGTCACTGTGTGCATGAGGCAAGTTGGGGTACATACACAGACTGGGCACTGGTCTGGGTTTTTGTATGGAGTGAGTGCTCAGGCACGTACACAACGTGCGGTTTGAGGTTTCAGCAGGCCGTGATGCTGCCTGCCAGACCTCACCTCATCCCGGTGCATTGCCTCCCACACACACAAACACCCATCTCCAGAGGCATAGGTGTGTGACTTAAGTGCTTGGGTGGATGGGCAAGGAGCCACACATACACTATTTCCTCAGGCGTGAGGAAAAAAAAACAACCAAACTGGGACTCTTTTTGTCCCAGGTATTAGCTCTGCCAGCTGCAGCTGATCTTTAGCAGCCTTATTCATTATCAAAACGGCAATGATTTTGAGAGTGTTAGTGGAATGTGTGTTCCACCTTTTTAGATGCTTTTATGGAGGTTGTAGATTATTATGTTAAAGAGACGCATGAGCCTAAGACTTCAAGCTTTTAGGAGGCCTCATGACCGAATGCTGTTTGACTGTTAATAATTCCACTGAGTGCTGCTGATGGTGCTGCCAAGAGTGCAGAAGGACAAAATGCAGGCCTTACTCTCAAAATGGTGACAATGACAGCAGGATTTCCCTCTTGCTGGTAGCATAACTCTGAATAAATGCCCCATGTACTTGGGCAGGTTCTCCCAGTGCTAAGGCTGGCCCTGCCATGAGCTCTCGCCTTGCTGTAGCTGGAAACCTCCAGCAGCCAGTTTGGTCAATAACCATTATTCTGGCTGGCACCTAGTGATGCCAGGGGCATAAATTTCAAAAGTGGGTGCATCCGAGTGTGGGCAACATACCACATCTGGTCACTGACTCAGGTGACTTGGTTTACAGAGGAGCACACCCAAAGTCCTTTCTTGGCAAGAGAGATAATTGAGAGTTCTTTAAATCTCTGAAATCCAGTTTAATAATTTTAGAGAGTAAGTATAGATTTAGGTGCCTAGGTTCCCGGATATTTACATACTTGAAAATCATAAGCCTTGTTTGGCTTTGCCCCAAGCCACATTTCAGACACAAGGTCTCAGGATGTGATGTGTCGGGGTGTTTGGGACCTTGGCTGCGCACCTTCTTCCACAAATAGGCAGGGGAATGTAAGAAGCAGTTTCAAACACTCTCTCTTCTGAAACAGGAGGAATGCTATTTTAAAAGTCACCTCTGTTGTGCATATTTTTAATCTGTAGAGCAGATGAAGCTCTGAGTAGCACTTCGGAGTTGTTGAAATCATGTCCTTGTACTGAGAGATCTGAAAATACTTGAATGTCTCAGTTCCATTACAGAAGATGGTAGGAGAGTTTGTAATCTACTGAGATTAAGGGTCTATTTTTATATTATGTAAATATATTCAGAGAAGGAAATACTGTAAATGAAGATCTGCAGTTTTATACAGCTGACCTAGCGGTACTTAATGTCGGAACATATTTTGCTCACAAAAATGTTCATTGTTTGTGCATGCAGTCTGGAAACTGGTATCGTGGCCAGGTTAGTAAGTAAAAATAATGGTAAATGTGTTGTCTGCATACTGGATTAGAAGGTACCGCATTTTCAGAGCACTGGGATAGCCCCGCAAATATTTGAAGTCAGTTTTTTTTGCGAAGGGGACATCTAGCTATCTTCTGAATTTTACAGGCAGCTAGCCCGAGACAAATGAGTGAGCAATGCAAATCTCATGTCAAATCTGTTATCTCTGAGTAAGGCGTGTGTGATCCATGAGTCGTTCAATGCAAACCAACAGTCATTCTGTGAGTCAAAATTTAGGCACACTACACGCAGTTGAGCCACATATGACCTGTTCTGCTGAGCAAGAGTGGTTTTGGTGCTCTGGCATCAGCTGACAGCAGCAGCAGAAGCCACAGGCCACATCTTGTTATGCCCAATGCAGATGGTAGGGTTGGGCTAGCCAGAGAAGACCATAAGAAGCTCAGCCCAGAGCTGTTTTGTCTGTGTGAAGTGGTGCTGAACGTGAAGAACGGTTCGGGAAGATCCAGCACTTGCTAGGTAGAGGTGTAGCTCTGTGGTTTTTTTGGTCACAGAGCCTCGACCCAGGACCAACTGAGCGATTGCAGCCTGGAACTGGCATGGCAGCCTTAGAGTCCCTTCCTTTAAAATCCTGAGAAATGCTTAGTGTCAAAACTGGTTTCTATTGCTTGGCACTGGGGATGGAAAAGAAATTTCTCCATAAAGTAGAAATGTCTAAATAGCATAGAATAATTTTAAACAAAATATTTATCATATTTTTCCATGCTACTTCTTGCTAATTATGAGAGGTTTTGTTCTACGTCCCCTCTGTCCAAGTCTCTTGTTTCCATATTCATACCATGCAGTGATGCATTTGTCACAGCACAATTGCTTTTACAGGAATTAGATAATGAAGTTAGATAAGACTTGATGGCAGAATAAAGCAGAAAGAGGTGTGAGGTGAGAAGTGAAAGGACGTCTAATCTTCAACAGAGAAGTGATGGAAGTCTAAGTCTCTGAACTGTTAACTCTAAAGGGAATAAGACCTGGTGGACTGACCAAAATTTTTGAAAGACTGTCAAAAATATCGTACAGAAAGGCATGGAAAAATACATTTAAAAGGATGATCGCTTTGCGCTTAAAATATTCTCCAGCTCACATTTGCCCTCGTGGAAAGGTTAGGACACCTTACACTATTCTGTTTACCTTCACAAAACAAAGCAAGAAATAGGTAGTCTTCAAGAGTAAATGGTTGTGTGAATTGTTCTAAAATGAGGAATGTTGTATGAAATGTCCCTAGTGACTGGGAGAATGATTAAGGTGCTCCTCTAGCTCACCTTTCAGATAGGAAGATGTAATGCTTCACTAAAACCTTACTATATAGAGTAGTTAAGTCTGCCAAAAATTGGTCCAGCACTTATGTAGCTTAGTTCTGTTCTGTTTGGGAAGAAATGAAATATACGTAGACAAAGGACAAGCTTTGCCAGGAATAAATGACATATTAGATTCAGGAAATTCCTGTGTGTAAAACTGGGAGTATTCCCTGCCGTAATATATCTGTAATTTTTTTTCTTGTGATTATATTGCTAAATCCAGTAATATAATGTGTTCATTTTATATCTCTCCTGCTGATAATCAGATGAATAATTTTCCCCTGATGTTAATCATCCGTCAAACTATGAATTTGCACCCTAGGAAGGTGATATACAAGATAGAATACTTCTTGTATATAAGCAGAATTCTTGCAGTGCTCATTTTCTAGCACACGCACACACTTATATTTATCAGTTTTAATAGTTTTAAACCATAAGCAAATAGAGCAAACCTGCAAAGCTGTATGTTTTTTGTTTCTTGGTTATTTTTTTTTTATTTTATTTTTTGATAAATCTAACTTGGTATTTCTGTGGGTTAGTAAGTCTTCTATTTTAAAACAACCAAAACTATATTGAATATAATTTATTAGAATATAATCTAATCTGGTCTGTTACATCAAAGATAAGTGTCAGAAATCATGCCATTCAGGATCATAATTCATAATTACCATATAATAAGGAATCCAAAATCTTATTTCTCTTCTTTCTGTTAACTTGCAGAATAGGTAGCCCAGCTAATTGATTTCTGTTCAACAGAATGATCTACCCAGATGGAAGTGTAACTCCATTCCTCAGACTTTGTGGTACATGGGTAAATGTGTGGGAAACACAATAATTAAGAGTAATTGGACAATTATCCTGTGTTCAAATTTTTATGTTGTTTTACGTCCAATGAAGTATAAATGACACTGTAGACAGCACTCTGTGGTGCAGTAATACCATCATGTTGCTTTTTCCTGACATTTGCAGTCCATGGTCTGTGCCTCTTACCTTTTGGTTTGCACTTTAGTGCTTTATGGAGCCCATCAGCTCTTTCCCTTGGCAAGGATACCTGAGCATGCAGGGACGAGTCTGGTCATTCCTGACGCCCCCGACCCTGTTTGCCTAGATGTAAAGACCATCACCTGACTGCTCAAAGTTCCCAGAAGTGTGCAATGGTTTGGTGCTTAAAATTGCCTTATACTAATATAGGAGGTGTCTTTTTCATAACACTGTCTTAAAATTCCCCATCTAACCTGAGGCAGAGAGCATTCAGAACGTACCTGAAAGAAGTCATCGATGCATGGTCAAGCTTTTGCAAGGCAATTTGAATTTTCAGTTGTTTTGCTTATTTTGTTTGTCAAACTGAAATTGTATGGGAAAATACAGAGAGAGAGGAATTTCAAAATTCAGTAGTTAATTTTGTTTCTTTTTCCAGTTTGTGGTGGTGCTGATATTGGCTGCTGGCTTTATTACTGTGCTGTTAAGAAGCTGAAAGGATGATGTTCTCAAAATCATTGAGATGTTTCATCCCGTGAAGTGTAATATTTCTATTTTAGGGGATGTTTGTCTCCAGTGAATTCTGCTTCCTTCCTTACTTCCTTTTTCTGCCAAGCTAATGTTAAACTTTTAGTGTATGACATCATTCCTACAGATCAACAGCATGCAATACAATTTATTTTTGTGTAGCACCACTCCTATGGCATCCGACAGGCTTGAGGACAGAAAGAAGTGGATACCTTCACATTTCTAGGTACGGGGTTTATCTTGCATGCAGAAAGAGTAAAATAAGATGCAGAGATGGGTGAAGCAAAAGAAACAGAACTGGAAACTTAGAAATTGCCAAGGTTAAAGGAATTAATGCAGCAGATTAGTCTCAACTGAGGTGGATGAGTAATGGGAAGGAAAAACTGAATGATCCTCAGTTCAGTTTTAGACTAACACAAACAGGATGGTCTTCAAGGCAAGATGAGAAGACGGGAAATGCCTTGGCGAGAAAGAGACGTTTCCAGGCTAGAGAGCAGCCAGAGATGTCCCTGCACTGTCCTGCCCCAGCAAGGAGGACACCGCGACAAAGCTGGAGACAGAGGGACAGCTCACCCAGGCAAAGGGCTTCTCTGATGGCAAGAGGGCAAGGGGAACAAAGTGGCTGACACTGAACAGGGTTTGACAGGAGGTAGGATTTGGAGAAGTTTCTTAAATTGGCAGAGGACATTGTGAAACATCTGCGCATGAATGCTGGCCTGTCATCATCTGTTTGCATCCCTACAGTACACAGAATAAGGGAAAATCAGTGATATTCTTCCTGTCTATATGACTTGTTTATTAGTAATGAATGTGATGATTTCGTTTGAACACATGGCTAGCCAGAAACAGGACAAGATAAGAGTATGTCAGGAAGGAAGGGCTGAATATGGAAGAGCCTTTCAAGCCTTAGGAAATTCTCTGGAGGGAATACAAGCTTTCTTCAAAAAGTATTTTATCTTACTCTGAATCTAAGCTTTTTATAAAAAACATGTTTCCAGTCTTTGTGTGAGTAAATGTTAGTCATTTTAGATCATGTACAGTGCTCCCTTCCTTCTCTAAATCAGCTGAGGGTTGTGTCTGTAATGTTCCTGGAGAGACCTAGTCTTGCCAACAGGAGCCAGGTTGATTGCCTGGGACTTTCAGGTTTTTGTCATGATACCCTGGTGCCTGCTGAAATGTGGAAGAGAGCAGAGGGCGCAAGTAGTGCGCTCTTTCCCAGAGTTTGAAGGAGAGTAGGCTGTCGGCTATGACTTAGCAAAGTACCAAGTGAGTCACTCAGGTACTCCCACTGGGATTTAAGTAATTGTTCAAAGTTTAGCAGATATGTAAGTACACTATCAAATAGAAAAAGATATGATATTAAGTATGCACTGATTATGAAAATGCTTTTCTGGATAGGGTTCAGGCACAAAGCAGTGACTGGGACAGTATGCATAATAATACAAGTCATAGCTATTGATTCTTGTTCATATACTGCATTATTTCTAGAGATTTTTTTTCTCTTGGAAGTTAAAAAAAGTCATGCAGAATAAATAACATAATTATCCTGAAAGAACAGAGATGTTTTGTACAGCAACATGAATTTGGCATCAAGTGCTTAAGTTATTTGTCTTTGAGTTGCTTAGTAATTCTTAGTTGACTTAATTCTGCTCTGAAGTTTTAAAATTGTTTTACAAAACTTATAACCCAAAGTAACACAGAAGTTGCCGTACCTTCCCAAACATTGTAGTTGTATATAAAGCGTCTGGGTTTTACTCTGTGTATGAAATCTAATTGTTTCCCAGTTTTGCTGAACAAGTGGATTCTTAATGATCTAACCAATGATCATAAGATAACTGTGCCCCTATACACAGTCACCAAGCTACATGTTTTCATTCAAAAGAGAGAGAGGAAATTTCTCCTCCTATTCATGTTCTACATGTATTTTTCATATATTCTGAAAAAAATATATATATATATATATTTTAAATTGCAAGTGCATTTAACAGCTCTATCTTTAAACTCTAAAGCATGTTCCTAATAAGCAAGCTGCTTTGGAATTTTCCAAGGGGTGTGACATAATGGACTTTGATGTTTTCCATTTGGGAAACCTCTCTTGGGAGGGTTTAGATGAGAAGGTCATCAAAGAGTGGAAATGTGACTGTAGACTTCCATAACTGTTTCAAAATACCAATTGCATGCAAACTTTTGTATTAATTTGCCTGTTTATTTCTTTACCCATATCCTTGCAAAATTTGTTCCATCCTTAGAAAATGTTCACAAGGAAATATTCCTTTAAATAATCTTTTTTAAATCAGGCCTTAGAATTTTAACAAGTCAGCAAAGGCAGAATAAAGAAAGTACTATATGAATAATAAGAAACTCTTCCATATGATGCTTCAGATGTATTTTTAGGGTTTTAGAATAAGATGGATCTTACACTAAGAAGCATCTCATATAATTTTAGGACCACTTGATGTTTTCAGATACGTAAATACAGTGTGCTGGAATATGCCAATTTGCTGGTATTGGTAGAATTGCCTTGGGATAGATTTCCCATGACATACCTTGAAAACAATTTACAAATTTAGCAAAATATCACATACTGTTTTAAAAGCCTTTGTATGAACACTGATATCACTCTGGATGATCATTAATAGGTAACTGATCTTCTCTAAGCAAAACAAAATAAAAAATAATTCAGATATGAAATGATCTTTGCAGGAATTTCCCATATTTAGTGACTGAAAACTCAGTTCTAACAAAGATGAATCATACTGAGCTTAAATGAAACCTATCAACTTTGGGGTTTTGCAACATTACTCAGTACAAAATGTTACATGTTGTGATGGAGACAGAGAAAGGAAGTGAGAAATAGGATGGAAAAGTCTATGTGGTGTTTTTTCTCATGTGAAGCTTTGGCTAGGCATTTAATATGTGTTTGAAGCATGGTCACTATGATAAATCAGCCAAGGTGGCTGTTGCTGTTTAACAATTTCAGAGAATTCCCTTCTCTCTGAAATCAATTAATTATAAACTGGAAATTTCAGTACTTTGTCCATTGTTTCTCAAGTGAGCATATTTCTGGGAGCTTTCTGTGAATGTAATTCCTAGCTGCACTGATGCTTTTGTTTCTCTTCATCTGTGGAGCCAGTGCTCTACTGTAAGGATAGAATTCTATCACTATTTTTTTTTTTTTTCACATTTGATGTGGTATTTTGCATACAGCTGCAGAGTAGACAGTTACCTTTGAAAAGAACATTTGGCTGGTTTAATTTGATTAGAGCAAACCACCTCAATCATTTCTGAACTAAGACCGTTTTCATTTTAACTTGGCAGTAGGAGTTGGGAATGTACTGGCGGTACTTAGATGTTTGGGGGAGTACCAGTTTGGATACACAGCTAAAAGTGAAATGAAACAAACCTAGAGGGCTTTCCCCACTCTGCCCCTTCCCCATGAAAAAGGAGGGTTGTGCAGCCAGTGAATATTGCATTTAACATTTACTTATTTTGACAAGGGATTTTGAATGTTTCTACAGAAATTGAAAATCTTTAGCTGGGTAGAGTGCATAGTCATACATAAAATAAAATAAAATAAAATAAAATAAAATAAAATAAAATAAAATAAACAACACGTGATATTAAAAACAGATATAAGATATGAAAGTCTTCTATTTACAGAAAACTTAAAAATCCTTAGCAACAGTATTCTGAGTAAAGCTATAATAAAATCCAACAAGTAAAATATGGTGGACTTCTCATAGCTAAATTGTCTCCCTTCTGTTATATCTTAGCAAGATTCCTCCTGCCTGTCATTCTTCGGGCTTTGGTTTTTACTCATCTCATCATATAAACATTTTGTGATTTTTTTTGTGAGTGTACATGATGCATGTTAAAGATTAAATTAGATTATTCAGATTTACAGTATTCTGTATTATATGTGATTTTTTGCTTCTCAGTTGCCCTCAGTGGTGATCAAATCATTTTCCTAGAAAAACCCTTGTGGCTGTCTAGGATATCAATGTGTCTCATAAGAAATGACAGCCCTTTAATAAATTATAGCTGGATGGCATTCTCCAGAAAAGAAGATTATGATCTTGAAATGCTCTGACTAAGCAGTAGTAGATCATCGTATACAGAATATGTTAATCAGAAGCTTACAGTTAAAGGAACATTCTCAGCTCATTATTGCGTTTATGTTCTGAAAAAAAAAAAAAAAAAAAAAAAAAAAAAAAAGGTACATAGTTAAATGTTTATCCATGTGAGCAGCCTAATGTTCAGCAGCACAGCAGCAATGGGAGAATTGCATCCATATCTTACAGCCAACTCAAAAAGGCAGTTATAAATTTAAGGATTGAGTTTCTGCAGGTGAAGTTAATTTATACTAGCTCTGGTCATTCAAATGATAAATTCCTAATGTTTAGATGAAGAAATATATATTAGGACAGGAAGTCTGTGCAGAGGTGTCCCACCAAGTATGCACATTTGAGACTTTACTGATCAGATTTTAGAAGTCAGAACTATGGATTTTATCAAACTCTCCTGGGATATAAAAAGAATTGTTTCATTGGGAATTTTTTCACTTATACAGGCTCAGAGAGTTTCTCTTGATCTGTTTCACTCCTCACAGTGACATTCCATTTGAGGACCACAGACAATTCCCTCTGCCTTAGTATGTACATTCTGAAATACTTGATTCCTATCTCTTCATGGTCAATTTATACAGTGTTGCACTTAGTCCAGAACTCCAGGTTACATTGCAGATACAGTTATTTAAATGCTACGTGGGTTTCCTTACTTCAAGAGGAAATGCTTCTCTATCTACAATTCTGTCTGCTTTCTGATTGCTGTACATTGCATTGAAAGTTTATGTCTAGCTTGTTACTTGCTAGCACAGCACCAGAGCCTTTAATATTGATTTCCGTGTTTCTTCCAGACAGTGAAAGTTAAAGACCTGCATTATTTTTCTCAAGTAGGAAGTAGGTCATAAAGTGAATCTCATTTTGCTAATTTTATCTAGCATCACACTTTGTTTACATTTGTCATCTTTATGACATAGAGATTGATCAGCATCTGCAATTTTAATTAGTGTGTTGTTTATCCTTAGATAACCTTCTAGATCAATAATGGAGATAGGCCTACCCACCAATCTTTGTGGTTTCCTCTTAGATATCTCTAATCAATTTGTTGCCTTACTGTTTGTCTCTGCCGTATGTAAACTGCTGAGCAACAAGTTTTGTTCAAAACAATAATACCCATAACTCGACAGGTTTGAATCAATGACTCTAGTCTGTAAATCAGTATTAAATGTCTCATTAGGCTCGGCATTCTTGGAAGGGCCTGGACAAGTCAGTACTTCTTGAGAAATGAATACCTGTATTTCTTCATTGCACTGAGTCCCATTCATCACATTGCCTTTATGTTTGTAACTTCATTTTTAAAAAAGGTAGAGAGTTGACCTGCACTATTTACGTCTGTGCTGCTTATTGATCATTTTCTCTCTCTTTCAGTTTTTTAATGCTTTTTAATTTTCTTAGGTCCAGTTCAAACATCTGTTAGGGACATCAGTTAAGCAAAAGCAAAGCCTTATGCACTAGTGAAAAAATATTAATTCCAAGAACTTGGAATTGAACTGTAGCAGAGCCAACAGACCACAGAAGTACAATAGCAGGAGAGTTGCACAGGACAGTCAGGTAACCTATTTGATTGAAAATGAAAGTATTTGTGGCTAAAGATAAAACCCAGATAGGTGAATATCACTGATGAGGGAGGCTCTTTAAAAGAGGTTTTAAGTATAATAGAATGTCCCGAACCAATAGGGTACTGTGATATTTGTAAGAAAATACATATCAAAGACTGATTTCCAGTAACCCAAAGTTGAGAGTGGACAGGTTAGTTCTACAGAAACAAAATTTAAGTCATAAAGAGAAAACATAGATGTCCTCTATATCAGTGAAAGAATGTTGAGCCCATAATTCTTGAAGAAGTTTATTAAAGCAGTAATAAAGGACAATTTCAATGACTGTTCATAACAAAATTAACAAACAGGACAAGGTTTAAAGACAAAACTCACAAACCCCTTCAATGAAGCAGCTGTTTCTGGAGTACAAGGAAGAGAGCACTCACTGTGTAGTCTGAAGCAATTTACAATAATTGGAAAATATTGAATGAAATTCTTAAGGCAGAAAGTCACAGGAGCAACAATAATTAAATCTGATATTCTGGGGACAGGAATGGTCCCCAAACTTGTTATAGTACTAATAGGTACTATAGAAAAGAGAGATTAAGAAACAGAATGTAAGCAGAAATCCAACAGTTGAGAGAAAGTGTATGAAAATGCATGGATTTTGCATGCCAGGTACTTAAAGATTTGTAGCTGCACATTTTGTCAGTTAGGACATTTACCTTTCCCTGGTGTGATGCTCCGTGCAGCTACTGGAAATCCTAGCTACTGCTTTGGATCTGTAGCCTCTTCTGGCTGCTACCAAGACACTTCTAATATAGATGTAACTCCTCAGTTCCTGTTGTTCTGCAAAGGGGTGGGTGGTATTGAAGGGAGCAACCAAACTTTCTCCTTCCTTTTCATGTCTCTGCTCCAGTATATCATGTTGGAGGCACACAAGGTACACATAGCCACAGATTCAAAAAAAAAAAAAAAAAAAAAAAAAAAAAAAAAAAGAACAGGAATGCAAGGTAAGAATTGTGAGCAGACATCTAACTTTAACCATCCAAATATTAAATGCATATTCCAACCTAGTCATGCAGATTCTCTCCATGGTGAGTGCAGAGAGAGAATGTGCTTTCTGAGAGTAATTAATCCCTCTCAGCCTCTGTACCTATCCTGGAGCTGAATGAATTGCCATCTGGAAACTCCTTGCTCTCTCTTGTTGACCACAGAGTCCAGGTGACTCACGAAGAGTGGACACCAGCTGGAGCCTGCTGAAGCTACATGAGATACATGCCAGTCAGTACGGTTCAAAAGTTTGAAGGTGGGAAGTGGAAACACGGGTAGGGATTTTGTACAACAAATAAGAGAGTTTACAAAAACAAATAGGAGATTGTTTTGTGAGTGGAGTAACAAAAATCTAGCATTGAAATCAGAGTGCACTTGAAATGTCAAATTAGAGGAGAAATAATAAGTAAGTATTACAGGGGACCTTAATTTTTTACTGGTCTGGTATATGTATTGTTGATAAGGCTTTGTACAGGATGCTTTTTTATCAAAGAGAAAAAATGATGTATTTCTAATAATAGAGGTTAGGTTTCTGTAAAATGTACTGACTTCAGACAATCTGCTTCTGGTTTGATCTTGGCATCAAAGTACTAAAGGGAACAGGATGTAGCTGGAATGGGTCATCATTGCCTGGTTACCTTGTACACAACTTTAAGCTCCAGCAGAAGTCATTTTGGTCAAAAACTGTTAATATCTTACGAGAGGAAGAGTAGCTGAAGATGTGTGTTGGAGTAATCCAGCCCAGAAGTGGCTTGTGGCATGTTTTAGAGTCTTCTCAGATACAATTCTTCTTTCTTGTTTTTCTCATTTTCCTCTTTCTCACTCCGCCATATTGGTCTGGTATGGGATTTGCCACTAAGTGGGCTAATTACCTCATTATTAATAATTCTGATGCTACACATAATTTTCTTTTATAATCACTCCAAATTCCTTTTGAGCAAATTACATGATTGTACAATTGCAAACAGTTAAAAAATTCTGGTGCCTAACCTATATTACACTCTGAATTATCCAAGACCTTTCTTGGGTTCTTGGAAAGCAGTGATACTATACCTTTATCTCTTGGAATAATATTTTTGAAATTTCAAGTTTTATTTTTCCATAAACTTAAGACATGCCAGCCCACATTGCTGGGTAATGGCCTGCAAAATTAAAATCAACCAATTACACTAACAGATTCTGCTGTGATGTTTTTGACCAGGTAAAAATGTTTTCTGCCAAGTGTTTTTTGTTGGAGCTAGTTCTTTTATAGCTTGGATCACAAAGCTTGAAAATGTATTTTTTATTTTTTATTTTTATTATGGAACCGCTAAGACAAAGTAATTGTCTTTATTTATAAGCTTCTCCATTAAGCTGTTTGGTTACCTGTAACTGTGTATGTGTGTATATGTGGAAAAGAAATACCATGTAAAACTTTACTGCATTTATACCAGAATTAAGTTCAGAATTATTATTTTGTAGCATGGATGAGGATTGTTAGACATGCAGAACTGCAGTTACTTTTAAATCTGTGCCTTAAAAATGTCTGAGAAGTTTTCTTTTTTGAAGTTAAAAGAAAAAATTGAAAGGGAATGAGGGCAAGCCAGACAACAAATCATCCCAAAAGCTAATTGTTTTTAAAAAGTTACATGACATTGAAAATTGAAACTTGGAACTAAAGTGCTGTCTCGCTCCTAAGCATAATAAAATAGTAGATTTTATTAAATGTATTCTGGAAAGTGTAAATAAAAATTATAGAGCCTGATGTGAGTGGCAAAGAGCCCAGGCAATATCCAAAAGAGTAAACATGTAATGGCTTAACCTAACTGGGGCACAGTCCACTCCAGCAAGCAACTGAGCAGGGGATGTCAATATTTAAAAACAGCAGAACTAATTTTTGAAACAGATGGCTTTTTTTCCTCTTGTGTGCAGTATAAATATATTTCTTAGGTTTTAGGTAACATTTTGATGATGGGATTATGTGTCTCATTTTAATATTGACCCTTTTATTATTTTTTAAAATCTTACAAATACACATCCACTTTGATCGCTCATCTGTCAAGTATGAAAACGCCAGCTTTAAATGGCATTATTTACTCAGTTGCAGAACTCATGCATCCCAGAATACATCATTTATACAAAAATATTGCAATATTATCTTTTCAGTTTTTTAATGGAGGTTCTCCGTAAAAAGACTGTTGAGCTTTTAATTGCAATTTGCTGGGCATGATTATGGCTTTTCTAACATATTGATCACCATCATTTTCACAAGCCTAAAAAAGTGTTCTTTTTTACAAGGCTTTGGAAAACCTAAATTTATCATCTCTCTGTCTTCTGGAGTGAAACATGGGGAATGCACAGCGTGCAGGTCAGTAGCCATACGCTGTGCAGGCTTGCATACACAGGCATTCATAGAAATGGAGACTACTGTGTCTTCTTGGATTTAGCAACAAAAATGCTCAACTGTATATATTTCTTCCAAATGGTCTTCAGTGGCAGTTATTTCTCAGTGATATATTTTTGTAATGCAGACACAGATTTTTATTTCAGGATATATAGATACCAGTTGTGATGTTTTAAATCCAAGAAATGCCTACATGAAAAGTAGGTAAAAGAGAGATTTTGACTTCTCTTCCCAGAAAGTCACATCAATTCTGTGATAACTCAGAAAGCAGCTGAATAGGCCTTTATAAAAAATATGAACTAAGTCACTTCTAAGTGGAGACAGCTGGGGTCTATTTAATATCCTGTGTAAAATGGTCGGGTCAACTTCCTGGAATAACTTAGGAGTTTTATTTCATGAATATCCCAGTGCTGCTGGAACCTGGGGTGGCAGTGAGGCTCTTGAACTAAAATGTACCTCAAGGAAAAGCTTTGTGGCCATAGCTGTGTATTTGGTATGGGATGGTAAGAAGCGTTTGGGAACCTATTGTGTCTGTGCATAAGTATCTGTCATGGGTGCTCATTAATGCAGGCAACTGGTCTCAGGTTTTTCTTCCAATCCTATATTCTTATGATATAGGCATTAGAATGCTTGTTGAAAAACATCATGAAGTGACACTGGACAGGAAGTCCAGGGATTCACAAATATCCTGATGGCCCTAAGTACCTAGGTTATTCTGTAATTTAGGATGTTGGCTCCTAAATCATTTAAATTATCTCGACAGTTTCACAATGTCTTTTTTCCCCTTACAATTAATCCAGCCATATCCTTGCAATATAAGACTGCTTTTCTTTAGTGTGTTCCCTGTATCTGTTCAATTTAACCACTCTGGACTCCTTAAGTTTCTAATCTAATATTATCTTGTAGCTCCTGCTATCTCATTGTATAAGGGTGCAAAATATTAGTCTTTGTAGACCAGTGCTGCTGGTAAGTGTTCACTCTCACCCTCCAAAAGTGGCACAATATAGCAATTGATATAACACACGGTCCAGTGGCAACTTAACTATAAACCTCCAGTGCACTAAGTATGAAAATTCATGATAAAAACTGTACAAGAAGTTAATATGTCCAGTATGGTTAGATACATCTCACAGCATGAAAATTTGGCTTTTTCTTGACTGCATATTGAAATAGAAGATAAATGGAAGCTTTAAATAAGAGCTAAGAGATAGATGGGAGCACACTATTAAAAGGGAGAGAATGAAGCCCTAACATGATGATTAGCTGATTTACTTCAGTTGGATAGAAATGGAAATTGTAATATATATACATATATATAGTCAGTAAAATAGGCCAGCTGACCAAGACCAGAAAAGGCTTTTGTAGACTGTGCAGGGGGTACCTCTGTGGTGTGTAATTGTGCCAGTTTGGTCACCTGCAGCAAGGCTCAGGACCATTGGATGTGGTACATGCTTCTGTGCTGGTTCAGAGAACAGAGGTAAATTTGATGGTCTAGGTCTTGGGGGTAGAGTAGAGAATAAAAAGGAGCAGGAGGTTCTTCCTTTATCCCTCCTTGTCTCTCAATATCTGCTTACAGTCTCTTGACTTATTTTTGGACTAAAAATAATTATATGAATAAAACAATTTGTATAGGGACTGGAAAGGGTCAGAACAGTTTCCATCTAACGCAGTATTTTTCTGAAGTGGAAAAGGACAGATTGCTAAGGGAACATTGTAGAACAGGACAGAGCCGAAGGGATAATTTTCAGCAAATTAAGGCTCAGCAGTTTTGAAGGACTCACTATATGATCATAAGTAATCCGTGTCCACTCATTTTCGAGTCCACACAGCATTTGCAGGCAGATGTGAGGCAGCCCTGCCTCCTTCCCCAGCAGATGCCTACTTGCTCTGCCTGCATGTTGAGCCAGCTGGAAGCTGCGTAGCCATGTTAGCGCTGCTGAGCCTCAGCCATTACGCTCTGCTGTCCTCACGTCTTCCTCAGCTCAGCCCGAGCTGACACGGGCTGTGTGGATGATGCAGAACACACTCTTGTTTGCTTGCAGAAGTTCCGTAGATGTGCCTTGTTTTCATTTGTGGAGATGTAAAAAAGTTTTAGCGCTCCAGGAACCAAACCTTGTTTTCAAGATTTATTATAGCTTGCTCGTTCCTTTCAGAAATGTGAAAGACATGTTGTTGCAAAACAACCAAAATATAGTTCTTTTTATGTATTTACATCTGACATACACCATCATTTACAAAACGCTGAATTTATTTCAAAACTCTCCATGCATTAAAGTGTAAACCCTAATCTCATGCTGCTAAAAGACGCCCCAAAAGAAATAGTTGCCTTTGCCCCGAAGTAATAAAACAGTCAAATAAAATTTATTGCCAGCTCAAAATGCTACTAACACCTCATTTTCATTGCCAAACTCTGCAAATAATCTTTAATTTGTTTTCTTTTACATATGTGTGCAAGAGCTTAAAGGAAATACTTAAAAAGCTGTACGCTCTGTAGAACACTTCGCTCAGCGTGCATTAATCTTTAAATGACTGGCTCACAGAATCGTGTAAACTGGATGCTAAAGGAGGAAGCGTTTACTAGACAACTACCTGGGGAACTGGAGGATAAAAGCACCTGAGAATCTTTCTGTAATGGATATTTGTAGTTTTCTTTGCATGTGTTATGAATTAATTTTAGAATAAGACAGCTTATTAGAGGAAATGGCATGACAGCCAAGGAGCCTGTATAGCCATGTGTGAATGACTGTGCGTAAGTGGGATGCAAACCTCTCTAAGGAACAGAGCAGCCGTGAAGCCCACACTTTTAAAAACCTCGTAAGATGCAGCATCTCAAATTTTGATTAAATGTGTAGGGAATTTGCATGCTAATGGAAACGAGGATCCCTTTTTATGTATCAAGTGTTTAAGAGCAATTGCCTCCTGGCTAAATTTATTAAGCCAGAAAAATCTTGTAAAATTTCTATTGAAGATTTATTAGTCCCATTTGTTTCTTTTCTGTACAACATGAATATTAAACTCAATCCTGCAAGTTTGTCACAGGTGAAACTCACTTTCAAATTAAAGGAAATTCTGGCCCTGAGCCAAAGCCAGTTAAATACATGTACTAACTTCATGAGGTTTAGGTAGAGGTTCTTGTGTGCAGAGCTTTTTAGGATGGATCCCGGTCTGTGGAGCTTGAGTGAATAGGTTGGAGGTGTTTTCAGTGCTGTTTTTTAACATCTCTCATTTTCTTATAAGTTCCTTGATAGAAGAAATGTTTATAAACATCTACATAATCAATTGAACATAATCTGGAATCCCACCAGCTACAATTGCTCAATTATAGTTTTCCTGGGAAAGAGTCATGTCTCCTCAATTCAGTTGAATTCAAGTGTCTGGTCTGAATTAGTCATTTCAATGTCTTACTTGGCAAACAGGGAGACGGTACCTACTCGTCTCCCAGTTTATTCAAGGGCCGATGTGGCCCTTTCAGACTAACCACCAAAGTCCTGAACATCTCCATTATATTCCTTGTATCTCTTCCAGGAGAGCTGAGGAGAGAGCTCGATGCTCCACAAGCTCTGCTGGGCTGCCCACAAAGATGGATGACATTAAATAAGTCTGATGATGGGTAGCCAAAGACAGCTACGTTGGATGGAGTTAGCTAGCATGCCTTAAATCTGACTGCCTCCCAAAAGATGAGACCAAACCCTGTTTGTTTTTCTTACCTATGTGAGCAATTACCACTTGTACTCCACTTCAGGTATTGCTGAAGTGAATGGAGGAATTTGCTTTCTGTTTAGCTAACAGTTTGCTTTGCATCACAGCACACAGGCTTCTTGGGGACAGACCTGGCATCAAAGCCTAATCAAAGTCACCCCTCAAATCAAGTGTAGACAAAAAGCACCAAGAACTTTGTCTCTATTTTTGTGTCTTCTAACCTCACGCAGGACAAGCATGTGTGGAAATTAACACACAGCATCAAAAACACCTCTTGAATTTTCACTTGGTGTATTGCTGTACATAGCAAATGGGTTTGCCACCCAACCACCATGCATGCGTTGGAAACAGGTGGATATATCTGGTCCATTTTCAGGAAATTTTGAGCAGTGCAGCACCAGTGCAGTTCTAGTGAATCCATAAACAGATTCTTTCAACAGATTTAGACAGTTTTAAAGTTGTTTTTATGAAGTTTGAGTAAATGGTGGTAATTTGCTGTTTCCATTTGTAAGATAACAAGATCTGTTCATATCCATTCATGTTTCCTAGTCTTCTAGGTAAAGACTGAGAATGTGATGTGGTTCACAGTTGTATTCATTTCAAAAGTTAAGGAAAAACAAATATTGTGATGAACTGTTTCCAATAAATCATGAACATCATTTTCAAAGAAGTATAGCCATATGAAAAAATAGCCTTGAGTCATAAAGTTAATAAAGAAGTTAAGAAGGAGAGACATTGGTACGGATAAGGGCATTGAGGTATTAGAGGGGGATTCATTTGCAGCACCCTAGACTGCAGAATTATCTCTGCATGAGCAAGAAAAGCAAGACCAGGAACCACAGATAGCAACCATCATAGTAGATATGGGTGTAAATGGCATACAGGGGTTTACATTGCTCTCTGTCCAGATAATGACTGTCCAAGTATAGGGTTCTGTAAGAAGTCTGCACCTGATTTCCCAGACTGGTGATTGTTTCGTTCTCTTAGAAAGGATTTTCTTTGCTATAATATTATCTTGAGAGGTAAGTACATTGTACTTAAGAAAAGATGCATAATGATAAACCCAGAATATAAATACCAGACATTACAGTAACCATTAAATATTTTAGTGTGTTTTACTCCTATATATACTAATTGTTTTCTTTTTAATACATGGATCATGGATATGCAACATGTTACATTAAGAACATTATAGATTTCTGTAATAATTCCTTGAATACATTAAAATAATATGATTCAAAAATCTAAAAATAACTAATTCAGTTCTCAAAATGTCATTACTAGTATTTACATGATTTATTTACTTTGCATATATCAGTTTTGTCAACTTTAGCCAGTTTAGCCTTTTACTTTTACTTTACTTTAGGCTTTTTTTTTCCCCTTTTATGTTACTACTCTTTTGCTTTTGTAATGGAGTACATGGTATTGTTGAAGAATGAAAGTTTTCACTTTCTAAAAGTCAGTTCTTGATCCTGCTTTGAGAAATACAAACCATTCAATCCCATCTCTTCCTGAGAAGCTCTGTACATATATATTTTCTTGAGAGGTTTTAATGTGTCAGTGTCTCACAAATCACTAGAACAATACTTTCTGTGGGTCATAATCAAAACTCTGGCTACTGCCAACAGAAGAACCACAAATCATTTTGCACTTAGTGCCCCCTACATCCCCACACCAGTGCTGGGCTCCCTTCAACTGCTGCCCATGCCGGCCCTTCTTCCTGGGAAGTGGCAGCAGCAGGGCTTGGGCATATTTACAGCAGTTAGCATGCCCCCTCACCTGCCTTGTGCAAAAGCTCCAACAAGTAGCTTTGTCCTTCTCAAGTACTACCAGTCAAGCAATGTTTACTTGTATTCCAGAGGGCTTGGCATGCAACTGAAGGTTAATTCGCTTTCAGACAGAATATGAGTTTTGAGTCTAGCAACTATCCCTGAGCAGAGTTATGTCTGTAGAGTAACCTGGAGGCTGTTCAGGAATAGCAGTCCCTGAATCTATGGTAAGCATTTAAAAAGCACTCATCTTCTGTCATCTTCTACAGCACCTGCTTCTTGTCATTTAGGTTTCCCAACACATCTCTGAAAAGCAAGAACTTGGAATCAAATTTGCATTAGATACGCTTAAAGCTTAAAAAGCATTGGATAAAACACCTCTGATGTTGCAAGGATTTAAAAAATTCTGTGAGACAGTACACAGTATCAAACAGGACACTGAGTTTCATGCTGTGACTACTTTTTGTACCAAGTGGAGGGTTATTATTTCCTGTGTTATTTTTGATATGTTGGCATCACCACTTAGTTAACTGTCTCAAGTGTAGGTAGATAGATTATTAAGCTACTGAAGAATAAATGATAATTTATGCAGCCATAAAATCTTCTGAAGATGAGTTGTTGGTCTTATTAAAGCCTAGAAAATAAATGATCAACTTAAATTTAGATTCTGCATGTTTGGCATGAGCACAAATTCAAAACAAACTGAAATGTGGAATCTGTAACAAGCAATTTGATTGCGAGCTACACATTAACTGGATTTTGTTGTTTCCCATCTTGCACCAGGTACTGCTGGCAGCCGAGGGTAATTTCTGTGCTCCTTGAATTTGAATTAAACAAATTCTATACTCAGACATCAGTTTTACTTACATGTTAGACAATTTAGAGAATGCATAAAGGAATGCAACTACCCCTGGGGAAGGTACTCTACAGAAAATCTGAAACATTTATGAGGAGACGCACATGCATTGCCTATGAATTAGAGCATCTTTAATTTGTGCTTGAAACTGGAAGTTGAAGGGGAGCCCTCAGCAATGTGTAGCAGTGCTGTGCATGACTGAAGGGTAGTGTACATTCGCGTGCTCCAGGATCACGAGAGCACCACAAATAGGTCAGACAGCAACTGCTGATCTTAAACAATCTTCCAGTGGACATCTTTCCAACAAGTCATGCTGTTTTTCTGATGTGGAGGAAATGTGGCTGTCCTCACGGAGAGATCCAGCCGTCTGTTTGGTACAGCAGTGCACAGGGCAAGCACAGGCATCAACAGGCTGGTATTTTCCCCAGATAATAGTAATTGCTCAGCATGTGGCCAGCTTGGATTTAAAATCAATTGCAGTGAGATTAAGATGCTAATTGACTGGTGAGGAGTAAGTATTTTGAAAAACTGGTGAATTGCAGGGCAAGTCCTGAAACTGAAGTCTGCTGCTAAGAACACTGAATTGTTGACCTTCACCAGATTCATTTCTGTTCCTTGACTATTAAAAATAATCTCCCTTCCTGAAGAAGGTGAACAAGAAATGGCAGTGTTAGTGCTAAAAAAGACAGCATTATGCTATAAACAGAGATGTAGAGAACGTGTTGTCAAACACATTTTTCCTTGAAACAAAACTCTCAACAATTGAATATTTTACTTACTTGGGTGGCATGGTGAGTAAACGTACTTGGCCTTTTCATCTTTTGGGCACAAATCTTGGCTTCTGTTGAAAATGAGTTTTGGTGGTTTCATGGGAGCAGACGTCTGTCTGCATCACAAAACTGTTCACGCTGGCACCACAGCTCGCCGTAGCTTGAGTGGGGCCCAGTGAGGAGAGCAGGGGTGCTGCAGGTCAGGGCTACAGGCAGCACGGAGCATTGAAAGCTTGCCCAGGCAGCCCACACTGTCGGACTTTAGCCAGTGCTATTTACTTCGCCTTCAAGAGCATCTATTTCTCTCTGTCACTTTCCCTGTCTCTCCTCCTCACACACACTTAAAGAACAAAAACATCTTTTATAGAGTAAGCATTTTAAATAATTTTTCCAAGTCAGAAAGGCAGAGAGACTGGAAAAAATTACAGCACAAATCTCAGCTTGCAGATGAACGATTGCCTTGTCATCCTAATATCCCCCTTCCTTCCCTTAAACCTCACTGCTGAGTGGGCTCTATGCAGGGATGTTGGCTGAGCTCTGCTGGGGTAGGTCTCCAGGCAAGGATGTTCTGCTGCCCTGATCTCATCATGGCATTCCTCCTTCGTGGCAGCTCTCTGCTCTGCACGCAGCAGATAATGAATGAGTTGAAAACATTTATCTGCATGACATCTGTCTGTCCAAGATAAACTTGTTTATTTTATCTGATGTTATGTTCTGTCCTCTTCTGTTATGTGCCTGAAAGAGGTTTCTTCTGAGGAAAAGAGATCCTGTTACTCTTTCCTGGGAGGGCAGCAGAGCAAGAAAAATGTTTGCTGCCTCCAAGAACTCACTAGAAACGCAGACGATAAGGATTTGAGACTCAGAGTTGCCATCGGTGGTGACCAGATACCCGAGGTTGTTTTAATTAATCAAAATTGATGCAGAATATCTGCCTGCTGCTGGATGGAGCTCATGGTGGGCTAGCGTACCGCGCTGCAGGAAGTGCTGTGCTGTCCCACCACATGTCTCCAGCCCTGAGGTGGGTCAGCTGAGTGTGGTCTAAGTGTCCCTGTGTTGTCCTGCAGTTTGCCCTCAAGGCATATCCCGTATCCCATATATCAGTGCACATCAGTGCAGTGCAGCTGGCATGGCAAGCACACTGAGAGCCTCCTAAAGACCCCATACACTTATGAAACGGGAACTTATGTCTTGCATTACTAAGTGTTTTTACAAATGTTATCACAGGAAAAAGAAAGAAAAAATAAATAAAAATCCACACTTAAAATATTAGATACTTTGAATTTAGAGGCCCATTCATCTGCATGTGCTCTTTTTGTCACTAACAGAGTGAGAAGAACATACATCTGAAATACCAGCTTGCAAAGATATGGAGGAGAAGGTGACTGCTGATGAGACTGAGACAAAGCAGTGTGTCCTGAACAAAGAGAAAGAGCTCTGTCATACGTTTTAGAGTGTGAAGCTCTATTTCCTGTTTTGCTACGTGGGACATGGTTCTTGTAACGCACATGTTCCAGTTCACTTACCCAGCTATTGTGTTCTTCATCTGAAATACGGCCCCGTGTTACAATATATTTGGTATATGTGATTTCAAGTGAGGACTGTTTTCTGTTAGCAGAGTTTTCTTCTTCAGGAACAAGGCAGAAGGTAGCTAAAATTAAAAGTATGGAGAGAACTGGTCTTTTCAAGGAATACTTAGTTTAAGAAGTTGGGCTGAATGAAGGGCTTTCAGCTGGTCAGGAGCCAGGTCTTACAGACTCAGTAGCTTCCAAAGAACAGAAGCATCTTAAGGCTGTTGCTGAAATTTGGACTCAAAGGATGCCTGACTGTTGTTCTTCAATGCATTTAGGTATGAGAGGCTGAACATTTTTGTGCCCTTGAAAATTATTAATTTACAGGATTAAACTGAGCCAAAGCCAGTGAAAGCAGAAGCTATTCAGGTTCCCCCAGATATTTGCCAATAAACCTTAGTTATGACCTGTAATAGTCTCGGTATCCCAATCTTGTGGTGTTTGCATTTACGCTGTCAATCGTACATAAATTTTATGATGGTTTTCTGTCATGTGGTAAATACCTTGTGGAGTTAGGTGAGACCACCAAACCTTTCTGTCTGAGTCTTTGTCCAGACTTCTGAAACCTGAAAATGTCTTAAACTTTTCTCCTTCTCATAAATCAATAGCTCTGGTTCTTTTTTGTTGTCACACAAACTAGGAAGTAACTCTTCCTGGGAAGAGACTGCTCCTAAGAAAATTATGGTAAATCCATGTTACTGAAACACTTTTGGGGGCTGGGACTGTTTTTTTTTGTTCAATGCTGTGAGTGACCAGCAAAGTAACAGGATCTTTGTTCATGTTGGATTAGTCCTACTGCAATAAAAATAACAATAAGCTCTTGGATGCTTTGGCAGCAAGTATTCCCTCTGGCTAATTTTCCAGTTGTACTTACTCATCTGTTTGAAAGTAGCCAAGGGAACTGATGTCCTACAGTTTTTCAGGTCTTACAGTCAGATCTCTTTTTTGATATGTCTTGCAGGTAGCAAGTTTGATGTATCGGTGGTTTTGAATTCTATCATTGCTGCCTTGGTGCCTCAGTTTGCTCAGGAAAAAATGTGTGAAAATGGGTAACTTTATAGCAGCTCTCAGAGCATCTCAAAAGCAAATTTAGTAACATTGAAGGACTTTCTAGAAACTGTTAGCAGATTAGTATGGGTCAGAATATATGCAGTGTTTTCAAAGGAACTGGAATACTACCTATTTTCTGCTGAAAAAAATTGACATTCAGACTGCATATTGTAAAATAAAGATGAACTGAGATTGCATTTGTCAGATTATATGTTGTGAAAAACAACAGAGACTTCAAGACACATCAAGTTTTCTAGAAGAGCCTTTTGTAGGAAGGAAGGTATTCTGGTTATAGTAAGATCCTCTAGGCACAAGGCATATGAAATAAAATAGACATGTAGATTTGTAGTTGGTATGCTTTTTTACTTGAGTACAATTAAGTTGAAAAATGCATAAAATGCAAAAAAAAAACAGGTAGTCAGTAAGTGTCTGCTGAACAATGTGCTAGTTCAGATCGATGCATCAAGCAGTGTATGACTTCCAGCCAAACATCTTGTTAAATACTTGCAGGATTTCCCATAGCGGATCTTACTTTAATCAAATAATTCAATAAATTCTTTTCTAAGTACAATAGAAGGGCTGGGCTTGTGTTTACAAAGTGTTCAGTATGGAAATCCTGTATTAATTGAGGTACATTTACTTCACTTAGGACAGTGTCCACATCATAACTCTTTAAATAAAAGGCTTTTGGCTGTTGCCTGAGAGGCAATGACATCCAAAACTGGCCCGTCACGTACAGGGAATCATGAGGAAATGGCCTGAAAGATAGTGTAGTGTAGGATAGTGTAGACAGCAGCAGTATGCCTAACTACAGGAGGCAACTCTGTGAATGATTTTCTACAGTGGATATAAAATAATATAATTTATGAAAGTTTTATCCCTATGGATGCTATCAGGTGAAGAGGCTGTGTCTTTCTTAATCTATTTCCCAAATTGCGCAGGCAATGCCAGATGTTGCCTTTTTGTAATACTGCAGATTCATATAAGCTGTGCTTCAAATTATTGTCTTTCTAAGGCAGCAGCTGTGTTTTCTGTAAGTAAACATGATGTGCTTCCACCCAGCCCGGTGCAGGATCTGGAGTTTCTATTATTAACAGTAGAGCATTTAGAGTTTCACATAAAGGGTGTATAATAGGGAAATATATTATTACTCAGTGATAGTATTATTACTCAGTAATAGCTGACTAAGACTGTACTCCTTAGAGTTCCTAATTTTGCTATGCCAGTAAATGCCAGAATCAAAATAAGCCCAACACAGAAGAATTAAACACAGAATCAGCATCTCCTTCTGCAGTGAATTACATTTTCACATACAAATTACATACTCACATACAAATGTGAGATACATTTTGCTTCTATATTCTGTACAGTGAAATCTTTTTTTTTTTCCTTTTTTTACTGAATTATAATTCTGCTATAGTTGAAAGGCAATTTTGCCAGTGTATTAAATACCTGGCAAAAGAGGTGTTTTAGAACATTTTTAGGTAAATGTAGGTCAACACAAAGGAATCATACAGTTGGAAATATTTTCCAGTGTTTATGTTCAAATGTTCAGACCTGTCTGGCTCCTCTCTATTTGCAAGTGTTGGGGTTATAGGCAGTCCGGCTACATTCCACATTGATTTATATAAATATATTACAGATTATTAACCTCCAGCCAAATACCAACAAATTTAACTTTTCAGGAAGACTTGCAACGTTTCACAAAACTGATTTACTGTGTACAAGGCATCTACCTTCCATACATGCCACATTAAGAGAATCACAAAGAAAATACTATTTCTGTTTATGAGAAATGTGCTGTTGCAGTCACTAGTTTCCCATAATCATTTAGTAAATATTTGTTCATACGATGATTACAGATTAAGCACAGATAACATTTTTTTAAAAGACGTAGGGTGATGGTCTCTTCATATCCTATAACTCTAGTTCCCAAATTATTACTCACTGAAAAGATTCTTTAAGCTAAAAGGAATGTACATGCATCCCTTTTCAAAACAGGGTGGCTAATAAACAATTTTAAAGTGTCTGTCCAAAGCTTATTTAAGAAACACTTTTAAAATGGGTCCAGAACTGTAAAATGTTAAATCTGTACCATCTCATGTGAAGCATAATGTTGTCTTAAATTTTGGTTACAGTCTTCACAGATAGCTATGCCAATTCTTATCTTCCCTTGCCTTGTGAAATATTTTGATATTTAAGGTAAGAAGTAAAAACTCAGTACAAAACATTTACCTTGTCTGTTTTTCAGATGACCTATTTTACAAGAAGTGACCCCCAAGGCTTTGTGTGTGATCTGTTTTGTCTCCAGATCCTGCCTAGAAAGTCCTTAGTCCTAGGACAAAGAACAAAAATATTACTTGATAAAATTATCAGAAATCCTCCAGTTTCCACAAAGCAAGCAAGCATTTATTTTAAGAGAATAAAAGATGCATAAAATAGAACAGTGTAGCTGCTATGATGTTGACCAAAATAAGTGGTATTGTTAACAGAGTAACAAATCACTACTTTTGACTTGTTATCAATTATAGGTTCTTCAGTTTAACTGTATCTACTTTTTTTTTTCTCAATAACTGTATATATATATGTATTTAAATCTACTGTCACTTAATAAAAGTAACAATTGATTTTCTGTCTCACTTCAGAGGGAGAGGCAGTCCAATCTCAGTTTTTAAACTAACTGAATGCACACATTAGGAAAGCATGTGAGCAGGGGACAGAGGATTTCCTATCGTGATTTTGTAGAAGTGGGACTTGAAGGAGAGTAATGAAGATGATGGTCACTGGTATGACTATCATTGTGAAGCACTGAAGGATGGGCAGGCATTTGTGCAGAAGATAAAAAACAAACAAACAAACAAACAAAAAAACAGTATGGTAGAAGAAGCATAGAAGATGAGAGAAATCCTAATTAAAAAGAGAAAACAATAGAAAATAAGCTAATCAGATAGGAATGTGACATTATGAAGAGCTCTGGAAATGAGCTTGAATTTGATGTTGTGCAACAAGGTAAAATGATAAAGCAATTCCAGTAAAAGGATGATGGAAAGTGATGAAGGATTTCTTAGCTGTGGCATTTTGTACATAAAGCTTTTTTTCCAAGCTGTATCCTGACTCTGAAGGTATTCCTTGCTTCTGGAAACTTACAGTAGTCAACACAAAAATTCTGTTTCCACCAAAGAAGATTTAATTCCAAATATAGGTAAAGGTGAACATGATAGATATGTGGGAAGAAAATGAAGGTGCATGTAAGCACCATGTATCTTTTTTTTTTCTTCTCAGAAATGTTACTCATATTGGTTTTTGAAAAGCCATGTGGTTGATGCAGCATAGACTGTGGATAAATATGAAGTCATTTTCTGTGTTAACTTCAGTTGCTCCGTCAACAAAATATTTTCTTTTCATGTAATTATTTTACTTTGATGAGCTGATGATTCTTACTACTTAATCCTTTTTTAGAATCCCCACATGAAAGAGAGAGATGATATTATCAATGTATCAATAGTTAGTTGATGAATCAAGAGCTCTTTTCTCTACCTTTGGAAAGTACTTTTTTTTTTTCATTCTCTATGCTGTAAGAAATTTAAATAGACCTGTGTGAGCTGCAAGGTATGTCTGTACTGGTTCCTTATGCTTACCTCCTCTTTTCTTTGTCTTCTCTCAGATTGTTTGATGTGTGCACTGTGTCACGAACAGACAGAGAGACCAAGTTAACATTGGTGTTTGAACACGTGGACCAAGACTTGACTACTTACTTGGATAAAGTTCCAGAGCCTGGAGTGCCTACTGAAACTATAAAGGTATTTCAGAAGATGCTGCATACTTTTTCAGAAAATATAAGATAGGAAGGACATGGAGATAAATCATAAAGACCTTACTTAGGCAAACTGCATTTTAATGGTGTAGGATTTTGTATCAAAAGTGAGTAAAACCCAGCTTGGGACATGAGTTGCAATGCAGCAATCTATATTCACTAACTGAAGTATTCTCTTTGTAGAAATGTTGTACTTGTTTCTTTCTCTTTTAGATTTTTAAATCCCCTGATTCTCTCCCATTTTACTGCATTCCTACCAAATGTAGCATCTCAAATCATCAAAAATGATCTTTGCTCACAGCTATGGGCAGATCATTGCATTACTGTTTAGTCCAAGATTGCTTTAACTTTCCCTCGTAGGTGGCTGATAGAGTGCTGAATATTGTTAGAATTGATAAAATAAACTTTATGCTCCTACCCCATTCTCTTTGCTTTCTGTTTCTGCAAGACAGTCCCTCCCTTGCATGTCTCTCTGACTAGAAAGGTATCTATACATCTCAAGAGCAGGAGATGTTCACCATAGACTTGTTGGGAGGGTGCTTGAGCTCATTCTCTGCAGAGGACAGAGGAAGTGCTCAAGGAAGGGGGTAGCATGACCAGTTGTAGAAAACAGAAAGTCTCTCAGGAACTGGAAGCATGGCCATGAAGTTTTCCATCATGTCATCTCCATACTCTGCATCTGCAAGGGAGAACTTCTTCCCAAGATAGGAAGTGCTTGTATTACTGGTACTTAAACATGTATTCCAACTCCTCTTCTCTCCTGGGAATTTCACAATGAAGTGCTACATCAAGGATCATAGCTTGAAATGTTTGACAAAATGTTTAGGCCTGAAAAAAGAAGCAGAGGGATTCATGTTCCTACATTTTGATTACCTACCTAACAATTCTTTTGATTTTTCTTTTTCATGGTGAGAGCTAATTTATGCTTTCAGAGAAGGATCGCCTTGCCTTTATATAAGTACTTTCTGGAGGTATGTTGTGTCTTAGTCTGGCAAAAGTCCCGAGGGAGGAAAATATGAGAAAAGAAAACATAAAACCTATCTGAAATTTAGCTGTTTTAATATTTTTTGTTAACAGCTTCAAACTTAGGAGTTGTTTGATCTTTCTTTATAAAATGAGACAAATGAGACATAACACTGATAAAGATCTTTTCACTTGTATCAAAGTCACAAATGTATAACATCAGCCAGTTCCAGCAACTGTATTTTTTAAGCCACCGAGTGGATAATAATAAATTAAAAAAAAAAAAAAAAAAAAAAAAAACCTGATAAAACCTCAATTCAGTCCCAGCAGAAGACTGGAATGTACCTCTTGCATTTGAAGGTCTCTTTTATGTTAACGCTTCTAGGGTTCTACAGCCTCTTTGGGCTTTGATGCTACCTAAGGAATCTGTATATCAAAGTACCTAACATGGTAACAATAGCTTAAAAGGTAACTGACATCCTGTCTTACTAAATATATTAAAATAGATGGGAACTGAATGACCGAGCCTCTAAAATTTACGTGATATATGGTCCAAGTAGTGTTTCACATGAAGCGAATGGAAGAGGTGAGCACTGGATTGAAATGCTTCCAATTTTCTAAAATCCTGTTTTAAATTCACACGAGTAGATTGTAATATGTATGCACAAATATGCATTTCATGGCAGTTTTATACTTGTGAAGGAAAGTGTTGGTTTTATTTTTGAAAAGCAAGCACTATTCTGTTGTTGTGCCATTTCTAGAATTCTGTTTAGGACAGGAATAAAAAAGAGATCTAGTTAACTTAAACTGGACCTTGATACTTTACTATTTATGTACCTAATCCTGAAAATACACAGTTTATGGAGGTACTTTTGCTGATAGTCTCTGAAGATTGATGACATGAAGAAGGTTCTCAGGGCTTATTCCTAATGCATTTCTATACCTTTCTAATGATAATGTCTTTATGGATGTTTCTGGTGGAAACTGAGGCAAAGCATAGTTCTCTTGGCTGCAGGAAAATATTACCATTTTGCAGTAAATGAGCATTTAACCCAGAGAACATACATCGTTAAATGACTAATCTGACTTTTTATAGTTTGGCTTTTGAGGTTAATATGGATTTGTACTTCATTTATTTTCCAGAATTGCAGACAATTTGTGTAGAGTATTTCCCCTTACCACTAGCACAGTACAAAACAACTGCCAGTATTGTAAGACCATCTGTTAAAGTTCTGTATGTGTCAGCAGCACAGAGGTACCAAATGAGCTGAGTAAGCTCTGGATAGCTTGAGTTGAAGGATCTAATATACCTCTCTGGCACCATGGTGTAAACTCAACAGTTATTAGTGGAACTTGAAAGACATAAAATTACTATGAGAGAAGTATCAGTCCCAAAAGATCCTTTCTCTGTGAATTAACTATTACTATTACGTACTATTTGAGGGTGGGAGACTCAGCTTTTGCTGGTTTGAGGCATTCTGGGGTTTTTAGTTACTAACTGTCAAGGAATATAAGTGACAACAGTACCACTTTAAAATTTTCTTTTACGTTTATAAGATAGTAGTCAGACTGTAACAGTTCAGAGAAGGTAACCACATAGATCATTTAAACACAGCTAATTCTTTTGTCCTAATGCTGCTCAGCAATGTCTTTCCAATGTCTGCATCCATTCAGCAGGAGTCCTTCAACAGGAGTGACCCCAGGGGATATTTTAGGAACATATCCATTGGTGCCCATAGAATGATGGAAGAGGGGCAGTTCCATTTTGAGTCCTCTATAAGCATTCCCACCTATTAGTGGGAATGCTTATAGAGGAGGTAGGGCAGACTTGCTCAGCTCTCCTCCCTGTCTCCAGAAGCATGAATGCCTATTTCTGTGGCTGTAACTCCAAGTTATACATTATTCTGGAAGAAGACATTTTAAATCTTTTCAGATGAGAAACTTCCACTTTTCTATAATGGAGTGTTCATTCGGCTAGTGAGAGGGACACTGTGATCCCAAATGCTTGTGGACATGGCACTCACCTTTGAAAGAGAACTATGTTCAAGCCTTTAATCTGATTAATATGTCTATGTAAATCCTGGATTATAGTCCTGCTTCCCATATCACACCTAATTAATATTTGTTCCATATGAGATGAATCAGAATCAGCAAAGACAACACCACCCTCCTGTCCCGTCCTGTCCTGTCCTGTCCTGTCCTTTCCTGTCCTCTTCTCTCCTCTGCTCTCTTTCCTTCCTGGGATACTCTTTAATTTTAGGGCAGTTTTGTTGGAAATGGAAGGTATGAGTTCAGTTTCCTTAGGACACATCTGTTAGTCATGCATAGGTCTTTGGTAATGTTAATGCCATTAGCAGTTGAGAGAGATTTGGCTCATTAGGAAGTTTTGTTAGTTGACATAAGGCTTGTGGAAATGGGAATGACACATCTCTGCCACAGAACGGAGATCTTTTCATTTATTTTTTCAAAGGTTAACAGGCCACTAGGGCATTATGATGTGTTAGTCTTTGAGACTGAAGCATGTTTAAGCTGGATGATCACGTTTTGATACAATGCTTGCGACGCTGGTATGTGTTTTGGATCCCAAAGGATTTGGATATAGGTGTGGTTGTTAAAACCCCAGTTACATTTTTAGTATGGAAATCACAGGCATGCAAATTAATTGAAGTATTTGCAGTTCAACTTGGCATACCTAACCTACTGCAATGTATATAACAATACTGAACTTTAAATTACTATATATATATGTGATGATTTGGTATATAGTTAAGTGTTTTAGGAATGGCTTATTGGAGTTCCTTTCAGACATCTTGCCAAGGAATCAGTACTAATGAGAGAGGATAACAAACTGTTACCAAGTTTCTTTTTGATTTTAGTAGTGATCAAAGCTAACTTTGCCAGCTAATGTCATTGTAAGTAAACCAGTAGCTTGTAATAATTTTCTTATTCTTCATCAGAATTACACATGCTAACTGGGCTGTGTATGCTTTCAATCTGACAGTCAGCAAATAAGGGAACAGAACAAAGGTCTTTGGTATAGCAAGTGCATACATTATCTATTGTGGGGTGCTAGAAGACCAGGGAATGATCTACCCTCCTCTGTGGTCTAAGAATTACCATGGCATTCACCACAGCCTGGAACAGGGCAGCCTGGAACAGGGACAGAACAGGATTTAAGGTGTACCCTTTTCTCTGGTGTTTACTGATTCCTCACGCAACTGAATGGCTTTTGTGGATATTGTTTTTCTGTTTCTCCTTTGCACAGGAAGCCTAGATCTCTGTCTGATTCAGATATCCAGATATTGCTATTTAGATGCTACTTAGACCATACAGCAGTGAACCCCATTTCCTTTTGTGGATTTATCTGATAGTAGCCTATAAATCAAATTTTAAAATACTAACTCAGTCCGTTTTATGTTTTGGAACAAAAGTTGCTGTTACATCCCTGTGCACTTGCTTTAACTTACATTACCTTCTAGCAAACCAGGTGGGCTGGTCATGTCTTTGCAGGGCTCTTAGAACATTAATATGAAGATGCTACTTCTCAGAAAGCAAACCTGCATTCGGTGTTGTGAGGTGAGTCATCAGCCATCTGCCACGGTTGTACCTCCTCAGTTGATCACGTATGAGATGTGCAGCAGATGTCACACAATCATGCAATTCTGAAAACAGCACAAGGTATTCCAGGAAAACAGATTCGCCAGTGCTGACACTCTTCAGAGTGGGGCTGTGTTTAACAAGATCTAAATTAAAAGTCACTCCTTTACACGTAGCCACACTAAAAAAATAAAAAAGAGCTTACAAAAATTAATAACAAAGATACTAAGGGAAGAACTGTTCATAAATTTTTTCCCAGCAGTATTTTTGTAGAAAAGAAAAAAGCAAAGCTTAGTGAGGAATTGAGAGCCCAGAAATAATGGATCAGATCCCCAACTGATGCAGAGAGGTGTAAATCCATTAGCTTCAGTGAAACAATGGCAGCTTATGGCTGCTAAGGATCTTGTTCTTTGTGCAGTATTTTCCAACAAATTTTGTTCTGAAGCCATATTATGAATTGAAGAAGAATTGTCACTATAAATAAATGGTAAACAAAATGACTGAGCTATGTTGTTACCGTTGGTTAAATCTTTTTATTTTTTTCTCTGATATCCTACCATCAGGGGTTGGACTGCTGCATGGAAGGGTAGCAAGGGAGAGAGCAGGTGCCCTGCACAAGTGGCAGCTCTGAAGGAACTACACTTTAAAAAGAGGATGTTCTCCAAATGGCGATGGTGGTTCCCTCTCTTACAGGCACTGTTTTTTCTTGCCCATACTGCTGCTGCATGTCGGGACACAGCCACCTCTCCTTTGGTGTAGTGGCGGAGGGGGCAATGTACAGGCTGACCAAGGGGCTCTGTGGAGTCATGACGAATGAAGAGACTGCTCAGCGCAAGATGTATTGAAATTTAGTGTTATATCTGTGCACTTCCTTCACCTGGACCAACTTACTGCCACAGATTTTAATGATGGAGGAATTAAATATCTCCAAATCCCTACCACTCCCAAATTCAAATGCAAACATTTTCAAACTGATGGTAGGGTATAGTTGTTTTTTTGTAATGCTGTAGCCCAAGACTGCCCAGACCTTCGTTGCTTGCAAACTGAGAGCTCACAAAAATGTGAGGCACTCCAATAATTCTAAATCACCCTGTCCTGAGCAGAGTGATTTAAAATCATTGGAGCGCTTCACATTTTTTCAGTTGTTCCAGTTTGGAAAGCAGTCAAACAACATTGTAGCATAATGCATGAAAACAACCTGCCTGAAGTAATAATTTTAGTCTCTCGAAACAATGACACAATTACAAATCCTGTCACTGCAAAGACTTCTATCAAGGACTCTCTAAATAGACATCTCAACCTACTTTTCTTTTATGGTCCCAACTCTCAAGGCGGCAGCGTGGTCCATTGTGGCTCTAAGGGATGCATCCTCCTTTGAAGTCAGAAGGAAGCCAGGGGGCTTCCATTGTTTTCCGTAGATGGAGGGCCAGAAATCATCTTTATTCAGGAAGTCAAAGGGAATTAAGACATTGTAGAGATTCTAAATTGTGGTAAGGGATGTTACTCTGGTAGAAGAGCATTTCTAATGCAGTCATTGCAGAATTACAACATTACAGGCAGGCCCTGGAAATGAAATGTTGCTATCAGCTCATTTAATTCCTCTTGATTTTGCAGAGCTGCATATTGATGTGATGGAAAAAAAAAAAACAAAAAACAAAACAAAACAAAAAAAAAAAAAAAAAACACTTATGAATCTACTGTTCTGGATTTCCTTGAGATGCTCTTGGATTATTAGTGACATCGGGTTTTTGCTATTGGAACATCAATGTGGTAGTGACTGCTATGTGAAATGCTTTGATGACACTGAAAGAAAGAAGGGGAACACGTGGTAGGAATAATGCTCAAGCAGATGTAAAAGTGGTGCTAGGCTGCCAGGCAGCATGTCACAGACAGTGCTGTTCTGTTCAGCAGTGAGCCAATGGCAGTTCCTAGGAGCGGGGAGGATTTTCGAGATGCTTTCCTTTGTCTCATTGTGGTGGTGTGTGGTTGAAACTTGCTCTGCAAGTAAATTCTGCTTCAGTGATCAGCAGAAACGTCACTCGTGTTTTCAGAGTCCTCTTCATCAAAGATGAGATGCTACAGTTAAAGTAATTAGGGGAAAGCTGTTGCAGCTCACAGTGTGCTTAAAGCAGCAGCAGAACAATAGACTGAAATGTTCAGATTTACCCATGTTCTAGATTTTGCTTGAAAACCATATGTTACTTTTGACAAGTAATTTGAAGGTCATACTGCAGCAGATGTGCGATAGAGAGGAGACATTCAAAGAGCTGTTATTGATTCATACGGGGTAGATAGGAATCACTTTCTTAATAGTAGTTTCTGCACTAGCAGGAGATCAGGGCCTTATGTTCTGCATATGCACAAAGCTGTACCTCACCCCAAAACAAGTAGACAGCCCTGGGGAAGAGGAGACAGAATGGCACAAATTGTGATGAGATAGGTATTTGGGAAACCTGACTGACATTCTATTTACTTGTTGAACTGCAGAATCTAATTGTTGAACTCAGCTGATCTGGGACTAGCAGCATTGCTACAGGATACCTCTCCCTTCTCAGAGAACACAAGTTATTGCAGCTCAGATTCTCAGTACTAGGATATTCGCAAAGTATCTATATTTATTCATGGCAAATATACAGCTGTGGTGTAAAATAAAGATTCAGAAGATGGTCACAGGCAGTTTTTAGCTAGCAGAAGATAATATAGTAACCAAATAAATTGTTCCAAAACTCTCTTTTCCACACAAGAGAAATTTAATACTCTTGCACTAACTGCATGCCCTGCTTTTATGCCAGTGAGTAGGCAGGTTATTGTATCAAACAGTAAAAATTAAGCATGTTACTTTTGTGGCACACTGACTTACTCAAGATATGTCGTGTTCATTTCTCTTCCTCCATGACAGATATATTTAGCTTATGCCAGAAAATAAAGTCCCATACTGACAAGGATTTTTTTTCTTTTGGCCTATTTTCCCATGTAGAACTTAAAATTAGCCTTAAGAATTTTTTAATTATTTGTACACGTAGGCATATATATATAGTCGCGTAAACACATATGTGCATATGTAATTATTGTACAAGCCCCCTAATATATATACAGCAAAAAATGTTGCTATTTCAGCAACTGGGAGAAGAGGAAAAGGAAACTCAGTGATTGTCACTCTACCACGTAGGAGGTTCATGATCCAAAAATAGCCATGTGCCAGACGAGTACAAAACGAGCAACCCAGGTGCTTAGAGAAGAGTCAAAAGTGCAATACAAGAACACAGAAGGGGTGGCCCCACTCCTGTGCTTGGGAAGTAGTTTGGAGTATACCATACTTGTATGTATACACATAAAGGCATGCTGCACACACACATATGCCCACACACACACACATGTATACACACACATGTATACGAACACACATACATACACAGATACAGATATCCACATACACCTGCCAATTCCCAGAGTCTACCCCATAGGCCTCTGTTCCAGCTCACTGTCGGGTACAGCTGAGTTTCATGAGGGCTGTTGCACTAGGGAGGGAATAAAATGGCTCCCAGCTGAGACTACACCTCTCCCCCCTGCTTGTGTGGGATCAGAGACCCCTGGAGAGCCCCCATCCTACTCACCCCTGAAGGTGCTGGAACAGACACAGTTCCTCCCTCTGCTTTCCATCCTGTGGCCCTCAAGGACAAAACTGCAGAGAAGTACCAGCCACTGCTGTCAGCCAGCTGCATTCAGTTGCTGAAGTGACCAAAGCCAAAACTCCTGACACTCAAAGAACTTCTGGTGGTATCAGTTCGATGTTCTCTGTCCATGTTAATCCCATTTTCTAGTCCTTTCCTCCTTCCATCTTTTCCCTCCACCTTCATTTTTTCACCTCACGTTCACTCTGTATTTATGCTGTATAACACTTCTTTGTATTTATGCTGCATAACACTTCTTTGTTCTTTCCCTACCTCCTCATCTTTTATCTCCATCACTTTCCATTCCATTTCCCTTCTCCCCTCCTAACTGACTCTAATGCCATTAAGAAATAATATCGTGGAACTGTCACACTGTTTCTCCACCTGGGGTCTGTCTTGTCCATTTTATTTGTGAGATTTCAATGGAAGAGACTGTACGAAAACCCTTGACTGTACAGTGCCCACCATAATAGTTTGTCCTTTTTGGCTGCCCTTTACACAATACCGTGTTAAACATGAGTCATGATAATTATACCCTACACCAGCATTATTTGACTAAAATTGTGCTTGTCCCCTGTTCTGCTCACCCCCCACCAAAGCCACACTTCACACATTTACACAACTGCTTCCTTTATGTATCAGTGCTCTGTAATCAGCGTGTGGTTCATGTTACAGTTTTCTCAGGTTTCAAAGTGAAATCAAATGAGCTTTCTTCCATTTTGAGAATATCCTTCTTTTTAAGAAGTCCAGACAAAGACACACATTATTAGTAAGTTCGCAAACAGCTGCCAAAAGACAGAAAATTAAGAATGGAAACACGAGTGAAATAACAGAAAAGTTTGGTGTTTGCTCTTTTTGAGACAGCAAGGGAAAATATTTGGGGATTAAAATGATTAATTTATTTGTAGTTTTAATAAAGCAGATGTGGTTTTGTAATATTTGCCAATGTCAGTGCTCCAGAGCAGGACTATGGGTCAAATCCTTCTGTGGTGTAGCTGTTGGCTTCTTAGGGTTACTCCAGGAGTGAGTGTGGTGCAATGCTGTTAGCATCAGTTAGCAAGCAGCCTTTCATTTGTTTTCAAGTAAAGCATGAACAGTTTGCAATTAAGAAAAAGCAAATTACAAAAGCTTAAGCTTCTAGATCAAAATCTGTCCTTAATTTTTGGGCTGGAAGCCTTATCCAAAAACTCATAAACACTAGTATTTTAGGTTCTTTTTACTTCTCTGTTATTGTTACAGCCATATAGTACTACCACTTATGTCAGTATACACAAAACATCTAAAATCATATTGGAATATATACCTGAGCCTTCTGGTTCAACTTCAAAACTTAAAAGAGAAACCCCAAAGGGAGCAGAGGCTCTGCTCCAGCAAAGCACTTAAGCTTCTGCTTAATTTTATGTAAACAGATTTCTCCAGCTTCGAAGAAGTGAGGTTGAAAGGCTGCAAATTGGAGGAGCTAACAGAACAGGATCAGTTGTTATCCTTTTTTACTGACCTGATGAATTCCAAAGTTAGAGCAAAGAAGAAATGAAACTGTTGTTTCTGTAGTCTCAGATTAGTCTTAAACATGTATTTTACTTGTATTTAAATGCTTTGTCAGGTCAAGGAAGTTCCCTCAAAATGTATGTGTAAGCCAATAATCTTTGGAACCAGACTCCTGACTATTTACAAAAGTGTGTCATAGTTGGTCATCATAGTAAAATCACTCAGTAACGGAAAAGGGCTCTGCAGGATCATAGGTTTAACACAATGGCTTGCTTGTTTCTTGCTTTATTAATATCATAGCTGTTCTGACCACAGAATTTACCCCATTTGCCTTTGCAAATCTTGACCCTTGAGAATACCCATTTAAAAGAAGCTGTTTTTTACCATTCTGACCAATGCCTAAACACCGCTGCACCATATCTTTATTAATGTTGAACGGTGTCTTATATGAAAAAGGGACCATTGAAATGAGTGGGTTGATTGCAAAGAAAGTTACTACTCAGTAATTTTCACTGTTGCTAAATATGTGACTTTAAAAACAGTACCATTCAGTTTTTTAAATATTTATAAAATGTCTAATTTCTTTGATCTATGCAATAGGAAGCATTGCATTGTAACTTTAAAATGCCAGAAATAATCAAGACATGTTATCCATCTTTTAAGAGCATTTCTTTTCCAAGCCAATAAATTCAGCTGCTGAATTTTTGTCTTTTGTTTTAGGATGTGACAGTTCTGTTGCATAACTACAATTAAGGAATCTCAGAAGGCTCCAAATGTTACAATATTCTGTGAATGCAAATGCAGTCAGTTTTTGTTCAGTTTTACAGCAGGGAAGGGGCACTGGAATGGCAGTGTGTTGCCTTTTTTAACATCTAATTTATGATTCATTCTAAAATATTCTTTCATTTGGAATTAACTTCAGATATTCCTGTTCTGACAAGTAGAGTAAATATTTTAGCAAGGACTTTTTAGACAGAAATTTTGACAGTAACATACTCCTCCCTTAGTGTTACAAAGGAAATGCTTGCTATCCAAACCCCAACTCGGCATTTTAATGGAAAAGATTCCAAAAAAATACGTAGGATGTTACAAATGTAAAACGCATTTAATGAAAGAGTATGCAGATGTCTTTCATGTATTTTAAATAAAAATGTCTAATTTGAGACTTGAGAAACTCAACAGTGATCTTTGAGCCATATGCTTGTTATTACAATAGTATGTTGTGTATAACTGTCATTCAGTGAGAAACAACACAGACCAAAAAGGAAAAGACATATAAAAACATGGAGTTAAGGGAGGAGAGACCATCTTACAAAGCGTTTTTGATTATGTTTTTGCCTTCATCAGAATATATCCCTTTCTTGCTTTTTGTTTGCTCATAATTCCTACAGATGTCTCTATAGGGTTTATTGAAGACATAGGAAAAGGAGAATAGAGGCCAAGCTGCGTGGGCTATAGTGAACCAAAACTGCAAAGAGATGCATACTTGACAGAGAGTTTAAAATAAAAATAAACCACAGTTTCTTTGCTTGGTTTCTGGAGCAGAAAGTCGCAAAACAAGCAGAAAACTTTTGGTTCTTGATGAAATGGTTAGTTTAGTTTCTTCACCTCAACTGCTCTGAGTATTTCAGACTTTAACCTTCATTTCAAATAAAATAATTTAAACCTACTTCAAATTAGGCTTATGTCTCTAAAGCTGGGGCCTTGGAAAATGTTTCAGAAGTATCTTTAGCCTTATGTTTGCATTTTGTTCCCTTACAAATCTGGTGGAGGTAACCTTGATTTGCTAGTTTGTGGAGTCACGCTTTATTGTGACAGAAAACTAAGAACAGTCCTTCAGTGAAAATAACAAAGACCTACCCCATGGTGATTGATGAGAATGTTGTACAAGTGAAATGAGCTGGAAAGTCATCATCTTGTCTTTTCCTTTGCCACAGGAAAGGCATAACAGAGAGATTTCTTTTCTTCTGGTCCTGATAAGGTGTCTAACGAAGCATAAGGAGAGGTTACACAGCATGGAAATGTGTTACACCCAGCTGCTCACTAGCTTGCAAAGCTGCAGTAAATAATACAGTTGCTATTTAATAAACAAAAGAAAACAGAAGTCCTTTGATAGTGATCTCTAGCCTCTCTCATTTGTTCTTCTAAAGACACAGTTTGCTTCTTCTTAATTGACTGTATTTTGGAATAACATGGAGTTTGATATTGTATTGTATGATTTGTAATGTTTTCTTTGTTGATAGGGAAAAAAAAAGACATCTTTCTAGGGCTTGATTCAGCAAAGTGTATGTGTGTGTGCTTCAGGTTGTCGTAGCTAGCTTTATTCTCATAGCTTTTCCGCGAATGGTCACAGTGAAGATACACAAGATGTGTAGTTTTCTTTTCCAAAATAGCTTATGTAATCAATAGCATACTTTTTTTTTGCTTATCACAAGTTACTGTTTGGAGATGCATTTGTCACAAGCTGCATTTGTCACATGCATCCTTTGTGACATTTTGCTTTTAAATGTCACATCCATGCTTCATGGATGCAATTTGTTCCATTGATAAGCTCTTTTCACAAGTTAACTTCTACCGTAACTTTAGCTCTTTACGAAAAATCTCTTTGCTTAGAGTTTATTCTGTTTAGCATTTGGAGAGGATATTGTGCCTGTGAAACATTGGACTCAATCTTATCCCCTCCCAAGAAGACTGCTGACTCATGTTGCACATTTCTTCCCCTTCCCCAGTCATAGAGCGGCCTGGGTTGGAAGGGACCTCAAAGATCACCTAGTTCCAACCCCCTGTCATGGGCAAGGATGCCACCCACTAGATCAGGTTGCTCAGGGCCTCAAACTTCACCCTTACCCCCAAAACAGAGCCAGTTGCTGTCTGTTGTGCTAACATTATGAAGTAGGCTCATTGCTCTTTATGTCACCAGAGATGGAGATGCCTCTTTTTTTAAGAACCAGTCAAGTGTTCAAAAGAAAACAAGGCCAGGTTTACACTAATTTACGCTAATGTAAATCAGTGTCAGTCTTTCTCAGAACTGGACGGGCTATGGCCCATGCCATCTTGGAGAGACTCAGCAGATGTGTAGAACCATATCCCACCACTGCAACCACTCCTGGGAGCATCAGCCTACCTTTTAGAAACAAAGACATGCTTTAGCAAACACCCCAGCCACATCACTGCTGTTTACCATTTGCTGTATCTGCAATCCAGCAATGAGCTGCAGAGGCATGCTAATAACTGGCATCTGCTGAAATACCTTGCTTTCTAATCACCTGTCCATGGGAGGCAGCAACCCAAAGAGATGAAGTAGGACCACAAAGCCTGAAAGTGAGTGTAGGAGAAGAAATGGCTGAGTAAAAGGGGGTGCAGTGAAGGCATGAAGAGAAGGGTCAGAACAGGGGCTGGGGCAGGAAAGAGCAACTAGGTGAATAAAGGGAGGAAAGAATTAATCAAGAAAAAGTTAGGAAGTCAGAAAAGAAAGGAGGTGGTAATAGACCCTGTAAGTGGAAGCAGACAGCCATTCCCCTCTTCTGGTGCTATGGGAAGCTACGCATGCTTTTGGTGAAAACAAAAGGCTTTGTGCACTTGCTTGACTCCTCTTGAAAAATCTCTTCTCTGTACTTTGTCTGTAGGATAAAGTGCCTGCCTGTCCCCCTTGTAAACATGTTGGTTCAAGAGCTATTGATTTTTTAATTTAGTGTTAATACAATTGCAAATTAATTGCTTTTGTAAATACAGAGAACAACTCAAGTGGCTGAGTGCTCCCAAGAAACAATTCTGTTTTTCACTATATTTGACTGAGGTGTGGTAAGGCGTCAGTCAGATCCTCATCCTGAAGAATATTTTGACAGCTCATAAAATGCTGTAACACTATTGCAGCTCTGTATGTACAATTCTTAGTTTGGGGCTCCTCATTAAGCTGGTTCCACTGTCTCCTTTCAGCTCTTCCTTGAAGACCAGTTCCACCCATAACTTAAATCCAAGAAATCTTTTATTTTCTGTACATCTTTGGTTTTCTTGAAAGCTATTACACCTTTATAACTGAAAGCAAATTCTACATATTTGGATTCTTTTTGGAGTACTTAACAAACATTAACCAGTTAATCTTTGCAACACTCATGAAGTAGTTAACCATTATCCCTGAATTTATAATATGGAGCAACAGAGGAAGCAAAGTTAAATGAACTGTTGGGACTAGCAGTCAGTAATTGAACCCCGTGTTGAGCCATTGTGCAGCACTGAAGAGCATCATGATACTTCAGCCATGTGAGTGCATTAGAAGCAAAAAAATAAAAAATAAAAAAAAAAAAAAATTGAAAAGTGGGTTTTTAAAAATGCACAACTCACCTTTATTTATATTTCGTGTTTGTCCTGAAGAGTTTAGGAAGGGATTGTCTTCTTGATTTCTTCTCTGTTAACATCTTTTGTAAAAATCTTTAACTGTTTATTATAAGAGCATCTAACTCTAGGCGATTTGCTGTATTTCAGTGTCTGGTGTCATGTTGGGACTTCTGTCTTAAACATCATCTACAAGTTTCTGAAGGTCCTCTTGATTCTATTAGGTGTGGGAGAATGGAAATACGGAAATACTAAAAAGCAGAGGTGCCAGTACAGCTGTTTGAAAACTGGTTGATGTGTGTGCCTTCACCGGGCTTTGGACGAGCCTAATATGAGTCCATTTTCTTTTTCAGCTTTAAAGTACCAAGAATTACTATGCTGGATTTCTAGACTTTTTGATGATGTTAGCAATCAAATCAATTAGGTTCAAAGTCCAAACTCTGAAGTAACCCCAATTCCTAATTCACAAAATTGATTCAACTATTCTGCCAGCCTGTTTTACAGTGCCTTGAGATATTAAATATCTTTATATACCACAAAATACCTTTCTTTACATATGAGGAAATGGAGCAGACCTCTGTTATATTAAGTTTAAAGAAGTTTTCTGTTAAACAGAAAATGCAGGACTGGATTTATATAATTGAAGGAGCCATGGGAATTAGGTGCTCAAGGTCTATATATTCTAAATGTTTGGATTTTTAATTTTTAATCCTGCGGGATCTTATTAACCATTTTTTCCTTAGTTAAAAAAAAATAAAATAGAATTCTTGTTGTCTTGCAGGTGTTTTGTAGAGAACATGTGCATTTTTAATTGATTTTTTTTTCTTTTTTTTTTTTTTTTTTAAGAGATAGAGAAATTAAAGAAAGAGTCTTGGTCCTTTTGTGTCTAGCCAAGGATTTGTTGGTTTTCATAAAAGTCTTGGCTGAAATGTTCAAAGTTGCCTTGGGTGTTGGAGATCTGGTCATCCAAATCCCCAGGGATACTTCTAAAGTCCCGGCCTTTGTTGTTATGTATCAGTGTATAAACAAATCTCAGCCTTCTTGATGGCACACGGCAGACAAATCCAATGAGAATTTCTGCAGAAATGTCAGCAATGTTGCCAAGGTGTTGATAGACTAGTAGGGAGAGTAGTCTGTCATAAATCTCTATGTATTTACATAATTTGAATGCTCCTCTGGACTTGAATCCATGTGGTCTAAGCTGTTTGCACTTGTTTTTAAGCATGCTAAGATGCTAGTCTTTGTTCTGAGGCTAGCCGTTGTTGTGCTCAGGTGATAATGTAGGACAGTCATCTCCCAGGGCCTTCCACGTTATCTCTGGTGTTAGTTTAAGTTAGCAGTCCTCAGAAGATAGATTTACAGATTTACTCTTCTAGCATACTTCACCTCCTGAGTCCAAAGCTGTTTGTAAAGCATTTTTCTTGATGTATGTGCACAGCATTGTTTCAGCTTTCTAATCACTGACCAGCTGGCTTGTTAGTGAATAGAGCTGTGGGCCCCCTGCCATATTTCATGTGAGGTCTTGGCTGGGTGGCCAAGCAGGCAGCCTGCAGCCAGTGTCAAAGCAATTCAAGAGGTATTGGCACAGCAGTGTCCCCATTAATTTCTGCTTGTCACATGCTGTCATGCAAGTTACACCAGAGAGGAAATGACCGTTAAAAAAAAAAAAAAAAAAAAAAAAAAAAAAGTATGCTTGTGGCACTTGGTCCCCTCCAGACGTTATCCCTGAGGTTAAACAAGTGGATACAATTAGCTGCTATCCACAGACAGCTGCAGGGAAGGAGAAGCCGAGATCTGGGCCCCACAGCAACGTGTCTTTCCTGTTAGCGAGGAGTGTCAACTGTCAACATATGTCATATTTTTAACCCTTCCCGGAGTCTGAGTAGATTAAAAAGAGCTATTATGGCCAACAGCATCACAAAGGTGCTGGTAAATAGCTGTAGCACTGACTGAGCAGCATGCTCCTCCAAGGAAGGGGTCTTGTTTGTTGGTATATTCCTTGTGAGGACAGGTGTGGAGGAGAATCGGCTCATCCATGGTTGATAATTTATTGTCTGTAGACTCTGGCAGAAAGAGAGACAGTGATTTCTGTGCGACTCCTCCCAGAAGCATAATGAAGTTGTTGAAAGCTTTCCGAACTTTCTGGGTAGACTAATTTCTCTGATTACATCAGGAGAGCTTTCAGAAAGATTGCCACAAGTGACAATGCACTTAGGATGTCCCAAAATACAGCTTGGGAAAGCAGAAGCAAAGTCTGCAAAGAGCAAATGGCAATGTCCCAAGATGAGATAAGTATATACTAAGCATATTAGAAGCAATCAAAAATCTTGTTTAAAAACTCAAAGCATTAAATTCTACTGAGAAGTGATAAAGAGAGGAGAGTACATACAGTGTTCCAGATAGATTGACTTCAGCCAACTGAAAGTCTGCTATTTAGCCCAGAAAGAATAGTCTCATAGCATCTGTTGCAAGAAAAGCTGGCTTTTCTTGTTGAAAGTAGCTGAAATGATATGAAAGGTGTTCTCCAAAATTCAAACTGCAGTTCTGCCTGAGCTATGCAGCTTGTTCTAGTGTAGCACTTAGATACTAAATTTTGACTGAGGTCAGTCCCCAAATGTGCCAGAAGAGTCAGAACTAACACACACAAACTGCAGATGCTATTTCAAGTCATTTGTATTGGGCTTACCAATCAGGTGAGCCAGTAAAGAGTTTGGGGAATTTCTTGGTTTATTTTGGTTCTCATCTCTTTTTCAGATGTTCTAAGGAATAAAAGAACAGAGTGGGTAAGAACTGTCAGATCATGATGCACTGTGAAATATTACTGTATCCAATATAGTGTTATGAAAAGCTTCTAATAAAGTAATAATGTTAAAAGAAATTTCCCAGAAAACATCTGGGGATGTACAAAATTGTGATGATATCACCCAGAGACATGGGGGAAAACTTCTATTTGTTTACTTACCTAGACTCTGATCTATAAAGTCTGTTGAGCTGTGACTTTTATTCATCTTTCTACTGGATGCAAAGAGTAGAAAGTTTTGAACAGTAAAAAAAGTTATTAATCATAAAAATACATTCACCTGCTGTAAAAAAAATAATGTCCAAGACAGATCTTGGTAATAGTGTCACATTTGCCCATTTCTATCAAATCAATAAACCAAAATTCCTCTCTGTTCTCATATAATTTGGATGTATTTTCTCTTTAAAATACCAGTATCCAAATAGGAAACGTGTGTCTCATTTGCATGCCTGGTAGTTTCACCTTGATGGGAATTTTTGGTACACTGAATCACTGAGAGTAAGTAGGCCAAAAATTATGTAGGTTTCCTTTTAGTCCTGCAAGTTCTTCTAATCAAGTATGAATAATAGTAGCTGATAAATTAAAGCTTGAAAGATCTGTATTGCAAACTGACTTCTCAGGTGTTGAGCTATAAAATGAAAAAATGAAGTGGAAAGGCTTATAGCCACTAAAATTAATTTTGTTCTGTCTGAAATGAAATGCGTCCATATGTGTGTATATATACATGCGTGTGTATATATACATATATGTATCCCACAGATGTTAAGTACAAATTCCATATATTGAATTTTGTTTTTAGTTCACAACTACTGAGATCAGTATGCAAATTTGGCAGTATTAAAATACAGATAAAACAGACTTATTAAAATTGACATTTTTAAAGTCCCGTAAAATAAAATCCAGGCCTCCATTTTAAGGGAAGCCTCCAATGGGATTATACAAAACGCTAAACTGCGTTCAGGATGAGTATCCCAACACCTGCATGCATGTAGACAGATGTATATTTTTATGAGTGGGCATGTCTGCAGGGTTCATCATAAAAATTTTGTAATCCAGAAGTACTTGTTTGAACTGGGCTTTCTTCCTTATAGAAATAGTCTAAAATAGATTAGAAAGAGATATTATCAGTATATATTTTAAATGTCTGTTAATCAAATCTGTTTTAAAGTATCTTTGATATGATTAAGATAATGTTACAATTGAAAAATAATTAAGCAAATATTTACTTCATATTTTAAAATAAATTTAACTGTGATTTAATTTTCAACAAATTGTTTCCTTCTAGGGTAGCAGTGTATTAAACACCAACAATTAGATCAATTCGTTGCATGAGCTTAGCAGGTATTAGTTCCCTTTTGCTATTCATACACTAAATGAATTTGATGTATTTTTCTTTCTGCACAGCATTTTATTCTATGAACAGAAAATGAACATTTTATCTTGTACAGTAGTTGAATAAGACTAAATGAACAGGTCATTTGGATTTATTTGTCTCTCTGACAATGAACATACTAAAATTGAATATGCTTTGAAGTTCACAGTCTCTTAGTACTATCTAGTTAATTGGCAGGAATATCACAGTAGTCTTGTCTTCTGAGGGGAGACCTTTCCTATGTGAGTACTTCTATGGAAAGCAACAGGACTTCTCGGAGATAAAGTGTAACCCAGCCTAAGGAAAAGTAGGAGATCCATACCTTTGGTTATAAATATTAAGATGATTCATGGATGACTCTTGAGAGTCAATAATGTGGTTGGGTGAAGGCAAAGAGCTTAGCCTCCTCCTCCCCTTTCTGAATGCCCGGCAGGAAGACTGATCAGACTAGTTTTCTCCTGAGAGGAGAGAAAGGGAAAGGGCACAAAGGCAGGGATCTGTGTCCCAGCCACTGCACCAGCTGCATGGAGAAGAGCATCCTGCAGCCCCACAGGCCATGACAAATTGCTTCACTGCCCCCACCATTGCAGTCACAGTGTTCTAGGTAGGCTAGTGTGATGGGTTGCCACACCAGAGTAAGGACAAGATTTGAAAAAGAAAATCACTGCATTTAACAGGGAGTCACTAAATTATTACTAATGCCTTTGGGATTCAGTGTAACAACATTAATCATGTCTTTTTGCTATTCATGTATCTGTACTGTGTAATTCCTCAGGAATGCCATTGTTTTTTTGGCATTAATTAATGTTGACTGTTTGTTACAAAGTATAACCATAGAAGTGCTGTGATTGTTCAGCTTCAAAAATAGGCCCCAGAGAATGTGAGAACTCTTTAAACTTTCATTCCAGCATGTTTAAAAAACATCCTTTAAAATGAAAGCAATTTGATGGTTGGGGGTTCTGTATAATCCTGTACTATACAAAGGAGGCCTCATCCTGCTGCTCTTCTGCTCAGAGAAGGTTTTGCAGTTCAGTGAGAAGTATTGAGCCTTTTCATCAGACTAGCCTGGCTGATTCATTACACTTTGCTGTCTAAAACTCGTCCCCTTTGTTTACACTCGCAGTTGTCTCTTACGCAAACACTCCTACAGGAAATGTTCAGGATGAGTATCCCAACACCTGCCGTCCAAAATGGGGACATTCCATTCTGCTCTGCAAAAATACAAAAATGAGATACAAATAAATAGAATCTCTGGAGGAAAGATGCAGGTTGTTGTGCAGGTGCGTGTGATACTCTGCAGAGAAACAGAAGAACTGTTAGGAGATTCCAAGGGATTGCGGTGTTTTAGGAAATGTTAGCACAGAAATTGCACAGGAAAATGAAAATAGGCTGGGAAAAAAAAAAAAAAAAAAATGACTGTGCTTTTTAGGGTCTGTCTAGTTGACAAGATCTCTACCATGTTGCTCTTTTTTGGTAGTATGGGTAAATATGCTTATGGGCTTCCACAGACTTACTTTCTCTGATCTTGGGAACTCAAGTTGCTATGTCTAAGATTAATCTGGATAAATGTTTTTTCTTTCTTTACATACTAGTCAACAAGGAGGAAATGTGATCGTCACATAATGAGTAGCCATTCACATCTGTACGTTACCTATGCATGTGTTCTCTGAAGACATACTATTGATGTTTTCCGTCAGTTGCATAGCCCTGTGTCCCCCTTTACAAAGACAAAATCTAGCATCTATATCTTCACCACTGTGGTGGGTTAGCCTTGGCCAGCAGCCCAACTCCCAGCCAGCCTCTCACTACTCCCCCCCAGCCTCAGTGCGATGAGAGCATAAAAGAAAAAAGAAGAGCAGGAATGAGAAAACTTGTGGGCTGAGATGAGACAGGGAGATTGCTTACCAGTTGCCATCATGGGCAAAACAGACTTGCTTTGGTTTTAGTTTAATGCTGATTAAAATAAGTATTTAACCACTAATTCAGGTAGTGGGAAACAAAAAGGCAAACATTAAAACAACACTGTAAAACAGCACCTTCCCTCACCTGTTGCCAGGTCCCACACCACCCCTGACACCTCTCCTGCCCCGAGTGCTGCAGCAGGGTGAGATGTAGGGGCTTGCGGTCAGTCCCTAACAGCTTCTTCTTCTGCTCCTTCCTCCTTTTCACCTCCTTTCACCTCCCTCCTCACACATTTCACCTGCTCCAGCATGGGCCCTCTCCATGGGCCACATTTCCTTCAGGAATATCTACCTGCTCCAACACAGGTCCTCCAAGAGCTGCTGCTGTGCCATGGAGCACCTCCTCCTCTTCCTCTCACTTTGGTGTTCCCTCTGTTGTTCTTCACTCTTTTGTTCCCTCCTCCTCTCTCCCCCCAGTCCTTTCTGCCCTGTTTTAAATACATTTTCCCAGAGACACCCCTAGAGTGGCTGAGGGGCTCAGTGGAGCCCTGTGGTGAGGCCAGTGGAGCTGGCTGCATCCAGCATGAGGCAGCCCCTGGCCTCTCCTCACAGAGGCCACCTCCTGCTACTTTGACACTTGCACCCAAAACAACTATGCACTTTTAGTTTCCTTTGAGTAGGTACTTGAATTATTTGCTCAACAGCTATGCCATCATCCTCATTTGGTTTAGACAGACAGAGCAAGGGCATCTCATGCAATTTAAGACAAAAGGTACTTAAGCTGAGAGCTGTCAGCTATAAATTCTTGCATGTTAGAGCCTTTTTTTCAGCAAGGAACCCACAAAGAGGATTAATATGTAGCAAGTTAAATGGACCCAGCTTAAAAAAGCTGCAAACCCAAAAAGTGATGAAGATCCAGCAAAAAGGCAAACAGCTTCTAAAAGCCAGTCTTCCAAAGGACACAGTCTGCTCCAGACTTAGGGATTTATTTCCTTTTTTACCCCACATCAGTGCTCCAGATCTGTAGTTGCCACTGTACCTTTGACTGTGTGCTTTAGCCCAAACAGCATTTCGGGTGCTGCAGGTTGTGTGTTATAGAGTTTGTCTGTGAGAATTTCCTTACTACTCCCTGTGGTATATTTGGCCTAATAATGAACAGAGATAAGTATTATTTTGTTGTATGAGTTCCCTGGAGACTCAGTCTGGCCTTGCACAACAAGTTAACACAGGCAAGTGACACATATTATTACCTGGACATCAAGATGGTGTGATTCTTAAAGGATCAGAGTGGTGTCTTGGAAACCAGTGGGTTGGAAGGGATTTACAGATCAGATGACACAGAAAGCATAAGATCAAGAGAGGATAGGACAAGGAGGGGGCAAAGTCTCTAGGAGATCAAGGCTCCCTGCTCCTCTGGCCCATGAGGCAGGACAGGAAAGCCACGAAGACCACTTCTGGAAGAGGCAGCAGCAGCAGCTGCTCAGCCTAACCCAGACCTGTTCCCACCCTCATTAGCACCAGGTGCTGACTGACCATAAATACACCTATTTCTCTGTATTATAGAGACATAATATGGCACTACTTGCAAAATTCATTGTAATTTAGTCCTAATATTCAATACATATCAGACTGAGGAATGCCATCACCAATGCCATGCATGATGGAACATGCAAAAGACACTGTATTTCTATTACAAATTTTTCTTCTGTTTCCATTATGAAGTTTTTACAAAATTGAAGCTACATTTTTGCCTTTAAGTAAAGTGTGTATGTTCATTGCATCCCAAAATAGCTCAGTTTTCAACTGAGTTACAGATAAATGTTTTAGGTTTGTTCATAGACAGCATGGAAAATGCAGCCTGAAATGGGAAAAAAACATTTTAAGGCCATGATTATCTGAAAGCAATCACAGTGCAATAATGTATGTATCTTCAACTCAGGCAATGGCCATTGGATGGTTTGTGATATTCTAATTCTGGTAGAAATCTCTAATCTGAAATAACAGAAATTATTCTCTGTTTGCAAATGTACATCATCCAAAGAATATCTGACAGAAGTTAGAGCATGACTCATTAGAGCTTGGTCCTCAAATCTGCTAAGGAATGCATCTTCTTGTTTTTCAAGTAGAATTACCATTTTTCAATTAACATTTGACATATGATTTGATCTTTAGTTCCAAAGTATGGTATGCCTAGGTACCAGAGAAAGTTTTTCAAACATTCAGACAATCAACAGTAGACTTTTAACAGACTAATCCTTGAAGCATGTGAAGACTCTCTTATTGTTTCTAGATTTTGGTAATTGGGATAATGCTGGATAATCATCACCAATAAAAAATTGATGTGTTCCCATCAAATTAGTGGAATTATCCTGATTTATTTAGGTAATAATATGTCTTGTGTGTGTTTACAGCCTTTATCCAATAGGCTAGCAAAGGTTAGTATCTTGTGAAGTTAGTTACAGTGTCAAAGAAAACACATAGCCAAGACTGAGTTAGATATTTCTTGCAGGTAGTTGACTAAGAGTATGAAGTAATTTCCAAACCTGAGGCCTAATGGATTCTAAACTAAGTTTATGGACAGCACAAAGTTAATGATTCATTATGGATAAAAAAGATTTTCCCTTTTGTTCATACTTTGTTAATACTCTTTTTAATAAATAATTTGTGCAAAGAAATATCAAATTCTGAGCTGCACAATTTGATATTATGCTTTTAAAGCACATAATAATTAGACTTTCTTGTGTGATTTTTTTTTTCTGTTCTTAGACAGCTGAGAATTTACTAACAGAAGAATAATGAATTGCAAATAGCAAATGGTCTTTTTACACCAAAATGCCCTTCTTTGCACATGTGAATCTTTGGGCTGGTCCTCTATGATAGTTGTGAAATGAAATTTGTTCATAAGTGTAATATTGAGTAACAAGGGATAGCAAAAGAGCATAATCAACTATCCAGAATGAGTTTCCATTTTCAAATAGCTTTCTTTTTCCACATGCCTGGATGAAGATTCTGAATTTAGAAACTGAACACATTGCTTGCAACTTGCAACTAGCAGAGCAGAACTGCATCCACTGAGCTTGAGGAGAAAATATGAAACAAAAAGAGCATGAGTCGCAGGAAAAAAAAGTCTTGATATGTTTGGTAACTGCAGGAATGAGTTTACATTCTTGACAAATGAATAAGATGAAGAAATGGCTCAAAAAAGGGACTTGCCAGGGACTAATGACTAATCCTTAAGTTCTTTTTTTTTTTTTTTTTTTTTCTTTTTTTTTTTTTCTGGTAATATGTCTACCTAGAATAAAATAATTAGACTCAAATTCATTATGTACATACTTAAGATAACCACATGCTGAAATATCCTTAGCATGTTCAGTACCTCTTCAAGACCGATCCAAAGACTGTGGGATTTAATTAAAATTAAAATAGAACAGTATGACCTGATATAAGATGGATTAATTCTACCGATGCCTAAAACCTGTATGTCTGTAGTCCTAGCTCTTCCACATATTTCTGAATTGCAAAGGGAATTCATATGAATTTGAGAGGATTCAATAACTATTGTGTATTTGTTTTAGACAGCCAAATCCTATTATGCTAGTTATCAAAATGATCAGATTTCTGTTTTATCTGGGGAAGCCAAGGGAGCAAAAGGCATCAGACAGCAGGGAATAGAGAGCTGAGTTTACCACCATCCTTCAGAGGTGATAATAATTAATTAAATGTTGTTACAGCTTCCATAGTTTCATGGTCGTATCTCCATTATCTGGATCTTCAAATCAAAACTCATCTCTTTATCAACAGTCTACTGTTACAATGTTTGGCCGAAAGAGTTGTAGGTTGTATATAGAAATGGTTGTGTTTTATCAGAGGTCAGATTAGAGCTTTTGGCTTTAATATTTATGCATTTTATAACACTTTCTGTAGAGATGATCAGGAAACATTACATGAAAGTAATAATTTTGTATTAAATTATATAGCAATGTCAAAGTATATCTTAAAAGTAAATCCAGCTAAAGAAATATTATGAAGTTGTGTATTCTGAGTTTTTTTTAAATCCATTTGCAGATAGCATTCCTTTTAATAGTGTATTTTGAGTATTTTCTTGAAAAAAATGTCAAGGTTTTTTCTGTTCCTATGTTATGGTCATTAGAGGAATCCATAGAAAGAACAAAAGTGCTGACTTCACCCTTTTCTCATGTTTCATGCCATCCACCTCTTCAAAATAATTTTGATTGCTAATAACAGGATTGGCAGACACCCTACTGCGTGGCTCATGGAAAGCACATATGTCACCAGTAAACACAGGACTGAGTTTCATGAACTCAAGTCAAGTGCACAAGGAAAATAAACATTTTCTTTATCCCTTTTGTTTTTTATTTCTTGCAACATCCCCTTGTAACTGTCTGGTTTGCAAATACAATTTTCAAGTTGATAGTATCCTTCTAATTTGGAATTCTGGGGATTTCTAGTATTTAGCTTTGAGTCTGTTGGTTCATTCCTTTCACGTTACTAAGATTAATGTGAAATCACGAGTACAGATTGAATAGTTCCTTCAGCTGTGGAAATGTGATAAAAAATTGCATCACTATAGTATAATAGAAAGCCAAATGAGAATAGTTACTTATGATTATTACACTGATTTAGTGCTAAACTTTGATCCTACATTCTATAGAGCAGGTTTTACCAAGTGAACTTTATCCCCTCTATAACATTAAATTCTGACAAAACTGCCATTTAATTAGCTTTTCGGTTTGAAACAGATCCTGTGCCTATTGAAGTGAATGATAAGATTTCACTTCACTGGGGCAGGACAAAGCAGACACTTGTTAGATACAAAAACCATAAGCTGCAATGTATTTTTCTTACTTGGACAGCATTCTTCCAAAGTTGTCCTGGGTTTTACAGACATGCTTTTGCTATTTAATTGTGTTGACTGGCCTTTATACTTCTATCGATGACCCTCAACTAATTCAACTAGAAACAATACATTAACTTGATAAATACACCTGTTCAAGTCAATTGGTTCTAGCAACATCCTGTGTGTTTTATATGAATAGGTGGTTTTATCTTCTGTGTACATATTCAGGTCAATACTTACTTAAATTAGTTTTGCAGATTATGGCAGGGAGTTTACTTGTTTGCCTTGTCTTGATAATTGCATATTGATTTCTTACTTATATTTAGGATATGATGCTCCAGCTGTTTCGGGGACTGGATTTTCTGCATTCACATCGTGTAGTACATCGGGACCTGAAACCCCAAAATATCCTTGTAACCAGCAGTGGGCAGATAAAGTTAGCTGACTTTGGCCTTGCACGAATCTACAGTTTTCAGATGGCTCTTACCTCAGTGGTAAGTTTCTGGAGGCTTTTGTTTTTCTTTTAATGCAGCAGTATGCCTTAGTCTCTGTGGTCCTATATTATAACTCTACTTCTAAAACTATCTCTTCTAAGTTACCTGAGTCTGTAAAAACTATTGCTTTCCAACCTGGACTGACGTTGTTGTGGTTACTTTGTAAAAGTAATCGATTACTGATTACTAGTTCTAAATTAAATCATGACTGATTACTGAAGGGTAGGTATGCACTAGTTTTCTGAAATCCATAGTTTTCTGGGTCTCGCTTCTATTGGTGTTGGCTGGTTTTGCACATTAAACTGTACATGGAAGGTGAAAAGTTAGCTATTTTATTTGCTAATGCTCAGGTATTCTTGCCTGAAAAAATATACAGATACTTTTGAAAATGCCACACTGTCATGCCTCTGATTTTCCACCTCTGTGATTATGGATTCAATGCTTGGTCCCATATGTTAGCAAATGATTACTAAAGAACTGTGCCTGGAGGCAGCTCAACTGGACCTGGCAGCCAAAATCACAGCCACTCCCCAAGCCAGCTGTTAAAGAGCACCTCCAGTATCTCTAGGTCCCTGACACTGTTGCCTCTCTCCCAGGAGCTCTGCAGGTTGTCCTTGGCTCAGACCAGAGTTCAATCCCAGAAGGTCTGGCCCTCTCCTGCATTAATGCTGGTAGGAAAGCTCTGCCAGCTCCTTGCTTTTTGACCCCTTTTCCACACTTATTAGCCCTACCTCCGAAATCAGCTGCTGTTATCTTGGCACAGTACATCTGAGGTGTATTGAAGAGTAACAGTGCTGCACACATGTTGGATGTTGTTTTTGTTACTTGGTCATTATTATTTTTCTTTCCATTTTCTGTTCTGAGTATCAAAACTGCCATGGAAGTATCACTTATGCTAAAGACAGGAAAGGAAGTACTGCTGAGAAAGGAAACTGAAAGGAGTCCACTTTGCATTTTACATTGTACCGTAGAAATTAGCCTGGCTCACATTGGTAAAAAGCAATCCATTATTATTATTAGTTACTGTAAGAGTCTCATCACTGCTCTGTGAAGTAACAATGACATCCTGGGTTCTGGCTTCAGCGTGACTGAAGGAAGGAAGCAACAGAAAACAGTATCAACATCTTGCTAAACACAGGAAAGTATTCTCTTCACACAAAGCATATGTAAACCTGTGTTTCAGGGTTGGGTTTTTCATTGCCTGTAGGATGTAGCCTAATCCAAAGCTGAAAGAATCTCTCAGCTGAGGTCAGTGAAGATTGATCCTGTTGTAACTCAAAACAGACCTTTGAGGAAAAGGAGAGAAGCATTGTTCCTGAGTTGCTGTAATTTTTCATTTCCTGGTAGTCAGTCAGAAGCAGTAACAGCTTCAATGATTATTTCTATTGATCCATAGAATTATTTAATCTAAAACTGTGGTATTCTCTAAGGCTGCCAGCAGGGTGTTTTGGAACAGGTCTGGATAAGATGAGGAAAGAGCATCTACAAAACTGTGGAGAGGTTTGTCCATGATCATATAGCCTGCATAGGACCAAAGGTGTGTCAAAAGACCCAGAAATACAGTGCTGATACATACTGATATATTTACTAAGGCAAAACCAGGCTAAGGCCAGCTTGTATGAGAACACTGCCAGAATTCCTATGTGAAAGATGCACACATGCTCAAGTACCTAACACTTGAGAGATAGAAATGGTGTTTCAAAACCCACTCACTAGCACCCTTAGCACTGCTTTGAACAAGAATTCTTTGGGCTGAGGTCGTCCACATGCAAGTTAGCACTGTTACCACAATCACGCAGTTGTCATTGCGGCTATGCTAAAGAGTATTAAAATTGTTCAACCACCAAGGCCAACTAAAGTGTATGGATGTAGGCCCGGATAATGGCTTTCACACCTAGAACTTACTCTAGTATTATTTTCTTATTTAAAAATAAAAGCTATGAGCAAAATCAGTGTGCCGATACAATTTTCATGTTGACAGCAGGCCTAAGAAAAATAATGTATTTTTAAGTTAAAAATGTATTATTTTTGAACACCTAGTGCTTAACACTTTCAAAATCAACTGTTGTATATGTGTGTAGTAACCAAAGGGGACCCCTACTTGCAGCGTGATAATGTAGTGTGGTTTGAAATGTCAGTCTTCATTGCTCTTACAGAATGAGTAGTGGTTAGAAACTTACTAAATGTATAGTAGCTGACCCAGTTAGGCCATGAGTTTTCCTTTTGTGAATGCAACTTTTATCTTTGGCTAGCTGCTTGGGTGTGCTGATGCTTTTTTTTTTTTTTCTTGTTTGCTTGCTTCCTTTCCTTTTTCCTCCATTAAAATGCAATGCAGATTTTTTTTAGTAATAATAATAATAAAGTCTTCTGTTTTTGAAACATAAAGAAAAAGATATTCTTGACTTTATTGTTCCCCAAATGAAATCCAAATTGGAGCTCCTTGCCAAGCAGTGAGTAAACTTCAGCAGGATCAGATTTGTTTTGAAGCGTTTGCAGGAGAAACGTTGCCTTATAAAAGAGAGCACATATCTAAACATATGTCAATTAATAAAAACTCCTAGCTTGCAAGGATTTTCTTTGGAGTTTTATTGAAATATGATAGTGCAGACAGCCCAATGAGAAAAGGCACACTGCATGTGCTATCACTGTGATCAATAGAAGGGTTCTGCAGCATTTCCTTCAGAAGAGAAGCTTACTGCAAGATAAACTACAAGAAACATCTTTTGAAGTATCAGATCATTCCCAAGATGCATCCTCATTCTTTGCTCACAAAGAAACTCTTCAGATGAGACAAAAAGAGCTTGCCGTGAAAGTAATCCAGTAAAAACTGATCCAACCCTGGTACTCTGGGTGCTGCAAGTGGTAACTTCAAAGCAGTCTCCCTCTGACAGCCAGTTATTTCTACAATACTGCAGAATCCTTCTGGCAGACCAGTTGTCTGGTCGTGCTGCTCTCATTTAAAGAGACCTTCTGATACTTCCTTCAGTGAATGAATAAAAGATTCAAACTAATGTTACACATGCTTGGGGGGGGGGGGGGGGGCCGGGGGGAGATCACTGCTCCCAGCTGTGGTCAGACTGAGAACTGATACAGGTCTGAAATAACAGCTTCTAGAGAAAGAATGAGGTCAAGGCGGGGAGGGCTCAGATGGTGGATAATAGAGCACGCTTTCGGTTTCATCCAAAGTTAGGCTCCTTTTCAAGTACTGGTCTTGGCCCTTGGGGAAATTTTGAATAGGCTTTGTGATAAGAGAGAAGCTTCACAGGAAAGAAGAAGTGGATTGATGTGACTGTGAAATGTTAGAGTTTGATAGCAAAAGCTAATGAACTATCACTTTTTTTACTGGTCCAGAAAAAATGGGCTCTTGGTTTTAACTTTCTCTCAACAAAGGAACAAGTGGCTGTCTTGAAAATTTGAAGTTACATCATGAAAGAGAAATAAACCATTTCTCTATTCTGTGTCGACTTCTAACTGCCTTAAAGAAAGGAAATGGAGCTGACTTGAGGCACAGCAGAATGCGGAGATAAGGGAACGCAGTCATGATCAAAGCATCTAGGTGAAGGTGAGGATGTCCAGCCTTGAAATCATGATGTGCCTTAAAGGACCTGAGTGAAACTGGCAAAACGTTAGTAACACATTCATAATACTTTCTTTGAAAACATGTGTGCTTTACCTTAGATGGCAGCAATACTGATTTTTTTTTCCCGTGAAATGCAAACAAAATTGCTTTATGTTTTCCTTTTAAAAAACAACAACTTGTTTTCAGATTTACTGAACATCAGAAGGGAATCACATCACTTTCTCTGCTGATGCCCTAAACTGTTGCATACTAAGCTCAGCTAAACTGACAATTAAAAAGAGAAAACAAAAAAATCCCGCAGTTACTGTCAGTGAATAATTTTAGATTACACTAGCAATTTATTTGAGTGTTTCTTCAGGATAAAAACTTTCCATCCATTTCCTGGCAGTCACTTCAGCACAAATGGTTTACATGTCACATCATGCAGGAACTTGGATTTCATTTTGTTGGTATAGTAGCAAGGGAGCATAAAATAATTTTCACTAACTGGGCTTACTTTGTAAAAATAAATGTATAAATTAGTTACAGCAACAAAAACAACAAAAAACAACAAAAAACAACAACAACAACAACAACAACAAAAAAAAAAAAAAAAAAAAAAACAGAGAAGAAAAAAAAAGCTCTTCCAAAGAGGAATGAGTGCTTTCCTGTTTTCTGCCCACTGTTTCATTGTCAGATACTAATAAATGCCACCTGTTAGTAAATAATGTGAATGTAAACTCTCATCTGAGCTAATATGATAGTTAAGATCTTGAAAACAGCACAAAGAAATTTATTTTGCTTTGGCTCTTTTTTTCTTTTTCTTTTTTTTTTTTTTATTTTTTTTTAACTACCTTTTTATGGTACTATGCTTCCCAAAACCCAAATATTTATGTGTATGTCATACAGCCTGCATAGACCATTCATCTGCTGGCTATGTTCCAGCAAACCTGAAGTCTGTTTTGATACAACCTTAACCTGAGATGAGTAAATGCCTTCATTGGTTCTGATTCAGCAATCCCTTTAAAGCTCACAGGTAGCATCAATCAAAGGAGTAGACCTCTGGGAATTAATTAAGCACCTGCTTCTGGTAAATCAGAGGCAAAATCTGGGACGTGTTAAAGAGTGCCCTAATGGAATCAGTACAGTGACACTAGGCTTCATCTCATACAGAATTTGATAAGAATATAAGTCTTCCTCCCTCAGACAGGTGGAATTGACTGTTTTGGTATGCACTGGGCCCTCACTGGTATGAGGAAGCGCATCACCTTAGATCTGAGCCCCAGTCTTTAGTTCTTTCCTCATGGCGCATTTCTCCGGTCCAACCAAATGTCCCTGAAAATGAAAATGAGTCACAGCCAGCCAGCCAGAGGATCAAAATATGTGTTGCTGAGCTTGTGAGTGCTGCTGAAAGGTTGTGGTTATTTAGGAATGCACTACGATTAAATTGGTTGGCTTATTTAAGGAAAATCTGTCTTCCCTACTAATACAGAGCACTGCATAAAATGTCCATGTATCTGGCTTTGTGAAGAAATCAGTGGATTTCTCTGATATTTTCACATCTGGATAACTAAAGGAATCTTTATTGCATTCTCCCAAACACCCTATAGGAAAGTTATTTCCATCACATAAAATGAGTCATTTATCTCCGGAGCCATCTTAAGAACAAAAATCATTATCGGCACATTGACAACAAAGTCTGCAGCTGACTGAAAACATTTCAGTATATACTTACGTTGACTTCAGATCAGATGTTCACTAAGAGTTCAGATTTGTATGAAAATAACAATGAATAAACAGATTGCTTAATGTAACAATATTATCAAAGGCAAATACAGAAATATAGGTGGACAAAGTTAGGAAATTAGAATAGAACTTGCTTTTATTCAATGGAATAATGATGATATAGGATGGTTTTGAAAACTTACTAGTCACACTTGTGTAGAAAAGTGCTCATAGTGACACAGAGGATTTATGGTAATGCTGTTATTTTTAGAAACACATCCTAGAGATACTATTCTAAGGATGACATTTCACAGTCAGCAGAAGTAGATGTAACATTTCTACAGCTGCAGAAAGGATGGTCCTGCTTTTGGCCATACGTTTCCATCCCTTCCCTTGCATCTGCCTTTGTGGTGATGCACTTGTAGTGTGACTGAAAATGAGCCCCATAAACAGGGGTTACTCATTTTCAGTTGGATTGGTGGATGCAAATTACTGCACGGCCATGTGAGTGAAAGCACCGACACAGGACAGCCTGAGTAGAAGGATGGGGTCATCCACTCCATAGGTACCACAGTCTTAGATTTGTTGGAGTCAGTTATGAAACCACATCTGAAGTCTTCAGCTGAGGACTCAACTAAATTAACTCAAAGGCGGAAATGTTTTTCAAAACCTCGCAATTCACTCTGACTTACCCTGTTTTGAAGATGTTAGATGAACCAGTTACTGGTTCATTTAAGGCTCTTATGGTAACTGACTCTAAGAAAACTTCTAAGGGTATCTGCCGATGTTTGAAGTATTTTTAACCCCCAGGTGCCAAGGCCTGAGTTCAGGGCTCTGTGCTGTTCCTCCACAGCTGATGCCACAACTCACTCTTGAGACCTGCTAGGAATGCAGGGAATGCAACCCTCTGCTCTGATTCAGGCCCAGGTTTATCATGAACCATAAAAAGCCTATCTTTTTATCTTCCAAAGAAAGTAAATTATTTTACAGTAAACAAGTAATTGGCTCCGCATGAGAATGTCTCTTGTGCCAAAAAGCTTCTTTTCGGAACTGCAACATTAGAATACATCTCATGTGATTACAGAGTTTGTCCACACTGAGCTGAGCATGTTTTGCAATCCAGCAGCTGCACCTCTGTAACCCTGCGGAATAAATCTCTCTTGTGATGGTGAGGAAAAAAAAATAAAAAATAAAAAATAAAAGGGTAGAATTCCTAGCACAATTCGTATCAGAACAAAGGAGGTTTCTGCTGGGCTGCTGGAGCAAAGGTTTACTGTGCTCATTATCAAAGGATAATGTCCAACAGAGGATGCTTAGGAAGGAGACTGAGAGTTAAGTAACAAGCTTCCAGCAATCAGAAATTCAGCAATTTCCAGTGCTGGAGATTCACTCTCAGTCATCGTCTTTAATAATTGCTAAAGTTCCAGTCTTCTGTGATTTCATCTAATTCATTTTTGAACAACTTATTATTGGATGCAGTTAACTTCTACACCATAAGAAAAGCTGTTTATTTTTTCATCTGACGCCTGATAATTTTACTTAGGTCTCTCTTAATTCTGCTTGTGTGAGGCATTCCCTTGCTACCTTTGGGTGAAATTTGGCATTATTTTGCATCAGTGCAGTTCCCTTAGTGCAAGAATAAAAAAATAAAAAAATAATAATAATAATTAAAAAAAAAAAAAGCACTCGGTGCATATAGGCCTTCAGATGTTGATGTGAAGATAAAATGAAATGCTTTTTTCTTTTCTTGTCTATTTTCATTCTTTTCTTTCTTTTTTTTTTCTTTTTTTCACTTAACAAGACTCTGTAGCTATTGTTAGTAACACAGTGGTGACTTAAAGCATGTATTTTCTGCGGAGAAGGACCTGGGAGTCCTGGTGGACAGCAGGCTGACCACAAGTCAGCAATGTGCCCTTGTGGCCAAGAAGGCTGGTTGTATCCTATGCTGCATTCAGAAGAGTGTTGCCAGCAGGTCAAGGGAGGTGATCCTCCCCCTCTTCTCAGCCCTGGTGAGGCCACACCTAGAGTGTTGTGTCCATTTCTGGGCTCCCCGGTACAAGATGGACATGGAGCTACTGGAGCGAGTCCAGAGGAGGGCTACAAAGATGGTTAGAGGACTGGAGCACCTGTCGTACGAGGATAGGCTGAGAGAGCTGGGCCTGTTTAGCCTGAAAAAGAGAAGAGTGAGAAGGGATATTATCAATGTGAACAAGTATCTTCAGGAAGGGTGTCAAGAGGATTGGGTCAGACTATTTTCAGTGGAGTCTGGCAACAGCACAAGAGGCAGAGGGCACAAATTGAAACACAGGAAGTTCTGGCTGAGGCACTATGAGAGGGCACTTCTTTACTGTGAGGGTGACAGAGCACTGGAACAGGTTACCAAGAGCAGCTGTGCAGACTCCTTCTCTGGAGATATTCAAAACCTGCCTAGATGCCAGCATGCACAACGTGCTCTGAGTGATCCTGCTTGGCGGGGGGTTGGACCAGATGATCTTCAGAGGGCCCTTCCAACATTGCCATTCTGTGACTCTGCAATTCTCTATATTATAAAAGAGCATCCTGCTATTGTCGGACCTGACTTCTATCTTCTGTTTTCAGATACAAAAATATGTGGTGCATTTCCCCCACCCTGTGATTTACATCTTCTTTGTACTATTTTTCTGTTGATTTAAGCAGGTTTGTTTTTACATCTACTCCCAGAGATAATTGAGTGGGTTGGATTGTAAAAACAATTTGATTGTTTGACAAGGTCTCTCCCTGTATATTTACAAAACTGTTCCCACATAATTTCAAACCATCCTGAAACACTAAAACACAGCCTCAGGTTATGCTCTTATCAGAGCACACAGGGTTAGCAGGCATGGGCCTGTCAGATACTTGAATGTGAGATGGCTGAAGGAAGAGGAGCGAAGAAAATAGCATACTCCCCTTCAAGCGTGTGCTGTTCCAGAGTGAAGGCAGGCGTCTGTGCACTGCTGATGGAAATGCTCCTAGGGCTTTACATATAATAAAAATGAATCACTGCTATGTTTTGCATGGAAATATCCATAAATTTTCTCTGTACACTGCCCAAAGTCCTGCTGTAGAAGTTATTTCTAACTGGAAATTCCCTTGCACAGGTACACCAGAGGAAATTAGCCAAACAGTAATTAGTACTTGTCCAGTGCCACTGGTGTGGAATTCTAGAGCTCAAAATCAGAAGAGACATGAAATCATCCAGTCTTTTTCTGAGTCAGGCAAGATTGTTCTCTGTTATGTCATTTCTAATATTTTGCCCATGTTAACTTTAAATGTGCCAAGAAATAGGGATTCCATCACTTCCCATGGGAGCCTGTTCCAAAACCTCTACATAATCACTCTCAGAAAGTTTCCTTGATGTCCAGCCTTCAATTTCCCATTCTTAATTTAACTCCATTATATTCTTTGTTATTGTATGCTGAATGGTAGCAGATGTCCGAAGCCTTGTATTTGGCTTCCTGCATTAGAGAAATCAATTACATATTGCTGCATACATTATTCCCCACAAAAAGTGAAAAGATAACTCACTTGCTAAACTGTATAATAGTCCTAGCTTATCCAGATTTCAGTAGAGTATAGGGCACTGGTTAATTAATCTGAATTTCTCTAGACTTACTATCTTTAAGAATCACGTGGATAAATGTAGAGGAAAATATGTTACACTAAGAGAATTTGTGAGCTAGAAGGTGATCTAACTTCTAACTGAAGGTGGTCAGCTTTGGGAATCAAACAATAGCTTAGTAAGGAGCTACAAGGATCACAGGCAGCCTGTGAGTCACTGGTCTGATGCATGAAAAGAGCAAATGGAAATTTAGACTGTTAGATGTAGGGTGCTTTATTACAGATGAGAAAATACTGATGCTACAACACAAATTACTTGAACAGACCTCATCAAGAATACTGTGTGCTGTTTGTTTTCTCTGTGCCTCAGAGAAATGGTCTAGGACAAGAACAGGCACAGGGAGGGATGGATTGCTGTCTACTGACCAAGAAAGGGGGGGCTGTTTTCTGTGAGACAAGAAGAAAACACTGACTTAATTTAATAAATTAGTTACAACAGCAGATACAATTGGTATCTAAAATATCAGGAAGGCGACAGAGAGGGAGGACATGAGTAAAAGAACAAAGTTGGCATGTGAACTAGGTAGTGCTAACTAGCATTAAATTAATTTAGTCAGGAAGTTAGGAAACAAGTAGTGAGATTCTGAAGTACCCTACAGTAGGACCAGCACAGGCAAGTAATTTAACTTATTCTGAGACAGAGCTTATCGAATTTCTGTGATGCAGTTTATTGTTCTTGATGACTGATTCTCTGTATTTTCCCCTTCAAGATATTATGTGCATTATATAGTCAAATTTAACAAAGATACCCTTTGTGAGCTCCACCCTGAATGGAAACAGCTTTAAGTAGGTCAGATGGATTGGCTTAAATATTAGGGTGAAATCATTTTGCAAAGAAAAAAATGGTGAGCAACTTAGCTGTATTGTGATGAGCTAGAACAAATCATGTTCTATTTCATAGAACATAACAAAAGGGGGCTACCATTAAAATAAAGCCGAGCATGAGAGTGCAAAGAACTAGAATGAGATATAAAACAGAGAGACACTTCACCAAAGAAGTGAAAAAGCAACCTGGAAGTTTCCCAGGTAGGGGTGAAAGATGATCTGAAGGCAAAAATGGAATCTTTGTCAGGACAGCAAGTTGAGAAAGTCCAGATGGATTGGGAAGTCTGGTTGCAACGTTCCCCATCTGGAAAAGGAATGGATCTGGCAAGTCATATCAATGAATGACAACCAACCTGACTGCTAAAAACCTGATCAGAAAAGACTGGATAAAAGCAGGATGCCAGAAATGCTTGGATAAACTTGGAACTGGCTAACAGAAATAACCTGCAACTTGAACTGAAAAATCATAATGTGAAAGTAAGCAGAAACAGGCTACTGTGGAAGTAAAGTGAACACCTGGATGTGAAAATGAACCAGATAGGAGACGCTGCATGTCCTTTTTTTACTTAGTGTGCAGCCTGAAAACTTACGTTTTCCCAGCTCAAATAATACAAATGCTTACTGAATGAAAAGTAGGGGGAGGTGACTTTAGCATTGTCCCCTATACGGTACAACGGTGAGAAAAATGCACAGAAATGAACATTTCTGCTAGCCTTTCTAGGTAGCCCAGTTCTGATGGTGCTTCAGAATTCATACTCAGCCTTAGCTACTCAGATCTGGTATCAGGCCATGATATAAAAGTCAAGGACAGATGTTGATCTGAGTGTGTTTGAATACTACCAAGAGCTAGAGAGGAAGAAGAGAGGGAGACCTGAGGACATTTGCATTCTTCTGACACAGAGACATGGAGACTGACAGGATACGTTAGCAGTTATGGGAAATTGCAATCAAGGTAAAACAAAGAAGCCAAATACATGGTGGGATCTGTGAGATTTACCTTGGGCCTTGAATATTTCCCTTCTGAAAGAAATCAGATGATAAGCTGCCACATAAACGGTCTGAAACTCTAGCAGAAGAGTTCTATACTTAATAGGCAGAATAAAATAGGAAATAGTGATCCAATAAATTGCATTTGGATGCAATATATATGCAATTTCAGTTCCTCCAGACTGAAAGTGAGACCTTGCAGGTGCAAACAGAAGCTTCAGTTTTTGTTTAGGTCAGACAGATGAACAGCAGTAGTAGAAACTGGGATATTAATATGTATAACTTGCTCTACAAAAAGTGTAGAAAGCCTATAAATTAGTTACTGGATGAGACATGCTAAAAAGTAGGAGATTTGAAACTAAAACATCTAATTGTTCTCAAGTGCACACAGAAGTTATCCATTGCAAAACTGGAAAAATTACATTTGAAAATGGAGCATGTACAAATCCAGTGCAAGACAGAACAGCTAAAGCAGTGGATGAGCTCATGATTGCTTTGGATTTTGCCATCTCTCTTTCCTGTAGTGAACGCAAGGCAAAGTTGTTCTACATAGACAGTCTATGGAAATACCCTTCAAACTCATGATTAACATGGAAGAAGTGATATGTGGGCAATTGGTTTGCAGTCAGCAAGTTGTTCAGCTCTCCAGGGCAACTGCTGAATGACACAGATGTCTTAGTAGCTTTCCAGTTAGGAAAATCAAAAAGAATGACTGCATACCTTTTGAAGACACAGTACATATGTGACGTTAAAATTCAAATTGGTCTGAAATAGAATCAGATCATTTGCTGAGCCTGAGGGACAAATAGCAGAATATAAAAAGACAAGCAAGCAAAAAAAAAAAAAAAAAAAAAAAAAAAATCTAACTAGCCTTACAAAACTTGAGCAGTGAATCTAGTGATCATAGATATAGGAGAAAAAAAAATGTGTGCAATAAAAGCAAACATGCAAATTTGTGTTGATTTTGTTCTTGAGGTCATGATGTAGATTTGAAAGAGGAATGACAGGAGTAGGAACTTTCTGCTTGGGAAGAAAAGGTGTTTTTTTATTATTATTATTTTGTTTGTTTATTCATTTTGATTTACAAAGATATAAGTTGTACCATGAGGGCCCCATGCAAGACTGTAACCATGGAAAACTGCCATCTAAACAGCTACCTTATTGTTGATCAGGAAGAAAGAAGAAATAATTTTTGGAGAAATACATAGACAGAGTTGTGCCTTCAGCTAGTTCATGGGCTTTACTCTTAGCTCTGGTTCAGGAAAAAAATATGATAGTATGTATTTAATATGGCTATTAACATCAAAAAATTAATATCCTTACTTAAAAGTATTACTGTTTATTGCAATGAATAAATAGCACCCCTAATGTTGTTTTCCACCTTGGCTGTTAGCAGTGGATCATGTCAAGCAGATCCAAAGGGCACGCGAAAATGTACTAGCATACCCAAAAACATTTTGAGGCAGTTCAGAGCAAGAGGTCTCTGGCTGAGACAAATGTGAGTGGTTAGTGGAAAAATCAGTCCACAGTATTTCTTTCTCCTATGCTGTACTAGTTCATCTGCTGTGCTTAAGGTAAATGACCTCTTTTTGGAAGCAACTCAACACTTTTAACAGCCTTATTTTTAGCACAAATGATCTGAAAATACTTATGTTCTATTCTCCAGAACAGGAGGAACAATGCCTAGAGGATAGTGAGTTGCTTCCAAAGGAGTTCTTTTACCTTGCACGCACAATTTGTGAATGCAGGGTTTTCCGATAATTACAAGAAAGTTGATGCTGTACAGACATGTCAGCTCCACAGCCACTGTCTCATGTATGCAACACTCTGTTCCTGTCATGGAAAGTTTATTTATTCATTGATCAACATTGGAAAATGGTTTTAGGTGAAAAGCGCTGTCAGTGGACAAAAGACTATGACTTCATTTTCTTTGAAGGAAGTGGTTCTTCCAAGTTCTTCTTCTTTTGTCTGTCCATGTTTCAAACCCTGTTTGGCCCATATTGAGCACAAATTCCAAAGCTTAAAGTTCCATGGCAATATTGACACAGAAACACCACAGACTTAGAAGACAATGGTCTAGTAGTATAGAAAATACTTACCATACCACTTAAAAAAAAAAAAAAAAAAAAAAAAAACATTTAGAGGTGCTTAAAGGCCTGCAGTATTTTCACTGCCATTTGTATGTAAGAAATTTAGAGGATAGGACAGACTGTGCTTTTGGTGAAGTTGTGTGCACAGCATTGTCTGGACCCATGAGGAATTCATTTTCAAAGACACAAGCATCCTCAGAAGTACAGTTTACAGAAAGACAAATGTGTATGGGTTATCCACTGAGACAGCTGCAATGATCCCCTGTTCTCCTACAAGCTTCCCAGATGAGAGGACAGTGATATGCGAATTGAAAAGGCATTTGGCAGGTGGAATTTACTGTCACCTTTGAATAACACAATGATGGTAGCAGATGGTAGTACTCTGGAAGTTAAAGCTTAAAGAATCAAAAATGAGTGGGGAGAAGCACTGGGTGAAAACTATGAGTAATCAGTGAAAGGAAGGGTCAACTGTGATTCTAAAACTGTTGCACATATTGAGATGTGTAAATCCCTGCTCAAACTAAATGAAAAATTCTGCTCAGTGAAAGGCATAGAGAAAATAGAAAACAAGTGCAAAATGTGCCACGGTTGTATGGGAAAGAAATTTCTTCCCTTAAAAAAGATAGATCCAATTTGCTACAGTCTTACTGGGAGTAGCGGTGAAGCACATGGCTTCTGTTGTTCTCAGACATCAGCACGGACTCAGGCCATCATAACGCACAGATCTGCAGGGATTGTGATACTCCTGACAGGAATCAGAGACTTGGAGTACTTGGTTGATGCAGAAACTGTCCTAACTGGGAAGAGATCACGTCTTTCTGAGGAAAAATTAATGATCATCTGTTATAAGTTAAAAATTCTCAATGGCTTAAAACATTTGCAAAAGTTTTCAGAAAAAGGGGGGGCGGGGGGTGATACTGCCCCAGAGGTCTAGGAGAAATTAGACGGAAAAAATCAATACTGAATAAATTCAGAGTTTAATATTGTCCAATGCTGACCTGAAAAGAAAATGAGTGGTGAATAGGAAAAGTTCACCAATGTCCAGCCAGTCCCCTCTGAGCACCTAGCAGGTATGTGTACATGCTGCCAAAAGAAAGTTGAAAAAAACAGTAGTGATGCACTTCTGGTTAGGGTAAAACTCTGAAAGTGTGTCCCAGTGTCTCTCAGACAATCTTTTGCTTTTAAATCAAGAACCATTTCTTGTGTTCACAGAGGAATAGTTTAAAGAAAATTGGACAAAGAAAAACTATAGAGGGATTTGGATGGCTGCATGAATATCTCCTGATGTAGAAATTCTGTAAGTGGGATTTATCTGATCAAATGTAGATGTCTACCGCTAAGTTAGTCCATGGAGCCTCATGGTAATCAAAGGAGCTCTAATCAGTAAAATCAGTAAAATGAAGTGTGAGTTAGCTTAAAGAAAACATTCAGCATAGGTCAGATGAATCAGTCTCTAAAAGTACCTACTTCTTTCCATTGACTGTCAAGAGTGACCAGCTGTGATGTTCACCTCTACGTTGTAGTCAGATCTGAAGTCAGATGAGATGAATCCAGCCCAAGTCAGGCCTGATACTGTTGCCGTCTGGGCTTTTCGCTTTCTGTTTGGGATGAGTCATAAAGAACATCACTTCTCAAGAATTCCATCAAGATATGGGCAGACCTGAGACAGTTCCCAGTGAAATGAAGTCTAACTGAAGCATAAAAGCAGAGGTATGTTTTGGATAAATCTGTAAAAGCAATTAAATACTTTTCTGGAATATATAGCTGAAATAATTAGAACCACCACCCAAAATACAAAACATATGCAAGGCCAGTTAGGAATCTAAGTTATGTGGGTGAGCAGGTTTGACAGAACTCTAAGTGGAAGTGCAGAAGAGCCAGTGGTGGGATGTTTGTGAGAGAGAGAAGCAATGAGAAGAACTGCAGAAGTACATACTCACACAAGTCACACACAGATATCAATACAAATATATACAGCAAAATGGTGAGAAAGCTGAGACCTTCTGGCTGGAGTATTTGGAATAAGACCTAGAGGAAAACTCTATCCTGCTGTTTCATTTGTTCAGGGACATGGGATATTTACACCTTTTATAAAGCAAAACAAAGAAATACGTGACTTCCATCATCACTTCTTGTCAATTTGCTCCTCCTCCCCTAGCCTCTAAGAAAAGTAATATGGGAGTCCCCCCATACTAATTAAATTTTCAGGCAGAAGAGGCTATAAACTAGTGCAGCCTAAGGATGTTCCATCTTCAAAAAACATAATGTTTTTTCTTCTATGTTATTTATTGTTATACATTGTTGTGTACATAGAAGAAAGATTTTGAGTGTGAGAAAACACAAGACCTAAGTCTGTGGGAGTCTTAATAACCCCAAAAGTAAGCTTGAAAATGAAAGCTATCAGGAGCTGCCAATATATATCTTTGGGGTTACCATGAATCAGTTAAGAGTTTACAGAGTGGCATGAACTTCTCGTAATACCACTTAGGGTAATAGTTTTCAGAGAATAATAAAGTAATATTTTTGAACCTGCTTGGAATACCAGTAACACTGAGATACACACTAAGTGCTAGTTTGTATTAGTACTACATCTACTGACTGTCTGTATGGAAAACGCAAAGTAGCTGTTTAGTTCACTCTGGCATAAAGCCTGGCACTTTTTAGGGGACAGTGATAAAAAATTTTGGCATTCTTACAGGATTCACTGCAAAGTATAGAAAACAAGTAGTTCTTCCACAAAATGTTAAGACCATTCTTCATTGAAAAGAAAAATGGTTGTTCCACCATTTATTTTCAAGTGCTTTCTATTGGACAGTGTGACTAAGTTCTTCAAGGGTAAGAAAGGAGCAGGGCATAGATTTCATGCTAGAACTTAAAGAGTCATGTTAAAGGTTTTGAAATTTCAGTGAAAAAGTGGATAGGAGAACCTGTGAATACTTCTTAATTTGGGGGGGCTAATGTGTTTTGTTTGAGTCAAAGTATAATCAAACACACTTTTCCTTATTATTCTGTATTTTTAGCCTGCTTCATTGAGTTAATTTGAGTAAATTTGTTCTAATATTCACTAAGGGCAATATATATTTCTTCTCATGTTCATTATGGGCAGTTCAGTTTTGGCTACCTTGCAAATATATTACTGGTACTGTAATTGAAATGACAGTATTTCTCAGAAAAAGATTTAGCTGATGCTCTTCAACCGTGCTTTATTTGGAAATAGATTTGTCACATTTTTCTTACATGTTCTGCCTCATGTTGCATTTGAAAGGACAGAAAGCAATCAAGTCATTCTTAAAATGAAGAAAATTGCTATAAAATTTGAAAATCACTCTGTGCAGTTTAATATGCTGGGTTGATCTGGATGCCATATTACATAGAGAGAAAATGTACCTCAAAACATGCTGTGTATAACATCTAAATTGAGAGGATCCGAAGTAGATATGTATCTTCTTAATGTAATAGTATTTTCCTTAATTTTGTTTACATATTTATATGCTGGCTCCATAAAATGAAAAACAGCCTGGAAACATAGCTTAAAAATTGGGAACGCTCTCCTAGGCTACGTTTTCTTACAGCTATTGCAGTACCTCATAGTGGCCATGTACTTCAGCTGGTATGAATCAGCATGGCTTCAGTGGCCTAAGCCAAATTATAAGGTGAACAAAAGGGACTGTCTTTAAATCAACGATGATTATTTTGCATTTGCTCTATTTTTATTTTCTATTTAAATGTTTTATTTGCCCTGTTGTTTCTCTTTCACTGTCTGATGCTGGTCACTTTTTAAAGAGACACTATTGCTTTGAAATGAATGGAACTATTTAAGTTCATAAAGACACAGCTGGCACTGCATAGATTCAGTGCTACTAAGCTATGGATAGATTTAAGTGATTTGTGACACTAAAGATATCCTGCACCTTATGTAATTTAAACACCAGAAGAATTAAATAAGGAGGGGCCTGTGCATGGTATCAGTTTGTGTGGGAAAATATGCTTCAGTGACTTACTGGCACTGGTTTTGGAATGTGGCATTTAAAAGTACCTTTTTACAGTGGGAAAGAATTTGGTCAAGAATAAACAGTCTGACCTTGTTAAATGGACCAAAGTCTGTGCATAACCTAGTTCCAGAAAACTAGTTTTTACTAGTTTGTGGGGGGGGGGGGGAAATCTGTCTATAAAAAATGCAACTACATTTTCTAGAGACAAAATGATGTAGATGGAACAGAGCCAAAACAATTGTCATTAAACTATGGACTTTTCTGGTTTGTGCAAAGTTGGCTATGAACTTAAAATATGGTTTCAAAAGTAATTTCAGAGGGCATTAAAAGCAGACAGGGTCATATACTGCACCCAGATGAATTCAAGTTGTGTATAGACCTAGTCAATGATATCTGACATATATCAAATCCACTTAAAGATTATGATCAGTATCTGAAAATGTAAAAATCATCAATTTACAGTAAAATTGAATTTATAGTGCAAGCTAAGTTTTATACATGAAGCCTGTTATCTGCAGGCAGTCACTTGACTAGCAAAGATCCCTTTGATACAAAATAAAGAAAAAAAAATGCAGAGCAAGAAAATCATTTTGATTTTAGCTTCAAATTTTGCTGAAGGTGAATTGCTGTTGAATCTCCATGGTATGAAATCCTAGCTTCAATGCAGTCAATGGAAAACATCCCTTTAATTTCACTGTAGCCAGGATCTCATTTCAGGTTTTCATATTCTATTTGAAAAATATAGGTAATTTCTCTGAACAAGTGCTCAAGCTGCTTTGGACAAGTAAAGTATATAGAAAGCAGTAATGACCTACGGAAATTGTATTTGATGTGAGAGACTGTCCAGCTCAGGGGATTTTATGACAGAGTTCCCACTGGTACTTTGCAGAATACAGACCCCTTTTCTTTTTCTAGTGTTAGTGCAACGGTGTCAAAATAACAAATTTTTTGAGGCCTTGCATGTGATTCATTTTCAATACAGGAGTGAATGAAGAATCCTACAACAGTTCAAGAATATGAAGAAGCATTGAAAGGCATTGTTAAATAATACTTTGAGTACATAATTTAAAAATTATAGTAGCCAGGTGAGGTCCACTAACCCAACAATCAATTCTACATAAAAACAAAAAAGTATCCATAACTGTGGTTATCAGCAAAACTACTGATATGGTAATATTAAATTAATTTATTATTACATTAAATTTAAACTAGATGGTGAAAAGTGCAACAGATTAAAAAGTAACATTAGATAAAACACTTGAAATATAGAAAAAATAATGTGTCAGGTAAATACAGGTTAAAAATTAGAAAGTGTGCACATTATGTTTTGACAAGTTTGGATAAAGACTATGTATTAAGCCAGAAAAGAAGAAAGCCTTTCTCAATGTAAACACTTTTCAGATTTTTATAGTCAATGTAAACATCTTCTGAACTTAGCCTGAGTTTCCTGAATTCTGTCTCGCTCTACTTTGTGTTTGCAACATCAGCTATATATTTACCCTGCAGAGAGCTCTGGAGGCCCTAAAAGGGGTGGAGTTCCCACCCCGCTGAGAGGAGGCTCTGTGCGGATTCTGTGTACAGTCGCCTTCGACACATCGACTGTTGCACTGCTCCTCTGTCAAACTGTCTGGTCTCCTAGCTAAAAATGGGACTCATACCCTGCTAACTCTGAAGCTCACATCTATCCCCTTCTGCAGCCTTTGGACATTACCACATGCTCACAGAAAAAGCAACAACAAAACATTCATATGTTCTCAGAACAAGCAAGCAAGCGATGATACTTTTTTCCAAAACTTTGTTGCTGTTATTTTTACCTTGATCTATGCGTATATGTTATTTCCCTTATATTCAGAGTAGAATGTGCCATCCAGATCTGTCCAATAGCTTCAGCTCTCACCTTTTTTAAGGGATTTTTTATCAAGGATGGATTCACCAGAAAGGGATTAAACAGCTGTTGTTTCCACTTCTCTACATAGTTAGTGTGCAGAATAGTGTGCAAATACCAGGTTGTCTGATTTACATTAGATTTGTTATGTGAATAACTCAATAGACAATAGCTGTAATTAAGCCCAGAAGTCTAAAAAGACAACATGATATGGGACAGACAATCATTTATCTGTTGGATCTAATATTTTCTTCTGAAAATTCCCTACACGTCCTTTCATGTGTGGGAACCATTTGGATCTGTGAGCACAATCCTCTCAATAATTCCTGGTGAGACACATGCTAAAATGGAGAAGGGAAGCCCTTTCATCCTGATGGAGCATTCATTTCAGGACTAAAATATCCTGCTCTGAACATTTCTTTGAGGTTTTCACAGAACTAATCTGTCTGTACAAGCATGTTGTCCAACTGAGGAGCTCAATAGAACTGTTACCTCCTGCATGCCTTCACTACAGTCTTCAGGAAATTCCCATTTGCACGGCTTGTATGTGTGCATATATGGAGCTGGGACAGTAATGACACTGCAAAGGATTCCCACATTTGGCCAGTGGAACTGAAGATAGTGGTTCTATCAGGTGAAGCTCATTTAGAGAAAAGATGGATTTATGTTTTGACATCAGGAACGAACTTGCCTACAGCTAAGCTTTTGCTGTCATAATTCCCTCAGCAGAGATGATTCACTTTTAAGACCCCTTGTCATGGAACAGAACATCACTGTGTTAAGGGCAAATTTCAATCAAGATCTAGTTTTCTTTCATAGCCTTTTTTGGACATTTATAGCATTGTATATTTATGACCAAGCATTAAATATTTCTACTGCCATGATAAATTCCTAGTTAATACATTAATTCTTCTTATTAGTTTACAAAATGCTTTTGATCAAGGGTTTTGATTCTATCTCCTGTTCCTCAAAGGAAGGGAGATTTCTGGAAGATCTTACATGAGTGTGTTACTCTCCTGAGACATTTATAAACATCCATGTGCAGTTATGCATATGGCTCTTCATTCTTGGGGTGTTATCCTTTCAGGAATGCAATTTAAATACATGTAAATTAAATTTCAGAGTTTTTACATTAGCATTCAAGCTTATTTGGTCACGGAGTGAAAATGGAAAAGGAGTTTGGAATTGTAGGAGGAGCTTGACCTCTATCGATTTGTGACTTGTCATAAGCATGCTGTAATAATTTTTAAAATTACACTATTCTGTCTAGCATAAAGCCCATCCTACCTCTTAGCATTTTGCTTAGCACACCTCCTAACATCTTTATTTGCTGCAAATACTGTATATTGACACATTCATAGCATTATGTGTAGTGTAAATAGAGGGATCTAGGAGGAAAGGAAGCAAAAAGAAAGTGAGGAGGCATAAGACAGGGCCAGTCAGTGTTTCAACAGGGAAAATGAGGCCAAACAAATACAATGACAAGGACTTTTTTGTTGTTTTGTTTTGTGTTGGTTTTTGTTTTTGATTTGTTTTCTATTACTATTATTTTGGTTTGCTTTGGGCCAAGGAGTGTTTGAGTTCACTTTTATTTCCAATTGCTGCTTTGCCTTCTGGACAGAAGATGCTACTTTTTTATAAGCAAACAGTTTAATTTGCCACATAGCTGAAATTCTTTCCTAGTGAATATGTGAAATATTATACCCCAAATTTGCAATTAATGTGACAAATGACATCGATTTTGTTCTATTCTTTGCTAAAGGTGCTTCACAGATAGAATCATTCCAACTCAATTATGTACTATTTTAAAACCAATTAAAAGACATTCCAGAAACTTTTTAAGTCCTGCCTTCATCTCAACTTGCTTCATTATCTTTGTGCCCATGTGGCCACAAAAAGAAAATCTTGTTGGTATTTTTCATTCCTATGATGGGTTGATGCACAAACTAAGCAAAACCACTAATATCTATGTTGATCACTTGCAGACTCAACATAGCAGTTATACCTATTTAATAACAGAAAAATGAGTGAACTTCAGTAACGTTTTGTTCAGTTGCCATGGAAACCATAGGATACTTGACTGCCTTTGGACCCCCATCCTTTGATATGCCAAGTGGTTTCTGTGAGTTTTTAGTGTCCTCATCAGCTATTGAACCTTCAATCAAAATCAGACAAGAACTTAAATCCTGTGACTTGAAGACAGGTGATTTCTCTCTTAGTTTCATCTACTTAAATTACCACCTATTCCAATGGGATCCCTTTGAATAGGCTGCAGCAACGAAGATGTAAAAATGGAAATTTAGGCCCCAGCTCAGTGTGCTGAATTAACTCCTATGGTGGGACCTTACAGCCGGCATCAACAGATGCTTTCCTTAGCAATCAAATGTACTTGTTGGGCTGTAGGAGACAAACTTTTTGTATCATGTTAACAAGTTCAGCATTAGTCTAACCTCAGTTGAAACAAGCAGCAGTGTTTATTAAGAAAAGAGCAGAATTGGCAAACCTAAGCCCGCACAGACAAAATCCCATATGACACAGTATTTTGAGTCATAAGGTGACCTTAGTATGAAAGGCAGCTTCAATTAGATGTCTATTGTGTTTTCAAATATAGAAGAATGGCTTTGTGCTCCATGGATTGGCCCACTGATTAAGACAAGGAAGCAGATGCTGCAAGGGCATATAGCTGGAAAGATATTAATTTCTCTGTTTTATTATAATTCAGAACGTATCAGAGCTATTAATACGTAAAAACCCACACAAGTATTATGACCATGAGAATTTCCCAATATTCGTAGGTACTGGTACCTATGCATAATGAAACTCCCAGCACCTTCCATGTCCCAAAAAAAACAAGCAGAAAGGATGGGGGAGGGAGGAGAATCATGAAGGAAAGTCTTTTTATTTTCTTCTTTTCACGTGAAGGTTTATAATTAAAGGGGAAAGTAAATTAATTACATGAATATTAAAAGGTTACTCTTCTATTCTAACATTTGGTCACAAGTTGTCTAATGAAAAGGAATGCAGGCTGGAGGGCTGCCATGCCTTTGCTTCTTTCTGCAGAGGGCCACAGGCTGAAGCAGTGATTGTGCGTGACAGATTCTGGGAACAATGAGCCTGCGCACAGATCATCCAGATGGAGCATGCTTTTCTAAATTACACCAACAACAGGGTGGCCCACAGGCAAACAAAATAGTTAAACAATACATAATAAAGTTTTTATTTGGTATTTCCTGTGAGCCTCTGCCAGTTGCCAGGGAGTGTACTGTATTTTTCTTTTGCTGTATTAATTGTTGACCACAACTGGCAAAGACCCAAACTAGCAGGGACAGATAAGGGGGGGAAAATGGCATCTGGACGCTAAAGCCTCAAGTGTACTGGGAAAAAAAAAAAGCACAAAAAATTACAGCATATATCTGGAATTTTCCAACTAACGATGTGCGGATGTGGTAGCGCTAGGGAAAAAGAGCCAAACTGAGCCTGCTTTGTTCACTAAGAGAGGCCCCCCTGTAACATTCCTTTTAGCTGTGCATATTTTGGCTTCAGTTGTGCAGTTTTAACTATATACTGTGTATGGAGCAGTTCAGTTGTTGCTGCATGAATCTAATGATTTTGTTACAAGAAATAAAATGCTCTCAATGTGTATGCATTTTTGTTGTTGTGAGATGTTTAAATAGAAGCTGTGTTTCAAATGTTAAATTATAGGTGTTGAGTTTTCAGAGGAAACAGGGAGCAAAATTCATTAAGTATAAGCCATCACTGCAACAGCTGCAAGGAGGAGACCCTCAGTAGCAGTGAATGCTGCCTTTTAAAACTCATCAATGAAATCAGTACTTGCAGTTATCTGGTTTAAGGAAAAGCCCACAATATAGTATTAACACTTGGATAAAAACAGAAGGTTGCATAAACATGCTAGTTTGATACTGTTTTTCTATTTTCTTTGTCATTATAAACAGTTAAGGTATTGGCATCTTTCTAAGGAAGTTTTATACTCCTGATTCCCTGTACACAGTATAGTAAGTGATTTTGCTACTACTAGTACACAGCAAAGAGAATAAACAAGAACAGGTTGCTGTTATTCTCTTCTACGGTTAAAATAGCCTTGCAGATATTATTAAGCAGCCTCTCCAAAGAAGCTGAAAGCTGGTGTGAAGACTATCAGTATGTATACAGGTGAAAACCAGCTCCATTAGGCAGTGACAGCGTTTGTAGCTGCAACAGGTCTGCAGTTCAACTGACAGGGAGCAAGTTCTTGATATGAGTTCTTGATATATTTATACTGCATTTTTGCATTTACTGGACCATCTTCTAGTCACCAGCAGCCCTTGTTGCCACAGGCTTGTTTTCACTTCCCAACTCACATGCTCTTTCTGGCATTATGTACTTTGTTTTTTCTTTGTTTGTTTCTTTGGTTTTAGGGCAGAGATTTTTGTGATTGGTTTTAGCTGCAAAATATGGAAGTCATCTATTCCATTATTTCTTTGTATGTGTGCAGTTCTTCTGAAAAAAAAAAAAAAAAAAAAAAAAAAAGGCATATAAAAAAGGAATTTATTCACTTGATGCTATATTCATATGCACACTGCTTATCAACAGGGCTGAACCTGTTCTAATCACTAATCACTAATGTAGGTTTCTTCAGCCTGAGCTCACAGAGTATCTGGCTGTAGTGGATGACTGTCATAAGTAGCTGATTAAACTAGGAGGCAGGACATATTGCCAGTGGATTTCCAAGATGTTTGTCCCCATTCATCTTCCAACACACAACTACAGGTATCTTTTCCCCTTAAACCTGTTTTTCTACCTCTCCTCCAGACTCATTGCCTTTCTCCACTAGATCTAACTCCCACCCCAAATCCTCTGTGGAGTCTGCTTTCCCTGGGCACCAGGCGTGCCCCTCAGTCTCCCCAGCTTTCAGCTTCAGGCCTTCCTCAGCAGTCCCTGTCTCCTTGTAGAGTTTTTTTCCTGATCCCAGTCTCATACGCCTTGCTGGTCTTTTTTCCTTCTTCTTCCCCCCATAGCTCATAGTCTTCTTTCACAGTCAGTTTTGTTTACCCCATCTCTCCACAGAGTGACATCCAGTCCTGATTGTTCTTAAACCCAACAAGGGGATGTCTTAGTCATCTCTTAATCTGGGTGTCATACATTATTCCCCTAGGCTGTCCAGCTATTTTCTGAGTGTGATAGGTTCCCCTTCAAACACGGGATAGGCCATTTATAGCGTAACAGGCTGTCTGCACAGTCAGAAGCTTGAGATGCCATGATGTCCTGCTGAGCTCCCCCGAGATGGCCTGAAGTGTGCTCATTCAAACCAAAACCTTCTGAAAGTACAATAATTATGCACTAGTGCAAGTCCTTACTGAGCATGTGCTGTTTTTCAGATTTATGACATGGCCAAATTTGGAGGCAAGTTTTACAAGAATGGCATAGAGGCCAAGTTCCACAGCCTTCGTTCCAAAACGTGAGGGCACCAGAGCTTCTCAAAAAGAAGGTCACCAGAATTTAAGAAGTGCAAACCATGTATTTTTCCCTAACCTCATTCATGGAAACCCCTGAACTACTTCAGCTGAAATATTCCAATATATCTGAGTATAAGCCAGAGAGATACAGCATGGAAAATATTATTGTAATCAGTGAAATCTGGGGGAATTTATAAGATTATTACATGGCCTATCTTCAGTAATAGGCCATGCTAGCAGCTTGAAGGTGTATATACATGCTGTTCCTGATTGTTTTCCCTTACCAGAAGGAATCTGGAGAGTTCTGAGAAAGTCTCAAAGAGACTCTTTGTTTCCCTCAGTAGACGCCAAGGTGCAAAATCACTTTGTTTTATTTATATGTGTGCTATTCCCTATGCATGGACCCCTTCCACATACCCTTATAGCCTACTATTGTGTATTCTACCACATGTGTAAAACTATTCTTATTCACTTTAAAGACACTACACGCTTCCAGTCCCTGATGGCATGTATAAATATAATGAATGCACAGCTGGGGATGTCAGTTGGTCACAAGCATTCATACTGTTGTAAAAACACTTGATCATAAAAAAGGATCAGATCTGTGATAGAAATGAGTGTTGTTAAGTACTGATCACTGGCAAGCATGAGACTCCATTGAAGTCCCATTGAAGTCAGTGAAGTTCAAGAGCAGGTCTATGCTTAGTACATAACCATACCAATATCAAAAATGCTTTAAATATTGTCTTTTTCTCTCATTGAAATACAGGTTCTAATTTTCATAAAATCATAGAATGGTTTGGGTTGGAAGGGACCTTAAAGATCACCCAGTTACAACCCCCTGCCATCGCAGGGACACCTCCCACCAGACCAGGTTGCTCAAAGCCCCATCCAGCCTGGCCTTGAACACCTCCACGGATGGGGCATCCACAGCTTCTCTGGGCAGCCTGTGCCAGTGCCTCACCACTCTCATATTGAAGAATTTCCTCCTTACGCCTAATTTAAACCTACCCTCTTTTATTTTAAAAGCTTGTCCTATCACCACACCCCCTGACAAAAAGTCCCTCCCCAGCTTTCCTGTAGGCCCCCTTTTGGTACTGGAAGGCCACTATAACGTCTCCCTGGAGCCTTCTCTTCTCCAGGCTGTACAACTCCTACTCTCCCAGCCTGATTTTTTTTCCCATTCTCCACCCAGCCTGCATTTGTGCTTGAGATTGCCCCAGCCCAGGTGCAGGACCTTGCACTTGGTCTTGTTGAACTTCATGAGGTGGTCACGAGCCCACCTCTCAGCCTGCCCAGGTCCCTCTGGATGGCATCCTTTCCCTCCTGTGTGTCGATCACACCACACAGCCTAGTGTCAGTCAGGAAACTTGCTGAGGGTGTGCTTGATCCCAATGTCCATGTCACTGACAAAGATGTTAAACAGCGCCGGTCCAAATACTGACCTCTGAGGATCACCACTCATCACTGATGTCTACCTGGACTCTGAGCCACTGACCGCAGCTCTTTGAGTGTGACCATCCAGCCAATTCCTTACCCACCAAGTGGTTCATCCATCAAATCCACATCTCTTCAATTTAGAGACAAGGATGTCATGTGGGACAGTGTCAAACACTTTGCACAAATTTGGGTAGCTGATTTTTTTGCAACCTAATGAGCTATTGTTCAGCATAAAATATGTAACATTTCACTGGAAGTCAGATTAATTAGAATAGGCTTCATTTCCCATAAATGTACTTCTTCCTTGTCCAGTCTAAAACAAGGCAAGTCTTTTAAACTTTGAAAAAAAAAAAAAAAAAAAAGCATATTTATAGATCAGTTATTATGGGAGTGGTAATTAGTCTACTTCCTTGAGATGTAATTGATTAAAACTTCTTTTGTACCTTACATGTGAGCTATAACACGTACATGACATTCCTGTGTACAGCATTTCCTGGTGAACTGTCATTCATCTCAAGTCCTAGAGACAGAAATGGTATGATAGTTAAGAGAGGTCATCTGCAGTACCCTGCATTATTTTTCAGGCTGAAGATTATACCCAGAATTGTTTTAAGAAGTACTCTTTCTCCACATAATTGCTTTCAAGGCATATTGCCAGACTAACCCTTCAATTATTCAGAAGAAGAAATAAAAGCCTCTTTTATTGTTGCTGATAACACCTTTCCTACATCTGAAAAGATGTAAAATCCATTCTGTTTTTTCAATACTTGTGCTGTTGGCTTATGTTTTCCTTTTGCTGGGTTATGATAATAGATTATTTTATCCTTCTTCCTACTTCATTTCAAATAGGTTTCATTTTCAGATTTTCTTGCAGTAGCCCAAAACAAAACTGTGTTTATCTGGTGTTTAAAGATGCTTTGTAAATAAAAAGGCTTAAGAAGGGGTCATTTAGACCCATGTTTTGTAAAAGCTTCATATTACAAAAACTAACTTGGGTCTAAATTCAGCCTGAGAGTATCCTTCTAATAACAATCACACTGCCTACTCTTGTAAACATTTAGTTTCTGATCCCACAATCATTAATGATTTTAAACAGCAATAACATAACCTCATGATATTAACAACAACCAAAAAAGCTAAAATAAATGTTCTTTTTTTCCCATTATAAAAAAAAAAAAAAAAAAAAATATTTTTCCCTGCAGACTGCCATTTTCCAAGAAAAATAAATAGTATTTGATAAATGGAATTTTTTACTCTCTAGAAAATATATTCTTGTCTCTAAACTACTTTTTAAAATAATAAAAATAAAAAATAATAATAATTAAAATTAAAAACAAAGTCAGAAATGGATATGCCTGATTCCACTGTCTGATGATGTCTTCCTCTAACCACCCAAAGCTTCCTCTGAAATAAGTAGGAATTAAATGTGTATTTGGAGTTAGGGTAGTGCTTTTATGGCCTGTCCAGTTGTGTGGTTTTCTTGTTGTTTGGTTTTTTTTTGGTTTGTTTGCTTGTTTGTTTCTTTAACACAGACTAATAACATTAGCTTTTTTGTGCATGACATTTTTGCCTCAGAGGAATAGGTGAGGTCCTATCGGCTTTTTGTGAACCTTCTGTGTACCTTTAATTTTAACCCTTTTGACCTTGCAGGGTCATTAGGGACTGCTGATCTGCCCCTGTCCCAGAGCTGCATGCTCATGGGCCTGGTTTCTCTGCAAGAGCTCTAGCTTCTAGCTCTGCTTTTCTCTCCTCTCCTCCTCACCATCCATGGAGTCATGCATTGAAGGATTTCCTGATGACTAGAGCATGTTATTTACATGAATTTCTCTGACAGTTCACTGAAGAGGGTATATATTGCCATCCCTATATGGCTCTGGAAGTTTTTTGGAGGTGATGGGCACTCTTATTTCCTTGCAATGAATATGCAGGTAGATTTTTGCATGGAATGACTTCTTCTCAGTACAGATCTTTGTGAGGAAAAGGCACAGACAAGCATCATCATAATGATCACAAAACTCATACAGACTATGAAACTGATTTTTCCAAGGCAATCTAGTCAACTGGTGACAAGGCTGATGTCACAAGGGCTCTTGGCTCTCTCTCTCAGACCATTAGAATACTTACACTAGCTCTTAAGTATTAGTTTCTATTTGATTTATTCTTCCTATTCAAGAATGGATTACATATTGAGATAAACAGTTTAGAAGACCTTTTTTTCATGTCTATTTTTATCATTTTTATAAGGACTCTTCCTGGACAGTTAGGATCCATGAGTGATTCACAAAGCAGCAAAAGGGACATGACTCAGGAGGAGACCTCCTGCATGTATTTTTCATCCTCAGGCAAAACCTTTTAAATCAGCAGATTTCCATTCCATACTGGGTGCTCCCTTGTGGTCCATCTCCACCACACCAGTGGCAGTTCAGCCTGTCTTTGAGCATCATTCCTCCCCAGGAATCTCTAGGAGGAGGCATTGCCACTAGCAGCAAACAACATTGCTACTGATTGGCTTGGGAGACCTAAAGCATTTCTGTGCAAATCGGATGTTTCCTTCTCTCCTGGAGGCTGAGCATGTCCATGTTTCACGATCCTTGTGCCTATAAACTGATGTCCATTGCCTGAGGCTGGAAATGTTCACTTTGTAAGATCCAGTGCACAGCTAAATCCAATTTTGGAGTATTAAAAATACATCTCAGTGCAGCAGTTCAGACAGCAAAAGTAGAGTATGTATATTAGTGCACACTTCCTTAACCAGCCTTGAAATCAGTCTGTCAAACAGAAACCTGGAAGTGGATTTGGACTCCTAGAGAAAGTGTTTCCTGTCTTAGACCTTTCTACACACAGTGTACAAGGGGTTAACAAGGGAGCTACTTTGCAAACAGAGGCAGAAGGTCATTGGCGGCAACAGCAAAGACTCCTACAGCCTGCCACGAGAGCCTTTCACCCGGCATTTCCCACCCAGGGGATTGTAAACATTGGCTCGAGGCCATGGAGTCCTACAGAACTTCTCTTTACTTTCAGCATATACATTTATGCGTCTTAATGGACACTGAAGCACGGCAAGTTATTCCTGCATGTGCAGAAGGAGAGAGGGAGCTTCTGTTCAAATTTAAGAGAGGAGGGAAAGAGCCATTACTCACGCTGGAATTTAAAAACATAGAGATATGCTTGTTCAGTGGTACTTCACATGTAACATAGCTGCTGTTCTCAGGCAAACTTTCTCAACTCACTGGAATGTGTAGAATGCTGTCACTTCTTCAGAACCCAGAAGAGCTCTTTTATCTGCCATTTGTTAGTAACTAGCAATATTGTTCTTATCTCGTTGTCCTTTAGCCTGATGCAGTGCCCTCAGACATGAGAACTTGTAACATGAAAGCACTCATTACCTTGAGCATTCCTTTTTGTATTGTCTGAAGCTTTTATCTCTCCAGCTTAAATAAGATGCTTTGTATCATTTTTGAGAGAGATGAGTCATCTGCAAAAGGCTGTTCTGCAACATCATTTTCACAATAGAACATTTTACATTTTTATAAGACTGTTACCACTCTGGAAGAGTCTTCAGTGATCTAGACTAAGTCAGATCTTTTTCACCCACCTAATCGATCCATAGTTAATTTTCTAAGGAATCTGGATTCTTGAAAATAACAAAAAATAAGAATACAAGCTTTAAAGTTAAAGCTGGGAAATAAAGCTTTGCAAGTTCTAGTACTGGACCAACTGTAACATTCTGGTGTTCTGCTAAATCTTCTGATTCTTAAGACAGCATTCCCCTAGCACTTAGCAATGGAAGAAAATTTCTTTGGGGTTCTTTAAAAAAATTGTGCTTTGCTTTGTACTGCGAATCATAAGTTTTTGCCAATGAGTGGTGTATCAAGTAGCAAGGGAGAAGATGTTGCTTCTCTCTACACAGAACAAAACAGAGTGCCATCCCCTAGAGCTTTTCTGAGTACCATCTATTAGTCAGAGAGAGAAAATACGTTCTGCCTAGATCCAAGGTAGACTCCAGCCTGGTTAATGTAATTAATGCCTGACTTTATTTTTATCCGGTGTTGGTCTAATGTAAAATGCATACACATTCCAGAGAGCAGTATCCAGAAACTGGGCTCCTCGCCCCTTCCAGCTGATTGTCCTTAAGCACTCAGATACTTTCAGACACAGTCTTGCCCCATGACTCATATACTCCTGGCAGAATAGTTACTTGGCTTCAGCAAAGGCAAGGAAAGAGCTGTCACCCAAAAAGTCCCTAGCCTTGTGGTCAAATTCTTTTCTTGGACGTAGGAAGTGCCTGTTAAGTCCCCTTCAGGCTGTGTTTCCACTTTGAGATTAACATAATAACATCTGTAAAAGATGTTAATGTAGATGCAGACAAGTATTGCTTCCACTACCACTCCTAGTCGTGGGCTTCACTTAGGTGGGACTCCATATGGACTTCTGTGGAGAACATCCGGGTATCTAGAGTATCTGTCTGCCTAAAAATACATCACACAGTAGAGCTTCAGCTGAAACACAGATGCTTGTTTCTGCTATGAAGTCTTTATAAATATGTGTGACCATCTACACTGAATACTTACAGACACTTTCAGACTAAGAAATTAATTTAATGAGCAACGATGTCTACAAAGCTCATAACCATGGAAAGTCAGTGGCTAGCATCCAACATTTTGATGGGTCTGAAGCCTAAAAGGATATTTAAATATGAGATTCTGACACCCAGAAAACTCCTCTTAGCCTTTCTATCCTTTCTATCTAGTCCTTGGCTTTGCCATGAAATTACAAGCCTACAGCCAGTCCTTGTCCTGTTGATATTTACTTCAAACCACGACTCATTTCGAATGATCTGTGATGCATTCATGTGTGTATAAACACATACACCTATCTGTCCATTGAAGACAGGAAGTTCATCTTTTTTCTTTGTTTTTTTGTTTTTGAAACCTTTATGATTCCAAGCCTCTGTTCTCATTTTTCTTTCCACCTTCATGTTAGCTGTCATAAAAGGACTGAAAATTGCACCCTTGTGAAGTAGTGAGGGCAGATGCATCCCCAAGAGGAGCTTCTACAGCAGAGAAGCTGCCTTGTTTGCAACCCTGGGTTCCCTTTGGGTTTTGCTGTAATATAGGAGGTTTAACTGTAAACTATTGCTTCACATGAGTATCATTGACTGATGTTGCTCCACCAAACCTTTAATATCCCATCAGTGACACTGGTATTTTGCCTCCAGGCCCCTCCTTACGCCATGCTAGAGCCTGTATCACTAGCAGCACAAGCTTCTACTTCCAGCAGGGACATCACTTCACCAGTCTTCTTTGGAGAAGGAGAGCTGTGTGGCTGCGTAACACTGCATCAGGTGCTGTACGAGTTCTCACCGTACCACACCATGCTGCTTGGGAAAAGTTACAGCTCTTGGTGCCATGGGTAAATTGAGTGTTTCTCATAGGAGTTGATGGGACATATCAACAAAGAGAGTCCAATGTGACAACAATAATTTTTAACAAGAGTCACTAAAATGTAGCCTCATTATGGAAAAGTAATATGAGATTTCTCTTGTGTACCAGCTTTGAAAGGTACCCAGACCAATATCTTAATTGTAGATGTGACAAAGACTATTCTTGTCCAAATCAGACTTTCAGTACAAAAGACATTTGGAGAAATATTTTCAGAATAATTGTGACTAAGCTTATTTTGCCCCTGTTACACATGCTGTGTGAAGGCTAGGCAAGCTCTTACTCAGCAGCTAACCTGCTGTTGCGTATGTCCTCTGTACACCCTGCCAGATGCAAAGATAAAGCTCTCTTACACGCATGCACGGATTGTTATTTGTGTCTTTACTTTCCTATACGGGTCTTGCCATTAACTCAAAGCTCAGCAGCAGCTCATAAGTTTCATTCTCAACTGAATGAAAACTGTATCCTGTAGAAGTTGCTTGCACCGTTTCCCCTTCTATAAAGTCCCAAGCTGGAAAACTTTTTTTTCATAAAAATCTATAACAATTCCAGTTCCTAGCAGAATTCTTTGTTAAGCTGTCACCCAGGGGTTACACGTGCCTGTAAATGGTTTGGATTCTTTCCGTCATTTTGAAAGTGACTCATTCGTTCAGGCCATTTTTGATGTTCATATTTCATTACAAATTTTAATGAGAAAAATGATTTTTTTTTTTAATTCTACCTTCTTTCCCATCTGAAAGTAGCCATAGAGTCCACAGTAAAGCCTGTCACCTAGATAACTGACAGTATTTACTCTATTCTTTGAGACTGCATTTTGTTTGTGCATCATCTCCTTTTGTTAAAGATGGTTTGAAATAGAAGAGTACCCAAGCTCCATGGGAGAAAGGTCTGTGGTGGCCTTCATGGTTTTGCTTTATTTAGGTTTCTCTGTTGAGAACCAAAGCCTAACACAGTGCCCCAGGAAGTGGGGAGACTTTTTTCTATTAACCAGACTGGTTTTCTAGTAGCAATGGAAAGCTGGTCTTCATTATAAAGCCAAAGCCTAAGTGACAAGGCTTGGATTTTCTAGTCTAGCTAGAACTTGGAAAGAGACCAGGCAGTCACAAGGGCAGCTTCGGGAAATCTCAGCATCCCGTTTTTTTGGAGCCAACCATGGTTTGCTCCTTGGTACAAGCTAGAGATACATGGTCTCATTCTCCCAGCGACTGGGCATAAGTGAGGTGAGAAACCAAAGAAAAGATGGATGCTACCCAGCTCAGTGGGAATATGGATGGTACTAGGTGAGTTGGTTTTGTGGCTACCTAAACATGTAGAGCAGAGCAAAGCAACCGGAACAAGGTTCAAGATCAGATACTAGATATTGCAACCATTTCCTCAGCTAGCTAATGCCAACAGGTGACTGACATGAGTGGCAATGGGCCAGATTTCTGTGGCCAGATCCAGAACAAGACGTGCATTCCAAGGCACCCACACAGGCTGCCATCTTTTTAAAGCTTTTTTTTTTTTTTTTTTTTTTTTTTTTTGGTATTGTGCAAGGAATTCTTTCTTCTAGTAGGTGTTTGACTTAACTACATAAGAAACCAATGGTGTTTATTTCCTCCTGCCTTTGTGTTTTTTTTCAGCCCTGAGGTGGATTATTAGAACTTGCTCTTTCAGTCTACAAATTTCATTTGATTGTTGGATCTTGAATCAGGACTGAAGAGTGGCAACTTTTTTCAAAAAACCCATCACTCTCAATGCCTTTAAGTATCTCTGTATAAACTGCAATATCAAGATAGGCCTCATTGCATGCAAAGCCGACCACTTCTGTAAAAACCTGAGGCATATTGCATGGAAGGCTGCTCTGCACCTCAGAGATTAGGGCATCATGTTTTTTATTTTAGTACATAGCAATCATTGGCAAGTCTTTCTTACACTTCCATGGGCTCTGAAACAGGCATTGTGATGATACTGATGTTATTTTTGCTTCTTTATTTTAATGTAGAGATAAAACACTTTTCAAGTGAAGTGTTAGGTATTCTCTAAGAAATGTTCTCTGTATGGTATCAGTACAGAATTCTATGAAATATTGTGCTTAATGGAAATATATTTCCTTGTATTATCTTTGAGATAAATTCTGTGTTCTAACTAATGGATGAAAATATTACATCATCTTAAGAGCCCTTTCCTTTCTAGTAGCTGTTTCATGCAGCTGCTGAGTGCACAGAGACTCTTGAGGTAAAAGCCACTGAATGTAGGTAAAATGTCTTCCGCGAGTATTTATATATGCATGTATGATGTGCAAACACACACACACATACACACACACAGTCATACACATACACCTAACGTGCAGTCATGCTCACAACGGATGTACCTAGAAATATTCTCCAGCACTGCCATCACACTTGGTTATGTGGTTCTTCCTAGAAATAAAAAAGCAAAATTCTGATCAGTTTTGTGTGTATAAACCATCAAAGAAATGAATGGTTTCTTTATATGTTATCTCACAGTTGATGCTAAATCTTGCTTCCATCAAAGCACAAATGTTTTAACATAAAAAAAGAAGAGCTCACATTCTAAAATAACAACTTGGTAGTGGGTGGTATGTGTGATCAGGATTTTTCTCTTCTATAAATAGATACTTTTTTCCTTGATCATTTAACTAATGAAATAGTAAGAACCATCTTTCCACTTTTCACAAAGCAGGTAATTAAACTTGCCTCTAAAACTGATACAAATGTAAATAAAGAGATAAAACTGTTATTACCACGTGCATTTCATAAGACCCATACAACTCAAAAAGATGTCATTTATATACACATTAATATATATATATAAAACTCTTAATCAAAAAATGAAGTACTTTCTAAAAGCCACCAGGCTATTTTGGTTCATTTTTACTGTAAAAGTGTCTATATCAATGTGTCTATAAAAAGACAAAATACCATCTTTCTCTAAGAAAGAAACATTCTAACCAGCCTTACCTAGATCTCTACCTGCAATGAAACTGGAAACCATTATACAGAAGTGGAGGAACCGCTATTCAATAATGATAGAAATAATAATAATAAAATAATAATAATGTTCAAACTGATACTATCCCTGGGAACTAAATCACATTGTATAATGTAGTGGTTATTGCCTGTCTTCACTGCAGTTAGCAATAACATTAGGTCTTCAGAGATAAAGAGTCACAGGCTCTTTACAAACACAGAACGCTCAGTGAATCTTATAGGCACAGTTATGGGCACATTAAACTAGTCCCCAGCAAACAAAGCAGGCACTCTCCTCTTCCACACCAGGGATAAAAAATATGTAGAAGTCATTGTTCCAAGGCTAAAAAGCCTACTCTACCACTGCTTATTTTGTCCTTATTGCACCTTTTGGACTGGTGTGTTTTGGTAGGTTGCTATGCAAGGTGCTGTAGGGTGAAATGAGGCATCAGCCCTCTGTCTTCCTCTTCCCTCTCTCCCTGCTTGCCCCTTCCACACACCCCAGGCTACCCCTTCCCTTGGCTCCTGGGACCCCCCCCAAACACAAACGCACAGTTTACCTACATGAGGTAGGTGTGCTCTGCAGCTGCAGAGTTTTGGGGTACCCCTGGTGGGCAAGGAGGAAGAGGAGGTGGGGAGCAACCTGACTCCTGGAGCAGAGCAGCCGGGGACAGGGACGTGTGGGTGCAGGAGGGCTGGAGGCAGGCATGCCCTGGCTAAAGGCCTGCCTGTGGGGTGCGGAGCAGGGCCCGCCTGGGCTGCCTGGGCAGGCACCAAGCAGCATGCAGGACAGCTGTCAGAACCTGCAGTCCTGCAAAAGTGCCATCTCCTCTTTATATAGGGTCACCTACCTTCTGGATTGCCTCCTCTGCCTTGCCCCATGCTTGTTGTCGATCACTATTCCAGACCTCAGCTGCTGAAACACGGTATTTTTTAATACTACATTGAATTCATATTAAATAATACTACACTGTCAGACCAGCAAGGCATTTGTAAGCATTCTCATTTAAGACATTACATTTTTGAGACTCTGTGGAGATTCAGCGCAACACTTCTAGCAAGCAAGAGGAAAGTGCATTAGAGAGAGAGAGTCTGCAGTGGAGATTGAAGCCAGGCTTCAATCAATATGCAAGCCCCGATTTTAGCCATCAGTAATTCAGTCCTCTACACTAGTCTGTGTGAATGCGTCAGGCTTATTTACACAGCTGAGGAAAAATTTTCTACAAAGTTTTAAGAAAATCAGGCAAGTCATTTTAGACTCCCAGCCCTGAATAAGAAGCCATGCTGAAGCAGCTCCATCATGAAATTTTAAAGATTCCACTCTAAACCCTCCTGAGCAGTTTGAAGCAATAGAGAGGTTTTTTGTGATGTTGGGGCACCATGAAGTAACACTAGAGAATTATATTCTGCATGCGGCACCATATATGTTACAGTTACGTTCACTTATTTTAACTCAAAAAAATAAAGGACAAAAAATAAATGAAAAAGTAAAAGATTCCCCAAAGGTAATGTGAAAACCCTATTAATGAGAATTGAACAAAATAACTGAGTTTAAAAGTTTTTTAAAAATTTACAAATAATCTTTCATGAGGTTGAATTGCTCTAAACAACAAAATGAGCCAGTGTCTAATAGCAAATATATTGAACAAAATCAGCACCAAAAACAGTACAGTAGAAACCACAATCACAAAAGCAAAAGATTTGGAAGAACTTTATTTGGATTAAAGGATACTTTGTAAGAATTTAAGCATCCTGTTAATTGCTTTTGTGGAGTGATGTCTATGAAAGTTAATATTTTAAGAGGTTTGACAGGCCTCTTCAAAGTCCCTTCAGAAATAATTGGAGTAGAATTAATCACATCCAGCTGTAGATGTCTACAATGAAGATGTCTACATGTGGGCCAGTCAGCTAGATTCTCCTCACAGATAGCAAGCAGTTGCAGCATGTGTTCAATTGACCAGTACAACACACTCACTGTAAAATAAGTTGAATGGCACCCTGGGAATACCAGCTTCTTCCCTCTGACTCTAAAGGGAGTCTGTCTGACTGGCTCAAATGTAGATACCTAATGTTATGTGAGATGGATCCTCGTTCAGGTGCTATCTCACTCTAATTTCTCTGTATGACGACTCTGTACGAGAACTAGGCTCCGTTATGTATTGGGAGATGAAGCAGAAAATATCTGAATAAAACTTTTCATCTATGAAGCAATAGTTATGGGTATGGGACACAAAAGCAAAAGAAATACTACTCTCTCTTTTCATGATGTCCAGTGTCTTTCATTGGTTTCTACACGTAAACTTTTGTGACCTTTTAAACCCCGTGTTTAATCTTAGATCTGGCTGCATCCAGTTTTAACAGCCCAATTTTCTTCTGCTCTGTAAATGGGAAGAGAGGAGAAATAGCTTCCCTGTGAGGCTCGCCGTTACCCCTTTGGAGCAAAGCTGGGTGGGATGAGGAGTGGGCCATGATCCCCCAGCCCATCGCCCTCCCGGAGCCCCTCTGGTTCAGCGGAGATGAGAAAAGCATAGCAAAATGCCTTCTCTCTGGAGTGAAAGGAAGACCCGGGGCCACAGCGTGACTCACTGGCTGGTGGAATAAAGAGTGCCAGGAAACATTCGTGGGTACTGGAGCTCAATTGTCTATACTGTTAAATTATTAGAATGGTTCCTGGCATGGTTTTGAGTTATGCCAACTAGCCTTCCCCCAGACAGTTCCTAGGCAGTTAAGCATGGACCAGAGACCATTCCCAATAAGCAGTTTGCATGCGGTCACCTTTTTTTGGAGGCTTGAGAATTTAGTAACATGGACATAGGCCACTCTGTGCCTGTTGGTCTCTGTGCCAAAGGAACATTTCCTGTCCCATTTAATTTCCCAGCACAGACATAGCCACTGTGTTACAGTCTGATCCCTGCTTTGTTCCTGTAGCTGTGCAACTGGGCATTGGTCTGTACTTAAAGTCTGTGGCAAACCGAAATGTAGTCTTTTGTGTCTATGTTACTCAATCCCATCCCTAAACCTCTGTTTGTCTTTGTCTTTTTTGAACTGTATGCTATTCAGACAGCAACTATATTTGGAATGGGCTGTGTAATGTGCAGATCCATTTAAATTAAGCAGTTGCCCAGAAGTGAAAATCTGCTCTGTAAAGTAAATGGAAATTAAATGAGACAGACACGATGCCTAGATCCTGTGTTTGCACTACTAGTGTGCAGATATGTACCACTAATCTGATTTTACAACAGAAATAGGGATCATGAGGTGCAGGACTGAAACTCCCAGGGCTTAGGTGGTCCCAGATAGCAATGTCTGTCAGGTATAATAAGGCAGACAACTTTATTTGAAAATAAAGCTATCTTTCTTCTTCAGACTCTAAATGCAGCTTTCCCCTGACATCTCACTGAGCACGTTTCCTTCTTCAGGGAGTCTGACACAGTGTTGGCACAATTTGGCAAATGTTCTTTCCTTTTTTAATGTCTTTCAGATATATGCTTCACTTAATTTCATCCTGATGTGGTGCCTAAACCTACTGACATTGAAATGCTAAGAAGCAGTGATCTGCAGCTACTGATATTGTTTTTTATCTGCTATCATTCCATCTTATCTGGGTAGTAAAAATATAAAATGTGCACTGGAAAAGTATATCTGCTCCCTTAGGTCCCAGTGTGCAAATTATTCTCAGTTTTCTTGTGCATAGATTAATCTGTAGAAAATACAAATGTCATGGTATCCCCAGAACTGACAGAGCAGGCTGGAAAGCTAAAAGCAGCTTAAAGGGGGAACAGGAGTTTATTTGGCTTGAGCATTTGGAGGCGTTCAGAAGAAGAGGGGACAGGGTGTGAAGTTCTGGAGAGCTTGGGGGTGCACAGGAGCAGGAGGGGAGCGTGACGGAAGGTGGAGCACATGGGAGGTGGCAAGCATCAGGCCATGTCCACCTGGGAGTTTACATGTGAGCAGCACTGTGTTAGGCACATTCGCTGACATCAGGGGGCCACTGGCATGTGGCAGAAAGGCTGAGATGGGAGAGGAGCTGGGAGGTTGGGGGAGAGCTGAGAGGAATGTGGCTGCTGCAGGAGAGGAGCTAAAGAGGCCGGGCAGGGTGAGGGGAAGGGAGGAAGAGGCAGCAGAGGGAGGTTTATTAGATGAGAGAGCTAAAATGCAATGTGGTCACTGAAGCCTACAACCTCAGAGGTAGCTAGAAGTCTTGTGCCACATTTAGGATCTCCATCAGCATGTGAGCACAAACCCCTTTTCCTGCAGCTTGGACACGAACAACCACTCTGCGTGTGTGGCAGATTTTCAGGGCAGGCAGAATTTAAGTGAAATGTAGCAAAGCAGAAGCATGGTTTTTGATCCTGAAAGGGGGGCTTTATCATGAGCAAGTCTTGCAGGGAGAGCCTGTCTCAGTGGTGGTGTGGCTTACCTAAGCAAAGCATTTTTTCATTCTAAGTCAGAACTGTGCTAAAGAGGAAGCGATGATCTAGTTGTTCAGCCACCATATCCTGTGTTCAGAATAATTTTCATTTCTACTTATCTGCAAATGTTAATGGAATGTCCACAAATATTTTTTTTTTTTTTTTGGTTTCTATGGTAAGAGAAAGAGAGTGTGAAACTGTGTGTCAAAACCACTGCATCATTTGCCTCATCCTGTGCTTTTCAGGAGAAGACCCTGAGCACCAGAAGAGTCATCTGTGGCATGACATGTGTGCAAAGTGACATTTAGTAAATTTTGATCCCTTTCAAGTTCATGTTTCAGAATACAGGCGTGTGCATTACAAACTATATGAGTTACTTGATGACTTTTATAATTACCGTAACGACAGAGTATACCAAAACATTTCCACACAGATTACTTCCTCTCTGACTATAAAGCAACCCAAAGGCACTTGCTGGAATTCAGCAGCAAGACTTTGGAAATAATTCTTTTTAAGGTTTAAGGTTTCCAAATTACTCAGAGACAGAATCTCCCATTGCCCCGTTTACACATGCGTGGAGCTCAGCAGCAGGGTGCAGGCACTGGGGGAGCCGTGCCAGCACACCGTCACGTGGGGGAAGCAGCAGACACGCTGCGCGCTTCCGCGGCCTTCTGGAAACAGCCCCACTCCCCCGAGCCTGCGGCCAGGGGCCTGCCACGAGCTGCGATGCTCCTCTCAGGAAGGGAAAGGAAAAGAGCAGCCCCCTCCCTCGCTGCATTTCCCTGGGAAAGGGGCTTCAGCTCGGGGCGTACATCATCAGAAGTACTCACCAAAATGTCTCGTAACCGTGCATCCCCCAGTCCTCTGCTTATGAGAAGTGCAGGGGGTTAATGTTTGGTGGAACTGGGGGAAATAAAGCGTCTTTTCACTTTGTATTAGAAGAGCTGTGAGGGTCTTAAGTGAGGAACCACTGGGTTTGGTGGTATTTCCACAGATCCAGCTATCGCGCACCTCTTGCTCCTGACACAGCACCCAGCCACTGACAAATAGTAACGGGCTGAAATTGTTATACCTGATTTCTGAAAGCAATGTTTCTTCAAAAAGCTTTCCATCAGATTTTCTGAGAAAGTGCAGATCAGAGTTTGAGAGAGATATCGGCACCACGAAAAATATGTGTATATTTTAGGAGGGATTCTCACTGATTCAGATAGGCCAGTGCCAGTAAAAATTCCCTGAACTCAAGTTACATTTGTCTTCTTGCCCTGGAGTGAATCTTTGAAGAAACTTTAATTTTATATAGAGAGAAGTATTTTGGGAAAAGATCATTGATACGTTAACAAATTGGAAACAAGTCCAATGGAGTTAAATAATGCCCAGGTTCCGCACAGGAATCTGTTTATGTGAACAGGTAGCTGGAAGTTGAGATTGCCAGTGCAGTACTTTGCACTGTGTTATTGAACTGTTTCAAAGACAAATTTTATGAATAGAGATCAAAGCTTTTAAGAGGACTGTTAGCAAATATGACCACTTGTGCAAATATCCATGAACTTCCCTTCAATAGCCTTTCAGTAGTTCCAAAGGCTGTCAGGGCATGTAATGATTGTAATAAATACTGTATTTGCTTTTGTTTCAGCTGGCTTTGACCAGCAAATTCGGCTGATTACTTCCATTGTTATTTTTGCTTAGAAGACAATTATATTGTTATCATTTAAAAATAAAACACTCTCCTTACACATTTCTGTGTACTGGTTTTCAAATTCAGAACTAACTATCCTAGTTAACATACTTTTTAAAATTATTTTCACGTTATCCTTGAACTTGTTTCTTTTCAGTAATATGTATATATTTTTTTGCTTTGTTTCATGCTTCTCATGAATTTTCATGGCTTTCTCATTTCTCAATGCTTTCTGCTAGCTGGAGAAAGAAACCACTTTTTTGACAACCTCCCTGCCTGTAGATTAATACTGACAGAAATTTAAATTATAGCACACGCTAAGATTATATTGCCTTTTAGCTGACAATCTGTTATGGCTGGATTATAACTGCAGTCAGGAGCAGAATACTCCTGTAGCTCTGAGATTAAATTCAAGCAACATAATAGGTCACACAGGACTGTAAGGAAGTTCCTTGTGTTCTTCTGTAAACAGACTGAAGATACAGCCAGCCTCATCTGTATTTGGTCTACTTGTGGGAAACAAAAGGATAAATATAAGCTATCCCATCTCCGTTGTGGGTCCAATGTGCAGGACTCATCAAAGTACATCGGTGGAGTTGTGCCAGTAAAATTCCAACTGTGTCTCTACAATACATTGCAACATGACCAGCTGCCTTAAAGCAGGCGCTTTACATGTCGGATGTCCCTGGGAAAAACTGTAATCATTTGGAAATCGATTGTGAGAGAAGTTGGACTGGTGTAACCAGCAGCATGTGGGCAGAGATGGTCACAAACTGTGAAGGTCAGGAACCTGCCAAAGGTCCCAGCACTGTGTTGGTTGGTTAAAACAATGACAATTTAAGGTATCTCCCTGTGCAAGGACACCACACTGGGCAGCACTAGGCCTTTTGTTATCAGTAGTTTTGAGGATGTTTTAACTTAGTCTGCATCCAAATGATAAAATAATGAATTTCTTAAGTTCAACATGAACAAAACTTCTGAGACAGGTATGACATTTTTACCCAGGTTGGCCAGTAAACTCCAGTTAACCCCATTTCTTTTGAAAAGCAAACAAACAAACAAAAAACTATCCAAACTACAAAGAGCTTAGGATAAAGTTTAGCTACACATTCTACTTTGTCCTATAGGTAAACACACACTAGCTCACTGGTTTCCAATTTTGGTGTCAACACCTAGGAGGTGCAAAAGAAAGTATTGAAGAAAAGCAGGCCTTGTTAACAGACTAACTAATGTTTGTTCCATGGGGAGTCTGAACCTCTACTGGAAAATGTTTGGGGTCTGTAAGTTGCAAAAGCTTCAAAAAGTTGTTCTGATAGCATGCTGTCATATTGTGATATCACACCAATGCTGTACAATGACACTGTATTTTTGTTATGCTGTCAAATGCACTGTTCTGCAGAAGTGATCTCACTTCCTGACGCATCATCACTGCAGGTATACATACGGAGATTTTTCCATACAGGACCCATTTCTGTGCACTTGCCAAATCAGTTTGCCTTAATATTTCATGTTTTGCAATTTGGATGAGACTAAATTGGATCTGTGTACAACACTTATATGGTTGCAATTCTGTAACTAAGCATGCTCTATCTTACTTTTCTTTTTGTTTTACAGGTTGTTACTTTGTGGTATAGAGCGCCTGAAGTTTTGCTTCAGTCCAGCTATGCAACACCAGTTGATCTTTGGAGTGTTGGCTGCATATTTGCAGAAATGTTCCGTCGAAAGTAAGAAATGCTGTCATATTTTCTTCACTTTTTAATTTGAAATTTAAAAAATGTGCAATGATTTCTGTTACAATAACTTAGACCATGTTTATATTGGAAAGGACTGATAGGATGTTTCATTTACAGCACAGAACATAAGCACCCGTTGCAAATTCATACTTTTCTCTGCCTTGGAGTCTTTCTTTCTGAATGGGAATCTCCCTTAGCTCTTGATAAAGCCCAGATGAGCATCGTTGTATTTCTGTTACACCTGAATCCAAATGTAGATAAATGAGGCCTAGAGGGGCTGGTGATTATTTTCTGTAAAGCTGCATTCTGGAAAGAATTTAGCCTGAGGAAGGCAAGTCCCAGTGTTCAGCAGAGTCTTCTTTCTCTGGAGTTGTTGTATTAGCCCATAAGTTGTTTGCTCGCAGTCCTCCTCCTCTCTTGGCGTATTTGAGATCTTCAAAGTCACCATAAAGAGTTGATTCCAGGAAACAGAGAAACAGAGGTAGGAATTTTTGTAGAATAAGTTATTTTTCCAGGATGTATGGCAACAGAGACAGTTTAATGTAATAAAATAATAAAGACTTTTCTTTTACTTTTCTTTTTTTCTGATTCAATTCAACTAAACATCAGAACTTTTTGCTGTAAAATGTTACAGCTAGATAGAGGTGATTTGTGAATATGAGAAGCATACTGGAAGGACAGTAGAATGGAGGTTGTACTATGTAGGATGTGGAAAGGAGCAACCCCACAAGAACCTTAGCAAGATAGACCTGTTTCAACATTAACCCAATGATATACATTTAGGTTGAGCTTACTGGAGAAAAGTGTGATTATCTAGATGATCTCTGTAGAGAAACTCTATATACTATTTTGTAACACCTACACAGTGAGTTCAAAGAATATACATAAAGAAAATGTTATGCTGTGTGGTCTAAAATCCCAAATCAATATGACTTACAAGAAGAAGCCCTACTGCAAGGATCTTGAGAGAAAACTATTTAAAAAGAGCAGATTGAAATAAATTTCTGCAATGTGAAGCTCAAAATACTAATTGGAGTCTTGCAAAAAAACTTTGGGATTCCACTATTTATTAATGTTAGTATATGGAAAAATCATTTTTCTTGGGCTTCTTGCCTGGTCAAATGGCCTGGGTAGAATTAGTACACTCCACCCTCCATGTGTGTGACTCAGAAATGAGGTCAGGAAATGAGAGAAAAGAAGAATGTGGATTTTAGGAGGATCAATTAAGCCCTCCATTGCAATCTTTTAAAGATTTAGTCTTAATCCATATACTGCTAGGTTCACAATGGCATTAGGCCATTGATATTTTTTTTCTGATTTAAGCATCAGAGTCAACAACTTCATTTTAGCGTTTGTGAGAAGAATGATTCAGGACAAACAGCTGAACGTAGAACTTTATTATTTGTTCAAAACACCCATTTTTCTCTCATTTATTCTGTGGTATTCTGACAGATGAGAAATATTACCATATACAAGCATTACTAATTTATTTTTTTTGTGTGTGTGATATATGAGCCTCAATAACTCTCTAAATCACAAAGCCCAACATAGTAAATTAAATCAGGGACAGTTATATTTTCTATTTGTTTACAAATACAAATATTACATTAATGTTACAAAATCAGAGTTGTTTTTTTAGTTGAAATAAGATCTGACTTGAAGCAGAGTTTGATAAAACCAGGACTTCTACTATTCCTGCCAAATGCAGGGTCATTCTGACATTCTCAGTCCTAAATCTGGGAGACTGTCAAAAACTGTAGAAGTCAGGAATCTGCCAAGTCTGTATGTACTATGTTGTTTCATTGGAAACAATATGACTTTCACATACTTCAGTATACAAGCGTGATTTGGAAGACTAATCCAAAGCTTCATTGCCATAAAACTACAATGAACAGCACCAAGTGCTATCTCCATGGACTGTCCATGGACTGTTATACTGGGTTAATGTTGCAATACTATGTATGATGTATATTGTCTTTCTGATTTTCTTCATGGATTGCAAAAGAAAGCCTGTGTTACTGTGACCTTGGTAGCAATAAACTGTAAAATTTTGCAAACTCCATGGATTATTTCCAAAAGATTGAATAAATGGAACAGCTATTTCTGCTGGAAAATGGTAGTGCCCTTGGGTAATCACCCATCTGCATTTCCACCAATGTTGATAGGATAAGCATATGACAATGTAGCTAAAGCTTAGAAGTATATGTTGGTTTGACACTTAGACAACCTTTTCTTCTTACTGTCTTACTTGTTTCCTTCTTTCCCCATTCTATTTTGCTTCCTCTTTGGAAGTTTTTAAAGCTTTGTTATTTTTAAGAAATGTTCTGAGACTGCTCTAGGCCTTTTCATATCACCGATATTTCACTGGAACCGATTTGGAAATAAAACACTATACAGCATCACAAAGTGTATCAGAATGCCATTTATGCCAAGCAAACACTCAAAAGTGCAAACACTTTCTAACTAGAATTTTTTACTAGAATTTATTAGAATACATTTTTTGTAGGTAGTTGCAAATGAAGCCAGGGTTCTGTACTCTCCCACAAGTATGGGAGAGCAGTGAGCTCTGCATGAACCGTCTGGTGTCCCTATGTTTCTGATTACTATGTCCCTAAGTGGAAGACACCTCATTTAATTTCAACCACACTTAATCCAAACCAGTTTAAGACAAATGTTAGAAAGATAACTTTTTATAAAAACTAGATGCAAAATATACAAAAGCATATATATATAGGGATGCATAGACATATAAAAATAGATAAGTCAATAAATAAATCTCTGTCTAGCTACACACAGAGTAAATGTGAACACTTCTCTCATCTTGGCTTATTCATCTAGCCAAATGACACTTCTCAGTTGAGAAGCAGGGTCCTAAAATCTGAGGTTTGTATAAAGTCACAGCTATATTTAAAACTTGCACGTTGTCATTATGGTGCAGATCTGAGGGCTTTTGCACTTTCATGTGTACAAACTAGTGTCTTAGCCCATAAGGGTTTGTGGGCATGAAGAATGGGCACATGAATACACAAAGGCTATATCCTGAAACCCAGCTGCTGATGAGAGCAGCCCCAAATAAAACCTTACTTGCAAGTTTCTTTAAATGGTGTTTTCAGTTTTTTTAATCTCATGTCTTGTCAAGTAGATTGCAGTCACTTATAGCCATATTTGGTTGGACAGTCCTTAGCTAACAAAAGTGTAAATGTATTGGTCACAGCCGCTCCTTTTTGATGATTTAAAAGCGAAGGTATGTTGATAATAATAACCAGTAAGGAAACATGTGGTATGCCCTTGTGTGCTACAGTGCCACAGAATCCCTCACCGATACAGCTGGCAGGACTGACGGCATCCTTTGGCACAGTGGGAAGATTGGCACATTTCATGTCTTGTCTCAGTCCAAACAGTACTGAGCCATTTGCATTAATCTCACATATATGTTTCTAGAAAGTAATATGTTTAGATAAAAATAAGGATTAGTTATAAAAGGATTTCACAATGAAACTGAGCATTTTCCAGGCCACTAGGAAAGGGCCTTGTACTTCCTACTCAGCAGAAAACTCATTAGTGAGTAATGCAAACATGGGAGTAGGCATTCTGTTCTGTCTGGACACACAAAACTCTTCCAGCTGGCTCAGGGACTGTGGGCAACCCCAAAGCAGGAAGCTATGACCAGTGTTTTAGGGAAGGGCAGGACTGTCTCTCTCCTTGCTTGGATGAGCTAGTGCTTAATCAAGGTGTGAGAGGAAAAGGGAAGAAGACAGGAATCTGAATCTGGGTGAAACAATCTAGTTCTTTAGTGCACCCATACATGCCCAGTCTTCAAAATGGCAATCCTATGCAGGATTGAAATCACATAGACTAGGTTGTTAGTAGGTGTGTATTTGGAGTAATGAGTCAAATATCTTTATAGTAATTCCAGCTAGGCAAATGTAACCATAACATCGCATGAACAACCAAATTTGCCTTTATTTGTAGTAAATATAGAGCTAAAAATCATCAGAATAGAAAAAATAAATTTAAAAAAAATAATAATAATAGGTTTCTGTAGTCCATGTAGTTATGTTCATAGCAAGCCAAGCTGAAGTCTTACGTTTGAGAGTGAACAGTGTTGTGAATGCATGTGCAATCTTCAGTAATACTACAGGTATCGATTTAAACTCAAAACTTGAAAGATCATCCTGTCCCCAAAAAAATTTCCTCTTCCCCAAACCAAAATTAAAACAGTATTATCTCAGTTCCCGTTGCTTCATCCAGCTGAGAGGGAAATTGATTCCACGCACATAGACTTCTTACTGAAACCATTCATGCACCAGTTCCATGATGTTTTAATGAGCCTGCTGTTGGAAAGTTCATCAGTCCCAGAATTTTGTAAGCCACAAGGTTGGCACAAATAGTATGAGGTTATTATTTATTCATTTTTAAATATTAAATCATGCTTTTAGCAGTTGTCTCATTTTTTCAGCTTACTCCACCAGCTCCTAATATATGTGAGACAAGCATTGCATTGCCAACTATGAGTGAAAATTGTGGCAGTGGATAAAAGATATGTGAGTCTAGTAAAATACCTCCAATGGTACAAGTTCCCTGGTGGGACCAAGCATGCAAGGAAAAGAAGTTATAAGCATAGAAGTCATCTTTTAATGGTGTAAATGTGCCCAATTAGAGGAACTGCATCGTCGTATGCAGAAAAGCTATGAGTCCAGGACTTTGTTGTTCATGATAACATATAGCAATGTGATACAGTCAAAGTCTACAGCCTCATCTGTGATCATGTTGTGAAATGAGCACTGGATTTGGGACCTACAGGCTCCTTTAATCATAAACAAAACATTTAACTGGTTTTAAAAAGCTAACAATGCATTCATATTCATTCTTACTTAATTTTTTTTTTTTTTTTTTTTTTTTTTTACTATATGGAATAGCTATAAAGAATCTTTCAAGCTAAATGTAGTAGGTCTTTATTCCACTTTCCAAACAAGCCATAGGTTATCAGTAGAATTTGAAATGCAGCCACCAGATCCATCCCGTGTACTTCTTCTGTGTTGAATCCAGAACCAAATGCTATGATAGGTCTGTGGAAGAAGGTGGATCCCCACCTGCCCCTAGCCTCCATATCTACTTGTGAGCAACTAAAGAGCAGTCAGCTCTGCAACTGTTTTAGAGCATTAGAGCACTAAGCTTTGTGGAATAAATATGGTTAAGTAGTTTCAAAAAAAAAAAAAAAAAAAAAGTGTAATGGGAACACCTGTTTTTGAGCTGTCTCCAAAAACTTAAGCTGGAAAGGAAAGTTAGAGCTTCTATTACTGAGTGAAAAGAAAAACCCTTTTAGATGGATCATGTGGTAAAGTCTTGGCTTCAATGAAATCATTGTTGAAATGAACCTTGACTTCAAAGAGGGTTGTAACCTCTCTAAAAACAATTCAGTAGGACCAAGTGGCACAAAGAGAGGCAGAGCTAATCTCTGTTAATGTGAACAGTACAGCGCTTAAGTACTTAGCCAGAGTGATCACTCTGCAAAGATGGTGTTGCAAACTGGCAAGGAGATGGTATTGCATGGGTTGTCCTGGCTTCCAGGCTTTGCACTTCCTACAGTGATCATGTACAAGCTTTCACTTGTCTTGCCTGTGAAATAAACCTTGATAGGTGACTCCCAGAGACTGTGAAACTTTCATTCTAAATAAGAATTACAACGTGGGAGATGTGAGAAACTGTCAGTTGAACAGCTGAGGTTGGAATTCACAGTGTCTCCTCTCTGGTCTTTGCAAGAATGCATAGCAGAAGAAAAAGAGTGTGTTCAAGCTAAATTTGCAAGAATTTAAACTATTTTGTTAGTATGATAATATCTGTCTGCCAAAAGATGGCCAAGACAAAAAGTAATTTTAGAAGAAATCCAATCATCGATAGGTGAGCTACTGTGTACATGTCCTTACCCATAAGAGGAGGTACATGTTCCCATTTGGTTCCAGTGGATAACTAAGTGATAACACATAACAGAGTTTACAGGTTTTCTGGTGCTTTGAATGGAACAGGTAGCTTTTAACTCAGAAGAAATCTGCAGTCCAGTTCATCCTTTAGGCCGTTCTTCTAACTAGCATCAATTTCATCATGCACTCATTTGGTCTGAATTAGCTGTTCCTACAGGTGCTAATCTCTCACAGACATAGCCCTTTAAGGTTGCATTTTGAAAAAATTAGGTATACATCTGGCAACAGATGTTCAACAGCAGAGCCACAGTTTCTGAGCTGTTTAAGCATGTTCTTCATCAGGAGAAAGAAGAAGTAGAGAGGACAGTGAGCTTGAAGAAAGTGGTTCATAGAAATTCTACTATTGCAGAGAACTGCTTTGAAATTTGCAGTGCAGGGTCCTCTACGCTAAACATATTCCAGATTAGTCATTCTTTGCGATTAGCTGCTTTGCTCTTGGATGGTCTTGAGGAACAGACAATGAATCTGTAACTTTATAAATGCATGCCAGCTGGAGGATTTATATATATTATGACACCCTCGCTTCAAATTAAATAACAGAATGCCATAACTTAAAAATGTTTTTCATTAATATTGTTCAATTATTCAAAACATTCAGGGGCTAGAAAGACTTGTTTAAAGTTTGTGATCAACAGTAAACTATCATATATTGGAACAGTAGAAACAAAATACAACACTATATGGAGCTTGTATGTGGTCCAGATTCATGCCATAGCCCAAGTGTATTAGCGTACGCAAAGATGTAACTGAAGGTAGGTTGGTTTGGAAAGGACCCGAAGGGAAAGACAACATATTGATATAACACACCATAGAAGAAACTCTCTCCCAAACTGGAATCAAAGGATAAACTTAGATTGATATATAGAGAGTAGAAAATCACAGGAAAAAAGTTATCAGTTTATCTGACTGATAGTAGTGAAGACTTCGATGTTGTTTTACCTCTCTGCCCATGCAATGATAACACTGTAAACAAAGCCTGGAAATAGATATATTTATGTATTAATACTACCGTGTCAGAATTTGTGAAGATCTATGACATGATTTTGTCTCATTTCAGATGCCTTTTAATTCTTGTCAGTGATTTTCCTGTGCTTCAGCATATCTGATCACTTAGTCCTCACTGTTTTTAAGTAGACACTGTAGCTATGCAACAATAGGAATATTTCATTTTGCCTACTAGGTCCTGTATTTCTCCATGTCATAAAGCTCCTACTTTTTTCAGGTCTTAGTTTAACCAGTCCTTTTTGTGCTGTTTTTGTTTTCAACACATTTCAGAAATGCCTTTTAAAACCAGAGCGAAAAAAAGATCTGTAAGGTATTTTCAAATCTTCTTTATGTGAGAGAAGGAAGAGAGAAGTGCAGGGATCAGAAAAAAAGGAATAAAAACACCTGGATATTTGGGAGGGAAGGAAAAAAAAAATATATAAAAAAAATAATAAAAAAAAAAACAGTAGGCAAAAAGCACCTGAGTAAATACGACTATGAATGCTGCTTACAACTCAGGGTTTGCCTAAAAAGTGGCAAACTTCTTAAATGTGGCTTGAGAGAGTACTGTTCACTTTATCATGCAGCAATTTTAAACACAGACTTCGCAATCATATTATCAGGTGTTTTCCAGTAGACCTTAAACCAACGTATCTAGTGGACCAAGAGCTCAAAAGTGTAATCATCCACTTGTCTGCTTGCTCACAGTTAGATTTTGGTAGGAGCAAAATTCAAACAACTGTTTTTCTTTTTTCGTTTTTTTTCTTTATTTTAACAAGCAAAGGTGGATTTTGCAGCTTAGAACTGTAAAAGCTACAGAGCTTGACTTGCAGCCTTTGAACCAAGGTACTGTACAGTTCTGGCCTGAGTATGCTTTGCCATTTTTGGAAATTATCTTGTTTTGTTACAAGAATGATTTAAGTTGCAAGTGCCATTAAAGTTCACCACAATCCAGACCAACTGTACTGGGAGAAGGTTCATTCCTTGGAAAGATCTTGTCAGCACTCAAAATTCTGTGCTTTGCATTTTTCCTCCTTTATTCTTCTGCCATTCATGTGCGTATGGGTGTGTGGGAGGCTGATGGTTTTTCCAAACCAGACTTAATAAAATTGGATTTTTTCTTCCTCCCCAGATAGGTGGCCAGCCTATTACAGACATATTTTTCAAGCATTTCTTAAATTGAATGGACCCAAGCCACAATTTAGCTTAGTGACCTTAGTGATCTGGCGGAACAACAATGACATTTTGCTTCAGACTTTACTAACAAAGGAGAGCAGAAGACCGTACTTGTTCATGTTATTCCAGTTTTCTGATAAGCAGGATTGTTTTCTCTTTAATCCTAACTCTGCGGCAGAATTCCCCTTGGCTTTGGGCAGAGGACAAATGCACATTAATGGAGTGAAGGGCAAATAGAATACCTCTAATTATCAAGTACAAAATAGATATGAGTTTCCAAGACAGCATCACCCCATTAAAAATAAAATACCTCCTTGTTTTTCAGCTCAAATTTTCTGTCAAGCCTTTTCTAGCTGATATCTTTCTAAGTGTCTACAGTTGGGCTGATTGATAGCCGTTAGTCAAATCCAGTAACTGTATGGGTCTGTGGTTGCAGATGAGTGGTAAGTGAGTGCGAGCCCATTCACTTGTGGTTTTCCTTCTAGTTTCCAGCCATGCCAGACTTTCAGTCAGAGGAATAGATCTGTTGGTAAGGGAAACCGTTGGTAAACCATAGAAACCAAAAACTGTCACTGCCCACGACAAAAAAACAGAAGGGAGCCCTGAGGCAGGGGTAAGAAGACCTGGGGGAGCTGTGTTAGCTGACTGAGTTTAGTCTGACTGTTAAGCAAAGGTGTAGGCCAGGCCCAGGTCAGGGCTGGGTGCTGCAAGGTGGCAGCCAGTGGTCACACGCAGCCCAGGCGCAGCTGGAGCTCATGAGAGAGTTCCCCACCTGCAAAGCTTCCATGTGCAGGTGGCAAGGTACTCATCTGAAAGCCTTCTGAACGTATCATCCTTAAAAAAGTGCATATTCCTTAGAGGGGTAACATTCTGGTCTGTGACTATCTGAACTAGCCTGACCAGAGGCCAAGGGAAAAGAGCTTGTGGCTAGGAGAAAGACCACAACATGTCAGTCATGATGTAGATATTTGGAAGCCCTTGGTATTAACATTGTGGCATTTGTAATGCTATTTGTAATGTAGTTAGTATTTGGGAAAATGTAATTTGCACTTGGAAATAAGGCTGGCGGCAAAACCACCTGCCTCCCTCGTGGCATTGTGCCAGTCGGTCAATGCGAAGGTGCACCACCTCAGTGCACTCCAGAGCATCACGAAGATGAGTTCATTCCTGGAATAATCCAGGGCATCCCCAGCTACAGGTGTCTTTTGGCAGTTCCTCCACCAGAAGAGGGTAGGCACAGAACAATGTTACCCGTGCCCCTTCCTCTTGGCCCCAGAGAGGGACAGCCAGCTGTACACAGCCCAAAGACTGTTTTTGAAAGGGTCTCCTGGCTCTTTCACACAGCTTCCCTCTTCAGGAACTTGGCTGCAAGAGGCTTTGCTTTTTGCCTAGAGTTTGGCTGGGGGAAGCTCTGTGTACTTCTGTTTGACTCGTAATAGAACTAAACATTGTTTTTATTTACTTTTCTCTTTCATAAGAAAATGGCTACAAAAAGGTATTTAAACTCCAAGTGGGTGTACAGGATCCTTTCCTGGACACTGGTGCATATGAGAGAGGGAGAGAGAAAGACTAGATGTTAACTGTGGGTCTTGTTGCTGAGCTCCCATGCGTGGATTTTTTCCAAATTGAGTGTCTAGTCAGAAATCCTGATCTGGCCAGCTTTACTAAATTTTCTATATTCAACTGTCCACGAAGGAAGTCTTACAATTAGCTACTATCGGTCAGTTGTAAAAACAGCATGTAATGATTGAGAATTATGTAGGAGAAATCTGTCTTGAATTTGTGTCTTTTCATTTGAAAAGCTTTGCACTAGCACTTCTCTGTATGTAGGTGCTCACCAAAGCTGTTAGACATCTTAAAAAGAAAAAGATGGAGAAGTGGAAAGTACACATAAAAGAACAGACAAAGCAGGATTTTAAAAACACCTACCGTCAATAGAGCAAAACATAACAGCTTTCTGAAACTTTGTACTATTCTGTACCAAGTAAATAATAGGCTGTGAGAGGAGAGCTCTAAAAGTCAAAAGAAAGCAAGAGGAAATGTGATATTTAGATTTCTGAAAAATCATTTCTCTAAGGTAATGGCAGCACCCAGAAGCAGCTCCCTGCTGCTGCCTTTGTGGAGAATGCTTACCTATGCCACAAGGGTCAGACCACTGCAGAGGACTTGCCAACTGGTCTGGGAGTCTGCGCTTTGGCTGTGGTTGCAGGTGTCAAAACCCTAGAAAGAGGCCTAATCTCGGGAGGAAGGGAGGTGGACATGGCCTCTGCTGCACGTGAACGCTGAATGTCCCAGGCACACATGGCACCACAGGTAGCTGGAGCTGCCTCCACCATCAGTCCTCGGGGACCTGCTGTTGGCTGTGTACTGAAAAACAGAGAAGGGACATGGCAGGATACAGCTCACACTTGTTCCTCTCCTGTCTTCCTCTGAAGCCACGGTTTGCCTTGTGATATGAATACATGTGTTGTTGCCTTCCTTCTCAATTTTGTTTGCACAATGCCTATGGCAGTGCCATCGCATTGGCTTGCATACTCTGCTTGACCTGCCAACATGCTGTCCATATACAAGTGAGTCCACACAAGACTCAACCACCGTGGTGCACTGACTGCTAGAGACTGCCAGGATTCAACAAGTCAAGAGCTCTTGATGTCAACATGTGACATGCCTGGCTGCCCTTTTGTGCTGGCTGCATGCTTCTTTTTGCAGTCTTTGAGGAAACAAACAGCAGTCTGGCTATGCATGGTCAAACCATATGACTTCTTCCAGAAACTGATGCATAATATGTTCTGCTTTCCTTTCATAGATGTCAGGAATGCATACTGTCCAGAAGCAACTCTAAGACAATCTCTGATGCAGTATTTCTTCTTTTACTCAAATATTCTCCATAGCTTCTCTCATATCATATCCAGGTTTGTCAGTAATAAGTGCTTTTGGAATACAGTAATTTGTCAAATGGGAGTTTCATCCAATGGATTACTTCATTTCCACTGATTTATTCTACTGGGCTAGAATAAATTGGCACAAAGATTCAGTTACTATTGATTGTGACTGAGTCTGAATCAGTTACCTGAAGATAAATGACCTATTCAGCTGTATCATCCAGAATTTGACCAACTATTGTGAATTATCAGATCATTTTTATTAGATTACGTACATGAAGCAGGTTTTCTTATTACGTCAGTACAGCATACACACCAGTCTGTGCAACTGAATGATTTTTAAAGTGCTCTTCATGTCCAAATAATTGGAGTGTAAGCTTTCAGCATCTAAAGAAGTACACATAGAGTGAGAGATTTTTCAGTAATGGTGCTATCTGTAACTGTTAAATTAAGCCTAATTGGCAGTGATGAATCATACTCAGCTGCCTTAAGAATGAAGATACTTGGTTACAACTAGATCACATCAAACTATTAGAAATTGTAGAGTATATTTACAAAGTCTGGTCTCTATCCAAGCTGCATATCCTTCACACTGAGGCAAAGAGGAAGGCATGCTTGCTTCTTTTCTGCCTTAGTATCAGTTTTCCTTTTCTGGAAAGTAATTGCAAAAAGAGAGGTTCATGTTGCTGATTTCCTAGATCTTTTAAGTGTTCGATGGTGAGGGCACTTTGCTGGAAAGTGAGAGGGGAGTTTAAAGAGGATCCAGACAATTTAGTAAACTCTATTGTTGGTAAACTCTCCAGCTAAAGCTGTATAAGAAGCAAGGCATAAAATGGTTTACCGTGGAAGGAGGCTTTTCCTCAATTACTCACATACATCAGAAGAAGACTGTGGTTTTTGAATTCTGAGCAAATCAGCACCTCTTCTTAAAGAGTTAAAATTCATGTCTGAGCTTCCATTGCCTTTTTCCAGTGCTCTCAGCAGCTCCCGATATTTCTATAAATTACTTTTCAGAAATGATAGGCAACTCCGTCTGGATCTTGGGGAACTCCTAGCAGAAGACATGAAAGTGGAGAATAACCTGCTGAGGACTGAAGACTTGGGGTGGCTCAAGCAGCTATGGGTGTTCAGTACTGATCAGACTAAGGAAACATTAATTCTGTAAAGTTAGAATTTTATGCTATTCCTGTTAAAAAAACGTCAAAAACCAATGGAGTTTTGCCAGTGGCAACACAGAAGCAAAACTATATCTCAGTAAAGGCAAAGCAGTAGCTCAAGAGATAACAGCATAAAAATTGTCTCAAGATTCATCTGGGATACTCTGAAACACAAACAAACCTGCAGTGTGATGTACTTGTCTCATTTACTTGTGTAAATGCTACAATTGCGTATGAGGGGGTGGCACCTAAACAGTGTTCTCACCAGGAAGTTTTTTCTTTTTTTTTTTTTTTTTTCTCTTTTATAGAAGATATTAGTTTACTCTTTCTTCTGGTTGGGATTCAAGTAAGAAAGAAAGATTTCATTTGAAATCACTAATAAATGAATAGTACAAATTACAGCAGGGGTCTCAACAGATGACCTCAGATTACCATGCACTGTCATGATCCAGTAAATGTAAAGCTCACAGCTTCTCCAGCCTGATGAGGAGAATATATTTTATGGAACGAAGTATTACTTAGAGCAAAATTATACCTAGTTTAACTGACCCTTGAAAATTGTACAAATTCTCCCTGTATGGTTGCTATACATTCTTTCAACCTTTAATGCTTATCTGAAGTTTTTCAGCAGGTGTTTATTAATTCACTGTAAGTCAGCACAGCTGCTAAAAATTATTTTTCCACACCATCCTTCTAATCCACTTTTATGTCTTTTGATGCTCAGTCTCTGCAGCTGGAGGAAAAAAATCTGAAGTTGAAATTTCACCTCTGCTCACACAGTAGTTTACTGCTCAGCGCTGAAAGTGTTTTTCCTGCCTTTCTTGTCTGAAGGATTGTAATCCCCTTTCAGAGATTCTTCTGGCCAAGGGTGTTTTATTACACTTGAGGGTGATGAGAGATATGGGGGTGGGGGGCAGTTCTTCTGATGTTTCAGGATTATCTGAAAAATTAGAGAGGCTTAGTGCAACAGGTGCCATTAACACCTAATACGGGGGCAACAAAAGTGATCATAGATCAAAACATGTACTCGCTGCCACACAGCAGCGGCTCCAGCCCAGCTGGAGAGAAAGCCCAAGGGTTTGCCTCTTAGCTTGTAATGCTTTCCCAGAGAAAAATTCCCCATTTCTTGGATTTTATTCTGTATTGAGAATTTCATGTTCTCGATTGCAAAAAACATTAATGTTTCACTTCAAATATGGAAATCTGATATCTAATAGATTTCTTTTCTGAAGTCCCAAAGAATGCCAATGCTCAGCCTCCGTTACCTCATTGTATCACATTTGCCACTGTGCTGCTACTGATGACAGCAAAGATTTTGTCTTCTAGGCTTTTATCCTGGTGCTTTTCTAGTTTACTCTTCCCAACTCTACAGTAAATAAATAAATAAATAAATAAATAAAAGTTAGGCTAGTAATTTAGTCACATAGATGTACCATTTTATGTGTAACTCATAATGGTGGAACTAAAGCACCACTTACACTGGTGTCCTCCTTCATGATTTTACATTACATATTTAGAGTATAAGCTCTTCTATCTATAGGGTGTCTTTAGTCTACAAAGCTCTTTTCTTAGCAACACTGAAAAAGAAATGAAAGCCTGGAAAACCTGGGAAGACATACTTGGATTTTAATTCACTAATTATCTTTGGGTAGACTGAATGGTAATATACTTGTTCCTTTTGCATTAACTTTCTTCTTTGATATTGAAAAATCAGTGGTAGGTAGGAGTTGACTTCCCTGTAGGAGTTGACTTTCCTCATGCAATTATTGCGCAATGTTTTTCAGCTGACACAAGAATAACACTGTTAGACATTGGCTACAAAGAGTTTATTGCATGAGAAATTGACCTAATGGCACAAAATCTTTTAGTTTAAAGGTTTACTGGGAAAGCAATCTGACTGAAAATATTTTCAGATTGTGAAAGAGGAATTGTATTTTAATTAGGGCCTCAGACATGAAAATCTATTACATAACCCCTTGATTAAAACTAATTCCAGCGTTAGAGGCACTCTCAAAGTCCATTTTAAAAGGTTTTTTTATACCAGTAAATACAGTGAATGCTAACTGCCAAGCTTTCCAGAAACATCTGAACATTCACAGAAAACTCATGAAACTATAAAAAATAAATTCTATGTCTCTGAAAATTTTGATTTGAGTGGATTTCCACAATTAATTTCATACATGAATAAAGCAATAGATATTTCATGTAGGAGACTGCTTTTATTTCATTTGTATAATTGATGAAGACAAAAAACAGACTTAAACCCTATTGCTTACCTTGGGGTAGGTCCTTGGCTGTGTTACAGATATTTTAAAAATACTTTAAAATACATCATTAAGGAGCACCTTCACACTCTGACTAAATTGTGTCACTTTGGAATGCAGTCTGCTAGATTTTTAAGTGAGAAGTAAGTTATGAGCTTAATGAAAGCAGTGGTGGAAAATAGCTCTGGCCTGCTCTGGAAGGAGGATTGTGATCTTTTCAAGGAAAATATGGGTAAATTTATTCACAGGCATAAACCTCTGGAAGTGAAGATTGTCTAGAGCTCTGCAAACACATGCTGCCTGTTCACCGCATTCTGCACAAAGATTTGCACCATTGCTTATGTGAGTGAAGTGGAGAGGAAAGAGCTCTCGGCTCCTATCCATCCACGCAGGATAGCCTTTATCTAACTCATGGTTCAACTACTGGCCTCCAACTCTAAAACTCAGTTGCACGAGAGTGAAGAGTCACAGCAGTTTTAGAGTGTGCAAGTTTAAAAAGGGGATATGAAAATAGATGTAATTAATAGATGTATAGATAGATATTTGTATTGATAGATGTAATTAATAGATGTAATTTAACAGTAGTGGGGTGAGTGTTTAACACACAAATGGTTAATTCATATTGCTGGTGAAAGTGTCAGTACAAACAAGACAAATGCTTCTTTTTGCACTCTGAGCAAAGACCACACATTTTTTGCCTTTCCCTTTCTCCAAGGCCAGTTGTGCGCATATTTCTAGAGCTTGCTTCAAATGTTGGGACGGTTTTCAAAATGCCACTGTTATATCATGCTCATTGAGCTGAGATAACTGCTCAGTTATAAACCCTGGTGAAATAACCTACAAATCTTCTGGAGAAGCAAAATGTCCACAGATAAGAGAGTTGTGACGTATGTGCTTAGGGAATAAGTGAAGGACATTCAACCTATCAAGGCTCTTCCATTAAAAAAAAAAAAAAAAAAAAGTGTTACAGGAGGAATGCTGAATCAGTACTGAAGCAGTTCTGCCCAGGAACAAATAGGATCTGCCCATGTTAGAGTACATAACGACTGAAGACAATATCTACGCTAGCCTTTCTTATTTATTTATTTTAATCAGGCATGCTTTATCCTTCTGTTGAAACTCCTTCTTTTTCTAACAAGATGCTGAAACCAGAGCATACTTACCCTGATCCTGGGGTCATTGATGTCTGTGGTAAAGCTCCCTTTTAAGCCAGTGGTGGGGGACAAGGCCCTCCTTTCTGCTCCAAAGCCACCTGGGACTTAGTAAGGCAACACTTATACGGAAAGCATCAAGCAAATGTTAAGCCCCCAGAGTAGGATCTTCCTTTGCCCAGTTCCTAAAGGAGCTTTGAAGATGCTTATATTTTCTCTTATTTAAGCTCTTTATCTTTCTCTTAGCTGTATTTTTAATCAACAACTGAATCTATGCAGCAGGCTGGTCCTGCTTTGGTCATAAAGTTATAGACTGTGGCTCTGTTTGGTTTCCCTCTTACTAATGTTTTCCTTTCAGTTATGCAGTCAAAGGGAACGCGTATGTGTGTGCAAACTTCTTGTGAATTGAACCCCTTTACAATGCAGGCTCTTACTAGACTGCCAACCTGTATGTCAAAAATGCTCAGAAAATCCAACATCTTTGTGTAATACAAACATTTGTAGCAAAACCATGCAAACTTCTCATAATGAAAACCCACACCAGGGAATGGTGATCTGGTCAGCAATCTTAACCCAAAAATGCATTTCCAAAATGATACCAGATCTGTTTTAGTGTGTTTTCTCTCACTAGCAACATTATTTTCTATTTTTCCTTTCTACCTCCTTTTGGACACCAATGGCTTGTAGCTTTGGACCTCTACATCGGTGGTGTCCTGGAGGCTCACTGAACTGTGTCTTTTCCTTGCTGGCTTGTATCTGCAAGTTCAGAAAGCAACTTGCTTTCTCTGCTTCTTAAGAAATAGACTGTATGGACATTTGAGGGTCAGAATATTGTCTTTATTTTTAGAATTCATTGCTTCATTTTAAACAGGAATGGGGAGCACATTCAACACATTACAGCACTGGAAGTTTGCAGCACCTTTTCAGAAACGGCTTGTTTTCCTTTTTCTGCCATTGCCTATTGAGTAATACTCAAAAAGTTAATGAGAAACTTCAGAGAAAATATGCATTATTGCAGTTCTGTTGATGCATTAGATGTGATTCTAACACTAGTTTAATACTGATACAACCCAAATGATCTTAGAGATGTTATTCATGATTATGGTACTATCCACACTTGAAGAATTATGAATTTCAAGTAAAAAATGTTGACTATTTAATTGAAAAACTTATGATGTCTGACCCATTTTTTGTCAGATTCTACCTGAACAGTATTTTCTCAGTCCTAATGAGTATCCATGTCATCTTTCTTTTTATATGTAGGAGAAGTTTCTTAAGTTTAAAGATTTAAGCAATTTGTGATCAAGTTCCACACAAAGTAACTTCTTGCTATGCAGTGTCTGGCACCCGCCCACACAGATACATTGTTAAAGGGAGAGGGAGAAGTACAAAAAAATGTTACATTTAAAATGAGAACTCTGAATTGCACAACAGCTGAGGCAAGTCACTTGTGACTGGAAGTGGGTAACTGTCCAGAGCATGAAATGTTGTCAGCTGTGCCCTGTTTTCAGAATGAAGTTTTGTACGATATCATATTCATGAAACCTATTGGAAAGGTCATCTTTAAATAGGGATATATGTATTTTCCTTATATCTTGCTATAGTTTTTCTTTTCATACCTGCAGTACACACTTGTCCAGGGGGTCTATCAAAGAGAACCAGTGGTGGGAACAAGAGTGGAGAATCAACTCAGCAATAATCTCTCTGAATAAAGGTTTCTACAGGACAGTGCAGATCATGTTATTTCTACTCATCTCATCATTCTAGTTTTAGGTCTTACTTGTTTTTAATTCTAAAAATTAAAAATATTTTCTTCATAACAAGTAACTGGGAATCTGAGATAATTATTTCTCAGCTATTCACATTTTGTAATAAAAACAAAAAGGAAAATGAAAAAGAAAAAGAGAGAAGAATAGAAGAAAAAGGAAAAGGAAAAAATAAAATAAAATAAAAAAAATAAAGGGAAAAAAAAAAAAGAAGCAAAAGAAAGAAGACAGGAAAAAAAAAAAAAAAAAGAAGCAAAAGAAGAAGAAAAAATAAAAAAGGAAATGAAAGAAAAAAATATATATATATATATATCTGAGTCACAGACTATGTAGCTTGGCAGGTTTCCCATGGCATGATCCAGGATTCCTTGGCAAATGTTTCTTGGCTTTAGCTTTTTTAGTTTCTTCACCGTCACCTTGTTGCTCTTATTATACACACAGACATACAAACTCCTAAACTTAATTACTAGAACTTTTCCAATTTCAAAAATTCCCTGTGCCACTTCCATGCGCTGCTGCTATAATCTTTCCCCTTGTATTTTTCTTTCCACTATGTCAAATTACCATGGTCTTTCTTTTACCAGCTTCCACAGCATGTCTCTCTAATGCCTCCAAAGCAGCAGCTACCTGTTCCGAAAATTGCGGCTCCCCTTCTCAGCACTTGTCACACTGCCTTTTCAGCATTACTTGCCCCAAAAAAACAAGTTGTATCTCTCCCATCTTTTGATGCTCTTTTGATTTTAGGGAGTTCTTCTATGACTTCATTTGGTGTATCTGGATTGTCAGTATACAGACTCTTCACCCCGAATATTGTACATGCTCAAGTCAGTAATCGAGAGATTATCCTTCTTGTTTTTCTGTGGTCATAAGGAAGGTGATCAGGTTCCCAGCTGCTGTTTTCACCACACTGGGCTAATGGACTAGCAGATGGAATCCAGATAGATATTTTGGAAGTTATTTCTTACATATCTCGTTCTTACATATCTAGCCTTGGAGGCAATTGTATTGGCAAGAGTAGAATTGCCATAATAGTTCTGTAATGTTTTGATTAGAAAAATAATTTCTTGACTGCTCATTTCCCCTCCTCAATACTATTTTTCTTTACATGAGCTTTCTCCCGCATATCCATTTAATTGTATTTTAATCACTCAGTATCAGAAATTGAAAAACAGTTTCCAATCAGAATTTCACAAATTGACTCAAAATGTCAGCCACTGACAAGAAACCTGCAGAACTATTTTCCTATGCCTCAATGCATGTATTCTTATAGTTAGATTTTTATATTTTTTTTGCTTGTGGCTGCACTACAGCGTAGGCTAGAGCAGCATTTATCAACACCTTTAGTTCCAATCTCTATGAAAATTCTAACTTTTCTTACACTAAGTTATGGACTGTCTTTGCTTTGTGGACCACAGGCTGAAAGTAAAGCCTAGAAGTAATGTGGTCAGTTTACAGTTAAACCTCATTTATCTCTGGGATGTCATTGCATTGTCATTGTATACAATACTTTTAGAATTGCTTTGGCATGTTAGCAGAGTTACACCAGGGAGAATTTTTTCACAGAGACTTGCTTAGCAAATGTTTATATCTCAGTTTTTACTGAATAGCACAGACATGAAACACAGTGTCTATAAAATAAAGTACTCAACCTTTCAGGCACCCATATCCTGTTCAGATAGATAGAATAATCAGTGAAGGTGAAAATCAGCATGAAACAACATGAACTGAGTATATTCTTTTGGAAGAGAGAAAAGAGTATAAAGTTGGTGAATGGTGAAATCTAATTTGTTCAGCTAAATATAAGTATGAGAGCCTTTCAGCCAAAGGATTAGTGGTGTAAGTCCTTCTAAACTATAAGCAGATGCTAACATGTTGAGGATTTGTGAGGTTTTACATTGCAACCTTATGTCATGATCTGTACTTTTATTTTTGTGTTATCACGGAATCAAAGAATAGTTGAGGTTGGAAGGGACCTCATAGAGGCCATCTGGCCCAAACCCCTGCTCAAGTAGGGATACCTAGAGCAAGATGTCCAGACCCATGTCCAGGTGGCTTTTGAAGATCTCCAACGAGGAAGACTTCACAGCCTCTCTGAGCAACTAGTGCCACGGTTTCATATTCTGCACAGTAAAGATGTGTTTCCTGATGTTCAGGGGGAATCTCTTGTGTTTCAGCTTGTGCCCATTGCCTCTTGTCCTGTTGCTGGACACAATGTTAAAAAGCCTGGCTCTGTCCTCTTTACACACTCCCTTCAAGTATTTGTATACATTGATAAGATCCCCCTGAGCCTCCTCTTCTCCAGGCCGAACAGTCCCATCTCTCCCAGCCTTTCCTCATAAGAGAGGTGCTCCAGCCCCTTCATCATCTTTGTGACCCTCCTCTGGACTCTCTCTGGTACTTCCTTGTCTCTTGTACTGGGGAGTCCAGAACTGGACCAAGCACTCCTGCACCTCACCATGAACATAGGGTAAGGATCTCCTCCCTTGATCTGCTTGCAACAGTCCTCCTAGTGCAGCCCAGGAGTTATATCCTTCTTTGTGTTGGACTGTGATATAAAAAGGTAGATAGTTTTATCCTCTGAAAACAGTCACAATGCAGACTCATAGGTAATAATATCATTGTGTATGTGCATGTTCCTTCTGTACCTCAGGATCCTGCTCCATTATAGCTCTTAGCTCTCAAAGATACATGCTCATTGGTTCATTTATTTTATCACGATAGGATAATATGATGTTTCAAACTCATCTTCACATCTGCAGGCTAAGGGCACTCTGGTCCCAGATTAGAAATGAAAAGTTTTTTCCTCCAGTCAGTGGACAGCTTCTTTTGAGAGGCACTGGGTAAAGATCTAGCTCCAAGGAGCTAGAGAAGGACTGGTCAAATAAGACAGACACCTGTAGATTCCCTGAAACATTTCCCTCCCCTCTTCCCCCCCCCCCCTTTCCCCCCCCCCCCCCAAAAAAAAAAAAAAATCAGAAATCAGCAACCAACAAAAACAGAAAAGTAAGGGATCATGACAGCCTTTGAGACTTCTTGAGCTAATAGGGAAATTAAATCTGCTTTTTGGTGCAACATAATTTTTTCTATCCCATTTTCTTCCTTGTTCAATTGTGTTTTTTATAATAGCAATGGTGTTGGAGCCCTCAGAGCATGAATTTTGAAGTAAGCAAAGTCAGAGAAGGTTGAGAGGATCAAGGAACCACACAGAAGCCAAGTGTATTCCCATGTATAACCCTTTCCTCCACTGGAAATGAAAATGTCCCTCTTTCCTGAGACACACATACACAGATTTTAGGAGTTGAAATTGGAGGACAAACACAGTTTCTGTCACAGGATACAGAGCCAGGTCCATGCCTTTCTCTAGTAATAAAGAAGGAATTCTACAAAATCAATCTTTCAGAGTGTAACCAGTCCTACACAGATTATCATCACAGAGAGGAGAGTATATCCCCAACTAAGGACTTCTGGATTCAGCTTGCATAAATAGACCTCAGGGAATGAGTGGGTGAGTGAGTCAAGTGAAAGACACAAAGAACAAAGGTGAGATTTTACATTTCTGTGGCTGCTGGGTATGCTCCCAGTTCAGTGGTACTGGGAGAGCTACCATCCACCTTTAAGAATAGCATTACAAGAAATTATCAGCTTGAGAAGGAACTTCCCATACATGGTGTACTGGACTTGCAGTGCTGGTAACTCATTAGTAAAGACTAACTAGCACCAAAATGTGAGATGAGCTCTTCATACAGCTGCTGATTAAGTGGATCTGCTTCCCCAATCATCCGTCCAGTATTCCAGTTGAACTGCCAGCCAAAATTCATGAGGCAAATTTCATTACATTAGTGGTGCCTAGCCTAGAGTTGGCATTCTGTTGTAGTCATGATGGTGGGATGGATAGGAGTCTGAAAAATTAATTAATAATGCTTCATTATGATGAAATATCAAAGTATATAGGAAGGTCACCTTGTATTGTGTAATTATATATTCAAAAGAATTTAAATTCTTTCTTCAGCCCTCAGTGAATCTGAGACAGCAGCAGCAATGGGAAAAACCTCTCTTAAAAATCCCAAGAATCATACTTGTTTTGGCATGACACTGCCTAAGGTGATTTGCGAACAAAGCTGACTTTGCCAAGCTTTCACATTAACACAAGGTTCAGCATACATTTTAAAACATTAAATCTGCTTTCCATTTGCATGGCTAGGATTATTTGATTGTGTACATTTTGTTAGTTTAAAGGGCCCCAGTATTCTAATGCTACAGCCAATATGAATTTCTCAGTAACTTTTCTTCTGAGTAATGAAGACTGTATATTCATAATTTTAAAAAGTCATTCAAAAAACTTCTAAGGTTGTCATATTGTCTGACTTTGGAAGATACGGAGTGTACCTGCCACCACAAACAATACCTGGATTATAGCTACTGGCCATCCTGAAAATCAGGCTCAAAACTGACAACAGAAGTAGATGCTCATATCCAAATGAAGTTTCTTTTTTTTATTTCCTTTTTTCTTTTTTTTTCTTTTTTTATTTCTTTTTTTTTTTTTTGTAGAAGTCAGTATTGCCAAGTACCTCAAAGCTTATAAAGTACAGAAGCCTCTGAGTTGAAAGAATCTTGTCAAAGAGGCTGCTATTAGTAAATATCGTGTATATCTGAGAAGCAGGTTCTGACATTATTTATCATTTATTCAGTCATAATAAATCAAGCCCTTGAACAGGCTACCATGTTTTAGCCCATGAGTTTAAAGCTGATGTCAGATGGTTTCAGATTGGTCTTGATGAAATTGTCCTCTCAGTGTCCCTGCCCAAAGCAGCTTGCAGTGTAAGTTGATAGGACATGACCTGGATGGCAGCAAACATGGAGGCAAAATGCATGTTTAGTTCATCAGCATGTGTTCCAGTTATTGCTTTGCTTTTTGTCTTGGTGGTACAGATTTCTGCAGACATTATTATGTCTAACTGAGACCTGTCACTGTTCACTGGGTCTGCTTGGTATATTTGGTGTTGATCCACAGATAAGCAGTGACATGGAGCTCTACTGTCCGTGTGAGAGTTGCAAGACATATGATGAACATTTCTCATAATTAAAACATGGTTGGTAACAGGAGACCCACATTGTACAGCTGCTCCTGTATGTGGGCAATGATAGGGGAAAGACCGTATCAGAGTACTTCTTGTTGTTCCTGTGGAGATTGGAGAGGTCACCTCTTGTAAAGTGTAAGATCTCCAGTTATCACTTTAAGGACCTTTATCAGAAAGAAGAAAACGAGTATGCAGGGTCAGGCAGGAGAATTGACCTTTCTTCAGAATCAAAGCCTGAGAGTGAAAACATGGGCATGTGCATTGTTGATCAAGTCCTCATGGCTGCATTGACTAGTTTGGGAAATTGTAACCGTAATTTTCAGCTTGCACTGTACTCCAAAAGAGAGGTATAGCCTGACCACCAGTTGACCCAAGTTAATATTTCAGTTTTCAGCATGTCTGGATTGCATTTCTTGGAGTAATCTACCGTGTCTGACCACATCTTGTTGAATGAAAATGGTACGCAGCATCTGGGGCCTGTTCTTCACAGGTGTCCTTAGTCTTGACTGGATCCTTAATCAGCCACTAGTAATCTGCTGGAATCTCTTGGGAGTTTCCAAAAATAAAATTGCACTGTTCATTACACCTTACTGTACTCTAGGCAAACGAAGCAATACAACCATACAAATCTGAATTTCCTATTTTAGACACTATGGGGTGATTGTATTTTGTAAAATAAAAGACTAAAGATATTTTAAAGTGCACTTTGAGAAGAAGACGTGTACCACACTCTGAAAGCATTTTTAACCAGTGTTTTCTGAAAACTTCTGGAGATTCCACCTATTAATTTTTGTCTTTCCTGAATATATCTTTATTTATGCAGCAGAAGTATTCCTCTCCTTCAAGGTAAATTCTGTATCGCTTCACACTCCATTCTTTACAGACCTTCATATTTGCATTGTCATTTATTTGACCCTTTAAACTTAGGAGTGCATTTCTGATATACAAAGAATTTAATTTTGAATTTTTACCATAATAATACATCCTTAATTTTATTATACGTTAATAAATTGCATGATATTCACTCTGTTTTTTGTCTCTTGAAACAGTTCTTTCAGTATGTTCTTTATAATCAAAAATATTTTGTTAATGATATAATTCAAAGAATAGTATTAGGTGAGAGAAAGTTATTTCATTCACATTAAACGACACAAATTCTCAGAAGTAGCATATTCAAAAATATGTTTCATCTGCCCTGTTTTTTATCAATTTTAGTAGGAACTTGAAAGGTACACTTACAGACTGGATAAAACATGAAGGCAAAAGAAGTGAGGTCTCAGAAAAATAACATGTTTTCAACCTACGTTGGCAGCTGTCAATTGCAAATATAAATTTAGATTAATTAAAACAAGTCGTATATCCTAAAAATGTTTCTTTTTTTTCAGACCACTCTTCCGTGGAAATTCAGATGTTGATCAGCTAGGAAAAATCTTTGAGTAAGTAATATCTAGTTGCATTATGTCAATATCTGTTTAATATTGAAAAACTCTGAGGTTTTTGACATGTTTTTAATGTAATAATGTGTCTAGAACAAAGTATTCCTAGAACGTATTTCCTATTGCTACCCTATGCAACCTGATATTTCCGTGCATTCTGCGTTAGAGTGGGAGGAGGAAGCAACATGGAATATAGTTCTGCAGAACTAACAGCCATCATCAGGAAGTTAAAAGAAACTTCTGTTTTGGGCTTTTTAAATTTCTTAAAAATATTATGTATATACTATTCATGGATTTTCCCAAAGTTAGATTCAAGAGATTCTCTTCACTTGTAACCAAAAAATATAGAGTTTTAATTTTTCAGTAACTTCTTTGTAGATTTCAGAAAACAACATTAGAACCCTTTAAGATTGTAATTAAACTGAAATGCAGATGTTTACCAACAGCTTCTTTATGGAAAAACCTTCTGTGCATAAGAAAAAAGAAAAGAGCTATTAAAAATATTGCATAGCCTGTTAAAATGCTTGACAGTCCAGATAACTGTGAGCACAGAAGGAATATCAGCTTACAATATGTTTTGTTGGAGATTAACTAATTAGCTTTATTTTAAAACCATTTTACAATTCTAGGAGTTAGTGTTCTTCTTCAGATATGTAAAATATGTTGAGGAGGTGGAGAAGCTATGAAGTCGCTGATGTTTACGAGAGATTAACTCTCTTCAAAAATAAGTTCTTACTAAAAAAAAAAAAAAAAAAAAAAAAAAAAAAGACTGATATTACCAATATGATAATGAAGTAGGAATATATCTTTATTTTTCTCATAAAAGCGCTTCAGAGCAAGGAATGGCTCTGAATTTATAAGAACTGTGTAAATTTAAGATCCAACATACACAGCACGTCATTAGGAAGTCAGACCCATGTACAGCTGGTCCCATGCTACAGAATGAGCGCTCATTTGCCTGAGTACCTCTGTCTTCCCTTTTATATGAGGGGGGGCTGCAGGGATCTAGGGATCTGCATGAAAGCAGAAACGGGGGAGAGAGAGAGAGAAACAAGTTTGAAACATTACTCTCTTAAACATATTTCAGAGACAAGATAGTAAAATTTCTAGGGAAAAGAGCTTAATTGGAATAAAACATGAATTTCTTTGTTTAGCCATGTTTCCAGCTTGCAAATCATAACAAATTTGTTTCTAAGGATTTTCATTATTTAATATGAGGTTCCTAAATTGCAGGTCTTGATTTCACACAGTTGACTTCCTTTTCCTGCATACCATACCAGTGTATGTGACTCACTTGCGTGGTTAATTTGTCATGCGCTGAATAGCTCTTCCTGCACAATCCAGAAAAATCAGTCCTTAAAGTTTACTTTTTCTTCTTCCGCCAAAGCTACTCTTTTAGTCCTAAAAAAATCTGCTTTATTAAATGAAGATAGTTTTTATACATGCAACATATTTTTAATAATAATAACAATAATAATGAAGACATAGCTGTGGTTTATTTGAAGGATTTTGATTTGTTTATTACATTTAAGGGGAAAAATCCAAATTAATTGGGATAGGATTAAATGCATAGCCAGTAGCAGCAACGTCCCATGGGATCTTTTCATCCCTAGGGGGCGAGATTACCTGTGCAGAAAAGAATTCATCAAGAAAAGAAAATGCCATGCTAATTTTAGAATAAATTCCTTATTACACGTTTACATAAAGAGAAAGTTTGGTTTTGTTTCTTTTGCGCAGTTCTCCTTAAATAGTTCAAAAGTCTCTTGCTTGGGTTTGGGGGCGAGGGGGGGGGTATGCTAAATAGTGTTTATTTTGTGTTTTCACAGCTGGAGAACCCCCTACAGTTAGGCATAGTTCTTCTTGTAGGAGGATTGTTTCTTTCTACAGTAGTGAGTCATTCTCCAGACTAATTTGGACAGAAAGTAGTTACAGGATTTTCACGTATGCTGGACTGATGTATTCTTTCAGATAATCGGGCTGTGGTCTACCTTTGTTTTACATGTGCGTTCTGATCTGCGTCAGGTAAAATTCCACTGCGTTTGAGGGTAAATCCCTAGGAGGTGGCCCAAAACAATTTCCTGCTTTTCCAGGACACCGTCAGCGTGTGGGATGTCCTCAGAGATTTCAGGGTAAATGCCGCAATGGTGTGAGCAGACTTGTCTCTCATTGTGATCAATGGGAGTGGAAAGTACTCAGCATTTCTCAAGACCAGGCCTGAACCTTTGGCAGGAGGTGAAACTCATCCAAGATACTCCCAAACTTAGTCACTGAAATGGTAGTGCTACCAGACCAGAGTGAGGGCATCTACTCAGACATTCATTATTAAGAGTTTTGAATACTACGTGAGTGTGTAACTAAAAATATCTTTCCTTTCCACTCTTGGTCTTCTCCACCCTACCTGACTGACAGGCTGCCTCCTCATTTCTTTTTGTTAGTTTTGCCTGTGCCTGTGCTTATTCTGCCCTCTTCATTCTCTCTCATGCAAACATTAAAAAAATGGGACTAACCAAACACATTTGAATGGCAGGCTAAGTGTCACGGTTATTTAAAATATTTAACTCCCCCATCCTCTTATGGTGCTATTTATGTTACATTTAATACAGGTTCAGATCCTTGAACAGCTAATCAGATGGCTTTAACCACTGTGGCCAAGGGTATTGGAGTATTTGGAGTATTGCCCCATACTCCTGACATACCTGTGGTTATAAAAATAATAATAATAATTTTTCATACAGTTTTAACTCATCTTTTCCCAAGAGCTGTCATGTTTTCTGATGTAGTAAAGTGAAATTGTCCTGAGATTTTAATTACTTTGCCCTTCTAGTCATGCTGTGTTTTTTTGTTTTGTTTTGTTTTGTTTTTTAATCTGAGCCAAATTACAATTTAAAGCCCATGTAGATAGAGGTGTAGTAATTCGAAGTTCAGTGAGGTAACCTACGATTTTCATCAAAGTTTTTGACCCTAGGCTTCATCCAGTCTTACCAACCTCAGCGAGAAAAAAAGGTCAATGCTGCTCCCTAGTGGCATTGGGCTTAGTGCAAACCCAAGTATTTATGTTCCTTCTCTTACCGTCAGAATTTCAATTAAAAATCTCAACTTTACAGGCTGTAAAAATTGATTTTCCATAAAATCTGACAAGTACTGTGTGACCTTTTCTACAATTTCCATCAGAAATTGGCATTTCACCACTGCAAACATTAACATCAAACTAAAACATGAAATCTATGTGACATGATCCAACGTTAGAGGTTTACCTACTATTTCCTTTTTTTGGGGTTTTGAAATCTTAGCATACTTATCTAATGAGTTTAAATACCTTCTATAAATTAAATTAATAAAGACAGAAATGATAAAAATAAATTCAAATACTTTATTAAAGGGTAAAAAACAACCAAAATAAATGGAAAGTAAAGATATAAAGAACTAGAGTCCTGTGCCACTTCTGAATTGAGACTTTAAAACCTGTATTGTGAAGCAAATAAATTGTTTAATTTTAGGCAACAATTCCTGCACATAGCTTTGAAGCATTATGAAACATCCCTTTTATTGCCTTACCCTCATCTTGACCCATACTCTTCTCTCAGTCCCTATTCTTGTGAATAAAGGTCCTTGCATGCAATTCCCCTTTGAAACTTACTGCTTTTAATCATCCTGGAGTGACATATGTTGCACCATCCAGTCAAGAGCTGAGCAAATTTCTTCCAAACCACTCAGCCTTTTTTCAACAAAAAGACTCATAAAATTGAGACCTAGGTCAGAAAACTGTGCTGGCCACAGAATGATTTCTACATTGAAGGTCTACACTCATCACCCTCTATTCGCAGTGATCAGTGTGTTACTGTACAACTAATCTCATTTAAACCAAAAGACTTACTCATAAAGTAAACTGCTACTCTGTATATTCAATACAAACGGAAGACTGTGTAAATATCCAAAGCTGACATTATGTTTTGCCTTTCACAGTGTAATTGGACTCCCAGAAGAAGAGGACTGGCCTAATGATGTTGCCCTTCCAAGAAATGCTTTTGCTTCCAGACCTGCACAACCTATTGAAAAATTTGTACCAGATATTGATGAGCTGGGCAAAGACTTGCTTCTCGTGAGTTTCCATCTGTTGTTCTCCAAACCACGATTGATAGCCACATGCCAAGAAACATTTATATTTCCATTTAATGAGGTTATTAAAGAAAAGCTCAAAAGCAAGTAGGCAAATTTATGTAAATCTATGAAACGTCAGTACAAAGACACCACCTTTGACTCACGAGGTGTCAAAAGTGAGAGTAGTTGGAGGCTAGGAAACTCTGTCAGGCAAGTACATGTTCAACATGTCTTTATACCTTATGCTGTGATCCTCCTTGCTGACTGCTGTTGTGCCACTGATTCAGCCATTCTTCTGGTATAAGCCTGACCTGAGTACAGAAACTGATCTACCATTTTTCATGGTATTGTGGGCCCAGAGCAAAGCAGAAAATAGGCTCTAGAAGCAGATTACATCTGCATGCCCTCTAATGCTGAAAACTTGCAATTTGGAATTCACCAATTAATCATTGCCTCTTAAACATAGCAGGACAGAACAGAAGCAAACAAATTGTGCTGGTAAAACTGGTAATACTGAAATTAACTAGATTATTTCCAATGTTTATTTAGATGTTTTAGAAACCTTGGCCTTCAGGTTCAGTCTTGGAATTGAATATTGAGAATGGCCCTGACTCAGAGTTTGCTTTTTGCTGTGCTTGTTGAAATCTAGCTATATTTGTTCTCTGGAAGCCTTTGAAAGAACTTGGTTCACTTGAGCTCAGTAGAGTGGGGTCAGTGCAAATCTTGAAAGATTTGCTGCATCCCTTCAAGCCTTTCCTAGCTCCAGCCAAAATTATCTCTATATAACAGTAGATCATTCCCGACTGTCCCTATAACTGCAGCTGTGATGACGTGGACTCATCTGGACACTTGAAATTATGGGAGAAATGCATCTTTTTTGCTTGCAGACAGCTTGGGAATGGAAGCTAGACATGGGAAACTAACAAGATTTTGAGAACAACAAGGGGTAAAGCATGTCAATGAGCTCAGTGAGTGTGAGACATTGATGGGAGGGAAGAAGAGAAAAATACCTGTGCCTAGATGGTGAGGTGGGAAGTTGTTACTGTTAGGCAAAAATATGAGAAGTGGGAACCACAAATGAAAGGGGACAGGAAGTCACTGAGTTAAATTTTGAGAATTAAATTACATAAATTCTGATACAAGAACAGAAAGTGAGAGCTGGATCTGTTAGATAAGGTTACTAGGAGGAAAATTATTTGGAGGTGAATGAAGGAAAGGAGAAGAACAAGAACAACGTATAAAGCATAAGACTATGGGCAGATTTCTGAGCTGGCTGGACAAAGGCAGGGATACGGATCTTGAAAGACAGCAAGCAAAGTACAGCTAGGAAAAAAAGGGAGAATTTCCTGTGGGAAGATATGAAAGCTTTTATGAGGGGACCTCAGAACAGGAGTCTACAATCACCTGAATATAAACAGTGGAATCAGAATGAAAAGCAGGGAATAAAAATGTATCTGGAACAAGCAGACAGGGGTTGGAACATGGTAGGAAACATTTAATTTAAGAGGAATAGACCCAAGATCTGTGATCACTAGCACAGCTCTGAAATGACTGAATGAAATGCAGTTTAAGGTTGTCATTGCTCATGTTACCTACAAAAAGTGAAATCCCCTACTTCCATCTCAAAGGACGTATCTGTCTGGGAGTGTTTGACACACTGAACAGCCCTGCTGCTGTCATTATTGTGTCAGAAAACCGTGATCTAAAGGTTTCACCTCAGTGATGCATCATGTGGATGTTGAATTATTAAAAGTCACTGCAAGAGTCCAAGACTGCAGTATGCCAGATCCTAAACAGACACAGATTAAACAAACAGTTAAACCTCAGACAACTAAATTACAAAACAACAATACTGTAACATGAAGTCAGTGAAAAATATAAGGAGACAATAGCACTGACCAGCATGAGGAGCAGAGCTTTCAGCACACTTACAGACTGACATTGATGAATTCTGAATGTTCCTTCAGATTTTTCTTTTATTTCAGCATAATAGAAATGTTCTGGTTTTGGTTTTGTTTCTCCAAAAGATCTAGGAAAGCACACACAAAACATTAGCATATAAAAGGTATGAAGTCAAAGACCCAACACCTATAGAAACATTGAGTTTAGGAATTAACATAAACCTTATAACACAGTCTGTGGGTTATACCCACAAAAGATCAGTATATTGAATACTGGGGGAATTCAAAAGCCATTTGTGAATAGTTGCACCCTGCAGTCTGAGAGACAGATGTTCTGTGCATCTGAACACAAGAAAACCTGAATTCTGGGATTGCCTAAATTATGAATATCTTTATTTTCTAAATTGATATTTTCTGTTAGTTTTGAGGATGCTATACTGTAACCCGACTGCTTGTTTTAATATGCATGACCATCTTATCATGCAGCAACTGCTGTGACCCTGTTGTGTCTCATACAGATCATAAATTGACAGTGACATACATAAGTAATTGACAGTGACTTGCAATGTTAGCAATTATAACTTTACATTGTAGTTAAAACCAACTTCTTTTCATACTTACAGAAATGCTTAGCGTTCAACCCAGCCAAGAGAATATCTGCCTATGTTGCCCTGTCTCACCCATATTTCCATGATCTGGATAAATGCAAGGAGAATCTGGACTCTCACATGTCATCCAGCCAAAACTCCAGTGAGGTGAATGCATCATAATGCTGACTGAAGATGAACCTATAAATGAACAAGACATATAGCTGACAAGGCCACTGACCCATATAAACCACATAGCTGTTCTAGTGAACATCATTATTTGGAGGTTTTAAACACCTATCTTTTATTTTGGGATTGTGATGTGCTTATCCAAGGAAACCTATCTAGTTTACTTTCATCAGAGCGATGCAAGGAACAGGGTTTTGACCTGCTCCCATTGCAGCTTTATGTTTGTTTTGTTTTTGTTTGTTTATCTACCTGGGAAAACTCCAGACGAAGAGAAGCTGCTGACCAGTTTTGCTGCCATTTTATCATTTTAATATTGAATGCTGCCAGTGTGGAGTAGGATGATCAAGTCACTGCCAAAACATGATGCAATCTCTCTCTCTAGCTGCTGAAGCAGGATTTGGTACTTTTATTATTATTATTATGTGATCTCTTGAAGTGATATTTAAAGAATGGCATTGAAATATCAGATCTCTGCAACCTGCAGTTAACTGATACATACATTAATACATCCAGCTGCTGTGCATCGTAGAATATATGCAGGTGCTTCCCCTGTTGAAAACTTGGATGGATTATTTTATCATTAATTGCTCTATAAAAATAATAGTGATGATGGTGATCATAATAAATGTCTCAACTTTTAGTTTTTTTCATACACAAACAAGATACTATCCAGTTACGTTTGTGTGCATGTTTCAAAAGCAAGTCTTTTAAAGAAACTTACAGGATCCCATTCTTAAAGATCCATTCAGTTTCCACATAGTTTATGTTGGAATACGTGCACATTCTAGCCCTTCATCTAACCCATCATTCTTCCCTGGAAACAGCTGCAAGCACATTTTCTCTATCTCGTTCTGAATTTTCTAATATGCAGCTCAAAGACATGAGCAGAGCCAATGAAAATGAATACAGGTTTGTGCCTTTAACTTGTTCTCATTATCAGCTGAAAAGGAACACAGACAAAATATTTCCAGATTAGAAGCAGAGAAGCCTATACCTGTGAAGAAGTACAGGTGTTTATTTGTGCTGAATTGCATGCTGTGTACTGCGCTGCCTTACCTGCAACATCCCCCATGCATCACAAGTGCATGAACGTTGCTATCACAAAATCTCTCAGTTGTCATTTATTTAGACTTGTTTTCTATGCAGAAATGCATGAGCTTCTCTCCTAAACCACCATGTGGGTATACTGGCACGTGCTTCTCCACTAGGGCTAATGTGCCACTATTGAATGTCAAAATAACTGAGCAATTCACGTGTCTTTATAGCACAGTTATATTAAATATTACATTAATTTTTTATATTTAGTACTTTTACCTTAACTAAAATATATTTTCAGTATTTTAAAAAGAAACTTTTATTTTTTTAATACTGTACTGGGAAAAAGAAAAAAAGTATTTTGAATCCATAAAAGCTGTTCCCTAGCATGACTTCAGTGCATTTACCTGGATATGACTTGGAGGGAAAATTGGTCCAAGTTAGCCCTTACCATGAATATATAAATACACACTATTACAGTATAGCTGATGATAAGTGAGGCAGCTAACTTTGCTTACTCCTATGATAGTCCCTTAGGCTACTCTCTTCTTCAAGTCTACTTCATCTTGTCTAGCTACTGAGCCAGCATCATACCCTTCCTCACAGCATGCTTGGCAGAAGCAGGTCCTGAGCACTGAATTGAGCAATGTATTTTTTCTGTGTCTGGCAAGGGAACCTGTAGATGTCTCCCTGACAGGCTTCTCAGACCTGTGGCATACTGGCTGTTGTGGTGGACTTCACTGTTAATTCTGTTTCAGGTTATCTGCACTGTCTGGGACATGGTCCATTGCTAAGAGAGTGAGTAGATCTTACCAGTCTCTTGGATGAAGCTTTTCTTTACTGTTAGATGCTTAATCATGTGACTTATGGTTAAATTATGCCTACTTCAAATAGGACAGGTTTTTAAAGGACCACTTGCATGCATGCATGCATTGGCCTGTGCTTTTCTTCATGCCCAGAATGATATGTACTCGAAACCTACCAACATGAACAGACAAGTTGCAAATTAAGCCTGGCAAGAGCGTGTACGAGCCATCCACACACAGAGATAATACAGATGCATATCACAAGAATTTTGGAAGTTCTGCAAGTGGCAAGCTGAAGGCCAGGGAGCAGTCACAGCAGCTAACTCCTCTAATCTTGGCCTCATTTCTGTCATTCTCTCCTCTCCTACACCCAAAGAGAATGGCAAACCCACTGTACTAGTGTTGAACCAGCCCTATTCCTCCGTCGTTCGATTGACCTGAGTGTGAATAGGTTTTTGACATTCATGGGAAAAGATAGGCCAGAATGATTTTTTATAACAATTTTAAAACACTAATTAGAACAGAGCCAACATTTAGGAGAACCTTGCCAGAGCAACAAATAGAAAAGTTTTCTACATGGTTTAGCACTTTTTAAAATATTCTGGATTTTACCTGCCACCAAGCTATTGTACATGTTATATCAGGGCATTTATCTGGTGTGGGTTTCCAGCAGCTGTCAGGGAACTCTCCCAGAGCTCTCCTAGAGCTAACATAGGGTGAAAATGTGTGTGTTTCTCTCTCTGTGTGTGTGTGTGTGTGTGTGTGAGAGAGAGAGAGAGAGGAGAGATTTCTGATTGTAAGCAAATTATTAGGGTGAAAACAAAAAGAGGGAAGTTAACACTTTAAGCCAAAGGTTGCTTAGTGTTGGCCCTAGAACTAACGAGAATATGAAAATTGAAAGAAAGTAAACTACTGGAGCAGAATTTACCAATGCATGGTATTGGAAGTAGAGCTCAAGAGAGCAGCAGAGAAAAGCAGGAGCTGGCCTATGCAATCAGAAGTAGAGCCTCTGCAACGTGGTGCTGTATGTCGTCTAATATAGGATCAGGTTATAAGTGGGAGTATTCAGGAGAAAGATTGGAAGATGTTGCATTAATTTTTGGTTCTGCAACATCCTTCCAGTGGGAATGGCAACAAGACAAAAAGGAAATCTGTCTTGACAGGGTTAGGGTAAAGATCTTTTTTTCCCTTGTGGTAGCAAGGGACTGGATTCAAAGGCATAAGGACTTTTCAAATGACCTCCTTTTCAAAATCTTTTCAGGAAGAAATTCCAGTAGTCCTCTCTGACATGCCTTAGGCTTCATCTGATTCCCATTTTCCCTGCCAAGCCATGAGGCTTCATTTACACTAGTAAACTGAGGAGTCCTGTTCCCTGGCTGGGCAAAGTGCTGGCACTGGCTGAAAGCATGCTGGGAATCATGCTAATAATGAGACAGTACAGAGACGGCTGTGGAACTGTGCTCAAGCCATGCCCTTGCTCTTTTTATTTCACTGGTATAGCTGTAGTCTTGAAATTTCTGTACTCATTACTGCTGTATGTGTAGGATGTAGGAATTATACATGTGAAAAAATTGCTCCTTTTCACAGATATTCCAGACTGAGATGACAAGTCTTCATACACCCTTTAAGTAACACTTTTGGGTGCAGTTCTTCACAATAACTATGCCCGTACGTATATGCTCTAGATGACTGGTTCAACAGCAGCTGAAAAACACTGAATGGCAAAAAAAATATATATTAAAAGTATTAAAAGTAGGGTTAATTGCTTAGCTCCTAAAACACCCACAAGCAGACACTGTGCTCTACTCACTAGACAACAGGATGTTCTGAGTAACAGAAGGAGCAATTTCCATCTCCAACAAACCTTTTTTTTTTTTTTTTTCTTTTTCATTGCTACATAATTCTGCAGGAAAAGCAGACCCAATAGCCAAGGAAAAACATCACCAAAGCCAGGTAGTGAAGTGCTGAGCCATAGCAATATGCCTGGAGCAGCCCCTTTCTCGCTTCACCCAGTCCCCACACTCGGTCTAGATCTCCAGTTCCTCTCCTTCAGCACCCTTATGGAAACCAGATTTCAGTGACACTCAGGTGCTATTTCCAACAAGATTCTTACAAATTTTCAATAGCTACACCGTGCCAGTGTCCCTATGCCCCTGCTACCAAGTGTTGCTTATTTTAGTCCAGCAGCCCAGAAGGGATGATTTAAAAAGAATCTCTTTGTGTACCTCCTCACTTAACCTTAGTTTTGTGTACAATTGTGTTGTCTTCTGTGTGACGAGTAAAATTCTAAAAATAGGCTTTGTGCATATTTCTGTGTAGGCTGTGCCCACACTCCATTGTTTTTTCAGCACATTAGTCTACTGTGGGAAATATTAAGAGTACCTTTCCCTCGTTTCTCTATTAAAATAGACCAAAAAATTAGGATGCCATGTTTGAAAAACTTTGAAATTTGGTGCTACATGTATATAGCCTTTCACAAGAAAGAAAATAGCAAGTTATGGTATTTGAGCATGTCCTGCATGGGGGATGGTATCCAGCAAAGTAACTTTTACATGGTTTTCATACTTGAAGGTCATTTTGGAGAATAAGATGGAAATACTGTGCCATGCTACTTTTCACAAGTTCACTCACTGTCTTTGAGAAGCATGTTTTATCATATAAAGGGATAATTATCTCTGGTATTAGAATCATAGAATCATTAAGGTTGTAAAAGACCTTCAAGATCATCTGGTCCAACCATCCCCCTACCACTGATATCACCCACTAAACCATGTCCCTAAGCACCACGTCCAACCTTTCCTTGAACACCCGTCCCAATGCCTGACTACTCTTTCTGAGAAGAAATGTCTCCTAATTTCCAACCTAAACCTCCCCTGGCACAACTTGAGGCCATTCCCTCTAGTCCTGTCACTAGTTATCTGCAAGAAGAGGCTGACCCCCATCTCTACACACCTTCCTTTCAGGCAGTTGTAGAGAGCAGTAAGGTCTCCCCTGAGCCTCCTCTTCTCCAGACTAAACACCCCCAGTTCCCTCAGCCGCTCCTCACAGGACTTGTGTTCCAGGCCCTTCACCAGCTTCGTAGCCCTGCTCTGGACACGCTCCAGGGCCTCAATGTCCCTCTTGTATTGAGGGGCCCAAAACTGAACACAGTACTCGAGGTGCAGCCTCACCAGAACTGAGTACAGGGGGATGATCACCTCCCTGGTCCTGCTGGCCACACTGTTCCTGGTACAAGCCAGGATACCGTTGGCCTTCTTGGCCACCTGGCCAATTTTATTATGGAAAACACAGAGAAAACATGCTGGTTTGGTCCTTCAGCCAACAAACTTGAGCACTTATCTGACTCACAACTGAAAACACATCAGTTGTTAAATATGTTTATGTATCATAAACCACACAGTTTGGTTTAAAAGTCAATATAAATTAATTATGTTCCATGTATAATACACAGCTGAATAATGAAGACGCTTCTTCTAAGAACTCTGTTTTATAGAACCACTTGGTTAGTATTTTTCTTATGCAATAGTTTCAGGAATAGATGGATTTTTATGTACAATGTGAATTAGAAGATACTAGACTATTAGAGTGATCTGTTGTTTTATGCTTGAAGCTTGAACTGATCAGAAGCTTAGGAAACTAACATATTTATTGTATTGCCTCAAAACTGTTTCTAAATATGAAGAGCTTTCTTGATGTTAACAGAATTTCACTCTTCTCTTAATGTGTGATTTTGTTGACATTAGCATATTAGGAAAAAAAAAAAAATGTTTTTCCAAACTGCAATTGGGAGAAAAACTAAGAAATTTATTTTTAAATTCACAGAGAATAGCATGTTATATACTGAAATCTTCAGTTCATAAGCTATCACTTTTACTTCTTTTTGATTGCTAAGTATTAGAGTTATACAGATATTTTCCATGAAGAAAAAATTTAGAAACAATCTCTAGAAAATTAAGTGGGATTTTATATACCTAATGATACCTACCAGGTTTCATTATCATATCAATATTTTTATGTGTGCAAATACAATTGAGGTGTGCAAAAATATGACTACAATTTGAACAATCTAACAGTCTGTGCAACTCAAATAGGAGTTTTATCTGTGATCTATTTATTTGATTATATCTCTTTGTTTTGTGAATTGTTAAATAATTACTGTAATATAATTCCAGTTTCTGGACCAAATCGGTAACCATGAAATCCCAGTAACTTCTGTAAAACAATAAGAAGCTTTTTCATTGATTTAAATGAATTAAGCCATTGAAAGAAGAAAGATGTGGATATGCGAACTGACAAATATACTTTTGGCAAGTGTTATTTATTCCCTTTAGTCTGAAGCTTCACATGTATTGCATATAGATGTGCAGTATGTACATGACAAGAGAACCCTAAAATACACTTATGAATAGTGTGCACAAAAGTAGCTCATTAAGTGCTTGCAGAAACTAGCTAAATATTGTTCTTTTAGGTATAGTAAATGTTGTGTGCTTATCTTACATGGCTACAGAAAGCAAGAGATTCTGATATGGCTATTTTGATACTTGGTGATCATGGTAGAGTAGATTGTTTCCAGAGAAGATCAGACAAAATATACTGCCTTTAAAAAAACTGACATTAGTAAAGATTAAAAAAAAAAAAAAAAAAAAAAAAAAAAAAAAAAAAAAGATCTCAAGGAACTATTGGGAAGATACTTCTGGGATAAGGGAAAAGGAGAGTATTTATATAAAGTGAGAAATGTAAATACATACAATGTGTATTAAATATGCATTGAAACTGATTCTCTTTCACTGACTTCTCAAAGTTGATAGGGTTTTAAGGAAGAATCCAGGTATGAACTTATTCTAATTAGCATTTTAATGTTAATTTGCACTAAAGCTACCTGTACTATTTGACTGAAAGGGGAAGGGAAAGCAGGTAATGTTTACTTTGGTGATGTATACACAGATATGCTATAAAGCTCTCAAGCTCACTGTCCATTTTTGAGCATGCTATATTTGCATTCACACTATTTAGCTTTCTGCACCTTAAACCCACCCAGATGCCAGGCAAATATTCTAATGTTTACACTGATACTTGCTCCCATTGACATGCTCATGTTAAGCCTAGACAAGCAGCACTGCCTTTGCCACTAAATGGCAAATGAATTTTCACAAATATTTGATTGTCAGCTTCCTTCATGCAATTACTTCTGAAGAGATTGTAATTAACGGACTGTAATATACAACCTTTCCTCTTATTCCATGCTTCATACATTTGACATGTTATTCAAATCCTCAGCCCTACCCTAATCATATATAATGTTATTAATCTTCCCAACACTTGGTACTGCTGCTGCCTATGCCCAGCACTCAGCTGCACAGTGTGCTGTTCCTGTAGATGCAGAAAGAAGCCATGCTCTGCTGTATGTTCCTGCCATGTATTAATGGTAGGGGGCAGCTACCATTTTCTAGTGATCTTTCTTCCTTTTATAAACCTCTGTGGGACTATTTGTTTGTTTATGTTCTCGAATGTTAGGATCTATTTTGAGTATCTAGATGAGAGAGGAAAATTGCGAAGTGCTGCAAAGATAGGAAAAATGGGTAGAGATAGGAGAGTTCAGGACAATTTGGGAAAGTGAATTTGAATATGTGGAAAAGTTATGTATAAGGGTAGGGGGAAGACTTTTTTTCCATGTTTTTCTTGTTTTCTCCTGTCATTCACTTTCAGAGGCCTAAAATGATAAAGCAATGCTCTTGCACAGGATTTTAGCTCCAGATCCTTAATGTGCTAACTCAAGTCATGAGTGCTGTTGCAGTTTTTCAAGACAGCAAGAGCTGTATTTTTTAAATCAGATTTTGTGTGAGAGATTTTTCTGTGTAGATATATTAAAAAAAAAAAAAAAAAAAGGGGGGGGGGGGGGGGCTGTCGAGACAGCTCGAGAGCAGATTAATCTGGCCATACAGATACAGCCTGTAGTTCAGCTGCAGACATGAAGAATGTATCAATGTATCACTGAGGGCACCCAGTAGTGTGAAGTATCATTGTGCATTACAACCCTACTCCTGCAACAAATTGAAAATTCTTTGCCAATCCAAAATGGCATGTGTTTGAGCACTTGTGTTTTAATGAGATTATCCACACGCAGATTTGGCTGGATCAGTCCAGGTGGTTCACTGCCTTGCAAGAGCAAGTCTGAGAGCCTGTTAGACACCCACTGTAAGTGATGCTACAGAACCATCTGCCAGGGAAAAAGGAGTCTTTTCATCAGTTGTACAGCAGGAATGGAGCTTTCCAAGCTGCTGTGCCAGCTTCAGAGATACCATTAACTATTGTTGTGCCTCCTCCAGAAATAGGTAGTACAGAAATAGGGAGTACAAGGTCTGTGTAGGTTTAGTTCATGTGTATGAGTGACATGGCAACTGATGGCACAGAGCAGCTTATCTTGGTCCTTCCATTAAATATGAGCAACTAGGTTTGGCACAGAGACAAATTTTTCAGTTCTTGGAATAGGAAGCCTCTAACTCTACACTGTACTTCTCTGGCATTGGTGATATATATATATATATATAGTGATAGATCACAAAGCAGCTTATCGACTCCTTTCCTTATCCCAGATCATCCTACTGTAACACCAAAAGTATACCTGGAGATCCTAGTCCTTAACAGTCTTTCAACACCCTGCTTCCTCTTACTGTGACAACACTTGGTCACCTATCACTTGTAGCTGACCTTGCTCAGCCACTCAAAAACTGTGAGCTAATTTACTACCTTGTGATTCTGCAGCCCCCCAGTTTGCAGGCAGAGAGTGATGTCTTCTCTCGTTTTCCTTTGCTTCTAATTAGGAGTTGGGAATTGATACGGAAGAATATGGCAAAGTGTTATTTTGACACTCTTTGGCTCAAGCAAAGACATGAGCAGGTGTAGATTAGATTGAACATAATGTGTTTGATCAGCCAAAACTATTTTGGATTCATAAGATTATTTAGTAAGTATAGAAGATCGCTGGACAACTGTCTGTGTATGTTTACAAGAGCAACCAGTGATTCTTCTGTTATACGAAGTTTTTAAAGGATACAAACAAGACTAACAATGCCAGCCTCCTCCTGCTCACCCCTTTCCCCTCCTTCTTCCCAGAGATCACTGTTCCCAGGGAGAGGTCTTCTCCCAGCATGAGTCAGAGCGCCTAGGAGACAGACCTTCCCTGTATGAGGGTCTCCAACTTTCAAGATGGCATGGGCGCATGCAGGCAGTCAAGCTCATTCCTTTGCTCATGCTATGGCAGATATGAGTACCGAGCCTTTCCACAAGTACTAGGCACAGTCAGACCATGACCCCAATATATTCTCCTGAGAAAGAGTGTTTACAGGATATGAAGGGGATAGTATGCTTACTGTTTCTATAACAGTGGACATTTTTGCATTTTAAACAGTGGTATAGGTGAGAAGTCCCATAGGAGACTTCTCTCACCTTCCTAAAGAATGACTGTGAACTCTTGGCATACGGTGGGAAAGGACACAGTGCTTTACTCCAGGTGGGTGATAATGTATCTCCAACAGCCATCCTTCAGAGATCAAAACAAACCTGGGTCTACTGCCTGCTAGTTAAAGTGCTTTGCAACCCTTTTCCAGCAAGACCCAAAATCCATCAGGATTTTTTGCTGGGACTTTATTTTGGCTTCCCTTGCAACAAGGGGTGGGTGTAACTATTGGTTGGGACTACAACGAAAGGTACATCAGACTTCGGATGCTGGCAGGAATTTTGCAGATGCATTGCTTTACAAGGTGGCTTATACAAGCCCAGTGGCAATGGGCTGAAGAACCAATTGTCATGCACATTTTTAACTGAAGATACCTATTGTAACATAATAGAAGAGCTGCAACGTCGTGAGATTGGAGGCTGAATGGATGGAAGTAGAAGTGTGAGCAGCAGGGACTGCAGAGATTGCTCTGTCCTTTCCTTTTTCGCCCTATATGTCTATCAGCCCAGCTGTTTTCCTTTGTTGTGATTCACCTCTACCACCTCCATTGCCCTTCCTGTTGTGCATAATAAGTTGAATAGAAAAGCATTACTCTAGATTACTAGATCAAAACCAGAGTAGGTCAGCACTGTCTAAAAATTTGGATCATTCTCTGGTGGTTGGTATTAAATGCATCAGTTGTCTCAGTTTAGATTCCAGCAAATAAAACCCAGTATCTGTGACACCTTCCTTGTAATCAGCACCACTTAATAACCTTGCTGTCATTCTCTGCAGTGTTCAAAATCTCTTTTCCTGGAGATTGAACTTCCCTTCTACAACCCACTTACAGTCACGACAATGTGGGCTAAAGAAGTTTACCTTACAGTGGTGCTTTTTGGTAAGGAATCAGAGCCAGTTCCCATGGAAAAGGGTCTAAACAAGTCTCAAGGAATCTTAGCCATGCAGTCTTTTACAGGCAAAGCAGCCACTTCTGTTAAAGCAAGAAACTCATTTTAAAATACTTAAGCAAGAGAAAATATAAAGTCGCCTTTTATTTTTCTGATAGAATCTGTTTTCTACACAAAGCTGTATGTTTTTGGCACTGAAAGCAAGCCCACAGGCACCCATTTATTCTTTTCTTTCCTTTGTAAATTCTTTTCAAGCATTCAGATTAATGTAGTTATGGTCCATTTCATTCCAATTCATTTAAGTGGTCTACTTCTGCCATTGAATCTTGTATGGGTTTTATTTTTCATGTAATATTTAGCTGCATTACTTTGAACAGCTTTAAAAGTATAATGTCTTTGAATGCTCTAGTTAAAGAGAAATTATGCCTTCGACATGATGTCTTAGGAGTTGAACTGTAAACTTTGGAGATGTTTATATTATAACTCCTGAAAGCACCACAGAGAGCTTTCATCTGTATGTCTGTCTTCTACTTTCTGTGTAAGAGTGTATGTTCCTCACCAGCTTGATACTCTTCAGTCTGAAAGCCTGAGTATGCAAATACGTGACTATGGTGCCTCACCTGAGCAGTCCCACAGAGCTGAGAGGGGCTACTCATATGACTAGAGTTGCTCACAAAAGTATTTGCAGAAGAAGGCTTTCGTTTAGTGATCGGTTGTAGTTGTGGGGACACATGGTTAATAACAGCACCAAGACACCCAGAAATGGGGTCAGTGTTTATTGAAGATTTGGACGCATTTATCTGTGAGTTATTTGACATTAACCTAAATTATTGCTATTATAATTCAGTATATTATTTCTTATGAAAACACACTAGTCCTGTGAAAAGGTTAGTTGCCAAAAAATGTGTCGAGTCTTGCTGCTTAATTGTTTATTTGCATTTAGTATACCTTTTGGCTGTTGAAGTGAAGCTAGTTTCATAGAGAGGCAGAAAGCTAGATCAGTCAAAAAAAAAAAAAAAAAAAAAAAAGTTTTAAATAAGCTTATATTGTACCTTGAGTTTTGCAACTAGAATAGTATGTGTGTTCAGATTTAGTATTTTTTATGCTTTAGGGTATTTTTTGTTTGTTTAAATATGTAAAAGATTAAACAGATTACTTTGAAATGCTATTTTAGAGCTAATTTTACAAATAGTGGAGGAATGTTGTCTGAAAAATTAAAATTAGAAAATATTACATAAGCTGCCTTTGGCTTTATTTTGTTTGTAGCAATTCCAGCAGGTATCTGTCAATTCCAGACACTTAAACCAGGGGCCATGTTTGAGTTACATCTTGTAACTGAAGTACATTTTGTGCAGCAATAAAACTGCCCATCTGGGCTTTAAAAAAGATGGTTGGCTATACAAAAGCACAAAGGCAGCAAATTTAGATATTCTTTTGTGCATGGACAATTGCATGAAATAGTATTGGGGTGTCAAAGTATTTTAAATCATTTAGTGTAATTTACTCTCATTGTAACTCCACTGACTACATTTAAATTAAACCAAGTATTTGACCCTTTAAGTCTACAAATTTCAGTGTCAGGCAGCTCAGGTCTATATAAAGATATTTAAGCTTAGTAAATCAGCAAGAATACTATATAAATGGTAATGCGTGACAAAAATCTTAACTCTAGTAACATTATTTCTCACAAAATTCCTATTCATTACTTTTGTATACAAAAGTTCGGAAGTGCACTTCTTAGTGGCATTGGGATATGTGGAGAAAAGCACGATGCTGGTACAGAAATGTATCAGAAATAAGATTCACTTCTCACTGCTCCAGACACTCCATGTGTGCCTTACTTACATGTTACAAATTCCACTGAAGTTAACAGAATTGTATAAAGTTAAGCCTGTTTGTAACCCTTACAGGATTCTTGTTTCAGAATCTGCAAGATACGTTACAGTCTCAAAAGGCATTATTAAAACTTGTGCTTTCGGGTTTACAGAATACTATGAACAGTAAGGACAGTTTCTGAGACACTTCCAGAGTAACTTTATTAATTTATATTGCATCAGGCCAACATCCATTAGGAAATCAAAATATGCCTTGGTGCCTTTACTTCTCAGTATGAATATAAAAAATAAAAATAAATAAATAAATAAAAAATAAAAACAAAACCTTAAAACAGCATCTAATGCTGTTTACCTTCTTCTTTTGTGCTCCTTTGGATATGCTTTTTGTAATATCATTTGCTCTGGAGGTGTCTCGGACTTGATTATTCAAGGGAAACATGCAAAGCAGTTTCAAATACTTTTTAAATTCACCTTAGATCGCATACTTTGCTGGTGAATATCAGCATAGTCCTGTTGACTTCTACAGCATTGTACCAGCTTACACCAGCGAACCAGCTGGCACCTAGAGTTTTAGCATTTCAAGTCACTTTACCTACATATGCAGTAGGATTTTATTTTGCAAGGTGGCAAGTTACCTAACAGTGCAAACTGTACTACCTAGACCACCATTGATACCTATTCACGGGACATGATTTCACTGTATAACTTCATACTTGAAATTCAAGATGTTCTTTTAATCAGGGTACAAACATGAAAAGGTGCGTGTGTTACTGTTTCTTTTAAAGGTGCATCATTATTTTTATTCTGTGTGCTTAATAATTACTATTCAGTGTTCTTTACATTCTTTTTGTTCAGCATTAAAATCACCTCTGTGTGAAATACAGTATGACCTACAGAGATGCATAAAATTGCAACAGCGATTTCTTGAATTGTTACTTAAACGTGCTGGTTTACCTTTTGCTCATAAATATTACATCAAGGGGCTACAAAATGCAAACTGTGGTATATAGAAATATTGCACCATTGCTGTACATGAAATCTTGCAGCCTCTCTCCTCTTCTTGCACAGCTGCTGATTACCATATACGCATTGGGAAAACTATGTTTCTGCTGTACAGAATGGCTGGGAAATAATGCAAACACTTTGGAAACTCTAGAGCTCTCTTTGCGAGCTTTCAAACAAAGCCCTTTGATCTAACTGCATGCCTGCTCTGTGTCCCAAATTTCACCCTATGAGGCTTTCTGCTTTAGGAACACCCTCAGCTGGGGCTATTTTACATCGACTGCATTGAAGTTCATCGGAGCATACTCTTCCAAGCATGCACCTTACCATATAACATATTCTTTAGCTTTTACAAGTTTGTAAAGATGGTGGACTGCAGAACTACTCATGTGTCAATAAGGCAAAATTAAATTAAGGCACACAGAAGGTTATCAATGTTGTATTATATCAGAATTACAGTCCTTTGGAACTGAACGTTTTGCTGCTGGCAGTGCAAGAGAAGCAAAGTTGTGTATTTATTGTTGGGTGCTGAGGGTTCAGTATGAAAATCGATATAATAAAAATGTTCATGGTGTCAGGTTCTTTTTAGTTGTTCCCAAATTATTGGAAAGTAAAAAGGCAAGCAATTTGTTTTGTATTTAAAACCGCTTTCCTGAAGTTTACTTCACTTTTCAAGCTATATTTTTCTTTTATCTAAAAATGTAAAATGAATACAGATGCAGTAAGTATTGTATATTAAAGACAGAAAAATAGCAACATTGTTTTCTAGTTTTTCTGTTTGCAAGTGTTTTTCTCAACACCCTGGGTATTACAGAAAATAAACGAACGTACACACAAAACCAGACAAGCAAACATAAGCACATTCATACCCTTTCAAGCATCCCACTATACACCTTTAGTTTTATAAAAAGTCTTATCTCGTTTGTCCTCATTTCTGAATTCTTTTCTTGCTTCCCTAGGATGAATTCCATTTAAAAAAATGTAAATGTTCACTTCTGTCAAAGGTGTTAAATTGTTGCAATTGCTATGAAGGCTATTCAGTTCAGCACTGTCTGTCTTTACTGAAATCTTTTTTTAGATTAAGTTTGCTAGGCAAATTGTGCTTTAATTAAGCAATGGTGGCTCTCAGTCATTCATGAAATGCTTTATTTTCTCTGAATGTTACTCAATCCAACTAAGGCATGTGCTATTTGCGTCTTCCTAAAGATGCTGCTATTTTCATCTATCTTGAGAAAACCCAAGCACACTTCCCTGGCTGTTTTTTTCTTGGTTGGCTACAAATAGGACTAGTAACATCTCTGAGTACATAGAAATGATAAAAGTGCGTGTTTTGAGTCAAACACAAAAACAACACATCATCAAACTCTAAAACCAGATGCATGTTTTCTGTCTTCACTCCTAGCCAATCAAAAAAACCACCTCAGCAAAACAGCTCAAATAAAGCCTCAGTTTATTGCAAAGACCATTAGGCGCTCTTTAGAGCAGGATAAAAGCAGTTTCGACCAACAGGGCCTCAAATGACCCACCAGAACCTAAAAACCATTAGCTTAGGCATCCAAATAGATTTCCACTTCTGGATGAAAGCTCGAGACAGAAATAACTGCAAAGCTAACCAGACCCCCAAACCACAAAGGATTTTTTAACTTAAAACCAATATTTTGAAACTACTAGAAACTACAAGGAGCCATGAAAGTCCCTAACACCTCTATACACTTCAGATATGATGCAACACTAAATAAAAACACCTTTACGTCATGTGACATTCCAAATTAGCCTTTAAACACTTCATAAGAAGATGTAGCAGTAGTCCACCAAGAGACAGACACATCAGCTGCAGGGAGGGAGGCCTGTTGTCCCAGAACAGTCACCGTCACAACCCATGTCAGCCACAGCTAGCACATGCTGAAAAAAGGGAAATATCAGAGAAATTTTTGGCAGATTAAACAAGAGATGTACAGACCTGGATATTGTTCAATGTCTTATCTCTCTGATAGTGCTCCGCTAGCCCAGGAGAAACTTCAGCAGTCTGTGCACAGCTGTGGAACAAACTCTTCCTACGTGAATTTTCTTTCTAGCCCTCATCGGTGAGAGAGTGAGCTACAGGAGGCTCATAGAACTCAATTATAGAAGCGAAATAAAATTATAAGAAATCCATTAAGAAAAAATACTACAGAGAAATAAGCACAAGTGTTACTGTCCTCATTAGTCACATAAATAGTCTGATTACTTTGCCTCACGATCATCTGATGACACTAGGTACCACACGCTTATTAGCACTGTAGAAGCAAGCATTCATTTTAAATTGCTTAAATATGTTGTCTTTATCTATCATGCCTGCCAGCTACTGTTGTGCAGCAAGATTTACAATATCTGTATCATTCATCATTTTACACCTGTCAGTTGTGTTGTTTTGGGTTGTGGGTTTGTTTGTTTGTGGTTTTTTGGTTTGGTTTGGTTTGGTTTGTTTTTTTGTCCCTTCTGTATACAAAGGCCTCTTTCATGCATACATTTTGCTGGAATTTGTTGGTCGTGTCTTTGATGTATTTCCCGGGCACTGAGAACTTCTGTCCGATGTGTTTCTGAAGTAATCCTTACATTAGGATATACCAGTTGCGCTCTGAGCAGCTGAAACTCTCCCTTTGCTACTGCATAATGCTGCAATTTTCCACAGTAAATTTTCTTCGCAACTGAGAAAATTTTCCTTGCAATTCTGGTGTACTCAGCTCCTCAGCTTTCTTCTAGCTCCTCAGAGCCTGCTTGTGGTAAATGGCTTCAAATCACCAATTCCCATGGGCTCAACATTTTTTCCAGTTATTGCCAGATAAATCAACCCAATCCGATCTGATCAACCGCAACACTGTTTCAGAAACGAGGCTCATTCGTGCTTTGTATGAGTACCAACATGTGATTACTTCATTTTTACAATGCTGTATCTAACATGCAGTAATTCGTGATGGTAACCTTTAAAAATAAAAAGGACATTTGAAGTTCTGAGAGAGATGGCAGTGACTCTCAGTCTCCTAGCCCTTGCATCAACCTAACATCAGTACTATGACATTCCTTTGCTTGCTAGACATGCAGGTAGCTAATAAATGATGATTAAGTACTTTTTCCCCACTTTTTTTCCCTTTGTTTTGGCAAACAGAGCTCGCTTCATTGAATTCTGTGCCAGGACAGGCTGCCATTTCCTGACACCTTAGCGTATGCATCCACAGAAAACAGAGACGTCACACCTGTAACTGACCACCAGGTGGGTCAAGGGGAGGAAAAACAAACAAACAAACAAGCATAGAATCCTAGAATCATTAAGGTTGGAAAAGACCTCCAAGATCATCTGGTCCAACCATCATCCTACCACCAATGTCACTCACTAAACTATGTCCCTAAGCACCACGTCCAGCCTCTCCTTGAACATCCCCAGGGATGGTGACTCCACCACCTCCCTGGGGAACTTGTCCCAATGCCTGACTGCTCTTTCTGAGAAGAGATGTCTCCTAATTGTTTTAATTGTTGAAGAGTAGTGCTCTTTGTTCAATTCTTTGTTTTAATTGTTGAAGGGTAGGGGCATGATGTTTCCATTTTTCCACTGACTCACCAGGGACATTGCCCAAATGCCAGGACTTTTCAGTTCTGATGGAGAGAGGCTTGGCAACATCAGCCAGTTCCCTCAGGACCATGGGGTTCATGTAATCAGATCCCATACGCTTGTATCTGTTTAGATTCATCAGGAGGTCTTGAACCTGCTCTTCACTTAGAGTGGGTGGGATTTTGATCCCCCAGCCTCCATCTATGGGTTCAGGGAAATTAAAGACTTGGGGAGCCTGTCTACCAGTGCAAGTGGAGGCAAAGAAGTTGCTGAGTACCTCAGCCTTCTCCATGTCTGTCGTTACCAATTACATTTGGAAACTCACTCCTAATATAAGAAATTAGCTATCTATCGTCGCTTACACACTACTATTTTCACACCTCAGTCTATTTTCATAAGTGTTAAAGGTGAATGATGGCACTCGGGGACTCCTCCTGTCACCCTAGTGCAGCAGCCAGAAGGAAGCTGGGTCCTCTCTTCTGCTCTTCCTCGAGGCTCTGTGCAGAAGGGATGTCATTTCCAGCACAGGCTCTAGCCTTTCATCAGTGTAACATTTTCATAGAAATATTGAGGTTGGAAAAGTCCTCCAAGATCTTCTGGTCCAACCATCACCCTACTACCAATGTCACCCACTAAACCATGTCCCTAAGCACCATGTCCAACCTTTCCTTGATCACCCCCAGGGACTCCACCACAGAATCACAGAATCATAGGGGTTGGAAGGGACCTCAGCAGATCATCGGGTCCAACCCCCTGCCAAAGCAGGTTCCCTAGAGCAAGTTGCCCAGGTAGGTGTCCAGATGGGCCTTGAATATCTCCAGAGAAGGAGATTCCACAACCTCCCTGGGAAGCCTGCTCCAGCGCTCCATCATCCTCACTATGAAGTTCTTTGGCATGTTGGTGTGGAACTTCCTGTGACCCATTTTGTGGCCATTGCCCCTTGTCCTATCCCCACAAACCACTGAAAAGAGGTTGGCCAAATCCCTCTGTCTCCCTCACTCAAGGTTGCCCACCTCCCTAGGCAGCCCATCCTTGTGAGTGACTGCTCTTTCTGAGAAGAAATGTCGTCTCATTTCCAACCTGAACCTCCCCTGGCGCAACTTGAGGCCATTCCCTCTAGTCCCAACACCTCACGACGGCACTCTTCTGGGACGTTTATCCCTGGCAGGAGGCGTAGCCCCCTCATCCTCCCATTTCCTCCCGCTCTAACCCTCAGAGCCCCTTCTCCACGCGGTGCGGGAGCCGCCATCCCCCGCCGCGCCGCCCTCCCTCCCCGCCTGTCCCCGTCCCCGCCCGCCTCCAGGCGGCTCCGGCCCCGGTTCGCGCCCCGTTCCCAGCAGGGGGCGCTGCTTGGCCGCCGCCATCGCCGCCGCCCGGCGCTGGGTGGCTGCGCGGGGCCGAGCAGGGCCGGCTGCGGCGCGGCCTCCGTGGCACGGGGCAGGGGCCCGGGGCTGGGCTGGGCGGCCCCCGGCGGCGCCATGGGGAAGCGGGACAACCGCGTGGTGAGTGCGAGCGGCGGGGGGCAGCGGCCGGCGGACCCCAA
>CM021766.1:24363584-24415850 GCA_011076525.1 Nettapus auritus | reverse complement strand
GGGCTCGGGCGGGGCCGCAGCGCTGCGGCGGGGCCCGCTCCGGGGAGGTACCGGCGGCACCCGGGGGCTCGTCGGGGGCCGGGGAGGCCTCGGGACGCCCCCGGGCCGGGGGGCGGGCGCCGGCCCGCGGCTGCCGTGGCAGAGCCCGGTGCGATCCAGCGGCCACGGGCTGCGGGCGTGTTGTCAGCTGGGTACGGGGGCGGTGGAGGTGCAAGGCCTGGCCCCCGTAAAAACGCGGCGTCCCCAGGGACAGGGTACTGCATCGGGGGTGCCGATCGCCCCGCCGTGTGCCCGTGTGTGCAGCCGAGCGAGTGGAATTGGGTTTACACGGCACGCTGCCAGCCCCAAGCCTCTGGTCAGAAGGCCGAAAATAGCCCCGATTGCAGCCCTAATTCCACGTTACTGCGCTCGTCCGTCCCTTTCCACTAAACTCGTTCATGCCAGGTAGCCGTTCACCCCAGGCTCATCTTTTACTTTGGCATTACAAGGCCCAAATGTACAATTAATGAGTTTTAGGATGAAAAATAAGTCGCGAGACTTTTGTTTCTCCCCTTTCTTTGTTTCTAGTGTGTGCTGTGAGTTTGTAGTCAGCTCTGTTCAGGCAGACGTCTGCTTCCCTTGCTGGAACACCATGTAATGGAGAGATGGACATGAACACCACCCAGATGGCTAACTGAGAGCCTGTGGTTGCCTTGATGAGGTGCCAGAATAATGGGGTCTGCAGGAGAAGAGCTGACAGTGTTAGACCACAAGGCCTGGCCTGTGCCTAAAATGCATTGCCCTCTTGTAATGTTTAGGGGTGTATTTCAGTGTCTACTTATTCTTAATTTTCTCAGTAGTACAATGGGGATGCACCTACCAATGCCAGCAAATCTTTACACTCCTAGGAAACACGGCATAATAAAGGTTCATTACACCATGATGGCTGATAGTACAGGCAAATTATGATATAGGGCCCCTTGCTTCTGATGTGTGATTATAGAGCTTTCCACCTGTTACTGCATTCCCATGGCCCTTCCTGAAGCTGCTGTCATTTTGACTCTTTGGAGAAGGAAAATAAATTGTTCTGTTTGTTTGTTTGTTTGTTTGTTTTTTACCCCATCTGTAGGATACTTGCAAGGCAATAATAGATTGCATTGCTTGCCCATAGAGCCCCAGCCAACTGTAGCTGCCCTGTGCTTTTCACGAGCACGAAAGCTATAAAACATCTTTTAATAACTGCTTGAGCAAACTGCCAGAAGAAGAAAATGGATGTGCAGACATGCACTTTTCTTTGTGGAGGGTGTATTTCTGTACGCTGTCTGGCTAGTGAAATTCATTTTGGCAAGGTAGTATGAATACTTCTAAGAAATGCTTATTGGCAAAGTAATTATTCATAAATAAAGTTGCTTGAACTCATAGGAACATTTTAAGACGTACATTTCCAAATTGTGGAATATAGAGCAATATTCAGTCATTATGCTGCTGGAAAGTGAAAAGAAAGAGTGCCACTGAATGGAGGAAGCTTGCTAGCTAGCTATCAGGAATCAATCTGAGGAAATAGAAAAGCAGAATTTGGCAGCTGTAGCCTCTTCTGCAGGTAGAGAGATTTGTTTTCATTTCAGGTTAGTTCAGGTAAGAAACAGCTAATTTTTTATTTAAGAACCGCAAGAAAATCTTTTTAGGAGTAATAATTATGTAAGAAGCTAGAGCTTTCAGATACGAATTCCTGAATGGTAACCAAACAGAGTTGACTCAGTTTGCTCATTGTAGTAAGCCAAGTCATGAATTAAATTTGTCGTCTTTTCTGCTGTTTCTAGTGCACTGAAATTATCGTTGTTTAATGAAAACAGTGTTCAAACACCACTTTCCTGCATTGCTAAAGGAACTCCTTTTCAACTCAGAAGAAGCTTAATTCAAGTGCAAGATTTCTACTCGTTTATAGATTTGCAATACAATAAAACGCTTGAGTTAAAAACATGAATACGCATCTTCAAGTGTTCCAACTGCTTGAGTGCATGCATCCACCTGGTTGCAAAAGAAGGTGCTGAGCTGAGATTAAACCCATTTAAATGGGCAAATGTTAGCATTTATTGGCCCGTTAGTTACCCTTTAGAGTTGTGAACTTGAGTGAAACAGGGTCTGCTTGAAAGGGTCCTTCTGGTTGCTTCAGCATGGGCCACCTGAAGGACCTGACCCAAACCAGCGTGGGCAGAGCTGCCCTCCAGTTGCTGCCCTGACCTGTGACCAGACGTAGCCTGAACACCCACAGGCCACCAGCCTGCTCGCCATCTGGTCCCAAAATCCAGCACTGCTTGGGCTGCTGGTTCTGGTGTGGGGAGAACAAGAGGAGGCAGTGGCCACACCGCGCTTCAGGGATGGGCGTAGAGCCTCATCTGCAGGGTCCCTGCCTCGTGTTGGGAGTGGGGAGTGGATGAGGCTGGAGACTGTACAATGCTAAGAAATCTTAAAAAGATACATATACACGTTTTGTCTCAGACTGGGCAACTAAGGCTGGTCATTATTTTGACTATTTTTTTATCACCTCTAAATTGTGGACAGTAAGAGCAGTTTGTCTTAGGTTTTGCAAAAGTAATTGTGAAGCACTGGGATGCCATAGTGATAAAAGCCCGGGAGACAAGGGGAGATATGTACTTTCACTTCACATTAACAAAATATTTTCAGCATAATAAAAAATGAGTAATTGTTAGTTAGCTTAGACTTCTTTCATTGATGGCTGAGATGGCGTATGGATTTTAACAGGTAAACCTAGAAATAAGGTTTTAAGAGTGAATGTGAAGAGAATGTGTGGGTCTGAAGGATGGAATACCTCATAAAATGGATGTTTTTATTGTTGTTGAAATACTCCTAAGTCTCAGAAGTTTCGTATATGCATAATTGTAGCTGAGCACCACCACTCACTCGTTTTGGTGTTACAGCAAGAGTCTTGTGGGGTGTCATGATTTTATCCAGAATGTATTCATCTATTGTCATCAATTTTGAGCAGAACTTTACAGGCCTAGGTATCAGCTGTCCCAGAGAGTAAGAGCTGAAATAAAATCACACTTTACATATCCTGAGGAAGAATATTTCAGCAATCATGATACTGTACTCAGTTTGCAAAATCATTGCACAGGGAGGGGAATTACTGTAAAGAACATGGTCTTTTTTTGGATGAGTTCATTCTATCAGAGCATAACTCAAATTGAAAGCTCTTTCCAGGGTCTTTCTGTCAGGCTGAATCAGCCTGATTTAGTTAAATACTGTATTTTTAGAAACAAGTCAGAATTGTTTTTCAGCGAGTGAGAAAATGGTTGTGCGAAGAGTGACAAGGACAGGTTTTGGTAACGTAGTGCAGCTGATGAATTTTGTATTTCTTCTTGTTTCATATTCAAGGCTTATATGAATCCCATAGCTATGGCCAGAGCACGAGGTCCTGCCCAAAATTCAGGACCAACAATACAAGACTACTTGAACAGGCCAAGACCAACATGGTAAGTGGCAATATTTGTCTGCCTGTTTGATGTACTGAGTGCAGGATTTGTTCTCTGTTTTTGAGATGACACAGTTAGCCTACCTCCTCTCCAGAATACACAATAATACATTTTGAAAGGTTCCTTGGCTCTGGCCAAGATGTTCTTTTCTAAATATGTATTCGGTCTCCTCTTTTAAAAATATTATTTCATTTTGAAATACATATTTCTCATTTGTCTTTAAATGTTTTGGCTACGGTTGCTCTGAAGAGGAAGATGTGGGTTATCTTACCTCTTTCATGAATACTAATCCCTAAAGCCTGCAGGTGTATTCAATCTTAAAACGAAGTAGTCTCCAGAAAAAGATTTCGCTAGTGTATTCTTAGAACATAGTCTACCATACCCAGCAAAATTACTTTAAGGTATTATCAACAACTTGTCTTAAGTTCAGTCCATTTACCCCCTCTCATAATAAATTAGAGCACAATGTACCTAATTGCAAAGTTAGCTTTAGATCCTTCAGAGGGATTTAGCAACCATACTTAAATTATTACGATTAGGTTACCATACTCATAACATCTAAGGTGCTTTCATTCTTTTTTCTGTTGGAAGTTCAGCCAAAGCTAAACTTCAAAAAAATCTTCAAAAAGTTAGACACTTTAGAAGGTATTTTTAATTGTGAAAATACAACAACTCTGATCTATTATCCTTTTCATGTAGGGAAGAAGTGAAAGAACAACTAGAAAAGAAAAAGAAAGGATCCAGGGCTTTGGCTGAGTTTGAAGAAAAGATGAATGAGGTTGGTAATGTTGTTAGGATGTTAATATTCAATCCATCTTACGTGCTGGTTTTCCTCCCTTATCATTAACACCACCAAGTACACATAACATTTCGCTTCACACAACCTTGTAAAGAGTGAATGTTTTATTTTGTTTGTGTTGAATATTAAGGTTACCCCTTAACCAAGGAAGAACTACTTGTGATTTAGAGAAACTCTATTTTAAAAGTGTTGAGAAATACTGCTGAAGAAAGTGTGAACCTCATAAATGTAAATATAGCCAAATGCATATATTTACATTAGTAAATAAGACTCATGCATTTCCTAGTATGATAAACTAAAGTCTGTTGTGCTAATCTTCAGTTGTTTAAGGTCACACAATCCAAACATATTGGAAAGAGGTGTGTTACTGGAAACAGGCTCCTGTCTTTGACAAGGAATGTACATGTGGTTCTGATAAGGGAGAAGGCACAAAGAATGGCCTTGAATATCCAAATAGGCCTATATAACACCTCTTTTTCATCCTAAGTTGATTACATACTGTGCTGGTTCCCTTCTTCGGAGCTATTCTCTTTCGTGTGTTCAGTATACAACTGGAGATCAGCATGCTCTAAGAAAGTTTCGTCGATAACTCCTGTTGTATACATGGGGAGAAATTGGTATATATCAGTTAAGTACTTCCCTTCTTGAATTCTGTTGTTTTGGGATAAGCTTCAAGCAGTAGTCGTCACCATTGCGTGAGAGTTTCTGTTTGTAGCAGGTATTGCTCCTACTCTGTTATTGAAAGGGCATGACACTTGTGCTCATTACACCTTTTTGCCTAAGAAGTTATGCCGATGTTTGGAGGGTCATAGAATCATCCAGGTTGGAAAAGACCTCTCAGATCATCTGGTCCAACCTGTATCCTAGCGCTGCCAAGTCCACCATTAAACCATGTCACTAATCACCACATCTACATGTTTTTTGAAGACTTCTAGGGATGGTGACTCGACTGCTTCCCTGAGCAGCCTGTTCCAGTACTTCACAACCCTTTCAGTGAATAAATTTTTCCTAATATCCAACTTAAACCTCCCCTGGGGCAACTTAAGGCCATTTCCTCTTGTCTCTCTCCCCCGATCAAGCCTGCACACTTTCAAACTTATTTCCTCCTTCTCTTTTTTACCAAGATCTGAATTCAGACTTAAGAGTTTTCCTCAAATCTCATATTGCTAGACACAAAGCGGTGTCAGAGATGACTTGTCCTGCTTTATTTCCTGGGTCAGCAGGATCAGCTACACCAACAGACTCACGAATGCTCGCCTTTGCAGCTAACCACTTCCTCAGGTGAAAGTGTACAGGTCATTTAATACATGTAAAGAAAAATGCTTCACTTGTCATACCGTGATCATTATGTCAGGATAAATCCTTCTGATCAATACAGAGGTCGTGGTCTGTATCCAGCTCCCAAAATTTGCAATAGATAACGTAGAAATGTTCATATGAGAAGTACTCTGTCAGCTGGTTAATACCAGTTTCAGGGGAAACCACTTGTTTTGTGCTCTGTGAGTTTTAGCTTGGTGAGTTTGATTTAGTATTTTATCATGTCCTTTTGCTGCTTTTTCCTTTCCCTTATTATAAAATAATTGACAGTGGCATGGTTAGAAGGTAGCAGCCTTTCAGCATGGCAGAAGGGTGGGAAGAGTTGCAGGGAATCACAAAGTGGCCATGAGTTCTTCCTAAAGCTCCTAAGCACAAATCTCTCAATGACAGAAAGGGTTACACGTCTCTGAATGAGGTGCCATTTACTGACAGATGTTGTTCTTTTATGTACTTTTAAAAAAAAAATCACAATCTGTTTATACTTCAGAGAGAATGTCTGCCGAAGAAAGCACAGGCTGTTGTCAGAGACTCTTCAGGTAGCTCCAGGTAGCTGTTAAATTAAAGTGCACACCTGGTGCAATACCCTGTAGATTTTGCCGTGGATCATGGAAACACATTACATGCAGCACTGTATCCTGCCTAATCTGCCACGTCCTTCAGCAGCACCATTTAGCTAATTCACAGGATGCTGACTCAGGGTTCTGTGTATCATATTGCATTGCACATGTATAATCCTAATTCCTAACATTTCTTTCCCTTCTTCACAAAATGTGGGTTAGCATTGCTCTGCCAATACAATACCAGTACAGCTTAATTGGAAGGAAAGGAAGAATCAGAATAATAATAATAAAGAAGAGAGCACATCTCTGGCACAGGAAGCAGTAATAGCAGATTGAAGTTAGCAGACTTTTGATACAATGGGGTGTTAGGTGTTTCAGAACTCTTAAAAGAGGGATTTCAGGTAGACCTAGAGAGCTTGTGAGAGGTTGAAAAGGAGGAATCAAAGGAGACGCTTATCCAGGCAGCGTGCTTGGTAAGAGCATTTCTATTAAGATGTACATAATAATTCAATATTCTAATGGTTGTTGGCACTGGCAAGGCCCAGAACAGACACTAGATAGAGACGTCCATGTATTGAATAGTGGCCGGCAGAATTTTTCTGGAAATTTTATTTCCACTGATTTTAAAACTTAGACAAAATACACGCATTTCTGGTAGGTTGTCCCACCTTGCTGAAGTGCTGTAACAAGAACTTTGATACAAAGCCACAAACAGCCAAATTGATGACCTTCTCTTAAACCCAAATAACTTGACCATAAAGATGAGAACTAAGGTGATAATTGGATTAATATTAATTTTCTGTAGCATCAAATGCATCATAGTCTTGGTTAATACTGTACATTGTTTATTGTCTGTGGGTTTTATGAAAACTATAACTTCAGGTAAAGAATAGGATTTTGAAAAAGGCTTTAGAAAAATGCTGTTGGAGGTAATGGTCATGTCACTGTTTTTGTTTGGGTTTGTTTTCAGAATTGGAAGAAAGAACTGGAAAAACACAGGGAGAAATTACTGGGTGGAAATGAGAGTTCCTCCAAAAAGAAGGAGGTAAGTTATTTTCAGTTTAATACAGTTTGGAACTGTTTTTGTCATCAGTGCTGGCAATACAAAATGCCATAAATAGCTTTTGAAAGTCAGCATTAAATTACATAAACCTAAATGCACAACAAAAGAATGTGATGCCAAAATAACATTCATTCTGTTCTATTTTTAAGAAAAAGAAAAAGGAAAAGAAGAAATCTAGTAGGGTGAGCAAAATTTTCAGTTTTCTGAGCTTTTTTGCTTTGGGATTGTTCCTATTTGTCACTTAAGTTGTCTTGGGAAGAGGGGTACAGCTTTAACTTTGAATTTGGATGTTAAATTGCCTGTTTTTTCTTTGAGAGAGGTAGATTATTCTGTACAAGGAGAACTTTGTTTCTGCTCAAGAAATGTGGGTGGGAGGGAAAGCATCAAATATATCACATGAAAAATATTAGAAGTCACTTTTTACAATTTAAGAAAATCTCTGTGAAGATCATGTTCTTGGAAGTAAAATTTTATTGATAATACTTCGCAAATGAAGAGATTTTAGAGGTGTCTGGATGGACTTTTACTTACTGGATAAAATGCTGCATCTCACAAGCTTTACTTTTTGTTGTGTTTGGTCAAGTTGTCTTCATCTTCCTCTTCTTCATCAAGTTCTGATTCTTCCAGCAGTGAATCTGATTCAGAAGATGAGGTAAGAACTAAATTACCAGGATCTAACATGTTTTGTTTTTTGCATTTGTATTGTTCTCAGCATGCTGGGGGTTTAATTGAAGAGTTTAATTAAGGAGTTGTGTTTTTTCTCGGCTGTTAAGAGAATTCCTCCATCATTCGTGGAGGAGGTACATGGGATTTCTGTTTTGAACGTGGAAGATGTGACTGAAAATGAGTAAACATTTTACCAAATATACCAGGTCACTGAAATGGTGGCCAATACTTGTTTAACGTTGCATACTATTTACCGACTTGAACAGTCAGTAAAGTTACACTTAGAAGAGTGATACTATAGTTCATTATAGAATGAAGGTAAGTACTCATTGACTGCACGTGTTAATCTGTTTTATCTTTTGAACCTGAGATTTATTGCAAAACTATTTGTTGGAAACCAGACTAATGCACAGCAATACTCTGAAGTCACTGTAGATTAAAACTGAGTAGGTTCACTTACTTTCCGGAAGAGACACTTCTTGTCTGGAGATATTCTTTAGTTCTAGTATAGTGTCAGTAGTTGTGAATTATGAAATCGTTGTTAACAGACCTAAGGTCTTTGATCAAGAAATGGAATGTTAGCATTGGCGTCTTTCTGTGAAAGCTTGCAAAGTATCACAAACGCTGCAGATGCTGAAAGAACTTCCTTATGCAGTCTTTTTTGACATATGTGAACCAGTATTACCAGATAAAAAGCAAACAAAAAATGACTAACATGGGATTAGACAGCAATCAGAATGAGGCTTTCAGGCTATTGAAAAAGAGAAAAAGAAAAAAAAAAAAAAGTAATGTATCAAACTGGTAGGAAATGAATTGTACTGTGGCATATATTTTTATGTCAAAGAATATTTCGTACGAAAAAAATGGATAAAATGCCAGCCCACTCTTTTTCATGAGACTTATTTAACACAGGTTTTGGCAATATATTTTAGCATATTGATGGGTAGCTTGGCTTGCATAAAACTATTCAATTTTGATGCATTTGGAACATATAATAAAGTCGTCAATTTTCGTTGCATATCTGTTCAAGAAATTCTTCATTAACAGTGTAAATTTTGGCTGGCTGGCTTGTAATCTGGATCCATTTCTGTGTTAACATTGAATTGTATGCTTTTTCAGTAGAATCCCCCCCATCTAATCACAAGCGTGCAAACATGCCATTTTTACGAGCTTAGAAAAAATCTTTGTTATAGCTAGTCTGGATCTATAGCACACATCTGAATGATAAACGGAATCTGGAGAACCTGAATTTTACAGCAGTTTACTCTTTTTTTCAATGCAGAAGAGTGATGGAAGGAATCAGTGGTAGCATACTTTATTCCTCAATAGAACATGATAATATGTAGGAATTTTGTGTTCTCTATTCTTTACATTTAATATAAGTCTTTAATAGGAAGTGAAAATAAATTCAGGGTTGTCTTTTTTGTCTTTTTTTTCCTAAAATATTCATGGATAGGATAAGAAGCAAGGGAAGAAAAAAAGGAAAAAGAAGTATCGCTCCTCACGAAAATCTTCAACAAGCTCCACTTCTGAATCTGAGTCAGACAGCAAGGTAGATAGCACGTTACTCTCAGGAAGTTTTCCTGATCTGTGTTATAAAGACAAATGTTTCTGACCTTTGCATTTCCTGATCTTTATCTTCCGTATTCAAAGTCATGCATTCTTACTGTAGCTGAGCTGTGCTTATATCTTTCAGATGTGATCAGGCCTGTATCTCTGCTGTCCACAATGTCTGGCAGAAAATATTTGATCTGTAGAAAATAAACATGTTATACCACTAATTTTTATCTATTTTTCTGAATTCAAACATATGCAGCTTTTGTGCTGCTCAAATGTTTACTTTTAATACTACAACAACACTTCAAAAAATTAAAATGTTCTGCAATGTTCTTGTCAATATGCTATTTAATTGAACACCATCTGTGAAAATACATATACTGCAGGGAATCAGTGGCCAGAATACTGCCTTTATCTGTGGACTGAGTAGTAGTTACAAAATATTAATATTAAATTAAAAGTTTTTTTGTTACACTTATTTGAAAGAAAGTAGACCAATGTACAAGCACAGGCTTACTGAATGAACAAAGAAGTGGAGAAGATACAGGAGGCAGTCTATTCTTTTAGCATTTTTCTGTGTTAGTGGACAATAATTGTTTTTGTTTCTACCTAGGAGAGCACAAAAAAGAAGAGGTCAAAGGAAGATCATGAAAAAGAGAAGGTATAGTTTTACTTTTGAAATACTTGCATCAGAACATCATTTTACATATATAATAGATTTCTCTCTTTTTGTTTTTTCCCTTTCTGTTCTTTTTTTTAATTTAATGCTTTACCTTGCATCTATGGAAATCTTCTGTCCAAAACTAGATAATCAGAAGGTATTCAGTGCCCCAAATTAGATAGACTTTTAGGTGGATTCAATTCCTGTTTTAGTAATTGCTGTCAGTGGAAACTGTTGGATCTATTTTTTTCATGAAGCTAAATGGAGAAAGTATCTAATCTGCTGTAGTAGATTGTGGCATTCTAGTATTTGGGATTTATCTTTAACAGTCATATTGAGCTAAAAATACATATGATATTTCCATGGCATGCCTGGTAGGATACTGGTTTGATATTGCCAATTAAGTAACAAAAAGCAGAAGGTATTTTTATCTAAATGTAGTCGTAATTATATATTTACTTATGTCGGCTTTGAAAAATTACAGATAATTTTTTACTAGCTTAAGCAAAATTATTATTTCTGTTCTCTGAGCATGAAATCACTCCCTCCTTCCTCATACCTCATACCATTGTACAAAATGGGTATTTTGTACACACATCTGAGGACTTTCCTTCTTCAATTATGTTGAATGCAAATAATCTCATTGACTTAAATTTTAGTTATTCCTATGTGTAAACTAACATCTTTCCGTGTCTATCCTAGTCTTTCTTTCCAGTAACCTTTATTACTACATTGCTCTCTGCTCCTACAGCCAACCATATTGGGTTTGACGTATAAAATCTCCATTGCATAAGGCAAATGTGTTGATTTTTTTCCTTTGCTTCTGTTTCACCACCAACCCTTTTTGCGTATCTTCTCTTCAAAGAACAAGTGCCCCTTAATCTTGGTTAAGGTGTATTGCTACTTTCACACCTCTTCTGAAAATAGAGTACTCTGGGGAGCTAGAGATTTTACTGATCTGAAGATGCCCTCTGAGATGGGCTACATCATGTGTATTTTTCATGAGTACTTTTAGGAAAGGATTACGATACCTATAATAGACTAAATAGGATTGTTGAGATTTGTGATTTCACCATTGAAAAAGATGATTATGAAGAGTTTTTACAGTTTCTGGCCTTAGAAAGGGAATGGAAGAACGTAGCTTCAATGAATGGAATGGGAGAAAGTAGCCTGGTCCAGAGCAAAGCTGGCCTAAGAAAGGGGAAGAAGAAGAAAAAAAAAAAAAAAGAAAAAAAAATGTTTTGTTGGAGCAAGCCCATGCAGCATCTAAATTATGAGCATTTGCTTTTTTTTTTTTTTTTTTTTTAAGACTGCTCTTTAAATATACTGGAATTATCTATATAAAGCGTTGAAGGTATAGCTGGCAGGGACAGGTTAGACGTGGGATGGAGCTTCTTTTATCAACAAGCAAGAGTCTGAAGCTGCAATGTTTGCACATATTACGGCATCTTCATTTACTCAGTACTATTTTTAAATGGTGAAACATTTTATTTTAAAATGCTCGCTCTTTCACGTGTTTTTATTTAAAGTAAGATGCTATAGTATGCTATTATTCTGTCACTCTTAAAAAGTTGCTCTATTGTGGTAACAAAAGAAAGCAGTGCACGCAAAATGATTTTATTTCCACTAAAAGCATTTCAACAGTAGGGTAATTTGCTGATGACAAGTAATTAGTTCAATGCATACAACATTTTAAAATATTTTAAAACTTAGAAATGCTATTTCAATATAATTTTAAGTGGAAGTTTTATAAAATCTGAAGGGCCTAAATTTACTCACCAATACTTTATGTAGGATGGCAAAAATCACCACAGAAAAAGGAAGAAGGCAGATCGTGGTGACGGACCTCTATCATCAGAATCCTTATCAGAATCAGATCAGACAGAGGAGGTCAGTATGAAAGCTGAATTTCAGCTTACTGATTCACATGAGTAAATAAATAGCTTAGATTTAATATATTATTGAAACTGTTCTGCTCTGTACAGTTGACTTTAAGTGTGCAGCATGCTCAATTTTATATTTATACAGTTATATTTTTCTCTGTAATAAAAACTTACAGTAAGATTTGTTTAGTGCAACTCCAACCACCTACAGGTTATTCTGAATTAATTTTCTTGAAACTTTTCAAGTTGTCATGGAAACTTAAGAGTTTAATAAATTGAGTCTAAGTGGTGGGATACGCTTCACAAGATTTCTGTCTAATATTAGAGTACAGACAAGAAAGATTCCAAGATTGCTGCGTTTTCCATTGAATTAAAAAAATGTTGGACATAATAATTGTACTCCCAACATTGTGTGTATCTACTTTCAGGATTTGTATTTCTGTAGAATTACAAATGTGAAAAGGTTCCAATGTGATTTTTTTTTTTTTTTCATTAAGAATTTCTACCAGGTTTTTAGCTTAATAATTTTACCTGTACATCCCGGCTGGTCTCTTGTATTTTAGTAACAGAAAGCTCCCACGTTGGATGTTTATGCTTATTCTAGAATATAACATAGTCACTGTTTCTTCAGTGCTTATTGTTCACCATGTCTTACCACTCTTGTGCCATCACTCATTTATATGCAACAAAAGTTCAAGCTTTCATATAAAATGGCACTTCCAAAGCTGTTGTCCCATTACATCTGATTTTATTTCATTTTTTTTAGGTGCAAGCAAAAAAGAAGAAAGGCAATGAAGAAAAAGAGAAAGCAACAGCAAGTATCCTTCCTGCTGATACTGTAGTTTTAGTATATATAGATATTCTGTACTTGGTTAATTTACAGTTTCACATTTTTCAGTAACAAATGTTTTATGGAAAAAGTCATGTGAATCTAAATTCATCATTTCTCTCTTTATCTGCTGAAGTCACTTTTTCAGCTGCGTAGTTAAGGGAAAAAATTGTCACAATTTTACCTTTTCAGATATGTATGAATTGGGATTTATTTAACATTTATTGCGTCAGGTCAAAATATGTTTTACTCTGTACCAAACTTAAAGAAACACTGATTTCTGTACAATAAGAGGTGATGTGGCAGTTTGCCATGGAGACATTAATGCTGTTCCTTTGTCAGAATATTGTGTACAATTATTCTTTGGTAAACTTCTTCTACCAGGCCATGAAACGACCCTTAGGACTCAATCTCTGCATCATCATAATACTAATATTTACTACACTGTAAATATTACAACTTATTATAAATCTGTAATCATCCTAGTTACTCTCACATATTTGAGGTGTCAAACACTTTGTTCTCTCAGAAATCTGTGAAGCATTGAAAAATCATTTAAAAGTTGAGGAAATACAATAGCAATGATGCTGAGAGGTGTGAAATAGCCAGACCATGATGGAGATAAATTGAAAACTGCTCATAATAGTACAAATTATTGGATAAAATATGAACTTGCTTTTTATGGTTTCTCAATAGCCTTTTGTATAAATCTCCTCTGAAATGTCATAGGTTTTTACAGAAACATCTTTTGAAACGTCTTTGTAGAACTGTGCTTTCTGTGCTGTCATTTTTCATTAGTCGAATTTAATAGATGGCAATTTTCTCATAACTTCCATTTTATTTTTTTAGGATAAAGCAAAAAAGAGAAAGAAGCACAAGAAGCATGGTAAAAAGAAGAAAAAGAAGGTTGCTGGTTCAAATTCAGATTCAGAATAGTATTTAAAAAGCAAGACTATCAACAGAAGTGCAATGACTAAAGGAAACTTAAACTGTGAAATGATGACAAACTTTACCAAACTGCATGAGTTTTCCTGTGTTCTAGAAATATTCCTAATCTTTCAGTAGCCAGCCAGATGCAGCTGTGCTGGGGAAGACCATTGTTATTGCCTGCTGCTTAATACATGAGGTACAACTTTTATAAAATTCCAATAAGCAGTATTAGATGTTTGAAACAATATGAGGTGGTAGTCCAGCTGAGATGTAAAATATTGGAAAATAAGAGTTAAACTTTTTAGATACTGAAAGTAGTGTTTTAAAGCATTAGTAATAGTCTTTATTTGTAAATCAGGACAAATAAAATCCCAAGTTCATCTTGTAGGTTTATATTATACATAAAAAATTACAAGCTGGTGTCTGCGAATGGCATTTACAAAATGGAAAATTAATGATAACATTTAAAATGCTGCCTTTGTAGTAATGTTTATCATCTGCCCCATTACCATCTTTATGCTTTTGAGAAAGGGAATGCTACCGTTTTGGCTAACTGAATAGGGTGCCTTTGCCTTTGATCCTTGCAAATCTCTGCTATTTTTAATCCATGCAGCATCTCTGATCCTAGGGAGAGCAGAACTATTGTCAGCAGTTCTGGGCTTCTCAGCATGTGCTTCTGCATTAACCAAGAGCAATGACATTTTGCAGTATAACTGACATTCAAAGCCAGAAGACTTTACCTCTGCTTCTTTGCGATAGCGATAGATCTGTGCTAATAAATACGCATATTTCATTTAATGTAATTTTGGTTTAGTTGAACACTTCTTGCAAACACTGGTAGCTTTTTTCCTTTGCATTATCTTTAGAGTTGTTTTGCATGATTTGTACCTTTTTTTAAATTAATGAAATTGCAGGTAATCATTTGTTGTAACCAGTTTTTGAATTATGTTCCACAAGCAGAGTTTCATGTATGTATTTAGTTATAGTTAAGTTCATTGCTGTGTTTAAGTGCACACTTGCTGAAGATATTTAGCATGTAAAAAGCAGGGTTTTGATACCATAACAGCTTCATATTGAAGCTGATTTTACTCTAAGCAAGTTCAGTGGCAGACCTGTTATGTGATGCATCTTGTTAAGACTAAAAACAAAAAATACTGCCAGAATCTCATTAAAGATACTGTTTAAACAGTTTGTATTTATATTTTTGTACTTGAGGGCTACAGAATGTTGACCTAAATCATAAAGCTGTTTTACTTTAAATTAGTTGCTTTAGAAATTGAAAACACGCTTTTATAAATTAAATGTGCACGCATGAAAACACAAGCAACCATTTGATTTTAGTTTTTATATGAAATTCTCATTATTAGCTTCCACAAGTACCCATTGCTGGGCCTGCTCTTAGCCTTTAACATCTGCCCACCTATCCTGAGTGGTCAACTAGAGATTATTTTAATGGTCCACTGCACAGGTGCTAACTTCTAACTTACCTCTGTTGCATACAATGTTTCAAATATTTCATTGCCAAGAATTTCAAGACCTTTGTTAATGGATATTTAGTCTGCAAATCGTAACTAAAAACTGGGGGAGAAAGATGATTTAGCATTGTCATTCAGCAGTGAAATTGACTTTTCTAGTAAGTTCTTAGAAAAATACAAGTCTTGAATTGCAGCAGCGTCCTAAAATATGCTAAATATTTTGATCAAGTATTTTATACTGCTGGGTTTGATGCTACTGATTCTAGACCCTGTTTTTTCAGTGAGGTTAAAATAAAGGCAGTGAATAGTAGGGGGTTGGTTTGCAGTCTTTTTTGTTTTGTTTTTAAGTTGTGATGTTGCAGTTTTAGTAAAAGAACTTGTAATGAACCATATCATAAATGCTCTGCTCTGCGTGATACCTTATTTGACTTTTACACAACTACCTGCAACAGAAAGAAATAAAAAATGGGAATGAGGGCTCCAGTCTTCCAGATACATAAGCCGGTATGTCATTTTAATTGTCTGAATATAACTACTTGTTCTTGTCCACTGTGTGCTTCAAATACTGTTGCGAAGCTTTGGTATTGGTGTAGCTACTTAGGGGCTACAGGCTTTGTCAGTTCACAGCAAAGCTGCTTTCATGTCAACAATGAAATGTTTCAGTTTTCAATACATTAGACAACCACGTTGAGACTCCTCTTGCATCTTCTTTCTCTTGAAGAGTAAAGTCTGGTCACAACATCTCAGCTTTCTTGATTTGTATACATTGAATAGATCTGAGGAGGTAATACTAGTTTCTAGTGGAGGCAGAGCACTTCGCTTGTTAGTTCTCCATTTAACTTGTAGTCAACGGCACTGTGGAAAGAGAGTTGCACTGGTGTGGTGGGGTGTAGAGGAGGGAGAATCGGAATGGGCCTGGGGGGGCGGGGGGGGTATTGTATTGAAAGGGGTCAGCAGGTTTGCTTTATGAGAAGGCGGCCCAGGCTATGGCACCAGCATGTAGTATTAAAGCGTTGCAGCTGCAGCAGCCAGGCCACCCTTCTGTACAAAACACGCGTATTCTGAAAGTCGATAGCCACTTTGTTTTGGTGTCATTAGCCCCATACCGTCGCTGGGGGGCTGGTGGCTGGAGGCGATGGGGGGAACATGACCACCTCTTGCCTCCCCCCTTCTGTGAGCGCCCCCGACCCTGCGGTTACGGTGCTAAGGGCTGGACGCCCGCGGGCCCTGCCGACCCTGGCCGGCTAGAGGCGGCACCGTCAGCCTTCATCGTCGCCCTGCCCTACGGAGACGAGCGCTGAGGCGGGCCTGCAGCCGAGCGGCGAAGCCCAGCCCTCCGCCATGTCGGGGCAAGGGACGCCCCGCCCGGGTTGCCAGGGGAGCGCCCGCCGCCATGAGCGCCAAGCGGCTGCAGCAGCTGGTGGAGACGCTGAGCCGCTCGGCCAAGCACTGTGAGTGTGCGGGGCCGCCCGCCGCTTCGGGGGCGTTTGCTGCCCGTCGGCAGCCCCCCCGTTATCCCCCGTTAGCTTCTGGTCCCCCGAGGGTCGTTTGGTGGCCTTACGAGCTGCCATCCCTTAGGAGCAGCAAATGGGGGGGGGGGGGGGGGGGCGGTTTGAGCATCGCTAGGACCAGGTGGATGCCTGAGGCGGCTGGGAACTCTGGCTTTCCTGGACACACCGCCATTTAACAGCTTAGGGTATAAAATATGCTTTCTTGTTTCGGCTCGACAGTTAATAAAAGTGAGGTGGAATGCCTCATCAAGCTCTTCGACACGTTGGTGACCGCGTCCAGTGACCGGTTTGGTGCAGTCGGCTTCGATCGCAACATGTTCAGAGACACCCTGCACAGCGCGTTCGGCATGACGGATGACATGGTTATGGACAGAGGTGAGATCAGTAGGCTTGAAAAGGTTGTAAAACTTTCATTTTTAGTCTTTGGACAGCTGTTTTTGAGTAGTGATCTCTAAAACAGTGCCCTTGAAGACTTTCCAGGTTACTTGAAACTAGGTACCATCTGTTTTTTGGTTCCTACAAGAACAGTGGATCCCTATGGCCAAGAAAACACCTTTGATCATTATCAACATTGACAGAACATGAAAGTTTCATGTAGGCTATTGCTACAATAGTTATAAGTGGTTGCCCACTTGTGTGAGTTTAGCTGGCAGGAAGATAGAAGGTCTGGAGGGCCCATACAGGATGGGAGAAAGTACATGGTAGACCCTATGAGCATGCCTGGACAAAATAGTGCCACCTCACCCATGTAAGGATGACAAAGGAAGAGCCATGCACTAGTGCTGATGAGTAAAGTGTACCTTTATTACAAGTGCTGCTGAGTAAAGCGTACCTTTATTTTCTGTACATAGAATAGTTTTCCCGTGGTCTAGGGTAGCTCACGCTCTCATACAAGGGAGATCTGCCAGAGGCAGCTGCGGTGCTAGCATTTGGATGCTTATAGCCCAGTCACCGTTAGTGTTGAGACAGAAGAGGGCAGCGTGGTGTCACTCTCCTCTTCCCTGCTGTGATTCCCCAAGGAGTTAGTCATTGCAGCTGGTGGATGGCTCTGTCTTAGAACTGAAATCACAGAAAAGTACTCCACTAGAGTGGGTAACTTCTGGAATAGAGGTGCTGTGAACGGCACTGAAGGTGCTAGTCAAGCAGTAGAGGGAGATGACAGTGATGAGCCAACATAAATACTTGAAAATACAGAGGTGAATGAAATGAGGGCCATATTTGCAGTTGATGAATGATCTCTGATGTATAGGTGTCTAGAAGATAATGTGAAGGAGGTACGAGTCTGCCATCCTTTTCAATCCCGGGTCTCCAAAAGACACCCCTTGGTTCAATTTTTTCCAGCTCTCTAATGGAACTATTTAAATGAAAATGCCATTTTATGCAAAAAGTCATGTTTATTGGAAAATGCACTACATGGACACATTCTTAAACAATATTTTAATGCTTACAAAAAAAGGGTTGATTTCAGTTTGCAAAAGGAAGACTTTTTTTTTCCAGTTCCATTGGCTCTCCATATAAAGGAGTAATTTATATCCTCTTCTGTATGCAAATCAGCCTTAATGTAAGGCATATTGGTTTATCTGGGTTTTGTCTGCATGGAAGCATGCTTCCTGTAGTTATTAAAGTCTGTAAAGTAACAGATCAAAGAAAATACATTATCCCAGCAGGATTCTGGAGTGAAAGATCAGTAGACAGAGTGGTGAAATCCTCTTTATTGTTATAGCTTAGAAAGATTCAAAAAGGGTATTTGTACCTTATTGAAAGCAGAAAAACATTTTAATTAAAAAGTTTTTATATATTTTAACTGAATTTAAGGAAATACTCCTTAATGTTTTCTTATTATTATAAATTTAAAATGTATCTAATACGCTTCCCAGTGTTCCGCACTTTCGATAGAGACAATGATAGCTGCATCAGTGTGGAGGAATGGGTGGAAGGCTTATCAGTATTTCTTCGGGGGACATTGGAAGAAAGGATTAAATGTAAGGTTTACCTGCATAATAATATTTAGCAGTAATCATAGAATTTATGACTGTTAAATTACACATCAATTACACTATAATTTGTTAGTTACTCATAAAGAACTTAATAATTGAAGAGTTTTCTTCTGTCAAGCTCAATGAAAACTGAGTTCTGAAATAGCTTCTCTGAGACAGAGATTGTTCTGTGTAAACAGCCACCTTATTTTGTTGCTGACAAAGAACAGCTTGTTCTATTATATACTTTTGAGAGAATATATGTTTTTGTATTCACACACAAAATCTGAAGTAAACAGATGCAGCACGAGGGTGGTGTTGGCTGAATAACACAGTCTCCTCAAGCCAGCCAAGATCTGTGCCAGCATTCATTTACTTGCCCAAGGGGGGCACAGCAGCAGTTGCATTCATTCTAGCAGTTCTTCAGCTTGGAAACAGATGGAAAAACTGTGAATCTGTTTGCAAGATGGTCTTGAGGACCTCCAGAGTAATGATGGAGAAAGAAGAGGAAAAAAAAATGCAAGAACTCTAGAATTTTAAGATGAAAAAAAAAAAAAAAAAAAAAAGACTGGAGATGGGAGGGAAGTATAATAGAAAAAAAGGAAACAGCATTTATTTCCATAGTTCCCTGGCTGCAGCATCAGACATCCATAATATGCTATATAATGTCATCATAAGGCATTGCTCTGGAAGGTGGCCTGGGATGTCACCCCGCTAGGAACAGCCACAGGCTATAAAATATGCAGCCCTGCTGTAAGCACTCTAGGGTACACTGCTGTGTGGTGGTACACAGTGTTGTTTGTCCTAAGTGTATGCCAGTACAATTTTTGACCATAGACAAAGTCTTTGCCTGGAAAAAAAAAAAAATAATAATTTGTGTCTCAAAAGTGAAAAACTTTTCTTTTTTAAATAAGTTTTGTGAAGGAAAGTAAAATTTATTATGGTCCTAGGTTTCTGATTTTAGTGAGGCAGAAGCAATTAAAATAGAAATTACGCAGATACTCCTACGGAAAATATTCAGGTGTAGAGATTTTCTCTTTGCATTTAGAGATGTTTCAGTTGTCTTTTCCATGCCCGTACAACTCATTTTTCCCCCCTACTTTTCCGAACCAGTTTCTGAAATAACTAGGATATGTTTCATAGGTTCAAAGCCCTTCTGATACAGACAGCTGGTCCTAGCCACTGGAAGATAGGCTTCTAAACCAAAACCTCATTTATATTCTAAAAAACTACTCTTAGAGAAGTTAAGATCTATAAGTTAGTATGGTTTCTACAAACTGAAGGTTATTTATTATATATCTGAGCAGAAATAGATTTTAACTATAATGGGTAAGTAGGCAGCAATTGACCAGTATCACACGTGATACATACATTTCATATAGAACTTTTATATGCTCAAGACATATGCCATACAACATACAGTTCATGTTTTCTGTCTGTAGGCAACAGCTTTAACGATGTGTGATACAGTTTGTATGAACTTCAAATTGATTTGTCTTTTGAAAAGACTGTTTTGAGGTTTATGACCTGAATGGTGACGGATACATTTCAAGAGAGGAGATGTTCCAAATGCTGAAAAACAGCCTTCTCAAGCAGCCGTCAGAAGAAGATCCCGATGAGGGAATTAAGGACTTGGTAGACATAGCACTGAAGAAAATGGCAAGTACTTTCTCATTGTGATACTTGGGCATCTTCAAACATTCAGACCGTAAGAGCATTCTTACGAGCTAACAAAACACTATCTGCTTTCCAGTGGGATTATGAGCCACAGAATAAGTCATGTACTTACGATAAACAAATCTACTAAGGAAAGCTAGAAATATAATCCAGATCTAGTGAATTCCAGTTCTGTATCCTCACACAAAACTACTAATTTATTATGCTAATATATTATAAATTATATGTAAAAACTTGCATGTGTAACTGCACATGTGCATGGTCAAAAGAAAAGCCCAATCAAAAGCAGAAAATTCAGAGGCACAATTTGTATTTATTCCTGCGTCAGGCATCTCCAGTAGCATTATTATTAATTACATTTGTATTTTATCAATTGCTCAGTTGATATACCCTATGAGAATAGTAATGTCAAGGGTTATTCATGTAACACCTGTCTTCCTGTGATTAATCTAGGATACCTGAATCAGCCAGGGGCTGTGTTTCACCATTTTCTTCAAATCAAAGAATAAAACTTGCCCTCCAATGGTGTTGTTCAAAAAATCTTGCTTAAAACCAGATCTCCAGTCCCAAATCCTTTTATTTAACCCCATCTTTTCATTTCTCAAACTCACCCCTGTGAGGCACAGCCTCAGCTGAAAGGTCCCTCTTAGCTTTAGTTCTGACAGCGCTGAGTCTGTCTCATGCAGAGTAAAAGATGACAGCAATTACTCATCTTTGGAGCACCTACATGCTCAGCTTCCTACAGGTTGCATCCAAAATGAATGTCATCACATTCTGGGTAGTTGGTAAATAGATTACAAGAAGTCCAAGCCCAAGAAATACCCTCTAGACCTAATGAAATATTCATACATGTAGGAAAATACCATAAACTAATCATGTACATAATCCTATTTCAGCTTTTCCATGAGAACTTCAGAAAGCTCTGACATATGTTGGGAGGTCCAGATCTGATTTGGCTGCTAGGCAGTTACCTGAGTTATTACTGCCTACCTCAAATAACTAAACAACTAATTATTAGATATCCAGAAAGGCATTTGTGGAATCCATCACTCAAAGAACAAAAATCTGTTCTTTGACCAGTTGTCTGTAGGTACAACTGCATTGTGATTAAGCATGTATCCAGTCCCATGACAGATTTTCATGCTTAAAGGTATTTGTAGCAGACATGCTCATGGCCTGTGCTGAGGAAAGGAAAAGATAGTGTACCCAGGCAATTTTCCAGGCAATTCTCCATTTCTTTTAAGCAGACAGGGGTAGGCTGTCCTGTTCAGGACATTTTCTCCTACTGTTACCTCTTTTTAAATCTCCCACTTTTATTTTATCCCAGTGCATCTGTGGTTGAAATTTGTCTGTGAGATTCTCAGTTCAAGCTCTTCCCATGTTGGAAGTTTCACCTTCTCTATAATTCTGTTAGCAAAGCCATAAGAGATGGTTGAGCTTGCTCCATCCTTTATGGCTTAGGTAGAGGCTAATTACACAGATCTTGTTTGAGCAGAGATTGATGCATTCAAAAAAAAAAAAAAAAAATCCATGTGAATAAAACATCTGTTAAGCAGAAAGAAAATTACTACAAGTAATCATCCTGTGCTAAAGAGTTCTCCTTTTGTAGGACTATGATCATGATGGCAAGATTTCTTTTGCGGACTTTGAAAAAGCTGTCAGAGATGATAATCTTCTCTTAGAAGCCTTTGGACCATGTCTGCCAGACATAAAGGTACATCAGCCTTGGGTTTCAAAATACATGCAAATAACTTCTATATAATTGCTAACCATATGTACGTATCATGGTATTCACTGTTGTTACATGGGGGCTGCTGAATTCAACTGATAAACACTTCAGCTGACATGCGCATGTGCTGAGTTCATACCTGCCTTTCACAGGACAGATGTTTCCTTATACAGACTTGGGCACCAGAGAATGTAAAAAACACACACTGTTACTTGGCACTGTGTCTTCTGGGACAGCAATGTAACAAATGATTCTCAGTAAGCATCCTCCAAGGCTAGGAAAATGAAACTATTCTCTTAGTAGCGTTTATCTGAAACCTCTGCAGGAATGCAGGTTTTATTTTTCTTTCTTCAGCGCTACTGGCACCACTGCCATCAATATTTTGGGAGAGACTGGTAGGTTTCTGAAAAAATATACCTTAGGAGTGTCATCTCAGACTGCAGCACTGGTATTCTTAAAGCCCAGGTGGATGGAACTCATTAGCAATACATCTCATTCAATTCAGGGATTTTTTTTTCCCTCCATAAGATGGCAATTTAGGACATGCTCCTGTACTCAGTAAGTCAAACTGAAGAGACCAAATTTGATCTATAGTAGTATTTTTTTCACTAATCATTACCCTATTTAACTGCATTTCACTTTTAAATACCATCATGCCTTTAATTAATTTCATTTTTAAATACCAAGTCAGAGATGGAAAACAGGATTTTGAAATACGTGCAGTAATTCACAGAAGCAGAAAAGTTCTGTAAAACTGTTGAAAACAAGGCAAGCTGGAAACCTGTGTTTCCTTTCCTGCCAGCTCGCCTACTGGGTAGGCTGGACAGGAGGAAGGCATCTCAGAGCCATGGTTGCAGGCTGAACTACCTCAGGTCACCTGCAAAGCAGCTGTTTTCAAAGTGCCAGATTCCTTCTGGCAGGCTGTCAGAAGACTTCCAATGACCCAGGGTCAGTACTTTGATTTCTTTTTTACGCCAATTAAAAGCTTTAGAATTAGCTTCTGAATCGAATTTACGTTCACTAATGAGAACAGAAAAATAACTTGCTTTTTGTCAAAGTTGGTGCTAATTCAGGTATACAGTTCAGGCCAGTCATGACAACTCAGCCTGATTCTTGCTTCCACTCTTTGCATCTTCTGTTCAACACCCTACCCAGCTGGTACCTTTTTACTAGGTCTCTAGTTTTGTTGTTAAAAAGACAACTCACATTCTTCTAAGCCCCCAAACCAACGAACAGAAGCATTACATGAAGGAAGCTTGAAATTTTAGTCAACTGAAAACATTTTTTTAATTCTTTTTCTTTTTTTGATTAAAAAAAACAGGGCAGTTTGGCATTTGAAAAGAAAACCTTCAAGGAAAATCGTAAACTGTAACACCATGTGGAATACTGTTGCAAGAATTCTCTTCTTCACCATTCTCCATGGTATAGTAAAAATAAAAGCAACACAAAACTATTGATTTCAGTATTGCTTTATTGTAAAAAAAAATAAAAATGAATAAATAGAACTTGCTTATATTAAACTACCTAACCACATTTATTTTATTATGAGGTACACAGGAGAAGATTGCTACAGTATCATACTGCTCTGTTCATGCCAGAAAACAAACTGATACAGTTTATAACAGGAATTGCTTGGAAATGCAATATAACTTTTTTTTTTACATTAAAAAAATGAAGTATTTTAAGTTATATCCTTTATAAAAGGCTGTAGAAAGATGCTGTTAGCAGTATCTATATTCTTCTTCTCTGCTTTACAAGTGGCTTGGCAGAACTATTGTCTGGCCTTTCCACAGGTGTTCTTGAAACAGACTCTGCTACCTAAATTGGGGAAAAAAAAAGATTTCTAGAAAACAGTAACCATTCTTTTCAGTAATAAACACAGCAGAGCTGAAACTCTCAGAAAACAAGTGTTGGCAATACCTTTTTTTTTTAAAAAAAAAAAAACACTAACCACACACACAAACTGATTTCAGATGCTCAGTGATTGTTATTTTGTCTTTTTGGACTTGGGTATTTGGGAAGAAAAGGGAAAGAGGGAAAGGACAGGGAAAATGTGTTTTGGCAAACATTTTAGAAAAAGTCTGTGCTTGAAAATGAAAATATCAGAACTTTACGAATCCATACCTCTTTCAATTTATTTCGAATTAATGTAGCTGAAGCATTCAGTGAATCATCATCCATATCCACCTTAGGTATTCCTGGTAGCTGCGGGCCAATAATGACTGCAGCATTATCCGTATTTGTTTCAATGAGGGCAAATTTGTTACCTTCTTCTCTCTTCCTCTTACGTTCCTGCAGGTGAGTTGTACGAGGCATAAACCTACCAATCCCACTGTCAGCTGGGACTGTTCTTTGCTGAATTAAAGGTGTAGGAGGACCGTGTCCTCCTGGATGTATGTTTCGAGTCAGTGATGTGCTTTGACCAAAGTACCCAGAAGCTTCAGCACTGTGGCTGTCATGCTGGGGAAATGTCAACAGGCTCTGATTCTGACTCCCAGAAGGACATCCCATGTTTTGGGATACCCCATGTGAATTTGGATAGCAGGATGGATCCCAGTCACTAGTTGCACGTGATCCTGAGGTACTCCACTGATGGCAGTAAGCAGAGTCGGTCTTCTTAGGCCTCTCTATTTTCTTTAACACAAAGCAATCTTTAAAACAAAGAAACAAAGGAGCTTCACTATTTTATGTCACCATTAGTTCCAACACATAAGAAGCAGCATTTAATACAAAGACAGAAGCAATAGCAGTGATGCTTTATTCCATGTCAACAACCTGTTATTCTTCTTTCTTAAGTGGCACCTTAAGAAATATCCTCTTGCAATGATATTAAAGTACATAAACACAAGAAAGAAGATGCCCATGCCTGGCACTTGGCTTTTTTTTGCAGCTTGCCCAGCCTTCAGTGCTGCCTGGGAACTCCACAGTACAACAGTCTAACTCATTCTTCTCATTCTTCCAGTGCCACAACGCAAGCCAAAGAAGTTTGTGCTTTTTGCCTTTTTTGAAGCTTCTGGTATAGTCAGCTTCCTTAGAAAACTAAGAAAGCTTTCACAAAGATGGATACCTAGAAATAATTCAAAGATGTCTCCATTCTGCTGCAAGCATACTTTAAAAGCATCTTTTAAAACAGCTAAATACAAAGCATTTTCTTTAGTGGGCACTTTTGTTTTTACCAAAACCCACCCACCACTGAAATGAGACATTAAAATTCTATAGGAAACTTAAATACAAACCTCTCTGATTTGTTGCTTTTGCTATGTACTTTCTTCTGTCCTGCAACTTCTCCCTAGTTTCTTGGACTGTTTCAAATTCCGGAGCATAGCACACATGCAGCAAACTCCCGAAGAAACTTCGTTCATCCATTTTTTTCTTGGCCACCCTGAAGGAAATTAAATCGTATTGGCAAAACTGAGAATTTTACTTCAACTCTCTAGAATCTAAATGAAGAGGGGGTAAAAAAACTAACAAAAGGCAGATATTGCTCCATACCATACCTTGCACACTGGACTTTTTGGAATTTTATAAGATAAACTTCAGTAAATTGCTCTGCTGGGTATTCATCTAGAGCGTGATACTCTTCAATGGCACCATATAGCGCAAATTGTTCCACTAACTCCTTCATAACACCTAACGCCGGGACTCCTTGTATTAGTAAATAACGAGATTCCAAGTTGATAGTATAAACCTGAAAGAAAGAAGTCAAGTATTATGAAACGTTCACATGCGTGCTTTACTGCAAAAGTAACGACAGAAGGTATTTATGTTGTCTGGTGCCCCTCAGATGCTGTCAGGAGGCTGAAAATCGCTCTGTATTTTATGCTGCTCCTTGTCCAAAGTCAGTCAGGGCTCAGGGGAGCAGTAGGTTGAGACCTTGGCAGAAAAATAAGTAAGTGTACAGCTATCGGGGACGCTTCCTCACTGACAGAGCACTGAACTCAAACTGCATGCTCCGATCAAAAGTTAGAGCTGACGCTTCTCTGCCAGGCCGTTTGCTGAGTAAGATTTACCAAGTCTCTAGCTGATTTTCTTTACCGCGGCCTACACCGGCTACAGGAGGCCGTCGCAGGCCCCAGGCTCGCCGGAGCCCCAGCGGCGCTGCAGGAGGCCCGCGGCACCGCCTCACCACCCACCCTCGGCTGCCCCGGCCCGGCCCGGGTCCCACCTTCACGGCCCGCGGCCGCCTCCCCTCGCGGTACTTGGCGCGGGAGCCGCAGGCCGCCAGCTGCTCGTGGTGCCGGCACGCGCCGCCCGGGCCGATACCGGTGCTGCCCCCGGCCGCCATCTTCTCGCCGCCCGGGCCGGGCCCGGTACCGGCGCCGCTGCCGGCCGCCATCTTCTCGCCCCAGCCGCCCGCCCAGCGCGCAGCCAATCAGGCGGCGAGCACACCGGGCGCTCCCCTCTCATTGGCCCTTCTCCGGGGCGGGACCAGCCGCCGTCCATAGGGCGGAGGGAACGAGGCGAGGCGCTCGATGGAGGAGCCAATCAGAGGAAGGCAACGAGGGAACGCCGCGCCCCGATTGGCCGGCGGCTGGCCGTACCATCGTCCCGGGGGCGGGGGGAGAGGGCCCTGCCCGCCGCAGCAGGCAGCCCCGCGCAGTGCGCCGGGTGACGAGGCCCGGCCCAGCCCGGCCCGGCCCGGCTGCCGCCATGTGGTGCAGCGGGAACCCCGCCGGGGGGGCGGCCGGAGCCGCGGCCGTGACACTCGTCCTCAGCGGGACCCGGGACTGCTTCCTGCGCCTGCCGCCCGCGCTGGCCTCGCAGCTCCGCCTGCAGCAGGTACGGGCCCGGCGGAGGGCAGCGCGCGGAGGATTCTGGGAGAACGTGTGTTTTCCCCCCCCCCCGCGCCGCCGGCGAGGTCGCCATGGCGACGGGGCGGTGCCTGCTTCGTGGCCATGGCAACGGGGAGCCCCGCCCACACCCACCCGAGGCTCCCCTTGCGACGGGGCCCGGGCGGCCCAGTAGCGGCAGCGCGTCAGGGCTGGGGCCCCGGGGGGTGGGGGTTAGATGGTCGGAGGGGCAGCGGGAGCCGCTTCCCTGCCTTAGCGGGGTGCCTGGGGCATCCATCCGAGAGTTCTGCATCTTGGGCCGCGCGTTCTCCTTAATAAAAAGATTGAAGTTTGTCCTCTGAGTGCCGTCTTACGCTGTGTGGTGTCGTTCGTGTCATTCAGTGCTGTGATTCTTACACCTGTAATGCATTCCTCAGCATTGACATACGAACTGGGATGGCAAATCCAGGCAGAATCAGTTCTTGGCACACATGGATATATTCCACTATATGTTTCTTGGAGCTCATGTCACTCAGAGTCCCAGTTGCAGGAAGGGAATCTTATGCTTTAAATAACTTTTCACACCTGAAAACACGAGCAAAGCTTGTGTGCATTGGTTATGCAACGAGCAGAAGTTACGGATTAAGGGCTTGCTAGCAGGGCAGACAGCCTGGAGAAAAAAATCCCTAAGAATGGGCTAGTAAAGAGGAGAAAACTGGGGCAAATGTGGGGAGGGTGGGAGCAGCTCTGGTACAACATCGCCTGCAAGGTCATGCTCACCCTCCAGGGCCAAAAAGACATAGCACAGGGAAAAATTGCCAAGATGAGGAAAATCCTGCCCTTTGGCATAGTAAAAGAGAGGGAAGGGCAGGTACATGTCGCAAGAAATCCAGCACACGTGTTCGCTTCCCTCCTGCTGCGGTTTCTGGATGTCTTACAAATTCTCCATCAATAGAGGCGGGGGAAAGGGTGTAACTGCTTTAAAGTCTTGTAGCTTCATTCTATACATAGTCAGTCATGGTGTTAATTTATCTTATTTCTCTAAAACTGATAGGGCCAGGCTGTGAAAATATCCTGTGGTCATCAGCCTATATTTCTGAGCTGGATGGAGATGAGGCATCGAGGTCACCAGAGTGAAAATACTGCAGAGATTAACAGACATTTAGCAGAGAAACTTGGCATTGCAGCTGGAGATCAGGTTTGAAATGCAATCCTTTTCTTCCCCCCCCCCCCCCCCCTTTTTTTTTTAATAAGTATCACGCAAGACACCTGAAAAGGTGGTAATTTACAAATTATCTATTAACATAAAGTAATTAAACAAGTTTGGAATTAAAATAATATTTTGCCTGGAGTTCCTGTCATTTTTAAGTAATTATTGATATCATATTTCTTCTTGTCTGACTTATTTTGGCTTTTATTTTCATCCCTGTTTTCCCTTTCACCATGTATCCTTGTGTCTTTTCTCTTTGAATGTTTATTTAAATTTGCTTCCTATTTCTTGTTTGTTAAACTTCTTCCTCTGATTTATTCTTTCATCAGAGAGAAGCTGGAGAGATGCCCAGGAAGCAAGCAAAGCTTTTTGTCATGGGACTCTTAATATTTCAATATCCCAAGATGTTTTTATATTAATATTAATATATTAATATATTAATTTTATATTAATAGGGAAAAAGTTAAACATGAGTAGAAGAGTATTACTCTACACAGTGTTATTGTTTGGTATATTCATGTATGCCAGTTTTCCTGTTGTAAATTTTATTCAGAGTAATAAAACAGTGGTCAGAAGTCAAAACAAGGTATTGTCTTACCTTGTTTACATTTTTTACATTTTTTTAGCATATTCTATCTAGAAATGATTGAACTATTTGCAGAACTGTAAGACTTACTAGTTCAGTGGCAAGTAATTCATAGTCTTCGACAGGAAAAAAAAATTGGCAATGGAAACCTACGAACACTTCACTCAGCTGTTGCCTGGAAATAATTGTCCAGAATCGATAGAATAATTGGATGCCTGTTTTTTGGATTCAGGAAGTGCAAGTTTGCTGTGTTTCATAATAATACGCTCTTCTGTTTACCACACTGGGGAAAAGGAATGCCTGACAACTTTTACCTCAAACTTGAGAACTCGCAGGAGTTTAAAATACATTGCTACTTTTATAAAAGCTGATCTGAAATAAATATCAGAGGACAGAAATAGTTTTATCTCAAGAAAAAAAAAAATGCATGACATGATACTGTTTGAAAATTGTTACTTTCAGTCAGATGGAACCTTTGGTAAAAAATAACCTTTGAAATATATTTTGAGAAAGCGTTAAACATATCTGTTTTCCCTAAGGCATGGTAGATTTTACTGTTTTTCCTGATACACAGGACCTTAAAATTGTTCTGTGGAAGTGGAGCTGCTTTCCGTGAAACCTTTTATAAAGAAGCTAGGTTTGGTTTTGTATTGTATTTTTTCCCTTAGTTCTTCAGCTGTTTTTGCCTTAGTTGAATTTATGCACAACTCAATGGATTTTTCATCAGTCTAGCTTCCAGGACATTAAAAATATATATATGTGGTTCTGTGATCAATTAGCATTGAAAATTTGTTATCAGCTGATAAACCTCTTGATGCTTTGCACAAATTCACTTCCATTCACCGTGTGTTGAAGTCCCCAAGCATGCCCAATGTAATGTCTCCCATACCTTGAACTTCCATCTTCTGCTTATGAATTACTTCATGTCATAAAGAAGGTGTATGTTTGAGGCAGTGAAAACATATAATGAAAGAGATGTCAGTTTTCTAGCTAAGTTAAAGATGGACTCTTTATATCTTTAAAAATATAAGTTAAATATTTCAACTGTTGTTACCTTTGCCAGGTATTCCTTGAACCCTGTTCCCATGTCTCCTCCTGTCAGCAAGTAGAAGTGGAACCACTTACAGCAGATGACTGGGAAATACTGGTAATAAAACCTTTTCTACTGTTCATGTCTTTTTCTTACAAATAACAGAGACTGTAGACATAAGCATTTTTTTCATAATTCCCTACTCTTTTCTGCCCCTAAGGAAATACTGAGTGTGGTACATTTTCATTGTACTTTATATTTCTAATGTTGTATTAGAAAGAGACATAGAGTTTTTATCTTCAAACGTTCAAAATATATGAAGTGTTTAATTTATAGTTATATCACGTTTCCCAGGAACTGCATGCTTCCTCTCTTGAAAGACATCTTCTTGACCAAATTCGAATAGTATTTCCAAAAGCCATCTTTCCTATATGGGTTGAACAGCACACTCACGTTTACATCAAAATCGGTAAGCAGCACTGAATGCTGATGTGGTACATTGAGAGAGCTGTTTTGCAAGAGTGGATGCATTCATTCATCTGTTCTGTTTATACTCAGGTACACTTATGCCAGCAGCCCCCTATGGGAGATTAGAACCGTGCACGGAACTTCTGATACGCCCCAAAACACGTGAACTTGAAGAGAACATCACCAGCATGCCTTTCACGGAAAGTGACATCTTGCTCAAAAGCTTTGTGAAAAATAACATGGAGCAAGAAGAAACAGTAAAGGAGCCTTTAGCCAACCAACCTCACTTAAATCCAGGAGTCCCTGAACAGAGTAAGGCCGATGCAAATGTGACATTTGGCTCAAATGTTCTCCCAGATATGTGGAATTACATAGGGAGCATTTTCTCTCGTACACCTGAGCAGAAACAAAAGACTTTGTGTGATAAAGATGAAATGGGCACCTTCAAAGACAAGCTGCTGAACCTAATTCACATGGATTCCATTTTTAGAGTATGTCAGTCCCAGCCTCCCAGCGTACAGAATGCATCAGCCACTCATGCATTTCTGAAATACAATGCCATTCATATTTTTCCATGGAATTTAGAATTTATTGATTTGGAGCCAAATGCTGTAGTATCTTACGGGAAAATTAATGAGCTGCTTTCCCCAAGACAGCGTCATCAAGAAGCAAAGCAAAATCTGCCAGTTGAAAAACAAAAACATTTGACTAGTACGCAAGACAAAAATAATTCTAATTCTAATAGCAGTCAAGCATCCAGTGAGGGATCTGTTGTGCAGATCGTTTGGAACGGATTTGAAGACCTAAAGAGTGTGATAGAGTATGGCAACAGTGGGGAAGCCCTACATGTTGGAAGAGTTTGGGTCAGTTTGAGCACGCTATCTTTTGGGCTTTTTTTTGGATATCTTCTGCTGGATAACTGTGGAACTGGCTAGTTAGTGTATAGTTTGGGGATGCAGGCTTTGCATTAAGCTCTCTAATAGAGTACACTAGAATCAAGTAATATCTCTTAGACCTATGCTTTACTAAGACATCTAATTCTGGGTTATGCTACCATTATCCTCTGAGATACACAGTGTACTCTGGGTTCTGCATCCTTAGCATTTTTGCACCAAATGGGGAAAATTCTTTAGTGTTCTGGAGGTGCATATTTTCTTCAAATTCTGTTGGCAGCCACTGCATTCATGAGAGCATGAAAGTATTTATTTACATACATTCAGTAATGCATAACGAGGTGGGTTGTTGGTTTTGTCTCTTTGTTTTCCATTAGATATCACTTTAAAATATGCTTGGGACTCATGTGTCATCGAACTATAAAGTAACGGGATCGTGTATCCTATTGGTAAATGATGTTAACAAATGCTTTTATGTACTGTTAAAGCTTTTATTAAAATACTAAATTACTATCAAATAATTAGCTTTTATATAATTTAAACTATCTTAATCTTTATACAGTATTTTGTAGGGTAGCCCGGTCCCAGTGAGTAGACACTGACATTTCGGCTTGTTCTGACAGAACTACAGCCTGTTTATATTCTTTTCTGGAAGCACATACAGGATCAACAAAAACAGATCAGATGTGCTCCAAATAAGTGTTTGACTGTTTCGGCATATTATCCTCCTTACCATACGCTTACTTTCATTGAGACTGAGAACAAAAGCCTGCGATGGCATTTACCACTAGAACTTTTGAGACACGCGGCAGCTTTCCAAATGCCAGCAACTGTTAAGTCTTTCAGGTTTAATAAACATTTATGAGATGTTTTCCATTTGGAAATAGGTTTAAAATAACACAGGGTTTGAAGTTTCCTTTTTAAAGGGCAAACAAACTAGTACAACTTAAAGAAATTGGATTTCTCTGTCTGTACTACAGATGTGCTTAGCTCTGATCTGTGTAATGGATTATTGGTACCTACCTGCCCATGGAAAATTAATTGTAATCAGCAAACAAAAGGGTTTTGTGTTTGTTTTGGTTGTGTTGTTTTTTTTTTTCCTTTACTAAAACTCTCTTGCAACACTTTAAGAATTCTGATACTATACTATGTATGCAATGTTGTAACTGTTCTATTGTCTGATATTTCCCTTTTATTTGCTTTTATTTTAAATGTTTTAGATTCCAGATGCACTGAGAAAAAAGCTACGTATCGATATACATTCAACAGTCCGAATTAAGTCAGTTGAATCTGTTCCTAAAATTCCTGTATCTCTTAGGCTGCAACCCAGACAGAACTTAGTGAGTTGATATTCTTGGTCATGCATTTGTTCACATACTGGTAAAAAACTAATGTTGCTCTGGTCAAGGCTTTTTTATTTATTTTTTTTGTAATGTTTATTTGTTTTTATTCGTTGTAACAACAATAATCAAGAATAATTTGCATCAGACTGCATTTGCAGTACATGGTTCCAACCTAGCAAATTTAAGTGTATACATTTAAGCCTGTAAAAACAATAACAAAGGATTATAAATTTAAAGTGGAAATACCCATTTTTAAGTCTTCTGGGAGAAGACATGCATGTGCTCTTCAAATCTTGCAGTGGCCAGTGGATTTCCTGAGAAAGAATTGCAGTAAAATGATTATAATTTTTAATGAGCTATTTAGATTTTGATCTTCTTCTAATGCTAATTATTTTCTTAATGCTAAAGATTTAATTTTCTCGGTTACATCCTTAAATCTCTCTTGTGTGTCCGCTGAGTATCTGTGACAGTAGAAACATACTTAGCACCATTTTCATGCTCCGTTGGATGTAGCTCTGGAATGAAAAATACTTCAAAACGTACTTGTTTTGATATGCTTGTTTCTCTGTGATACTGGCCTCATTATCTGCCATGTTAGCTGCTCCTCAAAACCTTAAATATGGCATTTCCCATCATAGCAGACCTTATGCATGGTTTATTCTTCATCCCTGATAGTCTTTTTTGTTTCTTGCCTACAGAGGAATAGTTGAACTGAGGTTTTTTAAGATATATATTGGAATTAAAATAAGCATTCTTTCAGTAATTTGGTAAAATCATACAAAGTATTTGTGTGTGCTTTTATATGTTTTAAATACAGTTCCCTCGCCTACCCTACCCTACCTTTTTTAGACAGGAGTTATGCTTCTGTGATTAGGAACCCAGCTGAGATAGAGATTCAAAATTGAAAGTCTTTTCCATTTATCTAGGTGATTTGTGGTCAGTTGTGTGGTCTCTTTGCTTGCTTTTTGGAATTTGCTGTTGGTGCCCAGATCAAGATGAGCCCAGGGCAGTCTGTATAGGAAGCACGGTGTACAAGAAAGAGAGGGGTGCAGTGAGCAGCCAAAACAAGTCACACATCAATACCGATGCATAACTTAGGTGACTTATCAAGCCTGGGAACTGAGTAGTGCTTTTCGATCTTGCAATACAAGACAAGTAAAACAGGACTTAAAAACTCCTTCTTGCCTCACATCAGTGTTCCAAAGATAAAATCTTTCAAGGTGGCTGAAGAACCAGCTGTTGCTGAAGCAGGAGCTAGACAGGTGCTTTCTGTAGAGCTGGTGATAGACATGGTGGTTGTTGGCAAAATGTTATTTTCCAAATAAATGTAATCTCCTTCCATATCTACTACCATAAGAAAAACAAATACTCTGTGCACAGGAAGAAGAGAGTCTTACTAACATCTTGGTTTTTTTATTTCTCTTTTTTTTTTCCTCTATATTTTGTTATGTAGCATAAAGATATACACGAAGATGATGTTAAATATGCTTTCAGTTCTTGGCTGCAGGATTCTGCTACTGATGATCTTCCCTGGATAATGACAAGCACAGACTGTATACATCTGCATGTTAAAGAAGGTAAGGGTAATACTGTCTCAAGCTGTAGCTGCCTTAACTGTTCATTATGGACTTTACTTGGGCAATGCCTTTAATCTCTGTATACACCATTTAATGTAATGTTATCTCTTTACACTGAAACTGTAAGCATGAATTATACTTTAATAACAATTATCCTTTCCTTTCATTTTGGATTGTACTGTAATATTTCAAAATATATCAATGTTTTCTCTTCTGAGGAATAAAAGCTAAATTTGTTTGGAATTTTAGTAGCTGTTCCTTGTTTTTACAGGAATGGAGGAGTTTGCCCTTAGTGTAGTGCATCCTACACACATGGAAGAAAATAAGTCTGAGAATATTTTTATGCTGAATCCCAGTTTGCTGCAAAAGACTAATATACAAGTAAATATCACATAGTATCAGGTACCAAGTAATTTAAATTGTTACATTTGGTTACAAATAAATTATATGTATCATATGTTAGCTTCCATTTTAAAATAAATAATGTCAGTATGTTCATTAAGTTGTATCTGCATTCTTTACATGTTACTTTTTAGCCTGAGGCATTGGTGAGACATTTCTTTAGTCTTTCTCAGAAAATTAAATATTTACTTAATATTAGGATTACTGTTTCCATTGGTAATTCTGGTTGAGCAAATGCCCATGACTCCAGGATTATGGGTATAGTACTGGGAAAATATTTTTTTCATTTTTAAATTGATACAGTTAAATTTAGGAGAGACTTAAAGGGTCCCATTTGGTTGTTCAGAATATAATTTTTCTGCAAAACTTAGAATTCCTGTTCAACAGAAGTAAAATGGGCTTTATTTATATTGGTAGTAAAGTAGAAGACTACTATAAATCAAGCTGGTGACTGGTGTTAAGGTGAAGGGACAATGTATATTTCTTAACAGCACTCTGAGCTTTAGGCATCTCCCACCAGCCTGTTCCTATCTGTGAACTTCTCTGTTAGCCCTGTTTGCCATTTCAGCTTCTCATACTAGGTCCCTGGTAAACCAAGCTGAAAAATACATTTGGATTAATAAAAAAATAAAATAAAAGCCAAGTGTTTTGACAGGCTACTTTTTACCTAGATCAATTTCCTTGTATGATTTACTGTCTTGCCTCACAAGGCTTGTGCCACCATAACACAGAATGCACAGTAGAAGAATCAAAGTTGCAGCTAGGGAAAGAGATGACGAGCTGCACAGTCTGGGGTAAAGTGCACTTAGCCTAACATCTAATTGCAGCTAGTTACATCAGTGTAAACACTGAACTGTATTCTGGAAATAGTTATATGTATGCCATTTTACCAATGCATCTTTCTTTCAGGCAAAATTACAGAATCCAAAAAAGACTAGTCAATTGTGTACCCTTCTGTGTAAAGTATTAACATTTTCCTTTATTGTAGGTTCTTTTACATCCTCTGGCTAGAAAAGCTGATGATGACAGCCAGCCACCTATGTGTGATACAGACAGGAGCCTTCCGTACCACAAACTAGACCATTTAGGGTGAGATGTTTTCATAGTAGAAAATGTGTGATTGGATGGGAATTAAAGAAAAAAGAACATTGGTGAAAATGCACTTTTTTGAGAAGTAAGCCAGATCTTAAAAAAACACTACTGCATCTTTTGGTATTTTGGCTTGTGTCAGGCTCAGCCCATATTCTTGTTTGTATAGATGTTTATTTTTGTCCTCTGAGCAGTCTTACTGAAGTGAATAGAAAACTTAAGGCGACTTAAACTTACGTGCTGAATAGCTCACCATGTCTGGCAATTGGATGGGAAGTCTCAGAACTCTGTAAGTTTCAAAATAAATACTGATAGTTCAGTGGCTCTTGGGGTGCTTCTAAGTGGTATGAAGTAGGCCTCTGCGTAGCATTAAGGAATACTTGAGTTGTTGGAGATTACTTTTTAATCTGGGGTTTCCAAAGGCAGCCAGACTTCTATGTTACAGTCTGTCTGTCAATCTGCTTCCCACAGTAACTTAAACCTGTTTACATGTTTAACCAGAGTTAAGAAATAGGTATGGGTCTCAAAGAATGTAGTTCCTACAAGTTTTATCAGAATTGACAGCTGTGGAGAAGAATTCAAAGCAATAGTTCCACTGGTAAAAAGTGTAATGTGAGCTCAGCAGCTAGTTGGTTAACCTGACGGGGGGCCTGGGTGCAGTTTGGAACTAGCCCTAGGACACACTGGCTCTTTCACAGCCAGTAATTAAGTGATGTGTAAAGCTGTTGTAATTAGTACAAGGGAAGACAGTGGTACTGTGTAGCAAGTGAGGTAGGGATGGGGCAGAGGGGACCTGAGAGACCTGGAGTATTGCAGGAGCATGCTATTGGCATTGTAACAGGCAACGGAGGACTGGCAAAAAGGGGCCAGTGTGGCAGGGATACAATGTGGTAGGGTAGGGATGTTAGAAACAGGCTTCATTTGTTCATTTCATTTTTCATGGTGCAACATTTTGGTTGAAGTTGAAATACAAAACTTAGAGCCTCGCTGTTTGTGGACCAGAAAGGTACACACCTGAAAGGTGTGTCAAAAGTCACAGATTTAGGACAGGTAAAAGGCAAAGATCTCTTCCAATGAGCTATGTGCTCCTTTATTTCTGAGAAGGTGAAGTTCTTTGCCTCAGGTGTGCTCCATGTTTAATATTTTGTTTGTTACTTGGACACTCAAATAGATGAAGCCCCAGAAGCTGAAGTCAGCTCTGTTGCCTGAGATGTACCTCCAGCTGGGGTGGGATAGGATGAGTGGATAACAATTGCACAACAGGGGTGTTCTGGAATGTCTGTTTGTGCCCTCTGTGTTGCCCCTGCAGAATATAAGTACTTATGTAAAATGAATTTAAAAAAAATTCTTCACACTGAATTCTCTTTATCTTTTTGTTGAAAATGTGAAGTGCTTCGCATGGCCAACATTGTAACCTCACTGTATTACTAGCTATTAATATTTACATCATGTGCACTGATGTTGCCCTAGGCCATTTAACTTTTTCTTTGCTGTGCAGGGGAGTGGACAAATTAGGAACATCTTCCTTTGAACACATAAGCCACAGTCTTTTGGGTCGTCCTTTATCTCAAAAACTGGCTGGTATTGCTGTGGGACTGCGAAGTGGAGGGGTGCTAATCACAGGAGGAAAGGTATGCACTTTATTTGCACTCTCTACTTGCAAACCCTCCCAGAAAGTTTTCCATAGTTACAAGACTTTTCATTAGTTTTCTTTGATACCATGCAAACTCAAAGAATTAAAGAATAAGCTGAAAAAAGAGCAGTCAGCTGAACAGAGTTAACATAGTAAAACATTATATATATATTAATACATTCATGAAATATAAATGTATATATAATATAATAAAGTAAAACTTTAAATATTGCTAGCAATGCAATTTCAGTCTATTCTCATAGGTCATTAATATGCTTTGTGTTTATGGTATAACACTTTCTGTCTCTTAAATATTTGAATGAAGGTAAGAATACAGTATTTTCTCTTATGTTCTAACATAAAGTGACAGTGTAGTTGATACTCTTAAGTTTCCTGTTTCCTCTTGCAATGCTTCATTTGACACCATACCTCATAAAAATAGATGACTTAATGCTGTACTCAGTGGAATCAGAATGTTATCTGTTGTGGAGATATCCACCCTAAATTTGGCTTATATTTGTTTCAAGCCATGGCTTTGGTCTATACCAAGTGATGCAGAGACAGAATAGCTATATACTTCTGGTGAGGATTAGAACTAAGGTGTGCCTAGCCTTTCCAGCTTAACTTGTGTATGCTTTGATAAAAAATCCACAAAAACAGAAGGAAATAATTGTGTAAATTTATGTTAGCTCACATTTATTTTTGCAGGGAAGTGGAAAGTCAACACTAGCAAAGGCCATCTGCAAAGAAGCATTTGATAGACTGGATGCTCATGTAGAAGTAATTGATTGCAAAGCTTTAAGAGGTATGAGAATACGTGTTTCATTCTCAAATGTGCTGTGTGATGAAGAACCATAATAATTGAAATTACCATATTTAGTCTGTCTTATATTTAAATTTTTATTGTTAATAATTTTGGAAGGAAATGTGATTCCCAACAATGAGATTCTTTAAGTTAAACAGCGTAATGAAAGTGTAACTGTCTTAAGCTTATTTTGCACTTAGCAGTTTCTGTCCCTTGTACCACCACCAAATTCAAACAATGTTTCTTTGTTTATTTCTAATTCTTGTAACAGAGGAAGAAGTTGCAAGTTGAACTGTGTGTTTTTTCAGCTGTGCTAGCCAGAACAAATATTATGTTAAAAATCCTAAATGTTAAAGAATTACAGAGCCCTTATATTGTGTGCCTGTATTCTTTCTGCTTGTTTAAGTCCCTACTAAGATCCTTGTGCCCGAGAAAAAGGGAAAGATCAGTAAAGAGTTAGGTCCTTCATGCTGAAAAATTCTTCAAATTGCAGGACTCTTCAGTAACTAATTTAGGGTGCAATTGCCACTGCTCTGTGTTTAACTGTCTAGAAATTATACCTGTAGGTTCCTCTAGTGGTTGCTGAAAGGTGATTAATCACATTTTAGGACAGAGTGATCCTTCTAGTACTTTTTTGATGGAATGTCGCCTACTTTCCTTACTGACTGTGGTCTCTGGTTTAAACGAGGTATTTGATTTGTAGGAGTGTAGTTAAGTTAGCTGAATCCGACCCATTGGAGTATTACCTGAGCAAGCTGTAAGTCAATCTGTTTCTTTCATAAAAACTGTATTTCTGCTTTAGGAAAAAGATTAGGAAACATAAGGAAAAATGTGGAAGAAGCTTTTTTAGAAGCATCATGGAGACAACCTTCCATCCTTTTAATGGATGATCTTGATCAGATTGTTGGAGTAGCTTCCACACCAGAGCATGAGAACAGCCCTGAAACGATTCAAAGCAATAGACTTGCTTATGGTAAGACTGTACTACCTGTTTCTGGATGAAAATGTAATGCAGCTTAGAATTTCTGGCACTTGAATTGTCCTAGCTAGACACTTGTTTGTATCATTACTGCCTCTGGACCATGAGGTATGTTTGTAGGGCAGAGTTCATAGCACAGAAACGTCATGTTTAATATCCTGTGGTAGATAGCATCAGTCACTTTGCAAATACAGCTTTTAAACAGCATTTCCAATGATGTTTTAGTAATGGAATGTACTGTCCTAGAAAAAATAATTATATTGTCCATTTAGTTGTTGTTATTTTAGTTTTTGTTGTTGTTTTTATTTGTTTTTATTACTATTAAAGAAAAGCCCTTATATATGGGGATAAAACAAATATTCATTTGTTACGTTTTGCATGTGTTAATGCTACTACAGTAGAAATGTGTATTATCAAATACAGAATCTTTTTGTTATTTTGCAATTCATGGAGCAATATGTTATCTGTTTAGTTTTGAAAGATCTGATAAAAGAAGTTATTTCCATGGGGAGTTTGATTGCATTCATTGCTACAAGTCAGTCTGAACATGCCCTACATCCTTCCCTGGTTTCAGCTCAAGGCACGCATATATTTCAGTGCTTCCAATGTATACAGTCTCCAGATCAGGTAAATTCAGGTATTTATTAACTTGTTTAATTTGCTCCCTCTGAATGTATGTTCCCTTGTTACCTGTAAAGGGATTTTAGAGAAACAGCTTTGAAAAACTTGTGGATCAGTACAGTTAGGTAAATGAGATTAAACCGAAGTATGTTTTTTTCATTGCCCAGAGGAGTAAGTATATCCCTAAATGTTAATGAATTGAATTAAATGTTTAAATGTTATTAAAACTAAATATTCATTTTATGGGAAGGTTTGGGGTTATTTTTCTATGTGAATTATATCCCTCTACTTTTAAATGTAGTCTTTTTTGGAACAGTGAAAAGGAAAGAATAAAACAGTATAACTTAATTGCAGGAGAAAGTAGACTATTTGTACCTGTGCATATATATCCTAAAGATATGAAATAGTCATGGCAACTCATTGGTATTTAGCACAAGTAGTTCCTGCCTGCTTGTCTTCTCTCACAGACAAGCAAATAAAAGGTAGTGAGGAAGCAGTTCTGCATTATATACAATGTAGGTTTCTCCCACTTCTTGCAAGTCTGCATTTTTTTAGTGCTAGTACATAGATAGGGATGAGATGTCAGTGGAAAAGTCAAGATCTTAAAAGGTACCAAGTTATCAGATGTATTTGATCTAATGCAGTATTTTTCACATTCAATATATTCTGCATGTATCAGTGCAAAGGGAAAGATTTTTGTTTTCCTGTGAAACAGAAACAGTGGGTGTAGTAAAACAGTAGAATCTGAGGGACAGGGGGTTGTTTCGTTACTGTTGTTAGATTTAAGGTAACTGCCAGGGTAAACATTTGAAGTCATAAAACCAGTGATTTTATTGAAGTTCAGCTGAAGAATTGACTTTTGTTCATATTCATGCCTGCTCAGATTTTCTTATTTGAGGATTTGGTGGTACCTAAAATGGTGAAGGAAGCTTTAGTAACTCATATGTAATTGCTTTCTGAACTTCTGAAATCCACATAAACAGAAAACTGAAAATGCACTTCTACAATTCTATTTTTCAGAAGCAAAGATGTGAAATGCTGTGTTCCATAATAAAAAATAAACTGAATTCTGATATCAAGAAGTTCTCTGATCTTGACCTCCAATATGTTGCAAAGGAAACAGAAGGTTTTGTTGCTAGAGATTTTACTGTGTTGGTTGACCGGGCCATTCATGCCTGTATTTCGAACCCGAATGCGTTTCAAAATGATGGTATGTTCACAACAAAATCTAGTTTTCATAGTCTAACTTCTGTTATCCAGATCCTTTGAATAACACCCAAATAAAACAGGTTTTGTTTTGTGTTTAAAATGCATTTATTTTTTACTTAAAGATTTTTTTTTCATTTTTCTTTAAAGCAGAAGTGAATCTCTCAACTGTGGATTTTCAGAAAGCTTTAAAAGATTTTACTCCATTAGCTCTAAGAAATGTCAACCTTCATAAGCCTAAAGACATTGGCTGGGACAGGATTGGTGGCTTAAAAGATGTGAAGCAAATACTTGTGGATACCATCATGTTACCTGCAAAGGTATGCAGTTCTTTTAAATCAGTTACTTGAATTTTATACATACTGTTAGTAGAATAAGAATTATTTTTAAGGTGCAACACAGCATTTGACAGAAAGAAGGTAGGTATGATTTTAAGCTACTTTTATAGCTTCCCACTCTTCAGCTGTCTTCAGTTACTGGAAACCTCTCACCTTCCCCTTCCCTCTCCCAAATACAACAGGCAATGGCTTGTGCTTTTCTTCAAATAAACTGTTCTGGAGTATTGCAGTATTACATCCCCTGCCTGACATATTCCTAGCATCTTCTTTTGTTACACACTTCTTTACAGGGACTTGTGGTTAGGTTCTCTGAAAATTCTTCTGTGCTTTTGCTAGAAGAGTGCTGTCTTCTGGGTGAATGCCAGTCCATCAGTTTTCCCTTTTAATTTGACCTTTCTGCCTTGCTTAAAGTTTCCAACATTGTGATGAGCCATTCATTTCAGTCTTCAGAAAAATGACTGAATGTTTTTTCTTACAGTGGACAGAATCTTTTTGTCATGTACTTTATATAATTTGATCATATCAGTCATTGATCAAAACAGGAATTTAAAAGTGCTAGTATGGACGTTTTAAAGCTCTGATACATCCCTATTCCGTCGTGTTTCTTCTTGGTAGATGATGCCACTACTTGTAATTAGGAAGCCTAGGAACCCACTTCAGCCCCAAGTAAACTACCAATAGTCAAAATGAGCTCTTTTGCTAATAAGGTGGATAAAAGAAATTAAAATTATTTTTGAACAAAAATCCACGTTCATGAGATTTCAGTACGCTACAGAATACTTTTTTTTACAGAATATTTTAGAACACGTCTTGTTGACATTCTTTTCCAGTATCCAGAATTATTTGCAAACCTGCCTATACGACAGAGATCAGGAGTCTTGCTATATGGAGCACCTGGAACAGGAAAAACACTGTTAGCAGGAGTAGTTGCTCGAGAGAGTGGAATGAATTTCATAAGTGTCAAGGTAACAAGATTTTTAAGATTGATTTATTTTGTTAACTGAATGAAGTAGCTCAACATAATTATGAGTATGTGGTTGTGAAGGCAAAATACCAAAGTAAGAGCTTATTTAAAATACTGAATGTCTCTGGATATCCAAGCATCTGTCAGACTTTCTGGAGCTTCACAGCTCCATGACTGGGACTTTTTTGGTATAATTTTTCTTTAGGAAGAATAATAAAATTTAACTAGATATTCTTAATTTATTTACATTATTTTAAATATAAAGATCCTGGATTCCACTGGACAATTAAGTTTGGCAATGCATTTTAATTATTTTCTAAATGCAGTGTAAACTGTTACCTTGTGACACTGTAACGTGTTTTGTTACAGCAGAAAAATTGAAATAACTGGTTAAGGACAAATTGGAGTGCTGCCATTCTCTTCATTAAAATAAAATTAACTCCAATATATTAAACTTATGCTGATGTTAAATTGCACGTTAAAACTAAGAAACATATCATGAATGAACAGAAATCTTTTCTGTTTTTTTAGGGACCAGAGCTACTCAGCAAATACATTGGAGCAAGTGAGCAAGCAGTTCGAGATATTTTTAACAGGTTGGCTTTGTAAAGATTTGTGGTACTATCAGTAGATTTTATTGGTCGAAGCTCCATGAAATAATTTTGTTCTTGGAGAGTTATGGTATCAAATCACTAAAGTATCTGAAATAATCAATTGTGTCAAACAAGATGGTCATGTTGAGTTTGCCAAGACCATTTTTAATAACTTTTTTTATGGACGGTTCAGATCAAGGGTGCGCTTTTGAAGCTGATTTCCCATTTCTCTACACTGAGTGCTTTGGTTCACATCACAGATTTGTTGTGGAAAATAGGTGCTGAATTCCTTTCACGTAAGTCCAGGACACAGACTAGTGTACTCCAGCTGGTAATGAACATTCAGTAAACAGAATCAGACTTGACTTGGTATTGAGGTCCTCAGTGCCAGCAGTTTTGTTTTTACAAATCTGTCCTTATTGAGCCTCACTGCTTACTAATGTAAAAATGAAGAAGGGAAGAAAAAAAGATGATATCCTTGACATCCTTTGCTTCTCGTGTAGTTTACAATGTAGAGGTAGATATGCAGAAACCAAGATGTCATCTGAAGTGACTGGATTTTAAAGCTTTCATGAGCTTTCATTAATACAGTTGAGTACTTAAGAAAGGAAAAAGTGAGTACAAGGTATGTCATAAAAATGAGCCGCAATTGCATAGAAATCCAATTCTTCAGAATCTCTGACTTCTATGGGAAACAGGTTTTCTGTTCTCTAGTTACATTTGGCTTTTGTTTGTTTTTAAGAGCTCAGGCAGCCAAGCCTTGCATTGTTTTCTTCGATGAGTTTGATTCTATTGCTCCTCGCCGAGGTCATGACAACACTGGAGTTACTGACAGGGTGGTTAACCAACTGTTGACTCAGTTAGACGGCGTGGAAGGCTTACAAGGTAACAATTAATCTGTGTGTCCCTTCTTAGACATACGTTTAGCAGGTGTTAATGATATTTTTTCTACACTTTCCTAAAGGAGTTTATGTCCTAGCTGCTACTAGTCGTCCAGATTTGATCGACCCTGCTTTGTTAAGGCCAGGTCGACTGGATAAGTGCCTGTACTGTCCACCTCCTGATCAGGTGAGAAAACAAAACGTTTTACATGAGAGGCAGGGGGAAAAAAATCAGACTACTGGTCTTCATTCTCCTTTTCTTTATATTTTGTGGCATTTCATATCTGGCCAAAGTGAAGTTGCTTGCACAGCTCAAGTTATATGTACAAATTCACTGCTTTTTAGTGTCAGCGTGTTAGTATAAAACTGGGAAAAGACTGTTTACCACAGTCTTAAGGATCACATCGTATTACAGTGTATTTAACTGATTTGAAAAAATAATAATTAAAGAATATTTTTAACAGGAAACTAGTTTGCAGAAAGGAATTGGCTGCAGGGTAGTGTTTATCGTCTTCTGCATCTTCCTATGAATTACAAATCCAATGGATCTGCTGTTTGCTTGAAGTGATGAACCATAGGCATTCACAACCCAACCCTTGATTATCTGAAGTTTTCAGAGCAGTTTTGTTCTGAATCCAGACAATTCTACCAGTCTTTAACCACAGTTAATTTGAATGTCAAAGTTCTTTTGAAGACAGATATGTCACTGGCCAGGAAGGGAATGATTCTCACTGATTATAGTTGGTTTTGGATCAGGCCTTTAAGGCAGTATGACATGTATCTTTGATTCCCCAATCTTTTCTTAAAAATTAGTGCTGTTCGTTTTCAGATTAGTTGGAAAGTTTAATAAATGCCACATCATTTCATTCTGTAAGGGTGCATGAAGAAGATGTACCTGTGCACTAAGATCCTAGATATTAGCTGGGTATTTAGAGAAATGTATTTCTCTACACTTGTGTTTGGTACAGTTTCTCTTAGACTTGTCAAGGAAATATAACAAAATTTATTCATATATTTTAAAGATTGTTTACTACACAGTATGTCCAATAGGTGTTATCATTAGGGTAGTATTATCTTTAAAAAAGGTAATTCCTTCCACAGATAGGAAAGTGTTTGTTACAGGGCCAAAGCATTATTTAGAAGTCAGGAGAAGGAAAATATCAGGTTGCTTTACTGACAGTATTTTTTTTCCTCCTTTCTTACAGAGTTCACGCTATGAAATCTTAAAAGCTCTCAGTCATTCTCTGTCCTTGGCAAGCGATGTGGACTTTGAGTATCTGGCAGCAAAAACAGATCAGTTCACAGGAGCTGACCTAAAAGCTTTGTTATACAATGCCCAGTTAGAGGCAATACATAATAGTTTAGGCTCAGGTTTAACACAGGTAAATAATACTGGTATAAAAGATGTGTCTTTTTATTTTGATGTTGATATGTTTGAAAGAGTTATTTTTTATCCTTTTTTTTAGCAAATTTGTTTAATAATATTTAGTTTTCCTGTATTTCTTTACAAAGGATATAAATCTTAATGTTTACAGTATAATGCGAGAATAATGTAACAAATAAGTTAAAATGCTTCTCAAAGACAAGGTTTTTTGATTTTATGAAAAGTGTTTAATATTAAAATTTATTTTAGCAAAATCTATTTAGCATTGTTATGAGGAATTGACTGGCAAATCAAGGGGGGAGTGCCACTCATAGCTTTGGGGCATCTGGCAAATTCAGTTTTGAGCTGGCACATTTTGGGTGGTGGAGGAAGCAAGGAAGTTTCATGGAGTTCTGACAGATTCAGTGTCACCTGAGGTTAGGGGAGAAGTGGCGAGAGGGTAGCAGTATGTGAAGGGGCCTCCTCTGTCTTAACATTCCAGAGAGCAGCTAACACCCATGTTTCCAAGGTACAGGATCCTACCCTTAGTTTTTATCCCTCATGCGACTGACAGGCCTCTTTCCTCTTTCAGCTTCCACTCAGCCACCTGCCCTCACATTTTTAATTCCTGTCTTGTGGTTCTGGCTGGGAAGGGGCAGGCATTGGCTTCCCCTGCTTGGAAGTCAAAGGGAAGTGTTGGGTCAGGATCATAAAAGCAAGGAGAGCTCTCAGGTTCTTTTTGCACCAGATTTACCAGGTGATGGGGCTCTGAGTATCCAACTGTTAGGGTTGGAAGGGATCTCCAGCATACCTTCCATAACAATCCCTTCACTGTAGCATCAGCATGAGGAGAATATGAAATTAAGAAATGAGGATAGAACAGTAAAAGTAGGACAGCCCCCCCACAAACAGTGTCCGTACACTGCTCTCAGTTTTGCTGTTCCTTCGTATGGATATTGCTAAACACTGTGCTGCTGACCTAAGTTAGTTGTAGGCATACCTGATGATGATCCCCATCATTAAGAGGAGGCTGTTGTCTAAAGTAATAGTCTCCAGAGTGGTGTGTGCAAGAAAATCCATTGATGTGTGGGGAAAAATATATTAGAACTTAAATAGTACACGTGTATAATTTACAAATAAATATGCATATATTGGGTGAGGTGCTCAGATGTTTTTTATTGATAGGGATGCACGATTAAAGAGTTTTGCAGACACCAGTGTAAAGCACCAATTGTAATTTCTGTATCAACATTTAAAATGTGTTGACCGTGATTGAAGATGAGTAGAGTAATTAGGCACTGTAAAAGTAGACTCACTGCAGTCTCCCAGACCACTTTGCACAAGATCCTAAGTTGCTTGGAGGGAAGGGTCAAGCTGGAAATTTCCTAACACTTGCTGTTACTGAGTGGGTGAGACAGATCATAGCAAATAAATAAAACCTTAATATTATTTCCTCTAAATATTGTTCTGCCATAAAGACGGAAAATTCTGCTTAAAGGCATTGGATTTTCTTAGCAAAATATTTTGAATTGTATTCCCAGAGAAGGACGTATTGCTAGAAACAAATGCAAATCAATACTTTCATTTGGACAGTACATTAAATATTTTGATGTATTTCAGCTTGCAATTAGTTGTGAGTTAACACTTCTAAATGTTCTGTTGTTTGTTTTTTTTTGTCACAGGATTTTGGTTCTAGTTCTGATAGTGACTTCAGCCTGTCTTCCATGGTTTTTCTAAACCACAGCAGTGGCTCAGATGACTCAGCAGTAGATGGAGAAGCAGTGCTAGAGCAATCTCTTATTTCTTTAGATATGTCCGAGTTGCTTCCTGAAGATCCAAGGTCCAACATGTATCGTCTTTATTTTGGAAGCTCTTATGAATCAGAACTAGGAAATGGAACTCCTTCAGAACTGGTGAATTACTTTCTCAGTATTTTGAATTCTCTAAATATTATTGGTTGTGAAGCAAAAAAACTGAACCAGACAAATGGTAGGGTTTTGTAAACACAATTATGTCTGATTTGTCCTTGAAACTGTCTTCATCCAATACGTTGTGGTCCAGAGTGGAAACCAAGTTGGATGCCGTCTGACAAAATACAATATGGACTTCTCTACAACTTTTAAGCACTTTTGAATTGAAACCCCAAAATACTACTTAATGCTTTATAATCAGGCAAACTGCATTCATACTAGGTCTTACTGTCTGATCTAAGGGCTTGTTGCCTTCCAAAGTTCATTAGTAAAACATTTTAAAAAAATTTTTAAACTAAAAAAATAAAAATGTTTTATCACTGAAAAATCACCATCTAGCTCTCATGATCATAAAAATCAACTTTTCAATTTCTGGTGGAAATTCCATTCATTAATGGAATAATCTGACCACAAGACTGTGTAAATAACAGGAGAAAATCTTATCTTCCATTGTTGCTTTTAAGAATGGAATTCTTACTGCAACAGACAAACCAGCACATTCTGTGGCTAGCTTGGAGACAGGGTGCTGGTTAGGGGCAGAAGGCTGGTTGGTCTCACTTGGCTGCCAAGTAAGCAAAACAATGCTCTCTCCAAGCTCCTTATGTTGAAAAGATGACTTCAGAGTTTGCATGTGATCCGTTAATTTTGAGATTCTGTTGTAAAAACGTAATTACAGGTAGTTATCAAAGGTGTTAGAATCTTGTTTTCAAAACTGTCTTGCATTGATTCTTAAAGCCAAAAATAGCTTCTTTTGACATTGGAGAAGTAATTACTGACTGCTAAGTCTTGTAAGGTGTTTTTGGCTTTTGTATTTGTTGTCTTGCAGTATAGATGACAGTGTTCCAGTAATGTATCTTTAGAGACTTAAATTTTCCTTTAACTGTGGAAATTCTTCAGTGGGGCTACAAAGACTTCAATCTCTTAAAACTGTTGAACTTGCAAGTTGCATGTTTTATCCACTGCACAGAAAATTTGGAGGTGATAAATATTTAAATTATGAGTCATTCCAAAGCTAACTGCATAAACTCTCCCAGATTTCAGAACCACTGATTTTCATACATAAATAAAACAATGGGTTTAGTAGACCTTTATTCTTTTTGACATAGGCCATTACAAAACTATATAGACATTTTCCAAAGATGAAGCAGTTTATTTTCAAACTTGTACTTTCCCCAAATGTTTTGGTAAATTAACGTGAAACTTTCCATGCAAAAAGTTGTGTGTGATACATTTTTAAGAGAACGTTTTTGCTGGTGGAAGCAAGGTTATACTGATTTAAATTGGTCCGTAATGAGTTAATGTATTTCTCCTTGTGATCAATTTAGAGCTCTTTGTGTTTGTCTGGACCAAACTCCATAAGTCACGATTTTACCAGCATGTCTCAAAGAGACGCAGCATCATCACAGCTGTCAATGCTTAGAACAACCTCTCAGGAAGACTCCCTGGAAAATAATCAGGAGCAGCATACAGAGCACCTGAGGACAGAAATCAATGCTATCAAAGCCAATTACAGAAGCAAGAACGGAGTATGGCAGTTTTGTTTATTTAGTCTTAACACATTTTTCCCCAATGTTTCTTGGTATTCTAAGAAATAATTTCTGCAATAGTATTAAATATAATGTAACAAAAATGGTAAAGATAAATGATACCTAGCTTGAGGAAAACAAGCCAGGTTTGTGTTATTAATATAGGGGGGAAATTAGTGATTTTATGTATAATATGTATTGAGGAGGTTCCAGAGTTACTGATATTCATGGCACTAGGTATTTGATCTTTGTTAAATTTCTCATTGTTTATTCCTGGCTCTGTTTTCAAGGAGGACAGCACCTTTAATCAGTCCATGCTTGCCAAGAACACTTTGATTATTACTCAGTCCCATCTGATGACCGCACTTGAGGGTATAAGACCATCCATTAGCCGAGATGACTGGAAGAATTTTACTGAACTGTAAGTATTTTTTTTGTGCATGTGTGAATTTATTTTTTTAATTGTGAATGCAGTGGAGATTTGGTGTTCTCATATTTCTTATTCATCAGAAACACAATAGTTATTTAATGTGGGGAATGGCAGAAGAGTTGATTGGTTTCTGACAGCATTTTGTTTTTCAGAAATTCAGAAGTTACACATTGGGAAGGGGAAGTTCTTTTACCAGTGCACTGCATTTTTTGTTTGTTCGTTTTAATTAATATAGGACCTAGAAATTCTAATCACAGATCAGAAAAACCTTGTATTATGTTAAGAGCTATACCAGTACAAGAAGATTCTGATTCTGTAAGACTTAAAGCCAGGGCCCATCAAGTAGCAGTCCAACTACAAATTTTGAAATTGCTGGCTTTTGACTCAGTTGTGGCCTCTGTTACCTACAGTATTCAGGAAGAGGTATGTTGGTTTTGAGTCCTTGGCACATGTGTTCCCAAAGAAAAAATAATAATATGCAGAGGAGTAGATATAGTGAGAATGAAAATGTGTCATCTCAGACTAGGAAATGACTGGAGTGAATAAGATGGAAGAACATCAGGATGTTCTGTGATGAATGTGGAAATTGTTAAGGCGCGTTCTACCTCAGCTGATACATACATAAGCAGATCTTACAGCACGGGAAAGAGAAGGAAAGGAGAATGAGGGATGCTCCCTAGGATCCAGTCCACTTCTGTTCCCCACCCCTGTGAGTCCTACACCCCCATATCCCTCCAAAAAATAAAAATAAAAATAAACGAAAACTGAGTAGAAAGCTTTCCAAGTCAGATTACTGGTTGAAAATTCTAGTCTTGTAGATCTGGGGAGATGTGCATTCATCGTATCAGGGAAAATATAAATAAAACATCTGTAGTTCTGTGTTGCATTAATGTGCATCTGAAGAGGCATATGTAAACAAAATCACTTCAGACTAATATGCTAATAACTTTTTCTGTTTCAAGGTATGAGGATTTTCAGAATCCCAAGAAGAAGAAAGGACAAGTTGGCTCAACATACAGACCGGGACTAAAAATGACTCTAGCTTAGTAACTTGTAATATGCTTGTAATTACTAAACTGTAAATGGAAAAGACAAATGTGATCCTGATATTTAAATGATTACATCAGATTATTTATATTCATATGGATTTATTAATGCAGCAATTGAAGAAAAAATTATTTTCAGTTTACATGCTGTAAAATTATTTCACATTTTATTTTGAAGAAAATTGTCTTCCTGCAGATTAATATTAAATTTTTGAGAGAGCATTTGTTACATTATGTCTAGTTGTTTATCACATAAAATGTTTAGTATTGCTTTTTATGAATATATGATTACCAAAAAAAATTAATAATGATTTCCCTGTTTATTTCCTTATAACAATTACATCATGTTTGAATAAACTCTAATATCTAATGCAGGAAATGTTTTTAAAACATTCTGTAAAGCTATTCTCTCTATTGGCTTTTGGATGGCTTAGAGAAGGGTTTCGGATGTTTATTGGTAGACAACTACTCTAATATTTCCAGAACAATTGTAGTCATAAAAGAAAAATATTAAGACAAACCAATATAATTTTATCTTTGCCTTTTGCCACTGTTAATTATTCAGAGGAATATCAAGTTGCATTTTGCAACTCTATCTTCCCAACCACATCTTTTGTTCTTGGAGACTTCAGAAAAATCTCTCATGTTTGGAAGCTGTCTAATCATACATCCTGAAGTTATTCACTGCTGTTTTCTTACAGTCAGGTTGTTTAAGAGTTGTCATTCTCAGCTGGTAAGGAGGTGGACAGCAGGGGAAGGAAGCTTTCTTCCAGGAAAGGAAGAGAACTAGAGATGTTTCCCATGAACTAGAGATGTTTCTACATGTTACAGTTTGTTTAATTAATTTATGTGTGTAATGCTCTGTCAATAATGGTAAGAACACATAATATGGACCATATGATTATCCTTGTCACTGCTATACTTGTTACTGCCACTTACTATTTGTAGTTCCAGTGTTCTGTGCCAGCAAATAACCTGGATAGTATATTACTTGTGTGCTTATTCTTACATTCTGGTGCAGGTGAAGTCATAGCCTTGATACATTACAAGTCTTAGCTTGTAGCAGTTAATACCCCTAATCTTCTCATCTAGCTAAGCTATTGCTTCTTACTCATGCTCAACTCTTGCTTCAGTGGGTTTTGAAACTGAAAATCCTTATTGCATTACTACAAAGTAGTAACTTCTTTTCAATACCACTATGTCATTAACACCATACTTACTTTTAAAAGCTGGTTATATATTTGCTTAATATTAGAGCCATATTCTAGATTACCTCAGCCTTGAGTTCATCTTTCCAATATAATGGTGTCATTCTTTTTTTTTTTTGTGTGTGTGTGTGTTAAAGTTTGTTTTAAATGGCTGTAGAGGTTTAATATTCCTGTAGAGTAATTCATTTATATGAATAGGAGTTGAACAATCTGCTGCAAAGGAGCATGTCAGATGCTCCATGCTCACTCACATTTGTACTGTGGTAAATGTAAGGTACTTGGAAGTAATTTATCTTGTAATGAAAGAGGGGCAAAAAAACATGGGTATTGTTAATGAAGTACAGCAGCTGGAAAGCTGTAACTACTTTCTCTGCTTGGGTTATATGTTAAAACTCAACCTTCATATATTTAATATCCTTTTTAATATCCTTCATATATTTAATTTCCTTTTTGAGGTCTAATAGTTCATTTGGGGTATTTGTGGCCTTCAGGATATAGTTTCCTTGTGCATCATCATCTTGTTATTCACCCAGTGATATTTTGAGCTTATTCAAAATATATATATTTTTTCTTCCTTGAGCTTCAAATTCCAAGTAGTTTTTCATCTGTGACCTAGTACTATATTATCTTCTATTCAAATATTTGAATTTCAAAACTTCAGCCCAGTTAATTTTACTGACTTGTTCCTGTACAGTTTGGTATTAGTTCAGTACAGTACGATAATCTGTGGAATTATCTTCACACTTGGAATCACTTCAATAGTATACTATATTTCCGTGTCGAGTATTACATTGTAAAGTTAAAAAGGAAAGCATGCTTGGATTAAGCCATATGCTGAGGTCCTGTCAGACCTCAGCCAAAATTAAATACCACGTTGCTGTGGAAAATGTTCTTAAAAAACAGGAAGCCCAAGTTCCAAATTCACTCTCCAAATTTGCTCTCCTCTTTTAAAAGGAAGTAATTTCACCAGTGAGCTGAACTAACTCAGGTGTGTGTGTATAGGTTTGTGTGTATATATATTCATATATATATATAAATATATATATATATGAATATATGCAGTCCCACAGCATCAGTCAAGGTTTTCTTTATATATTTCATATGTGTATATTACATTAATATATTTAGGAGTATATTTATGATTATTTATAGTGTTAAATATATTCTATTATATTTATAATAGCATTTGTAAATATTTAGAATGTAAATAAAACCTTGACTGATACTGTG
>CM021766.1:24298773-24358441 GCA_011076525.1 Nettapus auritus | reverse complement strand
TTACATCGCTCTTTTTTATATTCTCCATTTCTTTATTGTTATTGAACCAGGGGGGGGGGGGGGGAAATATGGTACAGTAGAACAGCAACTCCCAAGAACACAATGTTCTAAAGTGTCTCTTTCATGTAACTAGCTCACAAGACCTAACATGAATTATCTGGAGCCTGATCTCTTCCAGTATTCTGATGCACAAGGTATTAGAAGGTGAGAAGTTCATTTTCCCATTTTTGACATCGCTTGTGCTTGGCGCTGGTCATGGCTCATACGAAGCAAGGTGTGGTTTTGTTCTTTGGGTAAGCCAACAGGAGAGGTTTGTTAAGGTTAGCTGCATGCTGACAAGCTTTTTGTTTGCCTGGCTTTTTGTTCTGTCTTCCTCCCTGTCCTTACTGTGCTAAAAAACAGCCAGATCTCCAAAGGTCAACAATCTGGTGTCTCACTGGAGTGCAAGAGAGCGTGTATTGATATTTCTTCCAGAGCTAGTGATGGGTTGCTCCTGGAAGGATGTGTCCTAGGCATAATGAGGGGGAAACTGCAACTGTGGGCTGTGAAGAGTAGAGGTGAGGTATGAGTTCCCTGAGGATCATCAGGAGCTCCACCATGGTCCTTGCTAGGGCTGAAAGCCTGTCTTGATCTAAAGATTCTCATTTACTCAGGTTTCACTGCTTCTGGTACCCAAATCCATGGTCTTTCTTCAAAAACATATTCCACTTAGGCTCAGATATACTTGATTTTCTTGTTTTCCCAGTGTGCAGAAATAGTAGTTGAGTCACAGTCACTTTACTTCAAGGTAGCAGATGGCTTCTGTACGCTTCTGTCTCACAAAATGTAGCATGCTGGATAGCTGAGGAAGATCTATTATTTAATCTGTGGGAAATACAAAATATTGAAGGTTTTTATAACAGAACGAATTATGCATTTTTTCATTTTTTATTTTTTATTTTTGTAAACTTCATTCTTCTGTGCGTATTTTGTGCTTTTTTTTTTTTCTGAGAAATATGTAATTACATTGTTGACTTTAATTCTGTTTTAGCTTCAGAGAAGAAATTGCCAAATTTCTAACTGACTATGCCAGAGCTGCAAAAGAGCTTAATCCAGAAAATGTAAGACAATTGCTTTATCTTTGCATCTTATTTTTCTGTAACTGATAAAGATGAGTTAATCTGAACACAAATGTCAGTAAGGTACTGCAGGAGAGAGAAATGCCAGATTTGCAGAAGTCTTGGTAGTGTTAATTTTCCATTTGGAAAAGTGGTCAATGCCTAACAGTCGAGCACTTCATATGATAAGTGTATTATTGTGGCTTTTTCACTATTATTTTAAATTTAAACTAAACAGGTGCTGATATTTTTGCTAAGGAAAGCTTTGTGCACTTTTTTCAGATAACTGTTATGAATGGCTGTTGTGCTGTTTTTGCTACTTTGTCAACTGTATCATGAGACCCTGGTGGTGAGTACAAACCTGATTATTTTTGTTGGAAAACACTTGTTAAAAGTGAATATTAAGAGAATTGTGACTTACGACAGCCTGCTTTTATTATACCTGCCTGAAAGAAGCAAGGTGTGACATTTGTTTGTCCCTAGCAGGGTGTCTTTGAATTAATGCCTTTGGTTATTTCTAGAAGGGGGGCAAACATCTGAGGTATCAGAAGACATACTTGCTTTCCGGAATACAATCATACAATCTTTTTTTTTTTTTTTTTTTGAGAAAAGCATTACAGAAAGAGTATGAAGAAAATGCAAAGTGTACTTTGAGAAGTTATGAGAAGAAGAGGTTGGAACCATGATGAATCTAGATGGGATAGGCACACAGGGAGGGAGGTGATCTGGGGTGAAATCAGGAACCTCGAGAAAATTTGGAAAACTGGGTAAATAAAGTAATTGGGAAAGGGGAATGGAGCTGGGGCAAGAGAGGGCTTCCCGGTCAGGAGCAGCGATGAGGAGGAAGCAGCGGTGGGGACAGAAGGCAGGAGCTGAGGCATGGGCTGCAGCCTGCTGGCAGCAAGCAGACAGCAGGAGGACAGAGCCCTGAAAGAGAAAATGATTTCCTCAGTGGTCCAGAATGAGGAATGCTGAGTAGGTGTGTGGCACAAGGAACATCCACAAAGACCTGCCAGAAAAGAAGGGTGACCAGGGTGAGTAACTCCTGTGCAGTGCCCCCTTATAGCACCCTACTGTTGGACACCAAGAGCCCTTGACGAGATTGTGGAGCAATGTGATGTGGTTCAATGACTTCAGCGTAGGTGGTAAAATTGCATTAATACAGGCAGCAAGCTCTGTCCTCTCTCAAACCCACTTACATGGGGCCTTTGCAATATTTTCAGGAGAGCACCAACCTGGGGCTACTCACAAACATAAAATGAGGAGGGAAATGAGCTGTAGGCTTCCTTGGTGCGAGATGGCACTCTGGCAGCCAGGAAGTAGTTCAGGTTTGCAGCAGTTCCCAATGACAAATTGACAGAACATTAATAAAATACCTAGAGCAAGATCATTATTTGTCATTATTAATAAAATAAATAAATAAATGCATAAATAGCACAGCTAGTTGACTAGGTCTGTTCCCCTTTACTTATACAATTTACATGACCAAATTTGTATCTGTTATTAAAATTGCTAAGGAAGAAGACTGAAATAATTTGGGTTGACTGACAAGTAGTAGATTTTCCATTTTGTTTAAATTTTATATATATTTTCAATTTTGTTTAAATATTGCTTCAGGCCACAGTGCTTTGAGATTAAATGCTATGTCAAATTCTTAGGCTGTCATTTTAGTCTACTAGAGTGTAATGAAATTGCTCATGAGATATGTTAATTTCATTTTTTAAAAATATTTTTAGATGGATATCTTCCAGCTCCTTACTATGGTGGTATAAATTCAAAAACGTGGCTATATGGTGATCTACAGCCTATTCATGTGCCCTTGTTCAGTGAGGTAACGTTTTGCCTATTCATATACTTTAACAGACATTTCACAAGGAGCAGTCCAAAAAAAAAAAAAAAAAAAAAAAAGCAGAGTACAAGGGAAAAAACAGGCCCAGTCTATCACTTTTAGAGAGCATCTGCCTTTTTCTCAGACTGCAGCATGACAGGAGGCTGGTGTGATCAGATGTGTAGGATTACATTTCTTCTGTATAAGGCAACTCTTATGTGTTGACATGCTGAATTACAATTTGTGAGCTCTAAGTCTGTCATTCCTACTAAGAGTAAATTAGTTCAAAGGATTTTTTTCCCCCTTTTCCCCTTATTAAAACATGTATCTACTGCAGAAGGTGTGACACTGGTTCCCCTTTTGAAAGCTCAGTAACCCATGTGGCAAGTCAAAGAGGGGCAGAATCGTTTATAGGTCCAAGTTTCTGATGGTGTAGTCTTGGGTATGTGCAACATTTAAAAACAAAATAGTTGAATTATATTGAAAAGACTGCTCTTAGTTTCAGATTCAGAGCTGTTGGGCTGCTGTTTTCCTCATTGAACCAGCGCCATCAAAAACTTTTTTTTGTTTAACATTTTTGTTTTACAAAAGCCAGTATCAAGTGTATTTTCACTAGGTGGGAGTGTTTCTTCACTGTCTTCTTTTTTTTGTTCCTGCTGATTTTTTTTCTCCTGTAGGTGACTGATGAAGAAAGTCACCCTTTCCAGTTAACAGTTGAAAAATTGGAAGCTGCATTACAGAGAGCTAAAAAGCAGGTAAAGATAACAGTGATTTCTAATTTTTGTATTTTCCTCATTTTGTAAGCAGCGTATGTTCTCACTATTGAACCATTGGTACATTTTCATCTGTGCAGATTTTCTGTCGTGTGACTGGGGTGGGTCCAGCTCTAGCAACAGGAGTTGAATTTATTTTTATAATCTGGGCAAAAGCAAAATGCAGAGCAAAATCCTTGCTCTGTTTTATGAAGAACACATCTTAATACATCTTTCAAGACCAAATCTGCTGCTTAGCAGATTTCAACACTTGGAACTCCAGGTGTTGTAAAGAAGCTATTGTTTTGATCCTAAGAAGAGAGAATATGCTACTGTAATGACCCATGCTGTTAATTAAAGAAAGACATTGAATGTTCTTTTGAAGAAGGCTCTTCTGAGTTCCAGCTAGCAAAGAGGACTGAATACACTGTGCCACAGCATCACGGGAAACTTGGTGGGGGCCAGGGGGGCTGACACAGGATTTTTCTGCCACTAGGAAGGCTCCTTGGAAAATGTAATTTTTCCAGAATTCAGGAAATATCATTAGTTCAAAATTCTTAGCATTTTTAGTCATTTTATTCTGGCTGAGACTGCATAAATGAGGGTATTTTTCATCATATTGCTTGCCATATACATTTCTATTTTTAACTTTCTTCTCTGTCTTTGAAACTGCTTTTCTTCTCTACAGAAATGCTTGGTTTTTTGATGGTCCACAAAACGGTGCTCACCAATATTTCAAGCTAAAATGTTCTTAATGTCTTGATATTCATAATCCACGAACTTCATGGACAATTATAAATGCACTTTTGTGCTCTCCCTTGAAAAGATCATGTGGAGGAAGCACAGGATGAATAGTAACACATTTTATCAAAGATGTGGTGATGATGGTAGTGATGTTTAAAAAGAGTGAGACAGACTTGTTATAACGTCTTCTAAGATAGAAAACGAGGTTTAACAACAGATAAAGCATAGAGGTACAGGTAGGGACACTAATAAAGGTCAGTTGGAAATAAGGTCACATAAAAAAAAGTGGACATTTTGGATACACAGGAATGTGTGCATAGCTTTATTTTTTTGCCTTTTTTTTTTTTTTTTAAGATCTCTCAAAGCTCTCCTAGTTAGCTAACTGCTTCATCAGCATGGTGCCTATGTTTAGACACCATCTGTATGTTGGTGTCATCTGTCTGTGCCTTTGCCAGCCTGTGTGAGACTGAGCATGCAGACACCTACCACTCAGTCGTCGCCGAGGTGGTGAGCTAGCATCCGTGCTCTCTTACTGTAGCATGAGTTGTCTGGACGAGGTGCTGAATCACAAAGCAGGTTCACTCTTTTGAGATCTGCACATTTGTCATCCTTCTAGAGCTGAAACTGTCCTCACGAATGTTCTCTCAAACATCTGCTTGGATACACGTAAAGTAATAAACAGCTGGGTGATCTAGACTGGAACAGCAGTTGAGAATCTGCCATCCCACAGCAGCTGTTCCCAGGAACACTGATGCCTCACTCAGCATCTTCTGCTTAATATATGTCAGATGTCAAATATGCTAAACAGGCCGTCCATGCAAGGAGTGGTGGAAAAGTGGTTTGTGCTTAGTATTTTCATCTTATTCTGTTTCCAATGAATTTCTTCCTGTAGCTGGAATCAAAGACAATAAACTGTAAGCTCATTTCTTGTTCACAGTAACCATTCATGTTCAGACAAATTGCATGCGGAGGGGAAAACAAGTATCAGTGCTTCTGCCTAATTTAATTTTATCTCCTGGAGTTCTTCTGAAGCTGCTTAATGCAAATAATCTCCTTCAGAGTAATTTAGGGTGGACTGAGAATTTGCAGTGTGTCAGGTTTTCTAAAAATCAAATATGCTGAAACAAAAAATATTAATTTATCTTTGAATTTGTTCCGTGTTGATACATTTGAAGTTTTGAAAGTTCCCACTGCAGCCATTACACTATTTGACTGCTTACAATAAAAATGTATTTTCCATCTACAGTTTGTGTTAATACACATTCAAGATACTTTAGCAAATAGGAAATAGATGATTTTCTGAAAATACCAGTAGAGCTAAAAACAATTATTTGTACTTGTAGTCTAATTTTCAGTCAGCTGAGACTCTTCTTATTACACAGTAGAATATTTACAATCTCTAAGAATAGTTGAATAAAAAATGTAACTTCTGTGGAGAGAGAATTTCCATTACAGAAATTCTACACAGTTGATAAATATAACTTAAAAAGTAGCTGTTTGCCCAAGACCCCCTTTGGTTGCTCTGAACATAGAACACCAAGTAATTCTGATTTCTGCAGATTCTATTACTTGTTTAAAGAGACAAGCAACATTGAAAAGTTAATTACTTGGCAGGTTATTAGATGCCAAAGTCCAATTCTGTTCAGCTTCCCAAATGTTTATCTATAGTAATTTTGCTCAGTCTTGGTGAATTATTTTGGAAGTGTATCTGTAGAAGCAGTGTCAATCCCTGCAACATCATAATCTTGCCTGTTGGTATCAATGGGTGCTGCAAATGATCATTGACCTGATTTTCATTTACTAATAAACTATGTAGTATGGTCTTGGGGTTGTATTGGATAAATTACCAAACAAGGTCTGCAGCTGAAAGCTTAGTCTGTATGTTAATTATAACACATAATTAAATAATTTTCCAAATAAAATTAAATAACTTTCCACTGAAGGATTCTCACACCTACTCGCTTCATCCTCCCTAGCCTTCGGCTTGGTGTCTCTGGTGTCCCCAGCTACTGTTTTTTCTTTTTTCTGGGCATCCGAGTCAGAGCATTAATCCTGATCAACCCTCACAATCCCTTAGGGGACATTTACCCAGCACAGTTACTGAAGGAATGTCTGGAGTTTGCACACAGGTTTGAGCCCCAGTGCTATTTGTTTGGTATTTAATTTTCCATTATACAATGTAGCAGTGATGAAAAATCACCTTTGATGATCTCTTGTTCTTTGTACACATTCTGAGGAGGTGGTGTGTAAGGTCCTGAGCATGGCTTTTGTGTAACTATCCTTTTTGCTTGGCTTTTCTGGGAACACTAGAATAAATTGCTTAAGATGGAGTCCAACTGTTTGTTTCAGAATGAAATGCTGTTGTGTCCTTTCTCAGCATGACCCATGGCTTTCAGGATGCAGTCAGCATCACCTGCACTACTTGGGTGTTTAAAAGTGTTCTGCAATTTATTCAGTATTTCTAAACACATGCATGGCTTGTTAGTGTCAAGTATGCCAACATGGCTTACCATTTACTGCAGCTTTCACTGCAAAAGTGTATTAGAGAGTTATCTTAAGTGCATGACAGGTCTTATTTTTTAACCTGACATCTGCATTTGGGCTCAAGTCTCACTAAACAAATTTTGCAGGGCAAAGGGATTTTATAAGATATTGTCGTGTTCGCTTGAAGCTGCAAATAAGAGTTGGACGGGACCACAATATGCCTGAGAACCTTTGGATTGAACATGCTGTTGGATTTTGTTTCAAAATGTAGGGAATGTCATTGCTGCTGAGAAATACAGAATATGTATAGATAGATGTTGGTAATGAGCAAGTGCTCACAGAATGTCTTGTGACAGTAAAACCTTGTGACCTCTCTGTGTAAAATTACTGTGGTGCATATAATAGCAAATAGGCATGCTTATGGTACTACATGGCAGTAGTTAAGATTTTATTTATATATATATATGCAAATAAGTTTCCTTTACATATGTTAACGTGCCTGTGTTTATATAGATACAAATTGCATGTAATAATGGATGAAATATACATGCTGTCTGATTATGATGATACCACCTTCACCAGTGTCCTTAGCTTAGAAAGGTAAGTGGGATTTCTTAACAGGGGTTAGAAGATATTTAATCCTGAATAGAACCTATGCCATTTTTTTTCAGATTTCTGGTTAGCTAGCATAACTAGCGTAGTTCTAACTAATATCCAAGTCTTTGCGACTTGATGAGCCTAGTTAATCTAGGATCTTCATCCTAGACTGACAGATGGCAGATCTCCTGCTTCCAGCTAATCTCTGTGGTATGGTAATTGTAATCAAAAAATGTCAGAGCCCTTAATCATCTTGCCGCTGCGTTTTTGTTGTTGTTGTTGCCTGGTCTGAGTAAAAGATTCTCATTGTTGCCTAAAGTTGTGCAAGTCACCCACTATAATGAGCCTCCTTCCTGACAAGTATGCTGTTGGGCTCTTAGTTTCCTCTGACAGCTTATGAAAAAAAAATAAAGGTTTCAAGAATATTTAAACCTATTGGTATCTGACCAATAAAACTTACCCTGAAAGTATGAGATTGTATAACTGCATAAATCCATGTCACATGAAAAGGTTAGTTTTACTAAAAATGAATGATAATTTTACACATTTAAGCATTTTGCAAAAACTGCATAACTTGTTCTTCTGTAACAAGTCCTTTTCTGTCATTCAGTTTACCAGATCCACAACGAACTCATTTTATGTGGGGTTTTAGCAAGGTAGGTCAAAATATTATCTCTATGTTTTAATTTCAGATATTTCAACACAAAAATCAGTTAGCCTGTTTGAACATAAATTGTGTTATAGATACAAAACTGAGCTTTTCTTTGTTTATTAATTTGTTTTCTCCTTTGGTGTTCTAAAATTTGTTACAGTTCAGAGTTTCTTACGAGCAAAAATTTCCAAAGCCAGTCATTTGTTCTGCAGTCCTTTCAGGCTGGCATAGATGACACCTCCAATTTTGTGTGGAGAATATTTTCAAGGATTTCATGTTGGAGGTGAACATTTGATGTAGTACGTATAATCTGGCATCTCCTACTACAGACAGGGATTCAATTGATACTTTGTTGGATAGGTAGTGTTCTGGTTGTTTGTTTCTTTGTTTTGCCATCATTTTGGGATGAACCTGCACTGTCCATTAAAATGATCATTTCTAGAAATGGCATAGTATGTCAGTATTTTTAACTTTAATGTTACAATACATCCTACATTTCTTGGGCTCTTTCATTCTCTGTGCGGCTAACAACTTTCTTGTCTTTAATGGGACTTCTGCTCAATGAGAACCTAATGCTAGATTCATGAATATTGAGCCTCTTTCATCAGCATTAATGCAGAGATACACTAATAGCTATATTGATAGATATTGTTTTCCATCCGGCTGGTAGTACAGGCTAAGCAACTTGCAATAATAGAATTCAGGATTTCATGCCTTGCACACTGAACTATATGGCTTCCTACTTAGGGACTCAGTGAAAGTTTATATGAATAACTATATGCTATTGCATACTTACATAGCTTTTGGAAACACTTCTGAACAGTGACTGTTGCAGAACACAGACTTCCATAGACACTATTGACAAAACTTATCCCAAATGTATTCCAAACTTATTCACTGTATTTACTTGTCTGTTCTCAGTAGTTTTTGGATTCTTTCTGTGTTATCAAATATTATTATTGCAGGATAGGAAAACTGTTTGGTCAAACTGCTGATAATACACTTTTCTGAGATCTTTTTTCCTCTATATAACAATGATTTTAAACTTGGTGGATTGATAAATCACAAGCATAAAGTTAAAAATATACGTCTCTGTCTTCTTTTTGTCCTCAAAGGATCTTGGTATGAGTGGTATCAGAGTTGGAGTACTGTACACCAGAAATCATGAAATTCAGAAAGCTGTTAATCAGCTGGCTGTCTTCCATAGCTGTCCTGGACCTGTTCAGCATGTTCTCAGTCAATTCCTTAAGGATAGAGTTTAGCCACCCTAGAAATGTTTCCATTGAGCTGTTTTGTTTTTGCATTACAGATGGAAGTAAAATAGGATAAAATTTTTGTTGTTTTGATAGATTGGATGGATAATGTGTTTTTTCCCACCAATAAAAAGTGACTTAAGGAAGCACAGATTCTCCTTGGACTGGCACATGCTTCGTTAGGTTAAGAGCTGGCTGGATGGCCGGGCCCAGAGAGTCTTAGTGAATGGAGTCAAATCCAGTTGGAGGCCGGTCACTAGTGGAGTCCCCCAGGGCTCGGTACTGGGACCAGTCCTCTTTAACATCTTCATTGATTATCTGGATGAGGGGATTGAGTGCACCCTCAGTAAGTTTGCAGATGACACCAAGTTAGGTGCGTGTGTCGACCTGCTCGAGGGTAGGAAGGCTCTGCAAGATGATCCGGACAGACTGGACCAATGGGCCGAGGACAACGGTATGAAGTTCAACAAGGCCAAGTGTCGGGTTCTGCACCTGGGGCACAACAACCCCAAGCAGAGCTACAGGCTGGGAGATGTGTGGATAGAAAGCTGCCTGTCAGAGAAGGACCTGGGAGTTTTGGTTGACAGTCGGCTGACTATGAGCCAGCAGTGTGCTCAGGCGGCCAAGAAGGACAACAGCATCCTGGCTTGCATAAGAAGCAGCATGGCCAGCAGGTCCAGGGATGTGATTGTCCCCTTGTACTCGGCTCTGTGTTAAGTTTTGGGCCCCTCACTACAAGAAGGACATGGAGGTGCTTGAGCGAGTCCAGAGAAAGGCTACGAAGCTGGTTTAAGGGTCTGGAGAACAAGTCTTATGAGGAGCGGCTGAGGGAGCTGGGACTATTTAGCCTGGAGAAGAGGAGGCTCAGGGGCGACCTTATCGCACTCTACAGGTACCTCAAAGGAGGCTGTAGCAAGGCGGCGGTTGGTCTGTTCTCCCACGTGCCTGGTGACAGGACAAGGGGGAATGGGCTAAAGTTGCGCCAGGGGAGGTTTAGGTTGGATATTAGGAAAAACTTCTTTACAGAAAGGGTTGTTAGGCACTGGAATAGGCTGCCCAGGGAAGTGGTTGAGTCATCGTCCCTGGAGGTCTTTAAAAGACGTTTAGATGTAGAGCTTAGGGATATGGATTAGTGGATGATTTGTTAGTGTTAGGTCAGAGGTTGGACTCGGCGATCTTGTAGGTCTCTTCCAACCTAGACATTCTGTGATTCTGTGTGATTCTGTGTGATTCCTTGTGGGTGGACTTGCAGATATTGGAGTACCTGTGCTCAAAAGTTCAGGAGGACTCTATGTGTGGGCAGACTTCAGAAAAGTATGTAAGAAGTTTAGAAAGTGGTGGGGATGTGGAATTTGGAAATGTGTAAATTACTTGTGCATGTTGTTACATACTTTAATACCAGGTCCTGAAAAATCCTTTCAAAAAATTTGCATACTTGTTCAATCTTTAATAATATTTTTTTCTTCTTTTAGTTCTTTAAATCACAGACATTTGAAGCTGAACTCGAACTATGGCAGAAGCTCCTTGATAAGAAACTCCTGATTAGTCCTGGAAAAGCTTTTTGTTGTTATGAGCCTGGATGGTTTAGATTGGTTTTCTCCAATTCTGTAGATAAGATTTACTTATGTAAGTTGCTTTACTTCTAATACGTCATGTGATAGCATGCAAGTGCTGGGAGATGTTGACATTACAAGCAAAGAGTTCAAATCTACTTGTCCCTTCTCAGGTTGTAAGGGTCATTATTATAGTTCGTAGGAAATGGGAAATACTATGTTGGCTCAGAGCACAGATTACAAAGCACTTCTATTGGGTTATGTGAAACCTTTAAAATTTGCAGAATTTCATTTTAAGTTGTTTTTCCTATATCAGGAATCAAGCAGTCAAATTATTTGTCAAAGGCTCACTCCTCTTGAAGATTACCCTTTATATCAAGTGGGAATTCCCCAGCACCACAAATATTTATTGACTCATGTGGGGTATGAAAAAGTTATCCATCCTTTATGCTGTAAAATCCTTAATCTTGAATGAATGCTGTATGCTTTTGGCAAAAGGGATGTCTGTGAGGTAATTGGGAACATTTAGAGTAATAGAAAAATGAAGGTTGAAAGAGAAATTGCAAGGAAAAGGGAAATCATCTACACCTTCCTCGTCAAAGCAGGGCTGGATGCCAAGTAAGATTTACTGGGGCCTTCTTCAGTCAAGTATTGGTACTGTCCAAAGATGGAGATTAGAGAGCCACACTGAGCAACATGTTCTTCTGTTAATTTATCTATTCTCATGGTGAATTTTCTTTCCCATGTGCTTTTAGGGAACAAAATAAATGACATATTTAAGAGAAGAAAAGCTTGAACTGAGATGTTTTTCGCTTTTGCAGGTATTAAGAGACTTGAAGAAATGTTACACTCCAATGATGCTGAACCAGTTGCAAACAACGCATCCTCATTAACAAAATACTTAAAGAAAGATCATTATTTGTCATCATTATTAAAATAAATACATAAAGGCATAATAGCACAGCTAGTTGACTAGGTCCATTCCCTTTTACTTATACAACTTCTACTACTAAAGTAAGCCTTAGGATCCCAAGTGAACGTGGTAGTTGTGCTCTTGATAATAATATGGCCTTTGCCCTCTTCTTCATGGCATTTAAGCTTGGCAAGCTTACACTGTTTGTGCTGAGAACATCAAGGTAAATAATCGTCCTTTCAGCAATAAAGTTATCAATAAAGAATCATAAAATAGCGGAGGTTGGAAGGCACCTCTGGGCACCATCCAGTCCAGAACCCCTGCGTGGAGCAGGGTCAGCCTACAGCAGGATGACCACGACTGTGTCCACTTGGGTTCTGAATATCTCCAAGGATGGAGGCTCCACAGCCTCCCTTAGCAGCCTTTTTCAGTGTGAGATCAACCTGAGAGTAAACAGGGTTTTTCTTATGTCTAAAGAGTTTTCTTGTCTCCTTGTCTGCCTGTTGCCTCTTGGCACTGGATGCCCTGAGAAGAGCCTGGCTCCATCATCCCTATGCCCTCTTGTTGGCTATTTACAGAGTGGTGTTAGCCCCCTGTGCCTTCTCTTCTCCAGGCAGGCTGAAGGGCCCCAGCCCTCGGCCTTTCCTCCTATGGCAGATGATCCTGCCCCTTTGGCATCTCGGCGCCCCCCGCTGGAATTGTTCCAGTAGGCCTGTGTCCCTTTGTACTGGGCAAACCCAGAGAATCATTCAGCCTGAAGAAGAGGAGGGCTGGGGAGAGGCCTCCTAAATGTATAAATACTACAAAGGTGGCTGCAGAGAGGATGGAGCCAGAATCCCCCATACCCAATGTGCCACACTGGCCTTTGTTCCACTATTTTCTAGAAGAGCACAAGACACTGTGTTGTTGCTTCTACATCAAAGTATTGCAAGGAGTTCCGAACCAGCACTTGATCAGACAGAAATATTCACTTGCCACATGCTCATATCAGGGTGTCCATTTAAACAAGGTGAGCCATAGGTCATTGCAAATGGGCTAAACTTGACTTTACAGCCTATAGAGGAAGGACATCGCAATACAAGTTCCCGTAATTATCCCATGGCACTTGTCACTAGCAAGAGCCTGATATGGGTGCGTTAATTTTCAACATACCATTTCTGCTTACCTCATCAAGGGAGTGAACAAGTCACAGCTGGGATCAGCAAACTTTGCAGGTAGGCGAGAAGATGTTGCTTTTGGTTTTGTTTCAGTCTACGTACCTGTGTGTTTCCATTTCCTCCACAGTGTGAGGTCGGTTTCATCGGAGTGATTGTAGAGAAGAGAGGGGCAGAAAACTTCAGGGCTTACCTTGCAGTGATCCCTTACTTAGCAGCATGGAAGCAAAATTTAGGAACCAAGATCTAAGAAGGCAGGTTGCGTGAAACAGGAGGTGTTGGACTCAGCGTTGTGGAAGGTTGTTTGTGTGCCTTGCTGCCGACACCGCACTCCCACCCCACCCTTGGCTGTAAGCAAGAGATTGATAAAGGTAAGTTTCTCAAGAAGTTTTGCTTACCGCCTCTACTAATGTCCTACTGAATGTGTATTTAATTCTTAAATACGTATGCCACGACTCCTGTTTGCAGTCAGACTTCATGGCTAGCTTGTACATCCAGTGCAGAATGGAGAGCTGCATGGAGATCACCCAGGTCTCCCATGCTAAAGGACTTGTCTTTGAGAAAGCTGCCAAAGCTTTCCTTTTACCACATTCGCTATGCTGTCTGTAGTTCATTGTAATTTTGAACTTAGTAGCCAGAAATTGTTTTGTCGTATTTTGGAAGGTGGGAAATAGAGGGAAAAAACAACCCAGCACAGACAATGGATAGTTCGGATGAAAAGCATGAGTCAAGGAGAACTGGGTGGATGGAGGAAGCCCCTAAGAAACGAAAGAATGAAGACCTCCTAACGTACTACCTACATCTTCAGGATGCAAAAAAGAGATGTTTACATGCAAACCAGAACACCGACTACTTCCCTCTGCCTCGTTCTGATGATGTTCTGACCATGATTAGAGGTGGGTGGAAAATGCTTAGTACGCAGAGTCTCGTAATTTCAGAAATAAATATTCTGTGACTAACAGGACAAGGTATTTTTGCTTTAATTCTTAGTGGCATGCAGAAATCTTGGCTTGGAAGATGGAAGACAGAGGTTCCCAAATCCTGCTGACATATTTCAGATCCATTGCCGCGAGCTGCCTTAAAGCATGATTTTATCGAAGCGTGATCTTATTAGAAAGAAAGGGATCATCAGCTGTAGAAGACACTATGCAGAGAGTGGGCCAGTGCCCAGCATTGCAAAATTTTGTAGTTTTCATATTAAAACAGACTCTCTGGTCACAGTTGGGTTCATAATATTTTTATTTTTCTTTTAACAGACATCCAGATATCTAAGGAGATCATCAGGAAGCGTGATTCAAATGGATGTTTTACTAGGAAAGAAGTTGTTTTCATTGATGAGCACACTGAATATTGCAGACCAGTGTCTCCAGAGAACTGTAACCTCGCTGATGCAACAAGCCTAGTGCAAGAACAGGGGAGAAAAGCAGTAAGCAGAAGTAGCACACAGTCTCAAAGCACAAACATTAGGGTGCCTTCTGGAAACAGACAAACGTCAAAATCTCCAGCTAGAAGGGCTGAACCAACAGATCTCTGTCATCTCGCCGAAGGTAAGTGCCTTTGCCTGGGCAAGACAGAGAGAATTGCCAAGTACAAAATTCTGTTGTCAACAGTTGCTTGATTCTGTGCTGAGCATACACAAAGAACTATTAGTGGTGCAATTTCAAAAGTATTTCTTGGCATGTCATGTCCATCTTTCCTAGAAGCATTTGTCTATAGGTGTGACACCTTCCGCATGCACTGCTTGGATTCTTGCTGCAGAGCTCTGGTCAGTGCCATGCAGCCAGCATGTGCACTTCTACTCTTTTTTGCTTAGCCTTTGGTTAAAGGGGAGGCATACACCAAACAGCGAATCATTGCTGGTTAATGTTAAATCACTGCTAGTTAATGTTTCAGCTGGACTAGCCCCTTCCCCCTTATCATTATGGTATGTGTATATTCCATACATATCCTTGGGCTGTGCTCCTCACCCAAAGTTTCCTAAGATCTTTAAATACTACCCTCTTGTACCACTCTAGTTTAGCTTGGTTTAGTTAGTTTGCATTCCCCTGCCTATGAAAATTAATGCCTCACATTTAAGGGCATTGAAGAAAATATAACTCATAAATTCAATATCATTTATTTTCACAAGTGGATTATTAGACCACAGGTCTTACTCGGGACAAAAGCACAGAAGTATGTTTGTGAAATGGGTTTGTGCTCAGAAATCCTGTAATGTCTCCCCCACGAGGAGTCAAACAGATATCCTGTTTGAGTTACTGCCATAAGTTTGGAGAGACATACTCAGGTAGCTAAGGGATGTACCAATTCCATCTGTGTGATAATCAATTAAAACCGTAATTTGGTTGTATAATCTTTCTAATCCGACAACTGTGGAGAGCAGGCAAAACTACAGTACTACAGCTACACATGTTTTTGTTCTCACCACTATAAGACGAGGAAGAACTTTGTTAATCAGTATATACAAGATATCAATAACCACAATAAATCCGATCTTTGTTCTGTGTAGAATATGCCTTGTAAAGATGAAGACCAAAGTCTGCCTTAACTCCAAGCAAGATTAGGAATGGATACCTGAGGCTGTTTCTAAGCTGTTGGGCCCAGCTTCTGATCTGTGTGTGCATCAATGCTTTGACAGCATGGGACTGCCATGAATCATGGCAAGGTAGCTCGTGTTCAGCAGTAATAGGGGTACCCAGCCATCGTTCAGTATTAGTGCAAGCTGCCAATTTCTGAGTGACAAGTCAGCACTGAACATGTAATGAAAGTAAATAAAGGGCCTATAACACCATTCTAGAGTTGCTGGCAAATCATCAGCCTTGTAAGGGAAATACTGAAATGGGATGTGTGCCTTGAAGCCACAGCTCTGTGTGTTGCTTGTACACCTGTGGGGAGAAATACCCACCCAGAGGTCCTTAGAAAAAAAAAAAAAAAAAAAAAAAAAAAGGCAGAAACATTTCACTCTCCATGCATTCTTGGCAGAGCACAGTTGTTTTACTCATTACTTTTATTGCATTGATGAAATACTGAAATGACATTGTCTATATTGTCTCCCTAGATTTCAGCAAGAAGGTCTACTGGCTTGCAGCAGTTTGTCTCCTTGTAACTGTGGGAGTTCTGTGCTGGTAAGTTCGGGTGCTGTTCAATCCCTCATGCACCCGCATCTCTTGGCAGCATCTGTAATGGTTAAGCTAAGCTCTTGGCTGTATGGGGGCAGGAGGACAGCTGCTGCTTGGGTGTTCATAAGGGAAATAGCAGGTAATGAGATCTTCATGACAGCTGTGTCACAGCGAGTTACAGCATTATGTAATTTGTGCATTTGAGCAGTTTGGTGATCCCTCAGTCTCCTCCCAGCTCGCTTTTCACAGGAACATGGGCTAAGAGTGACTCTTTTTTTTTTTGTAGTAAAAAGATGGAGAACCAAGTCCAAGTCTTTGGCAGGTTAAGCTAACTAGTTAAAAAAGGAAAATAGGAGGGTTTACCGTATGCCCCAGCTGCAGTCAGCCTGATTTGCATGAATTGAGCAATACAGGCTGTGCAGTGACTACCTCACCTCCTGCGTAGCAGGTAAGCAGCTCCTGGGGAAGTCCCTGGTGCTCTTTTGAAGGTTTCTGTGACATGAACTGTCACAGAACTAGTGTATTTACTAGTGAAGGTGGCATAAAAGCAGAGTATGTAGCAACACAGGGGAAACAAGACTACCCACCATGTCTATAAAGGGGCGTTTTCAATGTGAAAGGAAGGAAGGATCACTCTGTCTGCATAAACATTCTCATCTTCAGCACATCGCCTCCAGACAGCATCAGAGATGATCACAGGCACAAACTTTTGAATCTAGGTAGCATAAGTCACCCTTTTACCGTCACCATTATAAAACTGTTACTGCTTATTGCCGTTATTTGTCTGTTACTGTTAATCAATCACCTTTGCCATTTAAATTCCTCTCTCTGAGTTGTCCAGGAAATGTGGATGTAGAGACCTGGGTCTGAGGAGCATGCAAAACAGGGTGAAGGAAGGAGCACTAAGCATAAGTGACAGGGCTGTACTTATCCATTGACACTCTGGCAATCTGTAGTGCTCTACGGACGTGCTGAAATGCACTTTCTGTGGTCTTGTAGGATGCTGTAACTACTGCTTTGTCTTTGCCCAGGACCAGGCTACGGCACCAGCTGGGGAATTACTACTGGCTTTCCCTTGTCCTTATGTAAGTACCCAGAAATGATGCACCGAGCTGCTGGTTCAGGTAAATGCTATGAACTGAGAGATTATCATCAGTACCCCTGGTATCCTGCTGCTTCTCTTCCTGGAGCATTTGGCTCTCTTTGTTGGTAGCATTATAGTATGAGAAGGAAATTAATCTCATTTCTTAACACTTCCTCTTAACGTCGTCCACAAACTTTTTTCTTCACTGAAGGCTGGAAGTGCAATGTGGATTGTAAATAGATGTATATCTAGCACTGTGTGCTGTAAACAGCTGACTGCTGTAGCTTCTCTGCAAGCTCTGGGCCCCATGCAGTCAGGCAGCTCCCACAGCTGCACTTGGCCAGGTGCTGAGTGGAAGAGGAAGAAAACCTCACAGCTGTCTGGGGGCTGTTGGGTGGGAAGGGAAAAGCAAGGTTGCTCTAAGGCAGGATCCATGAACAGGGCCTCATGTCTGGCTTTTACACTGTAGTGGGCTCAGGTCGTGTCCAGCCACCACTGTCTGCAATGGGTGAGCTCTGGTCGTTGCACTCAGGTGTGCAGAGACACACAAAAAGCAGAAAAACATAAAGCCACTGCTTATGCTGATGTAATGTTTATCAAAAAGCTCATAGACATACATCAAACCCTCTTTTGCAAAAGCATGGCCCTTGTGTTACCCTTGATGCAGCCTTCTAATAAAAATCTTCAATGGTAATCACTTGGGCAAGTTAAAGGTAAATAATTGTTAAAGATGCACCCACAGTATGTTACTGATGTGCCTACAGATATATGACAAATACCTGAGTGTTTGTTTATTTACTTGACTTGTAAGTATATAAGTAAGGAGTCATTTCTCCATTTCAGTCAGTATGGCTTCTGTAACTGAGACTTCATTTCAATAATATAAAAACATATAGAAGAAACAACTGAATATTTAGTGGATGAATTGCTACGTATGAAATCTGAATGTTTTTCTTTCTGTAATTAAAGCTGTTACTTGTTATTAGCCGTGCTTATTTGAACTATCAGTCACTAAAAATATGTTCTTTGCTGCTTTTATTTATCTTTCTTTTTTATCCAGGATGTCTATTGCTACTGTTACCCTCAGTTCAGTTTTCAGCCTAATTATTTCAAAAAATGCTTTTTGCACTTGGACAGTGGTAAGTATATTGCTGAATTCCTTGATTATTCCTTTTCAAGTTCTTTTATTTCTCATAATCAGACATAGAAGTGAATATTCTCCTCAGGAAAAAAAAAAAAAAAAAAAAAAAAAAAAAAAAGTAGTTAAAAATATGTCTGCATTATTTCTGTCGTGGAAATTTTTTCCCATTCTGCAAGGCCATTGCTCTAAATAATACTGATTTCCAACAATTAGGAAAAAGATTATTTTCTTCCTGATGGAACTGCACCAAGGGCATGCTCTAGATGTTCCATGCATTACTCAGTGTATTATGTATATACTGAGTATTTTAGTTCTTGGCTAGATCTCTAGAACTAAAAGTGCTTACAGATATGTCTGTTGGATGGTCACAAAGCCCCGAAGCTTATCACAAGGCTGTAAGCTCATCAGGAGTTTATTCACTGAAACAAGAATGAAACTTAACTAAATTTTGTCATGGGTGTACAGGGAATGAGAGAGAGAATAATGGCTGAATAACTCTTCTCAGTTGAGCCAATTTTTCAGGTCTTCCTTTTGTCCTTCATTTTCCTAATATGAGAAATTCTCAGAGAGTGACTTTGCTCTCAGAGGTCCCATCCTCTCAGCTATGTCTATAAGAAACTGACTGGGGAATGAGCCCCCCTTTCTGTGCTGCTGGTGGGTGCTCTGAACACAGAAAATCTGGACAGTGCCTCTGTTCCAACACTCAGACATACAGGTATAATGCTTTAATAACAGGCATTGCCTGAGGATCCAGCCTCCTTAGGGACCTTACCATCAGCATCCTGACCATTTAGGTTAGTTTTAGCACTTTGCAGTTTAATCAAAAACTAAAATAAAAATACTTAGTGTTTACTAAGGGGTGTTTTTCTCTTAAAATAATAATAATAATCTTCTTATCTTTTTAGACAGTGTCTGGAAGTGTAATAATTGGAATTATTTCAAAGTAAGTCCTTTAAACATTTTTCTTTCACTGTCCTACAGTTTGCTTGGGCATTTTGAGGTAACAGATTGCTTCTTTTGTTCTAGTTTCTATGAAACAGTGACTATACTGCAAGTTGGAGGAATAACTGCATTTACAACCCTGTTACTGTTTTTACTTGCTCTGAAGACAGATGTAAGTACTTTTAATGGATTCAGTAACAACAAATAATCTAAATTGTAATGGTTTTAATGACACTTTTATATCTGTTTTGGCTTTTTTGAGTCACTCAATTCCAAGTTTTGTTTGCAATTCAAAAAACTAGCATAGCAATAGAGGGAATGGCCTCAAGTTGCACCAGGGGAGGTTCAGGTTGGAAATGAGGAGACATTTCTTCTCAGAAAGAGCATTCAGGCATTGGAGTGGGTTGCCCAGGGAGGTGGTGGAGTCACTGTCCCTAGGGGTGTTCAAGGGAAGGTTGGACATGGTGCTTAGGGACGTGGTTTAGTGAGTGACATTGGTGGTAGGGGGTGGTTGGACCAGATGATCTTGGAGGACTTTTCTAACCTTAATGATTCTATTATTCTACGAGAGTAGAAAGAAAGAAAGCGAAGCAGTCTGTGCTGTAAACTGGCACTAATAGCACCAATCCTGCTCTCTCTGTCCCATCTTCATTCTTCAGTCTACAGGCTCCCTACAGTAAGGGCATGATAATTCAAAATTTAAACATGGAGCATACGGTATTTCAAAATAAGTTTTACCCATGAGCATATCACCATTTATTTGTTCCTTAGAGCCTCTCTCAGAAATGCTGATTCATATCAATAGGGAGGCAGTAGGAGCTGGAAGTTAGCGTAAGGGGTTAACAAAAACAGAATTAGAAATAAATTAAATCCATTTTATAGTTTATTAGCAGACCAGAAGAGGGAGCGAAAGCTTAAGTCAGCTGCAGTAATCTCAGTATTTGTCTTTATGCACGTCACTGGTGTTAGTTTATTAGTCACCTTTCCTGAACAACATGTATTTTTTTATTTTTAATTTTTTTAAATTCAAAAATGTGTTGGCTAATTGCAACTAAAGACAGTCTTACTGTGCTTGGTGTCCTCAGAAACCCCTGACAAACATGACCATATCAACCACTACAAGCATCCTGGGAACTGCTGGGGCAATCGTTTGTGTCCTTAGAAATTCATATGTAAGTAGTTTACTGGATGTGCACTTACTGGATATACTGGCACTAAGGGTTAGCCCATATTGTGCAGTACCTGTAATCACTCTGGCTAGGGTAGTATCAGTATCTTTACATTGCAGTAAATAATATAAAAATGTTTCAATGCAGAGCTCCTTTTTTGTATTAGGGTAAGTCTGGCAAAAAAAAATAAAAAATAGAAGGCAAGTCTAATGTTTAATCAGTTGATGAGTAGATATATATATATATTTTAATCTATGATGTGAGGGGTTTTTTTTGTTTTGTTTTGTTTTGTTTTTTTTCCTGTTTTATTCCATAATGAATGGCAGGAGCAGCTGGCTAAAAAGGTACTAAAGTGCCTGTGGATTATCCCATAAAAGAAACTGATGAGTTTTGTTTCTTCCCAAACCAAACAATTATGGATCACGGTTATGTAAATAACAGAATTGGATTTACATTTGATTCAGTTTAATTGCTACATCATTTATTGTTTTGTTTTTGTTGTGTGGCCTTTTTAAAATTCAGCGCTGCTGTGGGTTCAAACACATGAAGGGATGTCACTTCTACAGGTTTCTGGCTTTCATTTCAGAGGCAATGCTCACAGGTCTTTGCTCTCTCTTACAGGTGTTCCAGGCTATATACGCTCTATTTGGAATGCTGCTCTTTGCTACCGTAAGTAAATTTATATGACCCACAAGTAAATCATTATCTCACTACAAACTCTTTCCTTCTGCTTAAGCAAAAACTTCATGTCCAGAGCAAGGTTTCCTAAACCTGCAGCCCATCCCTTCTCTCAGTGTGCCCTGCTATGTCACGTGAGGAGGTGCTGAGACCTGCATATGTGCAAAACTGGCTGCTTTTTAGGCCTGTTCTACAGAAATGCAAACCCCTTCTATGACAAATTTGGTGAAGCAAAGAACAGGCTGCACTTCTTACCTGTCAAAATTGGGAAATATTTTGTGCGTCCTCTATGTGTATTTGAGAAAACCAAGGGGTCCCCAGACAGACCCTGGTTTTAAAGCACCATTGGCCTTCAAGGAGTGGAGTGGCATGGCTTGGGAAGCCCTCTGTCTTCAGAGATACCTCCGTAGGCTGGGAGTTCATCATAGCATCCTTGTCACTCATGGGAGAGGAGCTGCGTGGGAAAAGCCCAGAAACCAGGGAACCTAAGTGAAACTGAGGCAAGAAAAAAACTCGTATTTCAGAAATTAGAAGGAAACACAACTTTCTTGCAAACTTACTGCTGCCCTTGCCATGCTCAGGTTTCCTCTCCGAGTTTGTTTATTCTCCCCCAGTAGCATCTTCTTTTATTCCTAGGATTCTTTCTCTACCTTGGGTTTTGAGTGGTCATTGTCTAAAAATAATTTTGCAGTCCTGAGGGTTTAACAACCACCTGTTCTCCATGCTGGAGAAGGTTTAGGATCTCTTCATCATTAATGGGGAATTTCAGTGGTTCTCTGAAACAAACTTCATACTCTAAATCAGACACTGACAGTTCCTTATATTGTCCCTTCTATATAGCAATTTCTTGCCATAAGGCAGATGTCAAGTAAGTACTTTTCACTTACTGTAATTTGTAGAAATTCCCAAAAGCAAAACTGATTGTAAGCATTGTTTTCTTTCCTTTTCTAACAAGGATCTGACAAGGACAGTAGCTGAGCTTGAAAGTCAACGAACAACCAACAAAAAAGTCACAAAGTCAAAGCTTGAAAGTCAACCAACAAAAACGCAACACTCCACGGACTATGCAGAAGCAGCACAAAGACTTGTCATAGCTATTGCTATGATCTTCTTCTTCACTTTGCTCTTAGTTGGTTGAACACACAGCAAAGCTGAATATTTTGGTAAACTTCAGATTCAGAAAAAGTCCTGTGTTACCTAAAGAAAGGTGCATGACAGCTCATTCAGGCATTCTGGCAAGGTGATTATGGGCTGGATTTTCATATAATAAATTTCCTATATTTGAAAAAGTATCTTAACATTACAGGATGTGTTTTCATATAATAATTTCCCTACAAATGAGAAGTTATCTTAGGGTATTATGTGAAAAAGTATTAACGAGGAGGCAGGCAGCTGAGTGTGGTATAATGTTCTGTATATTTTGCTTTGCTCATGAGATGGTTTCATCACAAGGCTTAGGGTCAGACTCATTAATTAATGAATTATGTTGCATGTATTGCCAAAATTGTACACAAATGAAAAGCTCATGGGGACTGCAGAGAAAGGAGGAGGGAAAATATTTGAGGGGGTCATGATGGTTACTGTGAATATCTTGTTATTATTTTTAGAGTTATTATTTTTACTTTCTGATGCTAGGTAAGTTGAAAAACTGGCAAAACAGAAATCTGGACAAAGTGAGAAAAAGGAGAGGAAAAGTCAGGAGTGAGGTCACTTTAGGATTAATTACTGCAACATCCTGAACATGGGCACACATCTGAAATGTATGTAGCAAGTCATCAAAAAAAATGAGATTTAACTCTGTATTAGCAGAATACTGCTAGTTTTGGAAGACTTTGAGCTAATGACAATATCCCCTAAACTCAGTGCCTATTCCCTTAAGGCTGAGGCTACAAGCTGAAACAAATATCTCATTCCTGTTGTCACAGGTACCACTGTATTAAAAGCGTTCAGTATCTGAGACTTTCAAAACATATTTCATCACAAATTAAACATTTTCATGAAGATAAAACAGCTGTAATGCAGCCTTTATAGACTTCCACAATACACTAAAATTGATTTGGCACTTCTGAGTGCTGTGGCGTCCCGCTTTCAGTTGGAGTAGAGTTGATTTTCTTCCTAGCAGCTGGTATGGTACTGTTTTGGATTAGGATGAGAATAATGCTGGTAACACACTAATGTTTTAGCAGTTGCAGAGCAGTGCTTCTCACACCACCTGGCCAGCAAAGAGGCTGGGGATGCACCAGGAGCTGGGAGGGGACAGAACCAGGACAGCTGCCCCAGGCTGGCCACACGGATGTCCACACCAGGTGGAGTCATGCTGAACAATACAGCTGTGGGGCTGGCCAGGGGAGCTGCTGTTGCTTGGGGACTGGCTGGGCATCGCTTGGCTGGTGGTGAGCAATTGCATTATGCATCACTTCTTTTGTGTATTCTTTTTGTTCCTGTTATTTTTTTTTTCTTTTTTTGCTTCCTTACTAAGCTGTCCTTATTTAACCCATGAGTTAAATATGAGCCCTTATTTTAAGGAATAACCAAAAATTGCAGAGTTAACTGAATAAACTTGGATGATGACAAGCTGAATATGAGTCAGCAGTGTGCCCTGGCAGCCAAAAGGGGCCAATGTACCCTGGGGTGCATCAGGCACAGCAGGGCTAGCTGGTCGAGGGACGGGATTGTCCTGCTCTGTTCTGCCTCACCATGAGAGCTCACCATGAGCACTGTGTGCAGTTTTGGGTGCCACAGTATGAGGACATAAAACTGTTACGAGAGCATCCAAAGGAGGGCTACAAAGATGGTGAAGGGTCTGGAGGGGAAGACGTATGAGGAGCATCTGAGTTCACTTGGTTTATTCAGAGCAGGCTGAGGGGAAGCCTCCTGGCCAGAGTTCAAGAAGCACAATGCTCTCAGACATATGGTTTGGTTTTTGGTGGTCCTGTGTGGAGCCAGGAGTTGGACTCGATGATCCTTATGAAGCCCTTCCAACTCAGGATATTCTGTGATTATATGAAACAAGTATATAAAGTGCTGGATGATTAAGTCTTGTAACTTATTTTCTGGGAAATTAAGAACACTGAAGACTTAGGGATATGGTTTAGTGGAGGACTTGATAGCGTCAGGTAAGAGGTTAGACTCGGTGTTCATGGAGGTCTCTTCCAACCTAGATGATTCTGTGAAGACATCATTCAGAAGTCAATTAATTTGCTCACCCAAGCAGCAGATATGAAACTGTGGTTTTGTCCCAAAATGTGCAGTAATGACTAAAGAATTTAGCATGGAAATGACACATTGAATGGGAAAAAAAACAACACTTTAAAGATGAGATGTATTTTAAAATAAATAAATAATACCATAATCCATAAAGTAAACAGAACACTTTATAATTTTTTTCAACTTCTCATACGGTATTCGCAGACCTGAAATTATACTAAAAATAACTGGTCCAAAATATTCCTTTAAAAAAGTTATAAATTATTGGTAACAGTTTCTTTAATGGAGATTGCAGGAGTAGGTCCCACATGAGTCCATATATATCCCTTCTCTGGTCTTGTAGGAACTGTAGGGAAAGGAGATGATCGGGATTTGAAGTATTCTGAAGGTGCATGACAAACAAATTCCAAATATTCCATCTTCCTTGGGAGATCTTCTTCTGGTCCTAGGAAAAAAATAATTTCCAAAGACAAAATTTAGAGGTGTAAAATGGGAGAATCCTCGATGACTGCTGTTGCATATTATGTCAACACCCCTTAGAGAACGTGCTATTCCAAAAGTGACTTTGCGTAATACTCGAGGCTACGCTGCCAGCAAGTAGCCTATATCTTTGCTTTTGCTGGATTGATTTTTTTTCCCCATTTGAAGAATTTAGTTGAGTGAAATGCTTTACTTATTATATTCTAAAAGGATGCTGTTTGTTGCCTGCCCATCAAAAGGGCTATACTCAATTTATTAATATTTCATAGTTAGTTGCAGGATGCCCTCTATGCCAGTGCTTGCACACTATGCACGTCGCATATCCAAGATGAAGATCAACTAATTCTGGTCACTTCAAAGGAAACAGCCTGGACTAGCACATTGAGTTTGTGCTGTAATAACTTTGATTCTGTCTGTGGAGTAATAATTTGATCTTTAAAGCTGCAAGACTCTGTGCCTGTGAGCACAAATGATCAAATAATCCTGCTTACTGTAGTAGTGCTACTCGCATACCTTAAAGATGAATAAAAAAGGTCTTTCGAGTAGAGTAAATGCTTACAGGATTAGGGTCTACAATGTGAGAACTGCATAAATGATCATGACAAACTAAAATTTCACTTCAAAATTACAGCTCTGCATTAGTCCTAACACTTTAAAGTAGCTGTATAAAGTGAAAACCTAGAGATTACCTATGATATAGGATGCAGGGTCGAAACAATCTTTAGGGCTGGCTTGCGTAGGAATGAGCCAGGTTAGCGCAGCGCTCTTTTCACAGTATTGGTCCTGAATAAACCCACGGATCTGAGCGTAGTATGTTTTTCCATCCTGCTCATCAACCACTGAAACAACATCTCCGATTTGATAGTACACACCCTAGAAGGCACACAAAAGGTAATTAAATCAATCTGATTTCAGAATCTTCACTCTGATTCTTGCCTATCTTCAGTATCAGGACCTTACACTGTCTCAAATTAACCCAACTCTCCAGAGACAGCCTTACTTCAGCCATATGCAAAAGACGGGGGGCATAAGCTGGAGTGCCATTTCTCCTAAGCAGTCATCAGTGCCACTTGTGCACAATCACCCAACATTTAATGGTCTGAGACTACATAGGCAATTCCACATGGTCTCTGTCCGCCAAATGTCACAGAAACAACCAGGCCTCACCTGTCTTCAAAGAAACAGCTCTCAGCTGTTCTACATCCCCCTTCCCACCGCTGCTATGCCTCCTGTCTGCTGAGCAGCAATGGTCTCATTCTGTCAGGAGGAGGAGAGTGTGTGGCCACCTTTAAGAAAAATCACAGCCATTTCCCCTGTGCGTGCAGGGAAAGCAGCTTTCTGCATATGAAGTTTACCCACCTGCATGCAAAGGAGTCCAAAAACATTGATCCACCTCGTGCTACTGTTAAGGCCAGACTGTTATATAGTGCTCTTTAACGTGCATGATGCTGCACAGCAAAGTCCCTTTGTACTGTAGCAGTGTCAACACAATGCAGTGCCTGCACTATCAAGCCTAGAATGCATCATGTCTAACTTGGAAGGGCCTCACAAGGATCAGAGTCCACCTGCCGGCTCCACACAGGACCACCCAAAAACCAAACCGAACTCCGAGAATATTGACCAAACACCACTTGAACTCTGTCACACTTGGTGCCTTGACCACTTCCCTGGAGAGCCTGTTCCAGTGCCCGGCCACCCTTTTAGTGAAGAACCTTTTCCTAACATCCAACCTGAGTTTGCCAAGAACCATCCAAGAGCGCTATCTTTTTAAAATAAACAAAAAAGAAAAAAAAATCTTCTCAACAATGCAATAAAGTATCAAAATAGAAATATTTAGGATAAAGATATCAGGTTAAATAAAAGTTTTGACATAACTGTAAGGAATTTCTGACAAAAACAAAACTGCACAATCAAAGACATCAATTCTCTTCTGAAGTAGTCAACAGCAAACAGAGATTCATCTGGGATGCAAGACATGAAGCATCAGGTCCCTAGAGAGTATAACCAAACTCAGTCCACCACTTTTCCTCCAGCTATGCAGCCTCCCACTGGCTATCCTGACCTTTTCTTTTGGGCAAAGGACATTTCAGTTCATTTGTTCCACTGGGAAACAAAAACAAATTTCAGAACTTCAAAACTCTAATACCTTGGCCTGCTGGTAAAAACACTCTCAGTCATGAAGGTGAGAAGAAAGCTAGCTTCTGCTTTCACTGCAGAACAGATCTCATTCCCTGGGTGTCTGAGACTACTCGCATACAGCTCTGAAGTGGGAGCCGGTTCAGATGCCAGGCCAGTGCCACCCATCTCATTTCTGTGCAATATTCTACAGGCCTGAGGCAGGGAACATCACACAAACTTAATCCTATCTATCTATCTATATAGAGAGATATATATGTATACATATACACACACAGATATGCACACAGAGCTCATGCTCATGATCTCAGCATGGTAAAAGTTAAAAGTTTAAAAACCTTGACTGCACTAATTACTAAGGAAACCAGATGCATCTTTTTGTTTGATGAAAATACTGAGCCAATGATGGCTACGTAAGCTGTTGTGGTAAACTACTTTACAAGTCTCAGTGGCAGAGACGTGGCAGAGCACAAAACCACACACTTCTGGGCAAGAAAGCACAGTTCTGTGACTATTTATTCCCCTACTGCTTTCATTATTTGTGGTAACTTTTGAAACTGAAAATAGAAACAGCAAGATCCTTTTTGCAAACAAACCTGCACAGACCATACCTTGTAGAAGATTGACTCGGCTGTAATTATAGTAGATACGGACTCAGGAGCCTTGATGGGCTGGGGAAACAACACACAGACGTTAGATGAAGAGTGCTGGAACAAAGCAGCTATCTCAGGTAATTCCAGCGTGGGTTTTAAGAAGGCAACATACTGGTGGTATCTCAGATTTGGAGATGGGAAATCAGTTCCAAACATTTCAGAGCACTTGTACTTTGCAAATGGAAACAAGGCTGGCAATCTTTAGGGAAGAAGCGAGGGCTGAAGGCCCTCACCGTGGCCACCAGCTCCTGCCCAGAGGGGCCTCCCCTCCGGCAGCCACCCAAACGGGCCGGCCCTTGGGGTGCTGGGGGACAGCCCGCGACCCCAGCCAAACGCGTCCTGCCCGGGAGAAGAGGGACACCCCCCGCGCCAACCCTTACGTTTTTTAACTTAAAAATGTGCCTCCTCCCCTTGCCTTTCGTGGAAACCTTCTTCTCGGCGGCGGGCGCGGACTTGTACTTGGTGTTCCTCAGCCGGGCGGAGCGCCGGTGGATCTCCTGCTTGCTCTGCGGGGAGGGACACCGCCGGCTGAAGGCACCCGACGGCGGCCGCCCCCCCTCCCGGCCGTCCCTCCGGCCGCCCTCACCTGCTTCCCCCCGCCGCCGCCGCCGCCACCGCCGCCACCGCCCCCGCCGCCGCCGCCTCCCCCCCCGCCGCCGTTGCTGTGCTGGGCGGCGGCCGAGGTGGTGGCGAAGGCGGCGGGCCCCGGCGGGGCGGAGCGCGCCGTGCAGTTGTTGCACAGGATCTCGCCCTGGCCGCCCTTCTTCCACATGGAGGAGGACGTGCTGCGGCACACGCTGCACGTGGGCTTCAGCCCCAGCGGCATCCTGCGGCCGGCGGCGGGGCCCGCGGCCCCTCGCAGCGGTGCTGAAGGGAACCGGGGAGCGCCGCCGCACCGCCGGGCTCGGCGCCGGCCCCTTCCCGCTGCCGGCGGATGTCGCTGCGGAGAGGCGAGGGGCGGTGGCAGGAGCGGGGCGCCGGGCCCGGGGCCTGCCCTCTGCTGGCGGACGGGCCCCGACAGCCGCCCGCTGCCGCCGGGGGGCGGCCTGGCACGGCACGGCCCCGCCGCGGGGTTGGAGCCTCGGGGTGGGCGGCGGGAGCTGGGGTGAAGCGGCTCCGCGCCTGTGTGTTTTGAAAGCCGTTTTCCTCAGAATCACAGAATCATTAAATTTGGAATAGAACTCCAAGATCACCTGGTCCAACCATCCCCCTACCACCACTATCACCCACTGAACCATGTCCCTAAGCACCACGTCAGACCTTTACCTGAACCCTTCCAGGGACAGTGACTCCATCACCTCCCTGGGCAACCCGTCCCAATGCCTGACTGCTCTTCCTGAGAAGAAATGTCTCCTCATTTCCAACCTGAACCTCCCCTGGCACAACTGGAGGCCATTCCCTCTAGCCCTATCACTAGTTACCTGTGAGAAGAGGCTGACCCCCAACTCCCCACCGCTTCCTCTCAGCTGTGTAGAGCAACGAAGTCTCCCCCTGAGCCTCCTCCAGACTAAACAACCCCAGCTCCCTCAGCCACTCCTCACAAGAAATGTCAAGGCTTTCAGATTTGGGGACCAGCAACTGCAAAACTGACCCTCAGTGTATGCTGGTTTCAGTCTGCGTTCATCCCACTGCCACACGGACCCTCAGACACACACTAAATAATTTCCAAAGGGAACAATTTGGTGTCTTTGTGAAGCTCTGGCAGCTACATGCAGGAAGCCTGTTCCTCCATGGTTCCTCACTGAGGCAACTCAGCTGGCCCAAACCATCCGGTACAGGTGATAAGCCTGACAAGGACAAAAAATGCTACACGCACTTGAAGATTTGCAGGCTCTTGGTGTCCATGTCTAGCCTTCACGTTTCATAGTTAGGCTTCATTTCAAGCTTCTTTGGTGCAAATTCAGTTTTTTATCTCATTCTCAGTGGACATGAATAAATCTTCTGTAACTTTTATACATAGAGGAAAATGATCCTGTTAAAATCAAATCATTCTTTTATATAAAGTAGAAGCTATTTCATCCGATGGTATTGTAGTAACAATTGCATAATTAATAGACATAATTTACAGGGCTCTGCTTGCCAATGCCCCTTGTGCATGCAGTGAGCGTGGGGTGGCCGTGGCACTTGGTTCCCCTTGTCACTGTCCCTGGGGCCTTCCTGGGCTGGCTCTGGCTCCACAGCAGCTCTGCTGAGCCACCTGCACTCCTCTCTTTCACACCAGTTTTGACTTTCTTGTCTCCAGGGCCTAAATCTGTTCCCTATTTTGATTTAAATTCTATTTTACCTTCATCTCTTTTCAAGCCACCCACAGTCCTTGGGGTTGTTGTTTTTTTAAAGCTGCTTCTGTACTCCATCCCTTTGTAGTTTTATGTGATCTCACAGAGATCTTTAAACTGTTCCCCACACTTTTCTTGCAGCTCCTGTCTGCCTGCCTTCCCAGCTGCCTGCCTCAGAAGCCCTCCTGCACAGGGGCTCTCTATCCCAGAGCTGTTACCTTGCCAGAACATCACCAGGCTATGTAAGAACAGGGTAGAATTACATTGTCCATTTCCATCTTCTGTCCTAAATAAGCACCTTATCCTTTGCAAATGATATTATTCTGTTAATTTGGTAAGTTATAGTTGTCTTTTATGCATTTTATTTATTTTTGATGTAGGCAGTAGCTGAAATGTTCTGATTTGAGATTTGCTGCATACACAGCAGGTGCAGGGCCCTAGGGGGAAGGGGACCCAGGACTTAAAAGTACCTGTCCCTAGGTTCCTCTCACTAGGATTTCAAGTTTAACACTTTTGAGTATCCTCATTTGTTTCCAGATTCCCAATAGAACTAGAACTAGATTATCTTTGAAGCAGAAGCAGGTTCTAAGGAAATTGTTAGGCTGTGTCCTGTAAGTTGTAAGTGCCTGATTTAGTTGAAGGATCTTGCAGCATGTAAACTCAGCTAAAGTTGGGGATTAAAACAATTTTCTTCTAATTAATGAATATTTCCACTTTATTTTACTTTATTTTAGCCTCAGTGAAAGAAAGGAGCACTCTTGGCTAAGCTTTTCCAAGTCGTCAGAACCCTTCCCTGCCCTGAGGGACCTCATATGTAAATAGGACAAAGAATTGCATAAAACAAAACGTTGGCTCCACCTGGGAAAAGGGAGTGTCAACATCAGCCATGGGCAGACAGCCACTGCAGGATCATGTCTTCTTGGGAGCTTTCAGGCAGGGTGGTTATTAGAAGTAATGCACATGCTCTGTGCATCTCCTGCGTAAGAAGTTTAATTGTTCTGCTGTAATTTGACGGCATTGCTTCCTCTTCGGTTCCTCCTGCTATCCTGTGTCTGCTGGCTCGTATCTGAAGAGTCCTTTATTACAGTTTTCTGTGTCATTCTTTCCCAGTCAGCTGCAGAGTGTGCACCTGGAAGGCTTCTCTAGAAAGTTTTGTGCTGCAGATGCATGTAATTTGTTATGAATCTGACTGACTGGTGTAGTTTGCATCTCCACATGGTCCTGTACTCAGGTTCTGTGCTTGTTAGCTCTCTTGTGAGAAGAGCACATTTTATTCTCATAGTTCCCATAGCTAAAAAGCTATTCTTGAAATGTGTCAGACAGTTATTACGCAGATGAATAGCATGCATATATATTTGCAACTTCTAGGTCTTAATTCCTCATTCAAGTGTGTGGTAAAGCCAAGAACCCCAAATTTTCTGAGGTCTTTGGATTTTGGTCCCGTGGGACATGGCTAGGTGAAGCAATGGCAGAGATCACAGGGGCTTTGCTTTTGAAAGGAATCTTAAGTCTGTCTCTCAAACGACTTTATTTCTTTTCTAAAATGCTGCAGTGACACAAGAACAGCAAAAACACTAACAAAAGTTTGTGTTTCTGCGCAGGTAGGTACTGCTGATAACCGTGACTAGGGAAGTTCATTTTCTTAATGCATGTTTTTGTTACAGAATGTTTTCATGTCTCCATTATAAGCCAGTATGACAGCTGCAGGTCAACACTGACTTCTAAAGGCACAAATGCACATTCCCACTGTGCTTGTAAATCATCTTAGCTATGTACACTTTCTCTTTATTTGATTAGTGAAAATACATAAAGGCGACCTACCAGTTGGATAAGATTTCATACTGAGTGTAAAGCAAAATCAGCTGTTGACCATTGCCAGTATATTACTGCTTTACACTTAGATTCCAAAAATAAGATAGCTGTTTGTCCTGTTCGGTCAGCTGCACTGAATGGGTTACTTGGGGTTATCACTGCATGTGTTTTTTGATGAGCTTCTCTGGGGCAGGCAACCCCTCTACCTACCTCCTGGTATATCCTCAGCTGCAGTTTTTTGTCACTCTGCTACCCTGACCAGGGCTAAAGTTCTGAATCCTGCCTTTGCAATTTCCCCATGAAAGCTTTCAGAGTATGGACAGAATAAAAGCCAATTCCAGAGCTAAATCAAAGGTTGCAAATGCCTGGTCTTTCAGCGTTCTGTCACCTGCCAACGTGAAATATCCAAAACCACTTGATGCAGCTGTGCACTGTCTCTAAACCTCCATGTATCTGTACAACACAGAATACAAGTAACTCATGTTACAATCCAAAGTAGTCCTGTAATCAGGGAAATGTTCTAGATGGGGAAAACCTGGCTTTGAGACCCCTAGTCAAAGACCTTCTGATTGAGAAGTCAGGGTCCCAAATATGAGTTTCCAGCTTCTTCATGGGTGCCTGAATTAGCAGGCTGCTGGAGTGACGTGCATGCAAACCTTGCAGTTGCACACTGTGTGCTGCTTGCTGTTAGCCCTGTCAGAAAGCACAGCCGTTCTGGAATCCTGAACACAGCGGGCTCACGGCGTAATATTGTGACTTTTTGTCTCACACTAGTCAAAGGATCTGCTGCAGCAGTCAACAAACGGAGCCTGAGTTTCACTGAAGTCCAGTGGGACTTCACTGTAGTACCTGAAGTGTTCCTGCTTCTGATCTTGGTACCTGTGGCCTTCGGCATTCTTTGTGCCACCTTGCACTGATAAGTGTTAAGTACATGAGGCAATTGTGAGTGTACTTCATTTTCCATGAAGTGTCACAGCACACTGCACCATTTGTTGGATTCTGCACCCAGTTCAGATTTGCCTTGGCTATTTTTCCAGAGTTTAGTCTGGGGGGTTTTCCTGCAGTCCCTGTTTTGTTCATTTTCTGGCTCTGTTAGCAAATTTAAACTCTACGTTGCTATTACAATGGACTGTAGAACTATACTCATCCTTGAGTCCGATCAAATTTCTTCAGAGGTGAAATGGGACTGCTGTGCTGTGTTGGCACAGCAGAAGCTCAGTATTCAAACAAAACTTAGAAGGGCTGGCAAGTATGAAAATAGCAGTGTATAGGAAATTATACGATGACATATTTTCCTTACATAACAAATTGCTATTGTGTTTCAGTGTAAAGGTGTCTAACATGAGACTACAGAGCAGAGACACACTATTTGTGAAAAACGTTTTGTCCTTTGCCTTTTTTTTTTTTTTTTTTTCAGCAGTAGCTACGAATACTTTGTGCCCTGTCTGGAACAGTGGTCTTTAGTAAGTCTATTCAAAGTGCACTGTGGTGTTAACTCACCCATTATCTAACGTAAAGCTCTAACGCTATTTTGGAGATCTATATGGCAGAAAGTGCAAAAATCCATTAAGGCTGCTAGTGTATCAAGGCAAAGTTACTCCATCTAAATATCTTACATATATTGCTGCATAATGCACGGACATTATATACACCATAAAGGTCTGTATCCTACATTTATTTCTGCACCATGTATATTGTGCTCACTTTGTACACATTGACTAAGTGTGATTTTTACTTAGGCCATCACAGAATCTGTCAATTTCTTCTGCCTTCCAGCACAGAAGTCATCTGAAATAATGGAGAATGGGGTTGGATGGCTAAACAGTAGCCAGGACTGCAGTGCTCGGTGACACTGTCTCTGTACGCTGAAAAAAAAACAGAACAGGAATTTTATATGGCTGTCTGCTGCTGTGCATTACACAGTCTGTGTATAGATGTCATAGAAAGATGGCCTCTGACTCCAGGTGCCTGAAGAGAAAATAAAGAAGGGGGTTAACTAGACTAATTTCCAAATAAGATTTATTTTTTAATTTTTTAAATTGCAGAGTGCAATCATTTCTGATACAGCACTCGTCTAGTATTCTTTGCAATGGCATTAGTGAATTTTGGTTGGCTAATTAATATGACACTGCAGTTTGTATGTACCCCTAAAACTGATGGTGTTGCCTACGTGGACTGCCATGATAAAAAAATGTAAAAGGTAGGTAGACAGCAAGACTGACTGTGGCATTTGCAGAAGTAAAAATGCTAACAGCAGAGTAGGACTTTTTTTTTTTTTTTTTTTTACATAAAGTATTTTATAAATAAAATTGATCTGATAATATGAGCAGAAGGTGCAGTGGCCAAAATAAAACTGATGAATAATTTGAATAGTTATATTCAATGTTGCTCATAGAAAACCCCCTGGGTTCATAAATTGATAAATACTCCTTAAAAACACTTTTATAAAGGTATATCATTCTTATGTAATTAACAGTTCTTATGTAAAAAATAAAACTAAACAAAAAACAGGACAAAATCCCGTCTTTCTCCAGTATCTTTTGGAGGATACGAAGTTCATACTGAACCTCTATCTGGTTATGTTGAATATCTTCTTGTTTGTATTCTGTTTATCTGTATATTCATGCAAATGACTTAAAAGGAAAAAAATAAAACCATGCAAAAATCTTCTGCATTTTGTATTTCACAGCGGAAAGGAGCTCTGTAAAGATCAAGACCTGCATAATTTTAAAATGACACCGTCCTGTCAACAGCTACATTAAGATTTTCTTGGTGAGATGTAACCTTAAGTATCTGTGAAAAGTTGAGGGAAAGAGGTTTTACAGTCTAAGATGAGATAAGACAGAACGGAATTAGTTTAAGTAATAAATGTTTAATCAAAGAATTTTACATATTATTAACAGCATTCATTTGGCCAAACATCTACATGGTTGTAGTATCCTACTTGTATATAAAGTGGGAATGTATCAAGTATAGACTATGAAAGTGCAAATAACAATTCAAGGTTAGAGTAATTTTTTACATTATAAAATTAACAGGTTTACAAAATAGTCTTGCCAAACTTTATTTTTGAATTGTAAAGTCAATGACTATGGTGTTAAAATAAGTACCAAGAAAATACAAATTTAATAGGCTAATTTCATGCTCATAAGAGTAACACAGAAACAATGGATATACTGCACAACCTAACCAAGTTACAAAAACCAGAACCCACAAACTTCACTATCTTCACAGAGAGCACTCTTACATATCTTACTGTAGCTTTGCAAGACACCTCGATGCAATACACACAATCTTGGTGAGTATCTTTCTACCCAGAGATTACAATTCAAGGAAGCTATGCGAGTTAAACAACTTTCAGACCAATTCATGTTGATAGTTCATGAAGAACTGTTTTAGTTGAAGGACCTTATACCATAGAACAATTTAAAGTAGGTATTTTCAAAGATGTCCAAGGGTTCATGATTATGCCAGGAACAGGGCAGCTAGGAGAAAAGCTGGAAAATGATTCGAGACTATTCTATTCCTTTCTCTCTAACAATGCTTCCAAAATGAACTAGGTTTTTATGGGGTAAGGGTAAAATACTCTTATTTCATTTTTTACTAATATGAACCTTGTGACTGCAAGGTTCAAAAGCAGGATTTGCATGAATTCGATACACTCACTTGAACTCACAGTAATCAATACATAAACTTTGCTATCATGACACTTGCCTATACACACTCAGTAGTAATAAACTTTTATATCATATCAACAAATCTCTGGTAACAGTTAATCAGAACTTAAAATGGAGTGTATGTAATTTGCTCGTGTTATGAGAAGTTTTGATTATATGTAATTAAAACAGCCATTTCGACAACTTAATCTAGTTGTAATTACATACTGTACCATTGTATCTCACTAACTGTAGATTGATGCTTTTAAGCAAATCTAAAACCAGTATTTTTTTTTTTCCACGGTACAACAACTAGGAAGAGGGGTTTTCAGGTGTGTTTTTTGTTTTTAACACTAAACAGTAATCACACAGCAAATGAATATTGTGCAATTGAACAAATACCTAGCAGTGTTTTGTTTATGCAAAAACACTGATTGAACATTTAGTTATTTACTGTAAAGGCAAGGCCATGGGTGGTTGTATGGAGGTCTTTGCAATTAATAGCATAGTTACTCCAGAACAGACACTGAATTTGAATTACTTGTTTAACTGTGGCAACTATCCAGTTGGGTTAGGCAAAGGCACCGTAACATGTTGAGCAGAATCTGTTATCTGAACTTTAATCGTGGGACTGGCTAATATATGAAAATTCTGTATTCCTCTATTTTTATAAAACGTTATCATTAAAAGTAATTGCACTATTAGTGCATAGAATGCTTTGTAGAATTATGAAAACAAAGAACTATGATTGCACTTCCATTAAAGTGTCTCTTAAAATACAGCATAGCTGTTGCTAACTGACTGTATTTTAATATTTAAAATAACTGTTTAACAGCAGCATTAGGTTTTATTAACTTAAGATACAGGCTACATTTAATTAAATGCAGTCACCATGGCAACACATGCCAGTTAAATTTAGAGAAGCAATGCTACCCAGTGGTTTCTTTCACTGCTAAGAATTGTGGGATTAGTTTGATAGAGTAACACTGCAGTGTTTTGTTAGGCTACTGCCAGCTCACTATTCACAGTTTGGCACGTTTGGACTGTAAATAGACATGAAAAAATCTTTGATTTTAATGTGAAAGAATATCCCCTAAAACTTGTTCCTGGAGCAGTACTAAAGAGAAGCATTAAATACCTCAGTTCACACTGCTAACAAAAAAAATGAAGAATGAGTAAGGGAAAGTTATGGAAAACAAAACAAGCAAACAAACAAACAAAAAAGAATTGCTAAATGTTATTCTGGTGAAAGAATGAATTCTAAAAAAAAATGGAATAAACTATTTCTTAGGAAAACCAACCAAAATAATCAGTGTAAGCCTTTAATCTGTACTTTCAAGTTAAGGATCATCAACCTAAGGCTAAACAGATGCTGCATTGTATTAGGAATGTGGAATACAACCTACTTATTCCTTTTTCTTGAGAGCAAAAAGGCAAGTACTACCTAATTAAATGCAAAGGATATTCCTTGAAAGGTTCACATAATTACAAAGAACTACAATTCAAGAGAACCCCTAAATATCCGTCGTTACGTCAGTGGTTACAACTGAGCTGTAATTATGTGGATCAAAGCCTCCATAACGCTTACTCCACATACTGTACCATCTGTCTCCGCCATTCAGTTACTCCAGATTTCGGTTCTGTTCATACCAGATGCACATGTTCAATCCACTCACTTGAGGTTTGAGGAGTCTGACTTGAAGTGTCTCCCGAACCATCCAGGGTGCTTGCTCCTTCCCTGGCATTATCACCACTTGGTGAAACCGTTTCACCTGGAATAACGTTTTCTTCAGAAGTGCTTTCTTCTGTTTGGGTTCCTCTGCCTTCGTTTTTGAGTGCATCCTCAAATAGTGCATGCTCTTCCTGAGGCTCCAATCCTAGGTCTATAACATTTGGCTGCCCTCCTGACCTATCTTCAGTACTAGGTTGCTGTGAGTCCTCATCCATTTCTGTACTTGTTGAGGGGATCAGAGCAATACTCTGCGGGTTCATGTCATGAAACCAGGCCATAATATTTCCAAGAAGATTTTCACTGGTATTGGGATCTTGACTGCTGGAATCTGCATCGCTGGATGTCGAGTATAATCCACTTCTTGTATCGCTGCAGGGGTGTGAATGAAGACGATCAGCTGAAAAGGGATCGCTGCCTGCGCCTAGTCTCATCAGGCTGTCACCAAGTTCTAACAGCTCAGAGCTGCTCAGAGCGGCTCTTGGGTTATCTATACTTATGGGAGCAGAGTCCAGTCTTGTAGGCAAAGAGGTACCTATTGCTCCTAAAGATGCCTCGTTATTTAGGAAGTCTCTGGTTTCTTCATCTATGGCCAAGCCTGATTCTTGTAATGATAACTGAATAGCTAGCAGGATGTTTGGGTCGTCTTCATCCAAAGAACTCAGAGCCTGTGGAAATACGTAAGGTTGCTTTCAGAATAAAACTTTCATTTGTAATCCATTTTTAAAAGTAATTTGGTCTCAAATCTTAAATTCGTTATTGATTGACACAAGTAATTTATCAGAATCATTTTTTTACTGGTACAGTTGCCAACAATTTATTGTTTAGCAGTTCTTACCAATGTGAATATGTAATTTGTTGCCCTGGACTCTCCCTCTCTCACTCAATAATTAAGAAATTTTGCAGAGGTGACACAGAAAAGCAGAGAAGAGGAAGGCAAGTAAAACAGAGAGAATGGAGAAGAGGTTAGTGGAGATACCTGAAGAGAATCCTGGTTTTCAGAGCGACTGACAGGGGTATAGTCATGAAGCGAAGAGCTGTGCAGAATACCCATAGAAGCTGAACTCACCATGGAGGTGCCATGTCTTCTGCTACTGCCACCTTCCTGAGTGTCTGTTTGGGCAATTGAAATAAATACATTTGAGGAACAAGTCAGAAAGCTTTCTCCGCTATCATTTACTGACAGAACCTCTTGCCTTCCTTCAGGATCCCAGCTGTATAATGTTAGTTCTTTATTCACTCTGAACTAAGTAATCCAAACATTTCCCTTCTACACCAACTCTTACACAGTGGCAAAGCACCAGTTACACTATTTTAGGAGTGACTGCCTGGCTCATTTGTGCCTTTGTGCTCTTAGCAGCATTCCTTCTCTCTTCCAAAGAATGTGGTATGCCATCAGTAGCATAAGCCCACTGGCACGAGGGCCAAACGCTTCCAAGGCATATACATGAATTATGGAAAGTCCTGAAAAATACTGCACGCTGCCTCCCTGTCCAACTTGCATTCGGTATTTCCCTCTCAGTGTCACCCATCATGATCTGTGTTTTTACAATTCTTTATGGAAAACGCTGCCAGAATGCTCTCAACGCCAAGTACAGGGGCTTGGATTTGTCCTTTTGCCTCTTTGCATGTCACGCTGTGTCCCCACGAACACCCAGTTTTCAGTGCCTTTCTGCTATTAGTTAGACACCGGCCTGTAACACACTATGGAAGTTCAGTGTGATGCACAGCTTACAGTTAACTTTAGGCAAAGTGCACACTATGGGACCTATTTACAGGTGGCTTATAACCAAAGCTGGCCCATTGCTCTGTTCTTACAAAGACAACAGCACATCTGTAATGTGAATATTAATTTTTACTGTCACATTGCAGTGCAATTAACAGTAGTTAGTGCATACATCAGCAATCACTGACAATACTGTTTTCTTAAAACTACCAACAAAACAATAGAAATAAAATGCTGTTTCCAGAAAAATTACTCTGTGATAAAAAAATAACTCCCTTGAATTTGGAAAATGGCATTTTCCTCTTCAAAACTCAAAACTAAATGAAGTGAGACTAACTAGCTGTCTCCTGCATACGTTAACAGTATGCACTGTTGGTCACTAAAATATCCAAGTGCTTTGTCAAAATCTAGTCCTCAAACCAACAAGATGGTTTTCCCATTTTACTTGCAATAGGGAAGGATCAAAGTTCACCAATATTCTTTTACTGTTCCTAAAATAAAGAACGTATTTGTTTACTTCTCCTCAGTAGAGGACTTTCGTTTTTAAAGGACAAGCCACTGGGCTTAAGTTCATGAGACACGGAGAAGAGAATTTTTGCTGCATGGTCTAGAGGCTAAGCACACAACTGGAAGCTCTGAAGAAGCAGAGGCAGATTATGATTTGGAGCTATTTGGGTACTTTTGCAAAAGCTCCTGGCAGGTCAGAGAGACCCAGAGAGCCAAGTTACAGTGACCGTAGTGCACGACTAGCCATGGCACCGCTTGAAGAGCAGCATGCTGGAAGTCATAGCCCGTGCCAGCTTGTCTCCAGGCTGTCTTGGCCAGTACAGCAGTTTGTGAGCAGGGTTTTGTGATACAGCCTTATGGCTACCTTCCAGCCGTCCTGTAGCAGGGGACATCTCGTCTAGGCTCACAGCAGCAACTGGTCCTTTTAATATGCATTGAAAGGCTGGTATAGATAAGATTGGCATACGAAATACATATTTTTCAAAATTTCTTCAGAAAAACAAGCCTGCTGTAAATAGCTAAGGAATTGCTAGTGGGAAGATCAATGTATTTCTCTTTAAAAAGAGGAGCAGCCACAATGAAGTCAGCAACGCTTCTAAAATCACATAAAACAGTGCAAAACTGAGTCTTAATGTTGTATTCTGGCAAATATAACAATATGTTTGAAACTTGTTTAAAATGCATCCATAGGAGAACACTGTGGTTGCTACCAGCAATTTCTGAAGTAGCAAGAGAGAACAAACAGCCCCAGGCAGGACCATACCTAAGGTACTCTCACTGGGGTCATCAGGATCTGGAGTATTACTTAGCAGACTGTGCATGTCTCCACGTCGACGCTGCCTGTGCCTCCTCCGATACTGAAATTCAGCATATTCCTGCATAAACCAAAGGTTACAAAATACAGGGCAGCATGCAGTAATATTTTTCTGATGTGACAAGCACCACATTTTTATTAAAAAAATGTGTGATTTTATAGTTTTATTATAAAATCACCTGTTTTCAGAAAAATAAATTGCAAGTTATATCATGCAATGCTTAAAACAAAAACAAAAACAACAAACAACCACCAGGTAATCCTAAATCTATAAAATAACAAATTAGCAAATACTAATACAAATACTAAAAATACTTGAGGTACCACCAGTATTTAATACTTGCAATCTCCCTTTTTAAATAATTCCAGGTACCCTTTTTTTTGGTTTAAAAACTTTGATGCCAAACGTTACACACACACACGCTTTTTTGTAAAAGTGTACCTACTGATTTTTGAACACAAAAGCAATTAATATGAGTTAGACCAGTAGGTCATGTCAGGGTCCTGTTGCTAGCAATGTCCAGTAGAATATAACTTTAGAAAAACATAGAAAAGCAGCAGATATCTACAGGTACTTGTTACAGTTTTCCCTGGCTCCAGGACACTATAGCTCAGGAGCTTCTTAAGCCATAACTGGCACTCTTCTACTGAGCAGTCTTTGATGGATTTTTATTCCATGAACTACAGATCTCCTATCTTTGCCTAACCTGAGCTGTTAAGGAGTCACACCATACAGATCTGAACTGCCACAGACTGTATTTTCTCATGGTGTACGCATTTACCAAAGACAGTTTTACGGGAAAGACTAAGATCCCAAGGGTTAATTATCTTTATTCCTGGAAATAAATGTTTCCATGTCCATATCTTCACTGATATTAAGAGACTAATTTTATGCTTGAAGGCAAATTTCCAGATACGTTTTCTGGCTAGTACCCAACTGTGTAGGTAAAGTCCTTCACTAATCTTGGTCACTGATTTACCCAAGGGAATGAAAATATACACACAGGTACCTCTCTTCAGAAAAGGATACTGCTCATTTCTTCCCTAAAACCCAGTTTGGCAAATCTGGAATCCAAAGGCTTTCTTTGGCCAAATGACTTGAGAACGATAGCATAACCACTAGCGTTCCTTTCTTACATTAACTCTACATCCCAGAATATCTCAACATCTAAAATATCTAAAACATATCAAGAAATGTCATTGCTCTTACACAATGACCTTATTAATTTTAATGATATTGTGATGGTATGTTGTCTTTCCATGAAGTGTTTCAGATCAAATTCTTATTCATAATGACACATACAAGCCAAAAAGATTTGTCACAAAATGATCGGTGTGGGAAGATTTTTATCTGTATAAGAAGAAGATCCATGAAAATTGTAAGATCACAAAAATAACTGTAATAACTGGATCAGATGAAAGGCCCATTTAGCCCAATACACTGTCTTCAACAGTGATTAGTAGTGTTTGTAAGCCTATGGGACAGAATAAAAACCAGGGCAAGCACAATGTGATTATTTCCTATAACATCCTTCCAGCTCCTAAGGAGCTTTGCAATTTCCTAAATGGAAGGCAGACCCCAAACAACAGGAAATGAAATCTTGATATGAAGCAATGTAAATGAATTATTTAAAAATATATACAATTGTATCACTATGAATCAGATAAGGAATAACGAGAAGCAGTCACTGAACATTAGGATTTTTTAGTCATACCAGATCTTATCTTTCATCTATTTGCAATAGTCATAGACTGTACCAACAGCCCCTTAACTATACTTTTGGTTGCTTTTTAATGCGTTATATAGAGATCTTGATTACTACTGCTAACATTTTATTTCTGATTACTTGTAACAATTTTGTACATGTGACCAAAGGAACTTTTATTTTGTTGTGTTGGAACTTCATGGTTTCACACAACGGCGTACAACACCCCACACTCCTTGCTAAAACCATTAAGGTTATATTTTCTGTGATAACATGGTATGCACAGATGTTCTACTACTTGCCAGTAAAAGTACAGCTCTGCATCAAAAATGGTGTATTGAAAATTACTAAAATAAACAAAGATGACCATTATTAATTCTACAAAGTTCATTTAGCACAGGTGGTTGCAAGTATCTTTGATAGCTAGGTAGCAAAGAAGCCAACTTGCATAATACAGTGCCACATTTAGGCAAATCATAAAAACTTGTAAGCAATCATCTAAGCATGACTGCCATGGCACCTGCTGCTAAACAGATTATCAACATACTGCTGATCAGCTTCTTCTCATAGCCAGTTCCATGGATGATAATGGAATAATTTCAAAAGAAAGGAATAAAGGAACTAGGCAGGAGAAGCAAGTTGATCTTTTGTAGAGAAACAAGCTATTTTCTCACCAGCGTGATGCTCACCAACAATAGCAAAGGAAATATATAGAAAAAGTACGTGGAGTTTTCCAGGATGCTTTAAAATGACTAGCTGAAAAGAAAACAGCAGCAAGGAAATGTTGAGATGAAGCTTCCTTCCTAACTGAATGCTTTAATCTAATGTTCTCAAAATACTAAATAAAAATTAAGATGATGAAGAAAAGCTTTATAGGAAGCTTCTCATATTTTAGTTCAGAGTCTTGAAAATTATATACTCTTTCCCACATACAGATGGTGAAACATCCATTTAAAAATTTTTAGTTTTCATTCTTGGTTTAAATACCAGAAGTTTACCTAATTTAAGTATGCAATTTCCATCCTCCTTTAATAAATAAAAGTAAAAAACCATTTTGAATGGTTAGAATATTTGGGTGTATACCTGTATGTTTTTTTGTAGGATTGTTACAGAAGGATGGAAATTTCGAGAGTTTCTCAAATTCTGATGAAATAATGTTGCATTGAAAAGTAATCTACACAATTTCATATACTTACTAAGATTTTCCAGCACAAATAAACCAGTTTATCTATAATTCTAAAGCTGGTTATGTACTTGAAAAATTATGATGCCATCTTAAATAACTACATCCATGTTAATGTTACTGCACAGTTAGCTATGCATATATTTCCTTCTATTGTGAAATAAATAATAAGATAAGCTTAAACCAATTTGAAAAGCTTTAAATCAAAATAAGGAAGCTCTTCATGCAGACCACAGTCATACCTGTGTTTCTAGAAAATTCAGAAGTAACTTAAAGATTTAAAAAGAAATAGTTTACCTCAGGGGATGCAAATCCTAAATACTCCCAATCCCATGTTCCACCAGCAAAACTGTAAAATTAAGAGAGATATCATAAAATTCGGAGTTGGAACAAAGTATGAACAACATACATAGCTTCAAAACCTATCAACATATAAAAATGAGTGCAACAGTAACTCCCATAAGCTGACAAGTCTTCTGCTCTAATTCTTACCTTAAAACTCATTTAGGAAGCTACAAAATTACAATAGAAGTGTTGACTACTCCAGAACTGCTTGATATTTCTATCAAATATTTATGGAATTTTGGAGCATTTCAGGTATTTAGTGACAATTTGGAAGGAAAACAACAAAAAAAAAAAAGTTAAATGGAAGCCATGACATTTAATCATTAATGTATCACAAACGGGGGAGCAATTTAGGCTGCAAAATAGAGTGGTAATTCTCAAATACATTTTTCACAAAGGTTATTGTTTGGATAGCTGAAGTCAAAATACTGAGTGTGAAAATGCATTTTCAAACTGTGTACTGTACTCAGGGTATCCTGCATAACTGCTGCTATGGGAGAGGTGGGTGGGGAGGATAATCCTTAAAAGTAATTATGCCATGTAAATTTTTTGTCATGAAGTAGTAATTGAGTTTTCAAATTGATGCATATGTTAATGTATTAAAAAACAAACAAACAACCAAAAAACACACAAAAAACCATTCAGTTACATGTTTTTGACACCATTAAAGACAGAAGTGCACAGTTTAAAAAATAACTCCTACAAAACAGTAGTGAAACAATATGGTCAATAACCTCTTTACATTTTTGTGGGTTTTTTTGGTCTTTGTTTTCTTTTCATTTTGTGTTTTACTTAAATGTTGATTTTAAATCTCACTATTTATTTGCTGACCAGCTAACCATGCTGACTTACACCATGAGCTTGGTTCTCCTGTAAGTGCTAATGAAGAAGTGAAAAAAAAAAAACAAACGAACAAACAACAACCCTCACCACCCCAGTGCTCAAAGAGCACTTGGCTTTTGACACAATTTTAAAAGCCAAGAGAGGTTTCTCATTTGCAATTTCATCAGCAAAGGGAAGGTGATTAACAGCACAGGAGCGTAAAGGTTTGCAAAAAAGCTGTAATTCCGTAAGGATCAAATGACTAAGAAAATGTAACTATCTGATGATTTATGACCACCAAGTTTATTAGCTCTACTTTACCTTGCTGTCACAGAATGACAAGAAAGTGACCCACTCTGACATCCATCAAATAAACTTTTTTTAGTTGCACAGTATTTTGTTTGGATTACCTGCGCCTGGGTGCTTCTGGTGAGTCTGCAGGAGCAACACCACGGGCTACAGAGGCCAAGAATTCTTGCCGCTTCTGCTGCACAAGACAAGCTGCACGGATGATTTTATGGCGAGGAGTCCGAAGGTAAGGCCTGTTCACTTTCTGTGCAAGGTCTTCAGTGACCATTTCTAGGTCTGTCTGCGGAAATGGAGAATAGAACACTTTTACAGTGAAACAAAAACCAGGCAGAGCTCTACACCATAAATACTGAATGGAATAATTTCCATTTTCCTGAAAATACCATCCAGACAGAAGGTCCATCAGTTCTCTGAAACACTAGCTCTAAAATAATTGTTAAAACTGAAGAAATGACAGAGATACCCCTTAGCAAGATCACCTGTAATTGTTTGTTTTCTGCCTATCCATCTCTTCTTTCTTTTTTGATGCACTTAAGAGAGACAGGAATCAATTTTTTATTTGGTGTTCATTATGTTGTCTGGAACGACGACCTTGATTCACCAGTAAAGACTTTGAGGTGGATGGTGACTAAGCCAGACCAAACTTGTCAGTGCATGCTTGGAAGCCTGCTCTATCAGGCCTGAAACTTTATCAGTTGCCCCAACTTTTCCATTGTGATTTGATACTACTCCATATCCTAGAATCATTAAGGTGGGAAAAGATTTCCAATATCATCTGGTCCAACAAGCCATGTCCCTAAACACCGTGTCCAACCTTTCCTTAAACACCCTCAGGGATGGTGACGCCACCATCTCCTTGGGCAACCCGTCCCAGTGCCTGACTGCTCTTCCTGAGAAGAAATGTCTCCTCATTTCCAACCTGAACCTCCCCTAGCACAACTTGAGGCCATTCCCTCTAGTCCTATCACCAGTTATCTGCGAGAAGAGGCCAACCCCCAGCTCCGCACAGCTTCCTTTCAGGCAGTTATAGAAAGCAATGAGGTCTTCCCTGAGCCTCCTCTTCTCCAGCCCATACAACCCCAGTTCCCTCAACCACTCCCCATAAGACCACTGTGTGCAGATACTTGAGCTTGTTACTTACTGGAGTTTGATCATGTGCCCCAGTTACTCCATGTGTAACAAGCCATTTGGGGTCTCCACCCCAAAATATCTGCCCTTCTAGCCTATCCCTTTATTGACCTGAATGTTCTCCTCCAGCTTGCAGCAGGGCTTCCCTGCACACATTCATGCACTGAACATCTACTGGGGCCCTAAACGAAAGGAAAGTAGGCGGCAGCCCCTACAGCTGAAGCACCCCCACCCTCACCCCCAGTTCTCCCTCAGCTCTGTCTCCCACCCCCTCATCTGACACATCAGTAGGGAAAATAGGAAATAGGAAATACAGAAGAAGACAACTTGATGGAAGATCCTTCCTACCCCAGAATTACACCTGCCCTGAACCAGGCCTCCTCTGATCTAACTGTCTACTTGCTGCTTTCTGGGGAGTGCTTCTTCTGGATTTGGGCTATGAAGCTTGCTCAAAGCAAGAATTCAGCTAAAATGTCATTTCAAAAGGAGGTTAACAGAAATTATTTTCCTTTTTTTTTCCCCATTCTGCCTGTCCTTGCCCTTTTTATTCTGCAGCCATGTGTTGTTTTTCATTCATCCTAAAATTGAACTAAAAGCTACTGTGCCACAGAGTATTAAATTTCCCTCTGCATTAATTTGCCAGACTTGTTTACAAATACTATATCAGTTTTACACTACAAAAATGGAAACAAGACACTGATAAATAACACTACCAATAAAAGAACAGAAAAGCAAACAGTATGCATGTATTACCTGCATAAGTTCAAATATTTCTTTCTTTGTGCTTTTAGGCTCCAAAAAGAATCCATATGGATAAGAACACTTGAGAATGCGGCGAGTTTTTAGAAGCTCCTGTACAGCATCTTCGATGAATGTGGTATCAGGACAGCCTCCCTCAGCTGTAAGACGATACAACATTGTGAAAATATTTTCCTGTTGATGTCAGCATTTATTTTAGTGTAAGAGATTTCCACCAAAAATGTGCACATCAGTTAAATATTTTGCAAATAAACAGCAGCAGGTTCTCCATGAGTACACCATGCTCTTACTACAAGAACTCAGTAAAGAATATTAACTTCTCTCCTACTAGTGCTGCTTTCCCTGTGTCTTTGAAAGATATATGATTTACTGTACGTTTAGCTTTCATCCACTGCTTAGGAATTGTACTACTGGAGAGATCACATCACATAGCAGACTGATGTAAGCTCTATTCAAGAGGCTTAGCTGTAACACATTTGATTTGATTTCAGATCAAGTTTGTAGTTCACAGCAAATACTGACAAATTCTACTTACTTCCGCTGAGAGCTCTACTCAACTGCTCCATCTTTTCTTTGGCTGTTTTTAGAAGGCGCTGTTCTAACTAGAACAAAAAAATAAATAAAATACAATAAGCTAGTTATTTTGTGATGAATACAATGGGAACAAGAATGAGTAAATATGATTTCACCCATACCTGGTAGCTAAGTTCATGGTTCTTAAACCTTGTGTAATAGTGCATAAACCTATCCAGTTCTTGAAATCGTCTGTGCTTCTTTTCGGCCTGGAGAACAATGGGAAAGGAAAACAAATCAAGACAAGTCTTATGGCTTAATTTAAAAATCATCATTAGATATAATTACATAACTGTTTATACTTCCTCTACATGTAAAGCATTATATACAATGATGACAAGTGCTGTGTATGAGAAGAGAGAACTGTAATTTTTGGAATTCCCAAGCCTGCAAATACTGTAACTGAGAGTCAGTGCACTGTGTGTCTGCATACTATTTTTAAGCAGACTTTCCAAATGCCAAGATTCAAAAGTGTCTTCTGTAATGCACAGTAGCTAATTACAGTACTAGCACACCCATTTCACAGAAGGAAACCATGGCACAGAGAAGTACATTGACTTGTCTAAAGTCAACCAGTGGTTGTTACCAAAGCCAAAAGAAGAAACAAATCTTATGCTTCTCTCCACAAATAAGCAGTGTTTTCTTTCTGTCTTTTTGTTACATTTAAGATCACATTTTCCCAGTTAAAACTCTTATTGGGAAGAATTTTGATTGAATTTTTCCCTAAACAGAAAGCTGCAGCCTTAGTGCTATTTTTTAAATACATTTATTTATTACCTCTACTGTCATCTCCTTGGACTGTTCCTCGACATGCTGAATAACTTCATAGCGAGTACATCTGTAATAGCCTCCAGTAGAAGAGCTGTGCTTCTTCCATTCTTCTAAGCATATCCAGCAAAAGTCATATTTGCACTTCAGAAAAACACGGAGAAAAAAGAAAGAAGCTGATACATTGTAGGTCTGCAGTTATGCATCATTATTCTCCCCCATGAAAAAATGAATTAACATTATTCTGAGTGTACTTATAGTTTAAATAGAATTTCTGAGGAGCATCCTTCCTATTTTATGTACTACAGAAGATCTTGGTTATAAAACCGTAGAAGTCATAATTTTTATTCCTTGAATCCCAAGATTATCTTGGACCTACAAATTAAGTTTTAAGTGGATGAAATAAAGCAAGTGATAAATAGAGATGATTAGGCCTGTGTTTTTGTTTGTTTTAAGTCCAATTTTTAAAACGACATAGAAACTGTTGATGTGAATTTTAACAAATTTCCTGGCTCTAAGAGAGATGTGAAATTATTAGTAAGTTTAATTTCTAAATCATTAAAATGGAACAAATGATTTATACATGAATATGGCTTTAAATGTAAAATGCTCAAAAAAAAACATATTACTTCAGTTACCAAAATGCAGTTCTTCAACTGATCTTATCTGCATTTTCTTCAGTTGTTGCTTAATGAAAAACGTTCAGATTTTGCCTTTTTTCCAAATTGGAAAGCAGTATTTTTTAGAATCCTTAATATTTTCTGTACAGAGGAGAACAGTTTCTCACTAAATCCTAGTCTGCCTGTACAGTGATAAATATCAACTGTTCAAGAGAGGTGCTTTTGAACAGTTTTGAAATTTACTATTCTCATCTGCAGCCCTGCTGGTATCTTTGTAGTGCAGTGAATGCGAAAGAAGTGCTATGATTTAGTATCTGCTGTAACGCAGAAAGGGCACTTAAAACCTCAGAAGTGCCTAACTAACTTTATTTAAGAAATTACAAAAAACGTAAGCCTAAAGAAAACAGAAAGCTTAGGTGGAAAACGTCTATTTTTTTTTCATTGTTTTCTGATAGAAATTCAAAATTTGTGATTACTGGTATTTCAATCATGTGCTGTTCATGATGTAAAATAGTAGTAGCAACTACTAAAGCAAGAGAGAAAAAAGAACAACACAGAACACAAATTTTGAAGGGTGTTTACTGAGTAGAAAGTTTTCAAAACAGGTAGCACAAGGAGATCTGCCTTATCCAGGCTGCTCTGCACTAGAGAAGGTCAAACATTAGAGAAGGTCAAACTGTATTATTTTCAACTCAGCACTGAATTCTTAGCTAGTTTATTTCAAAATAATTGGAAGCTGTTTATGGACAGATGTGCAAAAGACTATGACTTGCTCATTCCGGTTCATTTTATCTGTTTTAGAAATGAACAAATAAAAATTCTGAATAATGGAAGCAAAAATTTACATGAATTAGTAAGTAAGAAGCCATTAACATTATTATTGGAATTCAATAAATTAAGCCACATCTTCCCCTTCCAGTTCCAATATTCTATGATTCTAATGAAATACTCCATACCTTGTATGTTCATAAGAAGTTGTTGAATTAATTATATTACATGACGAAATGAAATCCAACTCCTGCATTGTACTTTTGCTAATTTTGTCTCACCAGTGATGTTGAATTTCTTAAAAAAGCAATGCAAACTACAGCATTTCTTCTTGCTATTGTGCTGTACCTTTTCTTTAATGTTTTTTGAAGATTTTTGCTTATACAAAGTGGCAAGATGAGTGCTGAGAATGAAGTTTGCAAATAGTTGTGTATAAAAGTCTTAAGTGTATATCGTGGCATTATTTGCCTATCTTTCAGAAAAATCCATTGGAAAAAAAATTGTAGCAAAATTTTTAAAAAACAGCATGAAGCAAGTTGTTCCACAACAAACAGAACTATTAAAGCTTCATTTCCTATCCATTTATATGTGTATATGCTCCTACTGCAATAATGCCACCTCTCTCAAATTATCTCCCTCCATGATCACTCCACCATATGTATCCTCTAATCTCTCACCACATCACCGAAAGCCTCCTCAATAACCCGAGGTTCATTCTCATTAAACATTCAAAAACGCGTCCATCTGTTCTGACTCATCTCCCAAAACCCTGAGCTCTGTTTTATTCGCCTTTATGATCAGCTAACCATGCGGCAGCACCGGCTAGGCTTACTAAATGACATGTGCTGCCTGGCCACCGTCTGAGCCAAGCAGAAGAGGTAATTGCTGAGCAGGTAACTGCTGAGTAGGTATTTCAGCCTCTCTCTTGGGGGCAGTACAAATTAAGTCTCTGCACCACAGAGCTACCAAGTTTCATGAAATTTGCAGTGATTTAGTATCTGCAATCCCCCTCCTCTAACTGGTTCAAAGTACCCAGAAGGTTAAAAACTACTAGAGTTAGAGGAGTGAGAGACAGCAGGACTGCATGAGCCTTGTTACCTTAGAAACCAGGCTCATAAAACAGTACGGTGCCTGCTTAAATACAGAAATGGATTCTGTGACGGAACAGCATCGTCTCTACACCAAGGTACATCCTTGCTCCTAAGAGGTGGTTGCAGCTCTCTACTTGTCACATAGTAAGTAGGCTTGAGCAGAACTTACTGCAGGAAAGGCAGAGGCTTTGTAACGGGCCCTTCCTTCAGTGGAGGAAGAGACAAGTGAGGTGTCCGCAATACCTTGCATCTGAGACCTGCAGTGATCCCAAGGATCCCCTTCCTTTACGTTCTCACCAGGCTGCTTCTGTTTGCAGAGATTTCTCCACCACAAAGGGAAACTGACTGATTTAGGGACACTTTAAGCTGTTTATAAGGAACGACATCAAAGGGGAATAGAATTGTGGTTGTCAGCCAGTGCCTCAGGATGGTACTAAATTAAATTATCTATATTCACTAGTGCTTAGTGGTTGAAGTCCTCTCAAGCCTTAAGCCATACCTTTGTTCTATTGAGAGGAGCTCAGTGACAACAACTGCTGTCACATAACTGAAGAGGCTTTGTCATATCCTGACATTTGTTGCACTGGCTGAACACGAGCCTGCAATGTGCCCACATGGCAAAGAAGGCCAATGGCAGCCTGTCCTCTGTGAGGAATAGCACGGCCAGCAGGACTAGGGAAGGGATTTTCTCTCAGTACCCAGTGCTGGTGAGACCACACCTTGAGTACTGTGTTCAGTTCTGGGCCCCCACTACAAAAATGACACTGAGTTGCTAAAGCCAGAGCAACAAAGCTGGTGAAGGGACTAGAAAACCAGACATATGAGGAGCAGTGGAAGGAAATGGGGATGTTTAGTCTAAAGAAAAGGAGGCTGAGGGGAGACCTCATTGCTCTCTACAATGCCTGAAAGGAGGCTGCAGCAAGGAGGGTCTCAGTCTCTTTTTTTTCAGTTGAAAAGAGACAGGACATGAGGAAACGGCCTCAAGTTGCTCCAGGAGAGGTTTAGTTCGGTAATTAGGATGAATTTTTTAACAGAAAGCGTGGTTAGACACTGGAATGGGCTGCCCAGTGTGGTGGTGGAGTCCTCATCCCTGGAGGTATCTAAGAGACGTGTGGATGTGGCTCTTAGGGACATGGTTTAGTGATGGACGTGGGAATGTTAGGGGTTGATTGGACTTGTTGATATAAAGGGTCTTTTTCAACCTAAACGTTTCCATGATTCTACATCTCATATATGAATTGTTTAAATCTTGACACCAATACAATTCTTCTGCAAATTACTATTTCAAGCACTCTGTTTACAGTCTGGAAGATTTCAAATTGAGCTGAACAACATACCTTATTACACTTTTTAGTGCTATGGAATTTATGACCTCTTTTAAAAATTATTTAAGAAGAAGAAAAAAGAACAGCAAACTTGGCATAAACTGAAGTAGAACAGAATCTGTTCTCTGTTGCCGCAGACAAACTACACCAAATAAAAAAAAAAAAAAAAAACCCAATCCTCAGCTTGTATCACAGACAGAATACGTGATGATAATATAAAGAAAATAAGACTTGGATAGCACTGGAAACTAACACATTTCCAGAAAAACGAAGAGAATTACTTTCTAAACCTATTAGCTTTTTATTGGAAGCTATGTCAAATATGTGCAACTTTCATATTTTCAATGATCATCCTCAAACAGGTATTAGCTAAGGTTATATAAGAGATTTCTGACATAGAGAAACAGTATGCTAAATATGCTGTTTTTAACTAATTCGATAGAAAAAGTGTTTTCAAATTATACTGTATTCATGGCAAAAATATTTTTTCTATTTCAGTAGCACAGTGCAAACTCATGACTAATTTTTTGGCTGCTGTCACCAATAAGTTTCTTTTGGTATTACTCTTTGCTGTCTTTTCATTCTTACTGATTAATTTGTGTTTACAGTTTTCATTTAAACTTCTCTGTTTTGTTGCTATGTAGAGAAATAATGCGAAAGAAAAACGCATGAAGGCAAAGCATTCATTAGACCTTACCATTTCTTAAAATATATCCTCTTCTGCCAACTGAAAGTGTTCATTCTCTTCTATATTATTAATGATGATTAAACTATCAATGATTTCTGTTCCCTTAAGTTTCATACTGTATTGCCAGTAATTGTCAGGTGTTTATGAAATCTTGATAATTACAGTGCTCACCTGCCAGCCAAACAAATTTCACTAACTTTGAAACATCTTCTACATATGTAACTCACAGTTTGCAAATTATGTAATTCTTGCAACAGGTTCCATTAGACATCAGACATGACATTTCAGAGGTTTTGGACTTCTGTGCTCCTGAAATGTATCTATGACACACACAGCCTGAATTATGGTTTCATAACAAATTGTATGAAAGGTCATTTCTTACCTTTGCACATTGCATGTGGTTGCAGCCCTCATTCTTTTGAATTGGAGATTTGCAGTTGGCGCATGGTTTGGAGTTAGTTAGTAACCACAGACAGTTGGCAGCATCTTCATATGCCTCACTAACTCCCACAACTTTATGAGAGTGACAGGAGGATGTGAAGCATGCAAAAACAGACAAGTTGAAATTGTAGTTGTTTAATATCTTGTGAAAATCAGATTAGGAAAGATAAGTGTTTACCTTTTCTTGATAGAGTATGGTAATTCCTCACTATATATATTTCTCACATATATATAAATATACACATCTACTCATTTGTACATAATAATCTTATACATAATATTTACGTATAGTGTAGTATGTGTTATATATAGCATATATAATATATAAATGAGAAAAAAAATTATGAAAAAATGGCATTGTTTGACTAGGCATGGTGTAACCTGCATCTCTAACATTCTATATGCATTTCAGAATAATCTATGACATACATTGGAAAGGCTCAACTGTGGTAATCGAGTTAAGGTACTGTTTATTCAAATTACTGTTATTTTTTTGTATGTTTGTTTCTGTTGACCGAGAAAACATCTGTCCTGTGTAAACCCAATCTTTGTTAGCTAACAATCACTAACAGTTATTAAGCCATTTCCCACAATTCCCTTGCAATTCACCCTCAACCTTACCATTCTCATCACTTGTTGCCTTTAAATAGTTTTAAAGCACACAAACAACTGCATGGAACACAATTCTAACAGAAGCGTAGACTAGGATAAGGATTTTAAATTGCCAGCACAAATAAAGTTATATTCAGTAATAAATGAAAAAAATAATGAAAGAAAGCTGTAAGAGGAAGGGAAAAAATCTATCTGAACCCCATGCAGATTTACGAAGAGAGAATAGGGAGGAATGGCTTAAGGCTGCCATTACTATGTCCTCATATGCAGATAAAGCATGAAGCCGCTCCTCGTTTAGCAGTTTGCTTTTCTTTCTCTTCTTTATACTATTTTTCAACACATGTAAAGCTTTTACTTAATGCAACTAAAAATCCTTCTAAAAATAGAAGAAAACAACAACAACAACATAATTAAAAAGGCACGACTTACGTTCTTCTGGTTTCATTTCAGATATTTTCTGTAGCCAGTCCTTCCAGGTTTGGCAGTCACAAGGTTCATGTGCTTCACCAAGACATTCCCTGAAAATTAAGATGTATACACAATAACTCTTCATTCAGAGATTTAGAATTAAAGTTGAAATTGGTTCAAGCTAAAAGACCATGGAAACTTATCAAGACACACTCAGACTTTAATTAAGTCAGGAAGATAAAAAGTCATCCAATTAACATTATTTTAAAATATTCTTAGACCACTTACTCACAAGCATAGATGACCATCATTAAGATTAATAAAGAATTTAAATGAGACAGGAAAGGAACAGAGCTTTTTAAAATTACAACCTGAATTAAATCATCAGGTTTGCACTTGAAGTTATGACAAAGTACTATTTTAGAGCCACAAAAAATACTAGTACAGTTTCTATGATAAAGCTAAATTTCAACTCATAGTAAAGAGATTATCCAAAACTAGGTAGTTTGCTATTGCTGAAATTCATTTTATGTAGTATTATTTGTACCTATGCAGTAGTAATAATTAATCTTTAACTAGATTCATGCTTTCAGTCCGGAACAAGATCCAAGCCCTTCAATCAGCTTTAAATGTTTATGGATTTTTGCTCTTTCCATCAGTCTCCAAATGAAATGGGAGAAGTAGAGAAATGAGTCCCTTGAGCTTCTCTTGAGGTTAGCACTAGCTTTAAGGATGGCAATCACCACCATACAGCAGCAGATAAATGGCTTCCAGATGGTGCTTGGGTGTAGGTAGATGCGTCAATATGGACTCTGGATTTGTAATGACTCCCTATTTTACTGGAGAGGTGGCACATAGCCTCAGACATCTGCCACAGCAAATAAAAAAAAAAAATCAGATGGACTAAATATCTGATGGGTGCCAGCTGCATCAGAACAAGTTTTCTGCAGATCAAATGGTGAACTGCTTTCTGCAGTGCAGATTCAGAAGTGAAATTAATATCTCTCTGATCGCTCTTGTCCACATTTTAAGCAAGAATATCTGAACAAAGAAAGGATTAGGAGTACAGTTTTGAACCTTTTTTCCACTAGCTAGTCTGCTATATAACAAGCTTAAATTCACGACACAAGGAGTTCCACTTTGTAGATGCTTGAGATTCTGTAGTTGGGAAAGATTTGTATAAGCATGAATAGCTAGTCTATAATAAGACAACCTCAGCACAGTTCAAAAACTGACACCTTTCACACCTGTGGGACAGTAGTGCTCTTAAATCATCGACTTCAAAAGAGCTCAGACCTCTCACCAGTATTTGCTCCCAGGAAGTACTGAAATTAGCAAAAAGTAACTTCAACAAACTCAGTTTTAAGTCAAAAGCTGATCAGTCAATCTACTACTGTGTGGGAAGGGAGAAGGAAGGGACTTTGATTTTCAAATATGTGAACTTTTAGACAGACTGATTTTTAGTCCTGAAATCTGAAATATTTTCAGAACATGGAAAATGAAAAATGAAACACCCTTTAGAGAATTTTAGAGAACATGTGGGAAATAGAACTGACATTTTCAACAGTCCTACCATAAGGAATAAGCAAATATTTCAAGAATTGCACTGAGCCCCTTAGAAATCTTGAAGAATCTCAATATAAATGAGAAAGCCACAGTCTTTACATTGTAAGACAGGAGCTCATAGTTTCTATGAAAATATTTTACGGAATATTTTATCTCCTGAGAAGGTAAGACAGTCTTGTGTCTTTGAGAAGACTGAGTGAGGACTGATGGTGCAAAACTAAGCGTGCAGTGCCTGCTAAGACTATTTTCCCGAAGTGTCTGCTTGCTACAATTCCTTACGCTTCTAACACAGCATGAAGGGGTTCTAATATACAGAATCTCTCCGATAGATACAGATGTAGGATTTGTGCACCATTTCCATTTGCACTACATTTAAGAATCTCTGTGATTTTTTCTGAAAGGGATGGAATTTTACATTTGTCACAACAGATTAGATTCTGTTGAAGGTGTTGTTAGTGGCAGGTAATGAAAAATGAATACCTTCCAGGGAACTCCATGCTTAAGAAGAACATTCCTACTTTTATGTTTTCTTGATTTTATGAGAAGAAAGGCTGTAGATCCTACAAATGGACATTCCACACTGATATATCCTCACAGATTGTTCCTTACTACATTACAGCAAGTGATTATCTATGGGTTGGTTGGGGTTTCCTAATGTACAGATTCTGAAGAATCTCTTACTAACTGCAGTATAAATTGATATTGTAATGTCTAAGCTGTAGATTATTTGGGAAATCGTGCAGAACTGACAGAAGTATGGAAATGTGGGATGTGTTGATTGAACTTTAAAGATATAAAGCAAGCTCCCTTCAAGCATACAGTGATGATGAAGACCCTCTGAACTGAGAACACGCTTTCTTTTTCTCCAGAAGAGCTAATTTTATCATGCACAGTGTTTTGTACTATGAGACTAACATGACTGTCCTCAGCAAAATGTTCTGTTTTATAGTACTGCAGAATGCTTCAGTTACTAGCAGAACTTTCTTGCCATTGCTGAAAGTCTTCTTTCGTGGGGAGGAAAAAAAAGGCCTTGGAAATACCTTCTTGGACATTTTGCTGATAGAATCAGGTCTTTTTTCAAGACCTTAGCCATATTCACTTGTGCTGTATCTCAAAGCATTAACATAAAAAGAACATAAAGAAATATGATCAGGAAGCATAAAAAAAGAAATTTCTCATAAAAATTAGGCACTCGGAGAACGTATTCATATTTAGAGGACATTGTAGAGAGCTAGTGCATTCAGCTGATGTTAAGGAAGAAGAGGCTGCCAATGTCTGAAGGACCATGTCAATATTACACTGAAGTGATCTCAAACTCTGTCCTTCAGGTCAACAGATGGTTGATTCTCTGTTAGGATACCAGTACACAGAAGCAAGGAGAGGGTGGTACCTGCTTGTGGAATGGCACTAAGGTTTGTTATATGCTCATTGTTAAATCATTTTCTGGTTTGTTTTCACAGGATTTATTTCCTTCTGAGTTCTCCATCCGTTGTGAACAACTTGTTCCCAAGAAGTTCTGTTTTCCAGCTTTCCTGGTTGCTTCATTATGTCTACTTTTCTCTTGTTCCTTCTTCTTTTCCATTCATATAAGGAAAGAACTAAAATCAGAATTATCTTTCATTAAGAGTCTTACGATATTTGGAATCAAGCAGATAACTCAGGATCTCTTCTTCTTGTATCATGGTTTCAATCGAAAAATGAAAAGAAGGATTACACAGCTTGTCTAAATGTCTGTACTTAAGTTGACCTTATTTGATTTTCCAAAGCGAAACGGACATCCCACTACAACAGTCTTAAATCAGTCAACAGCCTTAAATTACCAGTCTGATAATCTCAAGGAGCTAGGATAGGCTTGTGCCAGCTTTCAGAAAAATATCCCACCACTCTTTTGCTTTTGTTGATATTGTTCTTGCCATTTCCCTGGAACTGCTGAAGACAGACAGCTCAGGCAATCTGAAGGATGTTTTAAAAAAATATTTTAATGTCTTTTCACTCCTTCTTGAGCTTGTATTCATCTTAAGACTTAGTAAGAAAAAGTGCTGAAAAAGTGAAACAATGATCGGAGCGATCCAGCAAACAACTAGCTATGTATGGAGCAAAAGATCTTTCACAGCTCTATTTAAGCTCAAGCTTTTCTGAGGTGATTCCACCAAAATTCTGAAAGAGCCAAACTTTGCTCATTTTCTATGCTATAATTCAGAATGTGCCCTGTATCAGATATACTACAACTACCCAGAAGAGACACAAAAAATCTCTGTACCTATACTTCTACTCCCTAAAAAGAGAAAATCACAGCACTTCATGCCACTGTTTTGCATCAATTAGAACCAATAATTATCAAGACAATATTATAAACCTTTGCTGAAACTTTGGTGACCCAAAATACTGAAATGTTTGTGCACGAGTTTATTTACTGCATGAATACAGAATATTACAGTCATATACCATCCCATTTTTTTGTTGTTGCTGCAAGCTTCATACTAAGTGGGACTTTTAACTCCTTGGAATAGCAATGGAAATGAGTTTATGCAGAGATAAGTTTCTAGTACTAACCAGCAGAAAAGATGTCCTTTTCCACAGTCTACAGCAGGGGCTTTTAGCATAGGGAAGCTAAGTGTATCTGATCCTGTTGAATTTGTTCCTTGTCTTGTTAGCCTTACTGCTCTTTCACAGCCTGGTATAGGACACCATTTAATAGCAGGATTATTTTCAACAAAGGCCTGAAAAAAGATTAAAAAAAAGGAAAATATTTTAACATAAAGGATCAAGATTTTATCATTGATATATCTGCCATCATAATCTTCCTTTGAAGGACCAAAGCCAAAAACCATAGACAACCATAGCTACTTTGACAGGCTTTTTAAAATCATTGTTAAAAGAGAATAATTTAATCTCCATTAAAAAAAAAAAAAAAAAAAAAAAAAAAAGTATTTATTTGGGAAATAACGATAGTCCAGACTTATTATTATGTTAAGATCCAAATTTATATCCCTCACAAAATGTTCAATGTGTGCAAGTCAACTTCTTCGTGATATGGCTAAGTGTAAATTTCCACTGTATATGCACTGGCAATACATGTTAACAGAACTGACTCTTGTAGTTGAAAACAATTAAAACCTTACTGATTAAAACAAAACCCACGAAATAATCACCTGCAGTAAACTTGAAATCAGAACTAGACTAACTCAGGAAATCACCTCCAAACTTTTTATTATTGTACCAGGTCTTCTTTGGTAAAATTTATCAAGTAAATGAGGTAATAAAGGAACTTTCACTACTTCCCTTCAGAACTATGCTGATCATCAGCCACTTGAAATAGGAAGTCATAAAAAGTAAATCAGAAAGGGCTGCAGTGAATGGGGCTACATCTGGCTGGTGGCCGGTCGCTAGAGGTGTTCCAAAGGCTCAGTTGTATCGCCAGTCCTGTTCCACATTTCTATCAGTGATCTGGATGCAGGAGTGGAGTGCATCCTCAACAAGTTTGCTGATGACACTAAATGGGGAGGTGCTGTTGACTCTCTGGAAGGACAAGAGGCCTTGCAGAGGTTTCTAGACAGACTGGAGCACTGTGCAGCCATCAATGGCATGGAATTCAACAAGGGTAAATGCCGGGTGCTGCAGCTGGGATGGAGCAATGAGAGGCCCAGGCCCAGGCCAGGTGACGAGTGGCTGGGGAGCAGCTCAGCAGAAAGGGACCTGGGGGTGCCGGTGACAGCAGGCGCAGTGTGAGCCAGCAGCGTGCCTGGGCAGCCAGGAGGGCAAACCCCACTGTGGGGTGCCCTGAGCACAGCACAGCCAGCTGGCCAGAAGAGGTGATCCTCCCTCCTGCTGCACTGAGCGCTGGTGTGGCCCCACCTTGACCACTGTGTGCGGGTCTGGGCTCCACCACAGAAAAGGATGTTCAGGACCCTGACAGAGGAGGGGTGCACCAAAGCTATAAGAGGGTTGGAAAGCCTGTCCTGCGAGGAGAGGCTGGGGACACCTAGGTTGTGTCTGGAGAAGAAGAGGCCAAGAGGCAGCCTCATGGCTCTGGGCAGCCTCCCAAGGAGGGGAGGCGCAGAGGGAGGTGCCAGCTTCTGCTCCCTGGTGAGCGATGGCAGGCCTGGGAAGGGCACAGAGCTGCACCAGGGGAGGGCCAGGCTGGGTGTGAGGAGAAATGTCAGTGCCATGAGGGTGGTCACACACCAGGATGGGCTTCCTGGAGAGGTGGGTGGTGCCCCATGCCTGTCAGTGCTCAAGGGACTTTTGGACAATGCCCTTGGTGACAACGCTTCAGCTTGTGGTCAGCCCTGAAGGCTGACTCAATGGTCTTTGTGGAGCCCTTCCAACTGAACTGAACCAAACCAAACTGCTCTGTTCCATTCCATTCCATTCCATTCCATTCCATTCCATTCCATTCCATT
>CM021766.1:24231700-24298763 GCA_011076525.1 Nettapus auritus | reverse complement strand
TTCCATTCCATTCCATTCCATTCCATTCCATTCCATTCCATTCCATTCCATTCCATCACACTGTGTAATACTTCAGTACTGTGTATTAGAGACTTATCACACACAAAAGGATTGTATTTTAAACAACAGATATGTTGCAGCATTTCACATAGAAGCTGTATGGTGTTTTTAATAAAATGAAACACATGTCAACAGTAGAAGACCAGTTTGATAATTTACCTTAATGTCAAATTGAAGGTATCTTTTGTCCATCTCCTTGGAAACCACACTTTCTATGATGTCTACAGGCACAAGCTGGAAACAATCATATGCTGGGCAAAAAATGTTGTGAGCTTCACCCTCTTGAATTTTCAGATTCAAAAATCTGCCAGAATTTTGTCAGTCAGTATTTGCGAATAAAAAGTAAAAATTAAAAGGCTGCTGAATACTTTATACTAGGTTCATACATATACAAATTAAGAATTTTTAAATAAAGAACAGAAAGTATCCATTTCAGCTCAAGAGGACTGTAGATTTAATGAACAGCATAATTAAAGAAAATAGCAGTCACAGTTTGGAAGTGAGCACCATCATAGTTTTGTGTGTTTGCAGTTTCCATCCTTGCCATTTATCAGATACTGCTATGCAATGTTTAATTAAACTGAGCATTACTTCTAATCTAAACAGAACATACAAATGTAATTAATCTAGGAAATAATTAATTTTATGTGCAATTAATTTTTACAACTGTGCTAGTCAAAATAGCTCTGCTGTTGGAAACAAGTTTCTAAACAGAGAACATTATAGTTCCTAACTACTAGAATGCAAGACAGAAAATCTCAGAAATCTGATGAAAACTGGACTTCAACTCACAGTGCACAAGGATGCTTAGTTTAAAAGCTAGTACTTCTTTATTAATCTGTTATCAGCGATAGTATTTACCTCATCTAGCTTTATTCATCTGAAGGATACACATCTCTAAGTTAGTCATGTGGGATCCTTCAATAGTTAATGCAGAGAGACTTGCCATTTCAATCCGTGTTAGATTCATCTTAAAATGGGATAACTCAGTCCCGGCTATACTCTGTGTAACACAAATGACTGGCTTAGAAGGATGAATCCCACCCAAACATGCCACTGCAAACACATGCATTGAACTGTAGTTTTGAGAGCATACACAAATCACAGTATGCATAGTCCAATCCTACATCAAGCCAGCCATCTCTTCATAACTTCTAAATTATCACGTAACAATTTATAAGACAAAACTAAGACATAACTATTAATTCTCTGAACACTGAAAAAAATCACCTTCTAAAAGTTCATACAAAGAAAGTGCTCATCCTTTACATAGGAGGAATGTGTTCATATAAATTAGTATAATCTGCAGTAGGACTAGCTGTGCTGATATGACACTGTAACAAGACACTGCAGTGGGACAGTTCAAGTACTACAGTCTCCTGATTGAAGAGATGAGTAAAAAGGTGCTGCATACAGATATAATTATTCCTGGGAAGTATGATTAATATCTATACTAATATAATTGTCCATGCCTGATTTTTTTTACTAGCATGACTATCTAGACTTAAAAAAAATTATGTAGTAATGAGAACATTACACCAACAGAGCATTTCAGCTAAAGCTACTCAGTTATTAACATGCAATGTAAAAAAGCATTTTAATTGCTTTTCTGACTGAAAATGGATTTACAATGCCTAAGTTCAGCGTGCTGAACTACGAGATGGAATTAAGCATATGCTTAACTCAGAAAACGTGAACCCCAATGCCACCACCGTGAACACACTGAGCAAATTAAGAGTAGGCTCATCTATTCACACTCATGATTGAAACATGCTTAAGAGCTTTGCTGAACTACAGCAAGCATTACTTAAGCCTAAGTCAGTAGATGGTCACTTTGAATGACAACTTAAATATTTAATAGGATCAAAACAGCAACTCTCTGAAAGCCAGGCAGCACCTGTTTAATGTCTCTGGCCTTCCCTCTTCAAAATGGGAAATAGGTAAGTTTCTCAAAATATATAGAAGTACATATACTCACGCCTCCCAGCATGCTCTGCAGAAGTCATGTCCGCAAGGCATATCCACTGGGTCTTCAAACACAGAAATATTACACATACAAATGTCACACTGTAGATGAAAAAATACTGATTAAGAAATATCATAAAGCTTTTAATACTATTAGCAGGACACACTAGTCTGGAAAATCTCAGCAAAAATTTTAAGTACTCAATAGGGAGAAAAATCTAACTGTAGACAGAAAAAAAAAAGTAATTTAAGCTACAGAAATAGCTTTGAAATAGAAATGGGAAAGATTCTGTATCTCTTTTTCTATAGCTCCCTATCCAAACACCACATTTTGTGGTGCCTTCTGTCATGTCCTCCAGCTCAGCAAGTGCTTCATTGTGCAGAGCGCTCAGACCTCAGTTCTGAGGGAAAATAAGACCTGAAGTTTGCATCAGATTCACAGGCAGCCTGAAATGGAGTTTCAAAATTACAGAGGCTTCAGGAAACGTTCAGCATATCAAACAATCAGGTCCAAGTCAAGTAGGAACAATTTGGTTGTGCAACAGCAGCAACTATTTTAAGTAATAATCTACATAAATACTATTTTTAATACATTGAGGCTTTCAATCAAAATAAAGAATGAATTAATCTACAAATGTTCTAACAGAAGACTCCTCTGCTTCATTTTATACTACCAGGTACTGTAGAGAAATAATATAGAATACTGAGGCCCTTACTATGAAAATATTTAACAGGGATGACATTACTCATTGCTTATGGCTAGGCATGAACGTAAATGTTTCACATTCACCAAAGAGCGTAAGTAGATTTTTATTTCCATTGCATCTAAGATTCCATGAAAACTTACTTCAACTTCCAGTACATTAGACATATTACACACATAGGACAATATTTCCAAAATATTAGTTTGTTATGTCACTTTTAAGGAATACTTGTGTTATAGCCCAAACCAAACCAAAAATGTCTGCCTTTAAATGAAGGAATTTATTGTTGTCTCAGACATTTCAGCTAATTGTCTTGCCAAAATTAAGTATTTTAGAAGTTGACAATGCATCAAAACTGTTCCTTATTAAATTTATGTGTTTTCAATCTTCTTTAAAACATAGTTGTGAAATAAGTAAGCTAATGAAGACTAGAGTGCATACTATCAAGTACAGAATGTGTACTGGAACAGTTTTAATTATAAGACAGGATGCAAATGCAAAAACTGAAAGGAGCTTTACAGCTTGTGGTTTTATCTTATCTACTTTTATTTTTAATTTACCTGCTAATATGAGTGACATTAGAAAAATATGTATTATTTCATAAACAGCGTTTTGAAAATATTATTTTGAAGGATTTTTGCAATTTTTTTAAACAAACAGAAACACTAAATGTGTAAATCTGGATCTGGATTTAGATATACAAAACCTAGAGCAGCAATCACTATCCAGCCTGCATTGCTAGCTTAAGGACCATAAATGAAATTAAAAAAAAAAAAGGCACAGTGTAAAACCAAACACATCTTTCATTACACATTTTAATTAGGAAATATTCCTGGACAATATTTCACTGCTAATATAAGTAAATGTACAACAACAATATTCAATATAACTTCTTTTTCAACATTTTGCAATTAAAGACATAAAAGGTTTCTATGCAGGAACAAAAAATTTTTATTTTTTATGTGATCTAGGGATGATCCATTTGCAAGACTGCATATAATATTCTAGAAAAAATGCTTAGGTCATGGAGCAAAAGTTTTATAATGTTGCAGCTGTGGATTATTAAAAAGAGAACTCTGTCTTCCAAAAGAACCACTCTGATTTTAATGAAAGGCGCTTTCATATTTCAAATTTGCAATAGCCTTGTAAACTGCTTGAAGCAGCCCACACATAGTAAAAGTAATTATAAGCTTACAGTACACTAGTGGGCTGACATTTCAAAATGCAGACAAAGAGAATTTTGTTTTCCAAAGAAAAATTTTTCAGAAGGCAGGGTTCACAGCACTGAGTATATTCACGGAAATGGATACAATGAAAGTGAACATCTTGAGAAGTATGAGATGAGAAGCTCAAAAGAGCCAAACGTACTGATGCTATTGTTTGGATAAAATTCTGCTTTGTGAGTGACAGCCAAGGTGAAAACAGAGCCCTTTGTATCAGCCACATGCTCCATCATGTTATTATACAGAATGCGTAAGGTGTAAACTTCTTTGTTCCCCACTTTCGGGAAGAGAAATGCCTTCTATCTTTACAAACGTATTTTCCAAACGAGATGACAATGCAGCTTTCCTGTCCACGGAGGTGTGCTATGTTTAGGTACACGCGGTTCTGTCCTGTGAGTTTCAGATCTATTTATAAACTTACCACAGCTGTCTCGATGTCTCCCGGTGACGGGCTGATTTCATCAGGGGAAGTCACAGAAGAGCGAGTAGTGCGGGGAGTTCGAGGAGAAGGCAGCGTATCCCACGCGTTGTAGCCGCTTGGAGGGGGAGTCGGCATCTGAACCCCCGAACGCTGGCAGCAGTTCTCTGGATTAGACATCCATGCTTCAAGCAACTTCTCCCTGTCCCAGTCTTCAAAAAATACAGAGACACAGGAAATTTTAGACATCTGACGATGCTTGACATCAATTTTGTAACTGCATCCACATATATAAGAATATATATGCCAAAAAAAAAAAATTTAAATATGATAAAATATAAGCAGATGTATATGCAACATTTCCCATTTAAATATAAAAAAAATCGAATGAGACAAACTTTCTTGTCTATGAAGAACTTAAAACAAATACAGACCTTGCTTAATCATCGTTTGAAATGTTTTTGGTCACTGATCCCTAATATTAATACTAAAGACATCGTACAAATAGAATTTTTCCTATTAGAAATGATTTAAAGTTCTCATTTAAATATAAATCCATCAATTTCCTATATTGATTTGAATCTAAAGCCATCAGCAGTACTCACAGATCAGATGAATGAGAGCTTTAAGAGGAAAGAGAAATTTCCCAATTTGTTCCTATCACTTAAATATTTTTTTGAAGTTTTTGTTTGTTTGTTTTTAATCTTAGGTAAAAAAAAATATATTTGTTTGTTTGTTTTTAATCTTAGCTACTCACACTGGAAAGTCATTTTTATAAACTAAAAGATCCGCATTGTTTTTATTGAATTTTATAACCTATATAGAAAAAGATAAATAATATTCCTTTATCGTATAAATATTTAAAAAACGAAGTGTGAGTTCTAAGCACTGAACTTAGTAAGAATATCACCACTGTCAAATAATGATTGCTGCCTTAACTAAATCTGCTCCCTGCTTCCTAATTTAAAAATAAAACTGATCTGGACATGCTTTACTTATCTAAGCTAAACCATATCTTGGGTTAGCTTCATTTCATTTGTTTGCAGCCATGGAGCCTGAACATGTATACACTCCAATAATTATAAATGTTATTAGCATTTTGCAAATTACCCTGACCTTATAACCTCTCAGAGGGATGCTTGCTGATGCTAAGATAGAGATAAAATTTGCCACATGTTTTCTTGAACTCCTTCGCAGGACACCTTTAAAATTAGCCAGGGTAAATACAGGATAATGAATGGATTCCATTGTGTTTTCTTTACTAAATTATGAGTTTAATTAAAATATGAAATAGTTGTATTTGCTGAATTGCCTCTCTTATATACTGAGAACAATTGCTTTAGCATGAAACAGAAGAAAAACAGGAACAATGTTGAAAAAACATTTGTAGAAGAACTGAAAAGTTTTATTTATGACTGCCACAATAACATTTTTTTTATCTTGGCGCTAGCTCTACATACTTCTGTCTCTTAATTAAAAAAAGGCAAAAATGCCCAACCCACTCTTCATTCTTGCAGCTTGGGTCAGTAAATTGATAATGTTCTATGATAAAAGAAAGCAAATTAGTTGCATTAAATATTACATCTGTAAACTACTAAAAGTAATACATAAAAATGATCTTTCCAAAAATTCAAGGCATGCTTTTCACACATAAGGTGTGAATCAAGTCAAGATTTCACATTATTCTTTTATGAAGTTCAAGATCAAATGCAAAAACATTGTGATTTGGTATTTGGCGTTTCCCAATTGCCTAAAGCCTTGTAAATAGCTCAGTTACTCCTTTTACTAGGCTAACCCAATTCTCTGTCTTCATTTCAAATAAAAAGAAAAAAAATTCTGTTTGAATAATTTCCAGTCTATGACCACAGCTACAGGCAAAATAGCTGACTTTCTCATGACTGCAAATCGTCTGTGATTTTTTCTCTACACTGGCCAATGGCATAAAGTTACAGCTACCTCTCTAAAGCAGCATCAGTAGAATGACCTTTGCAATGCAGACTGACTCCTTCTCAACTTTCAGTTACTGCTCACTAGATGCTGGCAGACGTTTCTGCACACTTTACATCAACCTCACTGCTTTTGGACTTACTGCGTACTGTGCTGCCAGCTTGAACAGTACTGCCATCATTTTCTTCTTCAGAGTTCTGCACAGGGTACCAAACATGCCTACCTCATTAGTAAAATATTAGTAATGTCTAGCCATAATGAAGTTTTCAGAGAATCCAAAACAGCATTCAAACATTGTGCATATTATAAATACCCTGTAAGAATTAAACCCTGTAAGAATTAAACAAATAATCAACAATTCTATGTTAAAGGGAACATAGTCTATCAAAAACAATTTAAAGGAGACACGTTTAAGGTACCGTACCTACTCATGAAAGTCTGCCAAGTTTTGTGAGTTTAAAATAAAATTTTAATGTTTCACTTTTTCCACTCTCTTTTATTTTCACAGGGAATCCACAAAACTATCAGGGCACAAAAGCTTAATCCAGCAATACAGTGATGAGCATGGAAACCATTAACTGCCTGAGTAGTCCTTTTGGCATACAGCAACAATGCAGATGCTTCAGTAAGCATAAATTTGGAATCGCTGAATGAGAGCCTAAAGCTTCCACTGAGCTTCAGAGAGATACTGTTGTCTGGAGCAAACCCACTGAATTCAGTATCTGCCTATTCTGACAAACCCAGTTTAAATTACACAGCAAGGGCACAAACTGATTTCAGTGAAATTAAACTAGTTACAGATATACAAAGGGAAAAGTACACCATGCATTAAACTAGTGACTGTAAAAATCCTTAAAAGGACACACGCTCATATGCTTTAAACCCTCAGGCAGTTTCCAAACATCTACTACAACAGTCAGACTGCTTTTGTTATGACATAAAGTAAAAGTAAAAATAATTTCTGATCTAGTTTTATACACAAATATGTAATGGCAGAAAATCATGTCCTGACAAAAATAGGAAAAATGAACTTTGACTTTTTTGGTATATAAAACAATGGAAGTTCTACTTGTGTGTCTCTCACTGAAGTAGGAAAGTTCTATTTCTCCATATTGCTTAAGTTCAAACATCTTCCACTGTATTCCTAGTTTGAATCACTTCTCTATCAACTTGCCTGTCTGCCTCAATGCTTTTTGATGTACTGCAGATGAACTTCTTTCTGAAGTACTGTGTGAACTATGCCCTGGTATCTGATTAACCATTACTTCTCTTTTTCTTGGGAATAAAAAGTGAACACACTCATAACTGAAATTTGATTTTATGGAAAACAAGGTTTTTTTAGTCTTTAGGGTTTTGGATTACCATGTGCACGAAGAAGAGCTTCTGCAGTAAACAGTGGGGCTTGGAGCATGTCAGCAGATTCCACTATCAGCATATCCTTGAGCCTTCGCAGATCCTGAAGTCTTAGCCCCTCGTATGGCTTTGAGAAGAAGGAGAAAGATAATTTATGTCTGGCGGTACTTTCCAGTTAGTCTCTATTTCCGTATTAAAATGAAAACATTCAAAGCACTGTTACAGACAATTATCTCAACTGTGAGGTACAACATGACAAAATTTATTTATTTAACATGCAAACCGATGACCACGCAAAGCTATATGGAAACACTGTCATTCTGCAATATTTATAGAATTATCTTTGTACATTTCCAAATACAGAAAACAGTATTTCTAAAGTTACAATTGGAGGCCACGCTCCAATGCTGAACTAGCCTAACACAACTCTCAATCTCTCCCCTCCTCTCCCCACTCCTCTCAAAAATGCTGGATTTTCACAGAATACAAGTAAATTTTGAAGTGATTAAAACTCAGATATTGAGGCATTCATATGAGAATTCAAGAGTAGATTGGAACTAAGTATCAGGATAACGTACGTTGCATACAAATCCTCTGATGTTATGCATGAATTGAGACGCATTAACTTTGAATTAATCTGGAGGAGGATACATTGAGACATCAGACAGTAAGAAGTTTACGAAAGCATCAGGTACAGATCTTTTGAGGCAATACCCACGTTCACATAAGTAGAGAAGTCAGTATAAGATAGACCAGAAATGCAGTTAGAGGCTGCGGATGAAGATATCAAAACTCTCTGAGAAACAGAGGCCATTCCCTTATTATAGCATTAAAAAAGGTCAAATTCAAAAGACAGAAAGACAATAATTTTGGGATACTAAATTATTCCAACCAAGATACTGGAGATGCATACACATGTTTTGCAGACTCATTTTTAAAAATAACAAAGGAAGAACATGACAGCAAGTAATATACTTGTTAGTTTTGATCAGGGAAAATGCCCAGAAGGTAGAAAAACAAGTGGGAGAACATATAAAGAGAATGGATACAGAAGGGATTATAAAAAACATAATTTTTATATGGACTGGTTTAATTTAGATAAATGAAAGCAAACAAAAGATTTAAATCATTTGATGTAACACTGATTTATTACAGGACTAACTAGGAATTTGGCCACCAAATTGCAACTGTCTTCAGCAATCTAGGGAGAACGAACGCAGAACAGCAGTGATAGCAGATAATCACAGTTCAGACCATGCATCATTATTCTTTACTACTTATATATTGATTCTATGTAGAGCACAAAGACCCTCCAGTGCTATGTAATATGCGCACACATGCATGTGTGCATACATGCACAGAAGAAGCAGAAGACTGATTCTGTCCTTGGCAGTTGACAGCCTACGTAAAAGTCTACTGTGCACATAACCTTTTGAGGATAACAAGCAGAAGGCATAAAAGATGGGGAGAAATGGATACCCTGGACTTCTAAATGAATTTCTTCTTTTGAGACATCTACTCTAAAAACATAACTTCCTTCCTACATTCTGGATATCATAATGAACTCTATAAAATGCATCTAAAAGCATAAATGCATCTGGCTGTGACCTCTTCTCTTAGGTACTCAGTAGCATAAACTGGAACTTCTTGATGTTGGAGACTGGCAAGAGTAATGCTGCCACAAACCTGCATTAGGTCCTTGTCCTTTTTGAGAAAGCAAAAAGAGCTTAAGAGAAATGGACTGTGAGTGTCCTGACCTTTATCTTGATTGCCCAAGTCCAGGGAGTTTCTCTATGTCCTCCCATTGCTGATCATGCATGACACAGTAAAGGGCAATCCGAACGCTAATGGCTTGAACTGAAATAAATCCGGGCCACTTGATTCATAGCATGCTGGAATTTGACTGACCTACTTAATTTCTTACAAAAGAGATCATTTATAAAAACATGTCAGAGAGACAGGGATACAAACAGCTGGGTGCCTGAATGATTATAATTGCACGAATATGCTGCAAAAAAATGGAGCAATGAGTAAATCGTCTTGACAGAGTCTGAACTGCATTTTGAATTACAATTGTGAAATAAGTAGCTTTGTCAGCCCAACAGTCCTCACTTCTTGAAGAACACATATATCCTAAAAAGACTTATCTTTTCTGTTAAACCTGCAACACAAATGCATATTTTACGACCTCGTATTTTACCCTGAACTGCAGATATGTTCAAAATTACATTTAACTGATTGGTTCTAGGTCAAACATTGGCAATTATCTTCCTTGAGTAACAGACTATTTTATTATCTCAGCTGGAGCATTCCGCACAACCCAGCAGGGATTTTTGGATCCTGAAGTTTTTAAGAATCCTAATTTTATCTTTTTAAGCAATCAGAGAAATATTGCTTAGGAATGTGTTTGAAACTTCAGATTTTTATTTTTATTTTTTTAATAAAATAACACATGAGCTCACAGAAGAAGCCAAAAGAAAGGCAATTGTAGGCTGGCACTATGAAGTAGCTTATTCTGGAAATTCCAGAGTGAAGGCTTTATACAATCAGAACCCTTAAAAATGTTCTTCTCTACAAGGCATAGGCTTGTGGAGACTTGTGAAGACATTGTCCTTAGTTATAAGGATGTATATTCTTTATATAATACCATAAAGCTTTTTTTTTTTTTTTTTAGCTAATTAATTTATTTACCTACTTCTATATTTATGACTTCTTTCTGCATTGCCATAAAGAATTTGGATTCCAGATCATGATGCTCAGAGACCTCATTTAGTATTTGTTTACACGGGAGCTCTTTATTGATAATTGCTGTGAAAAATGCATTGTTCAGTATTAGCCTTATTTAACAGGGTAATGATTTTGGAACGTCCTGTTTGGGTACTACTTTAACCCATTGTGAGCTTCTCATTACAGATTTCAATGCTCACATTCTCTCTAAGCCTTCTTTTTAACTGCCTTCCTCTCAAATTTTTTATCGCTAATATTTAGACATCTTAAATTATTTTTTCTCCCCAAACAATTTCTAATATGTCAGCAGAAGATCATTTTAGCAGTTCGTTTCAAGGTATTATTATTTCCTTCATCTTTAAAGTACCATTAAAATAGACAATGGCAAAGCCACTCTTTGCTACAGCGTTGACCGTCAAATTAAATGGTGTCAAATACACTTCATGTAAATATCCTCTTCCATGGGTGGTTAATGGAGTAATACATTCTAAAAATTATCTATACTTCATTTCATTCATTCAAGAAGATGTATATGTACTATATATGTATGTATATATCTTAACTACTTACAGCCATATTCTCTCTTTTCACTTAATAACTCTCTGTTGGTAAAGGACATTCTTAGTTGTTTTAAGATAACTCTTTGTATTGGTCATACTTGCATTATATATATTTACAACATTAATTCTGGAAATGAAGAAAACCATTCCAATTACCATTGGCTCAGTAAATCTGTGATATACTACTACCAGTGTATTGCTACAGTACTCAGTGACACATGAGTAAAATGAACAAAGAAATTATGTACTTTGCTATTACACAGTGTGTTTTTCTGAGGCTGACACAGAGCCAAAATTGTTCCAGATGATCTGCTCAGATCTACTGCTCATTCCCAGGTGTTTCTTACGTAAGTTTTAAATACTGCATGATGTGATTGGAATGAAGGTGCTTGTTGTCTTCCAGGCATACATCACAAACACAATTATGCTTCTGTGCTAAAATAATGAGAAAACTAGAAAACTGTGCAAATAAAACAACCAAAATCTATAAAAGCAGTTTAAAAAATGATCAGTCTTGGTTTATATTATTTAGTGTAAGTCCAATGAGATTTAAAAGACAAACCTATTATTTTCTACAGCAGTTGTCTCTCATAGTTCATAGGAGAACGTTCATTAACGAAACAGGAGAAAATAAGACAAAGAAAGTCATCAGACTCCTGGCTTGTTTTCTAATAACCTTTCCACTGCCCACACAACATCATTGATGGATCTTTTTTTCCTACAACTAACTACAATGATGAGAGTCACTCTTTATAGTCTGCACTTAAAATACTTAGCACTTCCATTTTATATAGGGAAATACAGATTATCCGTGTGTTGGTACATTGCTTTTCTCCTATACTTCATATTGAAGAAACATACCTAACAGAGTCATTTTGTGTTTCTAAACGATTAGGACCCGTTTGCTTGAACTGTTTTCTCCAGTTTGCTCATAAAAAATGTTTATGGTGTGCTAAAAATGAAGCAAACTAGACATGTTGCTTAAAAAAATGTTTCAGGTATCACCATGGCAAAATGAGATTTTAAGAGGCTGGGTAAATTGTATGACAAAAATTGATTTTATTCAGAAACCCCAGTGGATGGAGTAAACTGAAGTGCTGGAAGATGGACAGTTCTTTGCTGTCAGGTTATGAAACCTGAAATGTGAAAGCTTGATCTGCTCAGCGATCTGTATTTCTTACAAGCTTGAGAACCTCTGTAATCTTAAAGAAAGGCATGTGCAAGTTATTTTTTCCACTGTTGCAAGTGTTTTGATTCTAAACATGAACACTCACATAATTCTTTAGTAATATTTCAATGTGAAGAACAACACGAGCTGGCTCTTAACATCAGAGACAACACTTTTTTACTACTCTGAATGTACATGCTTAATTCAAAGAGCACTACAAAAGTCTTTTGGTCTGTACGAAGAACACTGGAGCTAAGCTTCTTTGGCTGTTTTGCCTGGGAAGAAGTCCTGTTTGTTGTTTTCAAATGTTTTATTTTTTCCTGTAACCTTCAATCAAGAGACGAATGACTTTGAAAATGCATTTTTTGGTGTTACAAATATTTGCTCTTTAAAAATTCAGTTTTCATGTTTCAGAAGGATGTTAAAGGACATCACTGAATAACTGTAATCTTAATGCTATGTTAAGTAAGCATTTTGCAAACTCACTTCCCTCAGTGTGTATTTTTTATTTCAAGAAACGAATTCAAGAGAAAGAAGTACAGGACCATTTTTGAGGGGCACATTTGGGTAAGCATTCTGTGGAAGAATTTCAGACTACTCATCATGCCCCATCAAGGTGACAGCTGCAGGCATCACTATAGCCACTGGTAAGAGCAACTTTCACTGCCTATCCCAGGCATTTGTCCACATGCCTGGAAGATCCAGATATATTCTCATTTGGATTGCAGTTCAGTGCCAGTCTTTCTAAGGCTTTTTATTTTTATTTTTTATATTTTTGGTGACTCCAAGGGATAAGATTGAAAGATTAACTTCCCCTGGCTGCACGATCCTGGCATGTTTCTCATGCTAGCACTTCTGCTGTTACAGCTACACAAGAAGTCTGAGAAAAGCCTTTTGCACTGCAAAGTCACAAGTAAAGGGAAATGAAAAAAGAGACTACAAAGGTTGAATTACTCTATGTGAAACCCCAAGACCATCAATAGGTGTACCAAATTCCATGCTGACATTTTTTGTCTTGTCAATCTTTAGAATACTTGGGAAGGCTGCCCTGGTATGTCAGATGGACCTAGGTCTGCAGGCCTGCCTTCACTTCAGTTCTCACGCTCAGCAACTTTGCTACAGAGAAGTTAAACAAGGAACAGAACTGTGTCATTTAATTGTTTCAGTGAAGTGAACCCAAGTTAACATAATTACCTTTGTACTTTAGTCCCTTGTAACCAGAAGTCTTTAAGTTGATTTGGCTCTGAGTGTCTGCCTTTAACAATCATGAAGCATTATTTTCTCTAGCTGAAAAGCTTGTTCATGTGGTTCCTGATTTGTTCAACACCCTATCTGTAAGTTTACTATTCTCTTAGCTGTGTTACAGACCCATGGTATACATATAATGATAAAAATGATTCAGGTTAAATAAAACAATTACATATTACCACCTCAAAGACTTTTCCTTCTTTTAAGCCAAATTATTGTTATGATCCATCTGATAGCATAATCATCCAAATTGTCCTATATATACAATCAAAGGAGTGCTAAACTGCAATCGTGGCAGGAAACAGCAGCAGTCTTTTAAAGTGGCTTTGCCAACAAAGAAAATATAATTTCACACTAGCTTCATATAATAAATATAATTTCAAATATAACTTCAACATTTTGGGTGTCTCTATAGGGGAGTATTCAGAGAAACTAATGTCAGTTAATTATATTTGTTATTTCAATGCACAATTAAAGTATATTAAACCTCATCTCAAAACTTCTCATCTAGGAGTAAACAATTTAATTAAGCTTGTTTAGATTTGAATTTATTCAAGAAAATTAGTCAGAAAATTAACTGAACAGTACAAAGACTCTTACTTTCAAATAGAATTGACCTTGCCTGGCATTCTTCAGGAAAACAGCTGATGTGATTTGAACCTACTCCTATCTAAACCTGAATGCCTTTTTTTTTTTTTTTTTTTTTTAAATTATCAAGCCATAAGTAGACTGAGCTAGTAAAATATATGTGCTACTTAGGAAGGGAGGAGCCATACAAAAATCTATTGTCCTTAAATTTATGTAGATTTACTTCAAAATATTTATTGAATCATGTAATTTATCTACATATTCTTATTCAGACTTTTAGTTAATTAAAATGTGATAGTGGATGGGGGAGGCAACTTTTGGTCAGAATCTTTAGCTACACTAAAAAATTTAGCAAATCACAGTCTGCTATAAGGCATAGCAGAATTAAAGCAAATTTGTGTGAGTTTTAAATCTCCTCCGAAAACTTACTTCAAAATAACATATCCTGTTATTATCTGTTTTCCTTACAAGTTCTGGTATGCAGTAGCTTCAGACATCGTGTTATAAAACAAGAAAGCAAATGCACTGTTTTGAAATCCTGCGCTGCTCAGCTGTTTTTTGGTAACACTGAACCCAATGTTAGTCTAGGAAGATCCACCAAAATATTTTTCCTATGTCCCACAGATTTTCTCCTTTTCAGAATTTTTCTTGTTCTCACTTTTAGACAGAAAGAGACCTTAAGAAATAAAAATCCATAAAAATTTTGTTTTAGAGAGACTGTTTCCCAGCTTACTGGCCTCACTGCACTTCCTCTAGCCTCACAGCTTGCAACACATCCAGGGAAGTCCACATAAATAAGCATAGGAGTAAAACTTCTTTTTAGATTTGACAGTAGATTTTTTTACTTTCTCTGAGTTTAACTTGAAAGATATTGAGCTGTGTTAAAATCAAATGCTTTCCATATATACAGTACAAAGTAGAGTATCTGCTGAGTATTTCACAGAATTCTGTCATAGTGTAACTACTACAAATATAAATGTGTAAAATACCATAAACTTAAAGTATTCTCTAACCTCTTTTTTGTCTAAAGCAGCATATTCAGCTTCAATGCTTTCAGCTTCGGGATCACGTGAAAATACCATTCGAGATTCCAGGTTAAGAGCCAGCTCTTTGTGGTGCTGTTTCTCTGCACAGTCACATGGGGTATCTTTATTTTCGTTTTCTGCAAACAGATCTCCACCATGTTTTACTAGAAGCTGAAAAATAAAAAGTCAAGGTAAATAGTCATTAATCACCAGCTCTAATAGCACCCTGAAGAAATGGCATGTCATTCAAGAAGAGAATTAAAAAATATGAACAAGAAAACAGAAAAAAGGGATAAATATAATAGCAATTGTCTTTGAGAAACAAAGATTCTGTCATGAAATAATTATTATATAATTGGATAAAACATTAATTAACCATTGGATTATTAATATATTAAATTATTATAACTGTTATTAAATAAATTACTGCTTGATTTCACATATAATTATACTGCAATTCCATGGAACCACAACATCGCAGAAATACATTACAAGGCAATGCTGTACAATACACCTCTTTTAGGGTTTGAATACTGAAATTCTGCTACTGATAAGGTCAATGCTCCATAGAAAATGAGGAGCTTGAGCTCATCAAGCACATGGCAAAATGAAGCTGCAGCCACCGTTAAATGTTTATTATATGTGGTTATAACTCCACTATTCTTCACAGAGCTGACCCAGTACAAGAAAGACAGGTATCTCCTGGAAAGAGTCCAGCGGAGGGCCACAAAGATGATACGGGGCCTGGAGCATCTCCCCTGTGAGGAAAGGCTGAGAGACCTGGGTCTGTTAAGCCCTGAGAAAAGAAGACTTAGGAGAGATCTTATTAATGTCTATAAATACCTTAAGTGCAGGAGACAGGGGGATTTGGCCAACCTCTTTTCAGTGGTTTGTGGGGATAGGACAAGGGGCAATGGCCACAAAATGGGTCACAGGAAGTTCTGCACCAACATGCAAAAGAACTTCTTCATAGTGAGGGTGATGGAGCACTGGGACAGGCTGCCCAGGGAGGTTGTGGGGTCTCCTGTGGAGATATTCAAGGCCTGTCTGGACACCTACCTGGGCAACTTGCTCTAGGGAACCTGCTTTGGCAGGGGGGTTGGACCCAATGATATCTCGAGGTCCCTTCTTATCCCTACAGTTCTGTGATTCTGTGACCCACTGGCAGTGACAGAACATGGGAGGATCCTTAGGTAAGAGGGAAGATGGGGCACCTGTTCACAGGTAGCTCTCCCTGATTTTTGGGTACATGAGAAAAGGGAAATGAGGTAATGCTACCAAAAGCTAGAGCAACTGACTGCAAAACCAGCAGTGATTTTCCTACTGACATGTAAACGGTACTGTAAGCACACATGCTGGGTAACACTAAGTTTATCAGTGCTCAATACAGAACACAGCCTTGTACAGCACCCTTTCACTGGCCTTGACTCTCACCAGTAACGACCTAGAAATGGAGTTTCTATCTAATAAACACGACTTGTGCTGCTCTGAGTATCCTGGCAAACTCATCTCCTGCTATAAGCTGATCTGATATAAGAAAGGATAGCAAACACCACAGATTTTAAAGGCCAAGAGTGGATCATTTAGCTGATTTATTATGACATCTTTATAACAAATGTTAAACTTTTAATGATGGAGCGCTCAAGACAATCATTCGCTACTAAAATGATTCATCTTATTTCTAAATAAAACTAAAATCTATAAACATTATCTTGCTTTCAGACCATGATGGCTATAACAACTCTATCCTGTACTGCAAGGATATTTCAAAGCACAGGTTCTAATTTTTATACATTTAGAAAACAAAAGGTCCACAAATTGACCTGTTCTCCACAAAAACTTTTTGATTGTGATCAGTTACTTCTTACTTTCCAACATTCTGTATTTCTTTATCTGTGACAGTAAAATATCTGGAATCATTCAGATAATCAGAGAATGGTTTGGGTTGGAAGGGACCTTAAAGATCACCCAGTTCCAACCTGCTGCCATGGGCAGGGACACCTCCCACCAGCCCAGGTTGCCCAAAGCCCGATCCAGCCTGGCCTTGAGCACCTCCAGGGATGGGGCATCCACAGCTTCTCTGGGGAACCTGTGCCAGTGCCTCACCACCCTCTGACTGAAGAATTTATTTCTTATACCTAAAGCTATCCTTTTTCAGTGTAAAACCATTACCCCTTGTTCTGTCACTACACTCCTTGACATAAAGTCTCTCCTCATCTTGTAAATTCACGTAGATTCTCTGAAAAAAAATCCTATGTTCTCCAAAATAAAAAGTGAAACCAAAAATACTGCAAACTAGTACAAACTAGTAAACTAACAAGATTTAGTTGAGTTAGATATTAGCATCATCAAGTATGACACCATGTTTTCTCTTCATAGCAGAGTATCAGGTAGAAATAAAGATAATACTGGGATATTTATCAAGATATCCAGCCTACAGGTACCTTGCAGTTCTTTTTGAACTTAACATTGCAAAAGCTTTAACTTCACTTTCACATTCTATCTATACAATTTAAACTTTAACGGAAATTTACCTGAAGGAACTAAGACACCTTCTGAGGAAGAAAAATAACATAATCTTGAAAGAACACTCGATAGACCTATGCCGTTCAAGATCTAATTTGCAAGATGAGGAATACGTGAATTGACAAGATGTTAAAAATGATACCATATTTCTTTGGTACCACTGTTAAAAAGGCTTGTGTCTATTAAGAAATGAAAAGAAGACTAATAATTTAAATGATCCCATTAAGAATTTAGATAATAAAAAATGCCATTTAACTTGCCAAATATGCTGTGATAGAGTGGAATGTATCTGCATGAAATAAAATCTGTTCAGCATGAAGGTCAAGCCTTTTTTTTTTTTTTTTGTTCAGTATTTGGAGGTAAGAACATTAACTTTGCCCAGCTTATCTTTAGCAATGTGTTCCACACAGCTGTTCTGCTCTGAGAAGAAATGTAATGCATTTAAATGGAAAAGTATCAAGACTGAACATTTGATTATCAGCTCTGAACAACTCAACTAGTAGGAGGTTCACCCACAAGGAAGTACATTTTTTCCCCCTTTCCTCATGTGGGTATAGTGGGGATAGAAGTTACAAGACTGGTGTTTTCCTGGAAAGTTATGGAAAAACAAGGAAACAATTAAAAATGAATTTTGATTTGAAGTGACAGTAACCATGCAAAACCAGGCAAGCAGTGGAGAAAAAAGGCAAAATGCACTCCTGGGATTCTAAGTTACCTTCAATTTACTGGAGAGAGGGAAAAAACCTGTAGATTAGACAATTCTGTTTTCCATCTCTCTCGCTCTCTTGGTTTTTGTTTTTTTTTGGTTAAGATTTTTAATTCTCAAATACTATCAGGAATAAAGGGATCACTGTTAAATTCCTTCACTAAGCTCTGTTTCCTGTTTTTCATAATCTAGTGTTCCTGCTCATAATCCTGTTCCTGCTGAAGAAGTTAAAAGGACTACAGACAACACTGGAGGACTTAAAATATCTCATACATAAATCTTAGGATGCAAGTTCCTCTTGGGCTCCTAATGAAGTTTAAACCTGGGGGTCCAGTAGAATACTCATTTCAGAAAACATGTTTCTGAAGTAGAAAACATGCAGTCCATGTATTGGGGCTACATAACTAAATCCAAATTCTGGCAAATAGCAGTCCATGTGGATTAGACTGTAAGGTCTTCTTCAAAGACAAACTGAAAGCAAATCAGTCTCACGATGGTTTAGTCAACTTAACGCTACATATTGTAATAATAACATAAACTAGCTCATATGGTTAAATGGGAAACTAACAGTCTAGTAACTGGCTTGATCTAATGAACAGACAGTTCAACAGACAGTGAGAAATAAAATGATAATTTGTGAAGAAACACAAAGCACTAACTTTTGTGATGAGGTTAAAACCAATTGATTTTACAGTCTAGAGTTAAAAGTTGCAGCCCAGCTCCAGAACCCCGATTTACTCCACAGTGAGTGTGATTCTTTCCAAAATCATCGTCTATGTGGCTCTTAACTATGTGAGCACAATTGCTTCATGCTCTTAAAATTTAATCTTTCGGGTAACTGTGTCTACTTCTAATACCACTGTATAGCCCCATCTGGAGCCATAAAGGCAGAATGATTGAGGCAGATGAGTCCTTGCTCCTTGTAAATCCCTTGTAAATCTGAGGTCTAAGTTACCTGGGGATCTCAAGTGTACGTGTACTGGTAATAGCTACAAAAGACCAAGGAATAAGAGCTGCTCTAGAAAACGCAACTATTCTTTTTGAAGGATTTAACAATATGGGTCCTACTGCTGGCAGTTTACAAATCAGTGTAATAGATAAACTATTTCACGAATATGAGTAAGCAAGCTCCTAAGTGCCAGAAATTAAAATATGTTGTAACATGTTTGCTAAACGTTTCTTCTGTTTATCTCTTCATTACCAGATGCAGCCATTCTTATGTCAAACCATTTCATGTGAGCTTTATTTTGTTTTCACTGACTTTGCCTTGAAGAGGTTGATGAGTGCTAAATCCTGATATATCTAATGTCTGACAGGACACACACATTCATCTTCTAAACAATGATGTTTAAAAACAAATGGATCTTCTCAGGGAAGGTTAGATAGAACAACTGTGATTGAAAATCTCTGTAGCTAGAATTTATCAGGCAGCTGGATCGAACTAGTGGTATTAAAAAATAGAATGAGAGAAAAGTACATGATCTTCTGCAATCCATAATTTTCTCTGTTTGTCCAATCTAAAAATGAATTAAAAGTTGTCAGCCAACTCAAAAGCAATATTAACTTAGACCAAGGACACAACCTGACGCTTGTTTACAAACCAATTGCATCAAGAGGCACTATCACAGAATCACAGAATGGTTTGGGTTAGAAGAGACCTTAAAGATCACCTACTTCCAACCCCCTTGCCATGGGCCAGGACACCTTCCATTAGACCAGGTTGCTCAAAGCCCCATCCAGCCTGGCCTTGAAACCCTCCAGGGGTGGGGCACCCACAGCTTCTCTGGGCAACATGTGCCCGTTCCTCACCACCCTCAGAGTAAAGAATTTCCTCCTAATGTCTCATCTAAACTTATCCTCTTTTAGTTTAAGGCCATTTCCCCTTGTTCTATCATTATCTACCCAAGTAAAGAGAGAAGACTTCTCCAAGCTGGACATCCCCAGCTCTCTCAGCCTTTCTTCATAGGAAGTCGATCATATAACCATACAAATGAGGAAAGACTCACTGTAGTTGACAGGAAGAGTCAGGCAATACCATTGTGTAATTCCGTTACTGTGTACATAATTAGCTGGATTTGAGTGTAATTTAGCTAGAAAAGACTGTGACCTGCCTCTCTGGTGAAACTCAGGACATGTGTAAGTAATTTCTAGGGAAGTGCTGAAGACAAACTGCTAGCATGGTGTTTGCAGAGCAGTAACAATATGGTGCAGAGAAGAGAGAGGCTGCAGGGGCAAGATTTAGGCTGTGATACTGGAGGTTAAATAGCAGAATATAATAGCAGCATCCTCTTAACTCCTCTCATAACTAAGGGATCAGACAGCCAGAGGCTTACATTATAGCACAGAAAACATCACGGGGAAGCAGTTTCCATTCATTAGAAGCTCAGAAAACTACATAGGAAAGACGATCTTTATACTAACTAAATGAAAAGCATGTTGGCTATAGAAATAAAAGGACAGCAGGCTGAGCTTTTAAAGAAGGGACTAATGAAAAACCAGAAGATAAAGAACAGCATACAGTTCAAAGTCGTGACAATTTTTAAATGTTCAGATTGAATTTGGAAAATGTGATGGAATACAATCAATATAACAAAGTGACACCACTGGACAAATTACATGAGAATCACGGAGAAGTTCACAGTGTTGGAATAGTGGTGCTATTTTTTTTTCTTTTTTAAAGCTCATAGATAAATAAACTAGCTCTACCAACAAATACTAGAGAATTCCAATGGAATACAGTTCTAGACTTAAACAGAAAAAGCATTAATGATCACCTGACCAAAACTGCAACAGAAGGGGGATGTTAACAAAGAACAGGAATGCTCCAAGGTCAGAGCACGCAAAGGGAAACTTCAGACACTGAGTCTCCCAAGTATACTGAGAAAATGCTGTGCTAATATATGATGTGTAAATTAAATTTTCAAACTCCACAAATGACTGAATCATCAGCAAACAAGTTAGTCAACACATGAGAGGAGAAGCAACTCCTGACTGTCCAAAAAATGTGCAAGACCTGATTCAAAACGTTACTGACAAAGAACCACTCAATAACAATTCCCATAATGTACTTAGAGCCAATGTCCTTGCAGAAGCAAAAAAAGAAAAATGATCCACTGCCTAATTTCAAAAAGTGGTACTAAATAAAAGTGCAGAAAATTTCTAGAGACATTAGAAGAATCTGTCAAGGTGGAGTAGCAGGACAGATTCATATAGGAAACAGGAAGCTGAAGTTGTTTCCAGATGAAGAAAATGTAAAGAACAGTCTGGAAAAGGTAAATGTAAAAACACAGTGAATAAGGCTAATAATGGTTTTGAACAATGTGCCAAGTGCCAAACAACTCTGAATAAATCATTTCAAAACCATACAGTGAATATGTCTGTAAAGTCAGTCGCTTGACAAAGTGCAAAAGGAATCTCAAACAATGTAGAGCAGAAACGTGACAAGAATTGCTGGAATCCTGCTTCTCTGTGGACGTACCACATAGGTCCCTATGCTTTATGAAGGACGCCAATCAAAGTCTGTTTCCAGCTGAAGTCCCAGCACAAGTGGTTCTAGAACAAATCAATAAACCAAATACTAATGAATCTTCAGGACCAGATGGTATTTATTCCTGAATCATAATGGAACTTAAATAGGAAATTTCTGAACTATTTATTATAATATGCAACCTATTGTTTACAGCTGTCATGGTCCAAGATTAGAAGGTGGTTTAAGTAACACTAATATGAATAATAATAGCACCACAGAAAATCAGGAAAGTACAGAACAGTACATCTGTGGTAGCTTGACAAAGTAAACTGACAAAAAATTCAATCACGAGCATTACTGATAAATATTTGGACAAATATGAAATAACGAGGAAAATACAGCCTTCTTTGAAGGAAGTTACGTACCACTAATTTATGAGATGTCTCTGAAGGAGTCAAAAACACGGGTAAGAAAAAGCTGTTTGATGCAGTCTATGTACAGACCTCCAAATAGTTCACCAAAAACATTTAAGACAAGTAGACAAGCATGGAAAGCTGTTTGACCAAAGAAATAACTTGTTAAAAGGCAAGAAAACAGGAAAAATGTCACTTTTTACTGCAAAAAGAGGTCACCAGTGAAGTCCCACTGGTTCTGAGACCTGCCTGTTTAAGATGTGTAGAGGTGTCTAGAAAAGCAAGTGAACGAGTTGATAAACTCTGCTGAGGATACCAAGTTAACAACTGAAGAGCAGATTCAATAAACATGAAGTTATGCACAGAAGGAAAATAACCTACATTTTACATACAAATGCTGAGCTCTAAACTAATCATTACCATTCCAAATACAAACCTTGATGCTATAATAAACAGTCTTATGAAAATGTTAGCTGTTTTTGAAAATGTTAAGATGTCTGTTCTTGTGTTCTTTAAATTAAATTACCAGCATAATTAAATACTAGTTCTCATTATTTGGTTTAGTTTAAAAATAAATTTGATGGGAGACCTTCAAAGTTGTTATGATTCCCAATTACTCATTGCTACCCACTACTTTCACAAACATTAAAGTAATTTTTAATTTGTAAAAAGGTAATTATATTGAAGTATGTTAGCACAGATGTATGGCATCCTATAAAAAGCTGGGCACTGTACATTAAAGACATCAAACCTGTTCTAGAAACATGAACAGCATTAAAACTCTCATTTTCTTTCAGGAAGTTATTTCACTTCTCTTTACACATACAGGTATGCATCTGTTTAATTTTAAAGCTTTTTCTCCAATGTTACAGGCTTGTAATTATTTCCAACTTTCATAAGCCTATGTGAGTCTATATTGTGCTGAAGAGTTTATGTCATAAACTTAACGTGTATGTAATTCATTTTTTTTCTCATTGTTTTCTACACAGTGTATGGCCTGGGCTGCTTATCTTTGTCATTTTTTCAATTAAAGAGAAATAGAATTAAATAGAATTAAATAGAATTAAAAAGTTAATTCAGTATACGTTATCAGTTTTTTTTTTCTTGAAATAATTTGTGAAACACTCTGCAAGTAATTTACTAATAGCATTTATACAGACTCATGATTATATATCAATTTTTACCTCGACGCAGGTTTTCATCCCTGAGGCAGCAGCATAGTGCAAAGGTGTATTTTTTTTGTTATCAACAGCATCAATAGCTGCTCGTTCATATTGTCCTTCATCCAGCTTTGCTCCCTTCCATTTCAAGATCATTTGCAGACAATCTGCTCTCCTGCAGTCATCTTCTGAGGGTCTGGTCAGGCGAGGATGAAGAGCTCCTTCCGAGATCATGATCTGCGGTCCCATACACAGTAAGTGCATAGATGTCTCATTGTGCACATTCCGTTTATTTGGGTTGCCATCTCTCACAAAAAGGAAAGTTCTGCAAGAAGGGGGAAACAGAAGAGAAGTAATTAGCACACAATTCCACTCATTTTTGTGAAGTGGGAAGTGTCTACTATGACAGCTCTTTTTAATTCTTGACAATATTTTGATTAGCTGTGTGAGAGATTAACATTAATAGATAATTACTACTGGTATGTCTACTGCTAATGTGTAGAAGTACAAAAAAAGGTCATTCATTACTCTATGCGGTGTTCACAAGTTGCTTTATTTACCCATTTAATTCCTCTCAAAGACTGTAAGTTGTTTTTATTTTCATATTTGGGAAAGCTCTGTTTAGAACTCCAGTCCATGTACACTTAAGAAAAGTTGGGGGAGTGTTTCACATCCACAGGCGTGAGTACTCTCTGCTTTCCTTCAATTTTCTTAGGAGTCAATAGCCAAGATTAGGATGAATTACTGAAATATCAAAAGTACATTTGATTACTTTGTCCATTTGTGACAAATTTTAGTTGGCCAAGTTTATTCTAAAACTCTGTGTTGTATTGCAATAAATGTTACTAACTCACAAGACTAATGAAACAGATCATTTCTTTTTCTACTCTATGTCCTTAATAGCAGTGCATTTGGTAGTAAACTAATTGAGAATGCTAGAGTACCTTCTTAAAAATTCATTCTTCTTCCCCATATCTTTAGTCAGATATAAAGGCAATATTTACTATTTCTTGAAAATATGAACTACTTTTTCTGCCAGCACTGCGTGCATTGAGTGAAGACACTATTTGCTTTCTCATTCTAGAATATATGAAAGTGTAATATAATGCAAATATGCCCACCTACACGGATGACAGAGGCTGGCAAGAATTTAAGTCTTTTCTTGGAATACTTTAGGGGCAGTTCAAAGTGGACAATTAACTATAGCAGCAAAAAGGGTCAGCTGAGGAATGAAAGGGAAAGAACAGACTGATTCCTGGAATTGCAAATCTAATTCCTGACAGCTCCTGCGGCCACGCAGCTTTCTGCTGCATCTTGCCAGCAACGAATTATAGAAGATACAGTCCGGTTCTGAAATGGAAGAACTAAGACATGCCGTACAAGGCCCATGAATCCAAACTTGCTTTTGCCTTTTGAGGTATATGTTATTAATATAATAAATGTTAATATAATAATATATTAAGATAGGAGCATTTTTCTTAAAGGAGGGTGTATGGTAGGAAATGTCAGGGAAGAAAGACTGTCTCTTCATAAGTGGCAATGGAAATCCTGTAGGAGGTACAAAAAGAAAGCAAGGTACTAGGTATGACTGGGGCTGGGGAGAAAGCTATGATGAAGATAGGAAAGATGGTTCACAAAAGAGGTAAGCTCACGCTGTATCAAAAGCATGGCATGTACATTCAAGGAGTCACTGCAGAAACACGTGTCCTGCTCCCACAGGGCCCCTCACACATAACGCCAGCAGAACTCCCTATTCATTCCTCTTCAGGCTGTGCCCTGCCTCCTGGCATTTTTCAAGAATGAAAAAAAAAAGTTATTCTGGAATCCTTAAGTCAATGCAGGGGGACCAGTTTCCACCGTCCCTGCCCTCACCCCTCAGACTAATTGAAAACAGCTCTGATCACTTTCCATTCAAGACAGGCAACTCAGCCACCCAAAGGCAGGCACAGCCTTAATACAAAATCAGAATATCGATCTTGGTGAGCATCAGAGCTCAAAAGAACTTGATAACCAAATTGACAGAAGAAAATAGAGGCAGTTTAACATCTTCATAGCTTTTTTCAAACTTTCTCCCAGCCAGTTTATGATGACTGACATCACTGCTAACCACCAAAGCCTAAAAAATAATTCCTTAGTTCCTATAATAACTTAAAAGCAATCTCTATACTGATCTTAAAACAATTATTACAATTATTAGTCCATTTAAACTTTTTACTCCACAAATAAACTATTTCAGACAGAGACAAAAATGGAAAATCAAACACGTATAACAGCAAAAATCTTTTGGCCCACAGACTGCATGTATTAATTAATTTTAACTGTGGGTCCCTATAGAAAAATGCATAAAATCAATACAGCAACAATTAGATTGGATATAAGAAATAACTGAAAGATTTGCGTGTGAAGTCATTAACAACTAATAAAACAAGATGACAATATTCACAGGTCCCACACAATAGTGAAGTTTTACTATCTTCCGTTCAGCATGAAGTTCTGCAACAATAAATGTACCTCACTGTCTTTTCTGAGTGAAAACTGTGAGGCAATTAGTTACAAAAAGTTTGACATCAGGTTATTACCTGCCCAATTATGCCACTGTTATGCACCTCAGTTACTGCCTGGTTACAAACCAAGGTGCCACCTCCCCTTTCCACTGTCCCCGAGTACAGCCCAGCAGGCATTACATGGCACGCCCTTTTCTCTTTAGGAGCTCTCCCATGCTTTGGGAGGACAAAGGATAATCCTGAAATTATTTTATTAATAAAGGAAGAGGCTATATAGGGTGGGTGTGGGCCTTCCCTCTCACAAATTACTGAAAACAGACTGGATTTAGTATTTCATTGTAAAAATGTAGGTACTGTTTATCTGGCCTTGTAGCGGAAGGATGTCCTGACAATAGCCCTGCGGTCTGCTGATTTTCTCTCCCTTCTTCCCTTTGAAAATCTCTGAACATTTTGAATTCAAAAAGAAATTTGCTACTAAAATATTTTTCTTTTAAAGAAGCAGTAACAAAGTATTCAGATGAAAAGAACTTCAGAAATACGAAGCCGTCTCCTCTATAAGCTTACAATTCCTCACCACAGCCCTGCCACACACCACTTGGCAGAAATCCTAGGAGGTCTTCAACATCAGGATGTCTCTGACAATCCTTCTTTAATTTCTCCTTTTCAACTTACAATTTCTGATTCCTAAGCCTTAATTCTGTTCACCAAAGCAATGTCAGAAATGGGCTATATCTCTATATAGAGTCCTCTGTGTAGACAGCCTAAAAGATAAACCAATGGGGTCTGGCCCATGTGGCTAATCTTGAATTATTTTTCCCCTTCTTGTTTGATTTTCCCTCCATTTCAATTACTGTAATTGCAGAATAAAATAAACATTCAAACAACAAAACACACACATAAAACCACTGTATTTGTTTATTATAAGAACAGCTTCAATTTCATCAAACTTCAGGTAAGCCTGAGGGGCTGATGGGTACCTGGTCACACTATGGGGGAAAAACACAGAGTGCCCATGAAACTAAGCACTGCAGAGTAATAACAGCTTTTGTGCATCTAATTCACTTACTTACTGGTTTTGAGTCTGTATCATTGAAATATATTTTATTTAAACTAGCAGTACAACAATTAGAAAAAAATTGATAGAGTTAAAAAATTCAGGCATTAGTATTAAAGAAATTGGGTTAGTCTCCTCAACCTAATCATCTAAAATATATACTGTGTTCAAAACCATAATCTAATTTTTGAGCCAACCACTGAAATGGTTCCAATTAGCTCACAGTACTTTGAAATAAAAAGTAGATTTAGAGATGAGGTTTTGCAGAACACTCAAAATTTTCAAAATAACTAAAATGAAAGGTTTTTCAAACCCCTCTTGAACACACTGAAATTTGCTTTGGGTGCTTTGAAATCCATTTTTCACCTTTTTTAGTGTATTATATAGAAAATAATACATTATTCTGAAGGGATACTTTGTGAGAAAACATAACACTGTCAAGTAATGTCTCAGAACTAAATTTCCACAAAACATTATGATACTATGAAAAGTTTTGATACAGAATGGTTCCCTTGTTGTTTTTCAATAAAAATATCAAGAGAGACTGGTCTCACAATAACCAGCAAAACATGTATTGATGTTTTTCATTTTCAGGTCAGGATACACATGCTGGCATTGTAAATTTCAGTATTAAAACTTCTTAAAGACAACATTTCCCTTTCTGTAGCTAGACTCATTCAGCTGTTCTCCATCTTACAGTTTACAGCTGTCTTCAAAAAGCCACATCAATGTTAAAACTACTTGTACCTTTTTTCTAGGAGTTTGTGCTGAAATAACTAATTCATCGTTTTAAAAAGCCTTACTTTGGCAGCAAAAATGATCCTTAGAGAAATCTCTCTCATTACATTATAGCAGACATGGTAGATGCATTTGTTATGAATTATGAATATGGTGAATTTAAGATTAAAGATGTTAGTGAGAGAATATTTTGTTTGCTTGTTTTCAGATGAAAGGGATTTAGCAATACAGGCAAAAAGCTTCACAACCAATTACATGAAATGACAAGACTAACTGGTATCACATGGCATTCAAAATAAAGCATAACATTTCCTTGTCTGAATAAGCTTTACGTAGTGTAAAATAAGAAGTGGAAAGAATGGAATAACAGAAGGAGAGAAAGAACAGAAAGATGGAAGCAGGGAATGAAAGGAATGAAGGGTATTGTTAAAAAAAACTCAGTGATAAATGATGAGATGAATTCTATGGAAGGCAGTTAGATATGAGAATGGTAGATAATTTAGGTATGAGGATGTGCAGGTACTCATTGTAAAACCTGCATATAGAAAACATAAGGCTAAATCTAAGTCATCTTGGTCTCTCTGAGATGTAACTTTGGAGACTCACTAAACTCAATTTTTCTACTTCTTTTGCAATAAAACCTTTTTTACAATACACTAGTATATTTTCTTCTGTTAACTTCCTTTTACAATTCATTTTATTTTTACTTCAAGTAAAGAAGTTTACTTCTAAGTAAAAAAAACTTAGCCTTCAATGTATTTTTAAACTGCTGTATGAAGAAAGAAGTATGAAGTTGTTCATTTTTCAATTCATACTCCTTAAATAATGACTGAGGCATTGTCAAATCAAGATTAAATAAAGTTTTTTTTCTTTTAACATTACTGTTCCCTTCTACCCATCTCATGGAAGTTACTAACCATGGGTCTCCTAATGGTCCATCCCCAAACCCCTGCATCTTCCTCATTAAAAAAAAAAAAAAAAAGATCACTGCCCAAGGAAGAAACAGACAGCAGCTAAAGAGGGTAAACAACTTCCTGTCTGCCTTCTTTTTCACTGGTTTTAAAAATTAGGTAACTCTTTCACGTTCAAGCCTCTTGACCCAGATATTTTTACCTGGAGTCCAGACCTAACAAACAATCTCTAAGCCCCTGTGTAACACAAAGTTTGTAAAGATAGCAGACACCTTTGAATTAGAAGTATGAGGAGTGACGATTAGACATACAGGAATGAGTATATCAGAAAGTGTTATACAGATGGGGCCAGATCCCCAGTGCAAACACTGCAGTGGGCTGCAGTAGGGTACAAGGACACCCAAATAGCAGCTGCTCTGCAGAAGCCCTCAGCAGGATTTCCTGAGGACAAGTACCCAAGGCAGCATTGAGGCTGAAGGCTTTACCTGGTACAAAGGCCTCACAGCCCGCTAGCAGCACAAAGCCAACAGAAACAATTCAGTAGTGCACGAGGGGTGGCCTTTGCCTTTCCCATCAAGTGAAACTTTATTTTATTTCAAAGTTTGAACTCAGTCTGCCTAACATGCTAGATGGCTGCAATTAGACCCACATACTTCAAATGTCAGGAGCGTCTTCTGGGTATTCGTTAACCACATCTTTTCCTCCCACTTCAAGGTGCTTTATATCCAACATGCTGACTCTGCTCCTTCTTTAATTCAAAGTAAAATGTCACTTTAAAATTCAGTGAAGAACCGTCTGTGATTTCTGTATTGCACTGAGCCAGGCTTTCACCTTTTTTAATTATCAGAAGGCCTTCACTGTCACCTCCCAAACCAGATGAAGTTTCTCAAGGATCTTTAGCTATCTAATCATTACTGTTTAGAGTTGATAACGCTACAATGTACATTTCTGTTTTCTGTTTTTATTTAGCACTTTATCATCACTTACATTCCATGCTGTGATATTTTAAAGCATGTGATTCACTCCTGAATCAAGTTACAATGCATTGATTTTAGAATAGCACAATGTTTCTGTGGTGACCTGCAAAAGCTGTAAATAACACTCTTTTTCTTACAAAACACGCTTAAAACTTAAAAACTTACAGTATTTCTCTCAACAGCTCTACCAAAGTTCTGTTTAATAATCCCAAGCTATAGGGATTTCATCCATATTAGAGTGACTACAAACTGCAAGCCATTAGTTTTCCTTTGCTAAGATTTATGTGGGTAACCTTTGTAGAAGACTCAAATGCTGCATGGATTCAAATTCCCTCTCATAACTTGAGGGAGATGCTTCACCTTATATGTATTCTCTGAAAATTGTCTTAGGCTGAATTTCTGCATAAAAACAGAACTTCAAGGCTGTCAAAACAGTGCCCCTTTTTAAAACTAAAACTTCTGACTAAAGAGTTAATTTAAAAGGCAGCTTTAGTAGTGAGTAACTATTGCTATAAATTTCTTCCACCATAAAATTAAGCTTCAGGGAGAAGCACAATAAAACTCTTGTTTTAAGAAGTTATTGAATAGAATCATAGAATCATTTAGGTTAAAAAAGACCTTAAGATCAACAAGTGCAACCATCACCCTAAAATGAGAAGTGTCTAAGTCCTGCCTGCATGCAGATTCTCTGTTCTTAAATAAATAGAAAAGTACATTTCTGTATTAAACAGATTATAAAAAGACCTAGGATGGACTGAAATCTTTTAAACTGTCATTGCATTGTTTTACTATCACTTCATAGCTCAAAGAACGTTCTGACTCAAATAAGTCTTTAATCAAGGTAGACTTTCAAATCCTGCAGCAAGAAATATTGGCTTTTTTTTTCAAGAGATAAATCTATAAAACCTCCCTAGAAAGCCATTCCCTTGCCTAAGATCAACATCTGCCCTTCTGTCAAAGCTATCTGGTAAAAAAAACCTATCCAGTAATCTCTAAATATGTTAAAATCTTCAGTAAGAATCATCCACTGCAGGCAGCTCTCAAATGCTCACTTAAAATATACAATAAATTTTCTAGAACAAATTTGTATTTTTTTGTAAACAACACTGGTGTAGAGAAAAAATAGTTTTGATTACTTGTTCTCCTTGTTTGTTGCTTACCTTCTGTGTCTCATGAATGGGTGTGACAAACACCAGAGCTAGCAAAGGCAACCAGCTCCTCGCTCTGGATATATAAACAGGCTTCAATAGGCCCCAGCATCCCCCTTTTCCTCATCTTTATTTCGTCCAAGAATCAAAGGGACAACTCTTCAGTCTAAGGGGGATTCAAACCAAAGCTGAAAAGCACAACTGAATACAGGGCTTACAGTTCAGAGATGACTAACATCCTGAAACGGGTGAATTAATACATTTTGTATCAACACATTCATTATTTGGCAAGGTCCCATTTTTACCGATGGTATTTGGTGTGTAAGACTTTCAAAGAGCAGTGCAGTAGACCCTTGTGATTTGGCTCATAACTTCAGAGGTAAAAAAAAAAAAATACAGTTTGCCTGGAAATGTACTGGTAGAGTGAAAAAATGTATTGCTTATGGGAAATACCACTTAACCACAAGGCAGTCAGACTTTACTCTAGTTACAGCTTCCAGATCTTGCTTCAAGCTGTAGCTCTTTGCAGAATCCAAACCTGAGGTGACAAAAGCATGAAAAAAGTGTTGAAAAAAGTGGCAAAAAAGAAATGGCTGCAACATTTACACCTGCTACTATCAGTATTTGCAGAAAAGCAGCAAGAGACTCAAGATCGTCAGGCTGTGAACTTGAATAATAAACAACTGACACATTCCCTCATTCTGGGAAACATCAACATGACCATTTTTTCAGGTTTTACTAAAAGGGTGATGAAAACAACTACATTTATGGTCTGTTTCTCTATGCAATGCTACATATTTATACCTATTAATAGCTATATATGTATGTATACACACATGTATACAAATATGCATATAAAAACATATGAAAATGTATCTATGTACAGAAAATTAAACCAAAATAAAACCCAAAAAGTAAAATGAAATTATACAGGTAGTTCTGATAGCTGGAGACCAAAACAAGCCTCAATCTGTTTAAAGACAGTGAAACTTGCTGATTTTGATGCAAAGTACTTATGTATATTATATAAACTACACAGCAAATATAACTACTGCATGCAATACAAGGAAACTTTATGGAACCTTTATGCAAGGTACTAGAAAAGGTACAGCAACAAGGAAAACTAACCTGCATAGGATTCTTTTTCACAATATAACCTCTAGTCCTTGAGTTAACTAATCCATTTAAGCCCACCTTACTGTTAAAAAAGTTACACTGCAAACTCCAGTGAAAGCATAAACCTACAGCTAACAGCTTTTTGAGCATTAAGAGAAGTATGCCTAAGCCATATACTGAAAAGCCAAGCCCTTTTACTCAGTAATTTAAGAATCTCATGTAATGAATTAAATCATAGTTATTCAATCATTCAGCTTCCAGCACAATAGGTCAATATTGATGCATTAAAACCTTGAATAATCGCCATTATTTCATTAACTTGAAGTACTTTCCCCCTAAAACGTACTATAACAAACAACTGTAGTGTTCTAGGAAGCACTTGATTTTTTTTTAATTTTTTTTTTAGTCAGGACTGACAGCTGCGTAGAAGTATGGGTTAGTTTAAATAGTGTTGAGGGAAATATTTGCCTAGGCAGCCTCAACTAGTACAATAATTATTGCGTTGTTTTTTTGTTTCTTTGTTTTTAAATTATTCATTATGTGGTAGTAGAAAATTCTTTATTACTTGCAGGTACTTCTCTGTTTCATCAACTCCTAAGCTTCTCCTACGGCCCAAGAATCTGTATGCAGTTAAAAAAATAATAATAATAAAAATAAAAATAAAAATAAATGGCTAGGAGACAGTGCCTATTTCTATTCTAAGATAAAGAATCTGCTGACAGACCATTAAACTCTGCCTATTTATCAAACAAAACCAAAACCAAAATACCGTGGGACTACTACCCCAACTTTTTATGAGCCGTAAATCCAACTGGCCCCTTGCCTAAGAACTGTTATGAGCATTGCCAGAATTCCTGTAAACATTAGCAATATCCTGCTAAAAAAGGAGCAAGGTTAAACCAGGAGCAATCTGGGCTAATGACAAAACATAGGAAGCAGTGGAGAGGCCATCAAGGACACTGTACTCCCCTGCTGATGGAGGTCTGTGAAGTGCTAATTCTTCATTCTGAAATTTGAAGTCTTCACAAACATTTTAAGATCTCTTATGTCAAGGACTCCACTCTGGCCCCTGATTCTGTATTTTTCCTAAATAGAAATGCCTTCCATTTTCTCCCATTCCTATGACTCTTATCAAGTACAGTACATCTGGCAAAATGAATTAAATCCACTTCCTGAGTACTCAAACAATTTCTGCAGATTTTCATAGCTAAATGTTAATTTGAGGATCAAGTCCAGACTATGGTGCATATGAATCATATCTTAGAGCAATCTAAGGTTCAAATGGAAATCTTTGCCAACATTTGCTCCTCTGGGCCAGTTTCATTTATGGGCTTAATGTAATGTTCAATGCAAAAATACTGCCTAGAACTCAAGCATAGTGTTCAATCTCTCTTAAACTGGCTTAAAAAAGCCTCACAATCTTTTTCACAGTATTGCTGCAATTTCACATATTGCATCCCCACACCGCTTGTTTCCAACGGATTATTAAAGAGATTAAAGGTAGGTCAGCACCTGGACCTGGGTCCAGCTTGGGACTGACTCACGTTGACATAGCAACCCATCACCTAAAGACCTCTAAGAAAGGTCTTAGATACTCATCAACAAACAACTTGCTATTTTCTTTACTAAAAAGATGCAAATATCTTGAAAAGTTTGCTTCGGTGGTTTTGTGTCAGTTATTAGGACCGATTACGACCTTCTGCAAATAGCAACGTTTGGCTTGGTAGAACACAGCAGACACAGAGGGACAACGTGCAGGAGTGTCCAAGGGACGCAATGGAATTGTAGAGCACAGATCCAAAGATACTCTACACTAAAAGCAAGAAACACAACACCTAGTTAATCCTTATAGTTGTTATGCTGTGGGCCAAAAAAAAACCACCATGCTTTATACATGGTTCTAAAGCCTGTCAGAAGGAACAGGAGCACCAAAACAGTATTAAACCATTCCTGATGCAAAAAGGCGTCAACAACATCCTTAAGTTACCCTTAACTGAAGAATGACTGGATTTTGTTTTGGAGTGCTTTGAGCTTGTCCTGTTGTTGGACCATTAGGAATGCTGCTTCCATGATCCCATGCCACTTCTGGCTTTTATTTCAATAATAAAGTGAGATTTGAAAAAAAAAAAAATAAATAAAAAAAAATAAAAAAAAAGAGCTGCCTGCCAAATTAGAAGCGGCTTCCACTGGAACTGGCTGCTTACCAGCAACTTTTGTGACTAAATGTCTTCTGTGATGCAAAATCTGTATGATTTTCATCTCTTTCTCTGGCCCTTAATGCTGTAAGTTCCTTTAGAGTTAGAATCAATTCCCTAACTTAGGTGTGATCCTCTCAGCCTTCCTTCCAAATGCCTCCTTTGAACCCATTTTTCCAGAAAGACTATCCACACAGAATGCTCTTCTCAGGTAATTGTGAGATTCTTTTTAGACTGGTTTCAAACAAATGTCAGATGGAATAATAAGCATGAAACTACAGAGAATTGGGTTCATCTTCACCATTTAAACACACAACTTTGTATTTCTGCACACAGACTGTTATCTTTTTATCAGCTTGTAAATCACCTTGCAGTGTATGACATCTAGTGTTGACATTATTTATGTGGCAAAAATGATGACACTACACAATTACTAAGGGGCCTTCTAAGAGTTCTGTTCTTTTTCTTTCTTAAAGACTAAGAATGTAAGACAGACATTGCCTCATCTTCCTCTCTCCCTTCCTCCCTCCAGAAAAACCCTTTCAATCTGTACATTGCTCAATCTTTAATGATACCAATAGAAGACACTTTTTATTCTTCTTAAATATCTCAATGAAATAATTTTAATTGAAAAATATATAATTTTAAAAAACAGATTTATCTACAGGTTATATATATAACGTCACTGAATGTGTTAGCTGGATATTGCATTTAGCTGTAAAAGCTAATTATTTCTGACAGATTTCAGTTTATCAGAAACTGTGAGTGTTCTGGTCACTATTCCTGTACCTACTGAGTCAGTAGATTTCTCTGCTGAGGAAGCCATGTACACCTCCAGCTCCAGGGTGAGTTTAAGCAATTTGACACAATGAATGATTCAGCAGGTACCAATCAACATGACAGTCACAAACTCTACCTGGTAAAAAAGTCAGCTGAAATAAAGATTCAGTCCTCCTGGCTGATAAGGACCAAAGCTATGCCTTTACAACTCAAATATAATTTTACTTTGCCTGTGGTCAAATAGTCACAGGGTTCTGCTAAGGAGAACAGACAACACAGAATACAAAATCATTCAGAGCATACTGCACTGATGTACCTCATCTTACCATTCACAAACATCGAGATCTTATTTTTGCAGTATTTGATTTTCAAGGAAAGGAAAAAGACAATGCAGGGAATAGATGGCAATTTTAATAAAAACATTTGAACAGTCTCTAAACATGTGCAGAAAAGAGTACTGCAACCTTAAGTTTCTGGTATTATAAAGGGTGCAGAAAAAACTAGCAGCAAGGAGAAACAATAAATAAACACACTCAACAGTAGCACATGTAACAGGCACCACACATATTCATCATACTAAGGTTGAAATAATCAGAAATAAACCTGGAAAAGGTCTTTTTAAGATCTAAAAACATAGCAGCTGACTGGTATTTGAGCTTTACTTGTAAGCCAGACTGCTATTAATATAAAGTCTGCCTGCTGTTGTGTATGGATTTTTGTTTGGGATTTAGGATGAGGATGATGCTGGTAACACACAGATGTACAGTTGTTGTTGGCAGTGCTCACCTAGAGCCCAGGACTCTCCTGCTCTGCATGCTGCTTGGCCAGGGAGGGACTGGGGGTGCACCTGAGCTGGGAGGGGACACAGCTGGGACAGCTGGCCCAGGCTGCCCAAACGGGTATCCCACCCGACCGGGTGTCAGGCTTGGCAATAACAGCTGGGGGAGAGGAGGAGGAGGGAGGGATGTTTGGAGTAATGGCACTTGTCTTCCCAAAGAACCATTGCGCGTGATGGGCCCTGCTTTCCTGGGACCTGCCTGCCCGTAGGAAGGAGCAAATGGATTCCTTGCTTTGCTAGCATATGCAGTTTCTGCTTTACCTCATAAATTGTATCTCAGCCCATGAGATACACTTTTACCTTCCCCTTTCTCTCCCCCATCCCACATGGGGAGAGCGAGCAGGCAGCCATGTGGTGCTGAGCTGCCTGCTGGGTTAGGCCAAAGCACCTCTCTCCGTGAGAGAAGTCGTGTTCTGAAATACAGGCTGCACAGACCTCCCTCCAGTATATCCAGAACTAGTTTTCAACATGACTGCAAAAGGAATAACAACCAACAAAAACTGGCATGGGAAGTCCCAAACGTGCTGTAAACCACGCAATGCTCCCTCTGATGTCAACAGATTTTCTGTCAATTTTATCCTATGCAGCATATTGGTGGTCTCAACAGACTTTCTCTGACGACATTATAATTGCTTAGAACAGTCCTTACTGAAATCTCTTAAGTAGCTATAAAAGCTAGATTAGTTAAAAGGCTGTAGCATGCATTGACCTGAAATACTCAAAGCTGCACATTTATTTAACCTATCAGGAAATTTCAGCTGAGAATCCACTGCTATTTGATCTGCTCTACTTCTACTGCAGTGAAAAATACTTCCCAAATCCTACCAATGAAACAATAAATACTTCCTATAGCCAGGTCCTGGACACATCTACCAACATTTCTCTCTGGCTTGTTCAGTTATGCATTAAATGTAAGAGTTCCTCTACCATTATCACTGTTAGGCAGGTGTCAAGAATGTTAAAAAAAAGTGACTTTTTTCAGTTTCACGATTCACCCCAGTTTCCACACTCTTTCGTAACAAAAAATCTTTACTTTTGCTGTTCTAGAAAAAATCAACTTCACAAGCCCTTTCTGTTCCCCCACAGCCTCATGTTTCTGCCACCTTCTCTCCCCTCCATCTTCAGCCCAGGACCAGCAGTAACTGCTACAAACAAGCCACTTTGGGCTTGGATACTCACAAAGTGCTCAGACTTAGTAGTATGAAGAATAAGCTGGAAAAAGTCTGTCATAGATTCAAAAAGCTTCCAAGTAAAATTACAACACTGAAAGTCACACCGCAACGTACCTTGCAGAATTACAGGTTATCTAAGAAGGTTTTTCCTTTCAACCATGAGTAGTTTCCCCATGATTTCCAGGCACTCCATGTCAGCCACCCGCTGGAAAAGCCTATGCTGATGTCTTATTTCGGGAGTGGTTCACCACCAGCCAGACCCTGGTGGATACCTTTCCAAATCGATACCAGTTCTTTGAAGCTGAGCAGTCAGGTGATCCCAAATGTACACTGGGATTAGGGGAAAAAGCCTGAGGGCATCTGAGGTACTTGATCATCCGAAGACTGAATTTTCTAAAGAAAATAAATCCCCTGTGTGCTTTTGCTCTGTAATATTTTTATACCCATTTACTAAATGAAATTTAAGCTATCCTCTTGAACAGGAATCTTCTGTCAAGACTTTCATTCATAGGGGATTGTGATAAATGTTAATGTAGAATAAGATCAATTTGTATGTCGTACAAAGCTCTCAAAATCAATCTGAGTATTACGCATCTTTTATTACTTCTTGACGTTTCTGATGGTTATGTAACCTTTTATTTTACTTCCCCAAGTCTTACCTATCATTCATGGAAGACTACCTGTTTATTAGCTTGCAATGAACACAATCTGAATAGTGAGATCAATACAATTTTGTAACACAGATGACATTTCTTATCCAGATCTATTAACAGCCAAGACAAACTTCTCTGAAAGTCAATACTGAATTCAAGTATCAGCAGCAGATGTCCACAGACTGTAACAGAAAATCACCTAGTAAATGACACTCAAATTGTTCCAATGATATTTAGAATATAGTCCAAGAAAGAAAACTTGAAACATTTTAGTTCTTTGCTTCCAGAATGGAAAACAACCTTCTTATTTTCTGGAGAGATTTTCTGGCAGCTCAAAAGAGGCAAGGTGCTGTGGCTCCATGTCTGTAGGTCCAGCCGGTGTAGAGGCTGAGCATGCATCCCCAGCAGACACACACATAACCTTACGTGTACAATATGGCACATGGTGGTCCACAAGGACAGAAACACTCAGCACGGACATGACCACAAGTGGCAACTGTTGGCAATCATTCAATTCCACTCTCTACGTGAGCAGGATGAAGGTCCAACAGTGGGAAAAATATACATCAGAAGTCAGAACAGATAGCAGTGATCAGGCACAGGGCATGGCCAAATACACGGACAGCCACCTGTTCACACATCCTGACTGGGCAGAGAAAGCGAGACAGCTCTCAGCCACTGCGAACCGCTGAACTACACAGCTTCTGGCAACTTCAAGTAGTACTTTGAATGTTCTCGTTCATGCTAATTAGCCACGAGCAGCAGGTTTTGGTTTTTAAACATTAAAAGCTTGGTAAAACAAAGTGATCTGTGAGGTAAACATTATATCAGGCTGCAGACTGAACAAAAGTTATACATTAACTGAATGCCTAACTATTTTCCATCTTTTATTTCAACATTTCTAATATATCAAAGCTTTCTATGATACTCATGAGAAATTATCATAGACACAGTCGGAGTATTTTAATACATTCTTGCTGAATCTTGTGAACTGAAAAGAAATTAATGGCAAATTTTCCAATATATATCAATAAGTGTGAGGCTACAGTTTGATTATACAATAAATACAGTTTCCGGACTGTAAAAGCTGGATGAAAAGCACAGCAGCCGGATGACTCGGATTGCCAACCTGGTGTAAAACAACTATGTGGTTCAAAATCGTTGAGAATTTTTTGTCTGTGTAAGTTTCTGCCTGGAGAGTTCGTGATGGATTATGTAAAGTTTGTTCAGATCAGGAGTTTTGTTTCATGACCCTTTAACATTTTCTCTAGTTTCTTCATTTTCTTCATCTCCGAGATGACTATACCAGGACGTCCTCAGCTCCCTTTCATTGCAAACTCAGTGCCTGCACTTGCACTGAGTCTTTGGGCAGTCACCACTTGCCATACATCAGGGATTTTATCCCTTAGTTTTAGTATTGGGCAACAGCCCTCTCAGGTTATTTCTGAACATCCAAGAACATCTCCCTTAATATATTGTGTTATTCAAAAGGTGTACTGACAACTGCATTGGATGCTACTCTGTTTGGAGAAGCTGTTCACCCTTACTATTTGTTTCAGATAAAAAGGCAAAATCATTCTCTAGTATGCATCACTGATGAGTTTTGAACAAAGCCATTACAAAGACAGACGTAAAGCAGTAAAAGACGAAAAGTAGTTAAAAAAACAAATCAACAAATTACTCATCAAAAGTGACAATTCCAAAAGTCCAGGTTTTCATTAGCAGATTCTAGAAAATACAGATGCTTTCATCATTTACTAGCAAAAAAAAACGTTTTGCAAATCATGCTCACAAACTAGAAAAAGGAATGATTCTTTTGATTATTTGTTTGTAACATGCACAATATAAAACTGTGTTGTCCTGTGAGACTTAGATGCTAAAGGTCCCATGTAGCTAGTAGTAAATGTCATTTCTAAATTACTGATTATTTTTAATGTGAAGCAGTTATTTTAGATCTCATCATAATGGCAAAGTATGAATTAACTAATGGACTGCTCAGCAGACAGTAATTATGACTCCATTTCTTTCCATTTATGCAAACAATTTCATGTTTCCTTTCAAAGAGGCTGTATTTTCTTAAACTGAGGGAAACAACCTGTAAATTGCTGAGGAAAAAAATCACATAAAAAATAAATAAAAACTGTATGCTATTTTAAATGAGGTTTATTTAAAAAACTGGGGGGAAAAGGAACATTTTGGCATGTTAGGAAATAAAAAAAATGATTCAGTAGTAAAATGAAAACACCAGTTAAACGGGGGAAAAGAGAAAAACATAGCAAAAAAATCAAGGCAGAGAAGTTACAAAGTATAACAAGTTGTTAGATGAATCTAAAACACTGAGGAAAAAAATATGGTGGCAGGCCTGGTAGGTGGCTAATAAAGTCTCTCAGCATATGAGGGACAACACAAACTTGAATACCACAGGCCTATCAGTAGACATAAACACTGAAATAAAAAGAATATTGACAGTAGTACAGTTCAGTATATATTTATATTCTATTTCCTAATATAAAGAAGAGGCTATTTATGAAATTCTCATTACCTACTGAAGAAGAGGTTTAGCAATGTCTACTTGGAATTAGATTCATGAAACACTAGACCGGAACAGCTTGTACCTGTGATCTCTGGTTATGGATAAGATTCCTAACTCTTTGATGTTAATCTTTAATTGATCTTAGAGCACTGACAAAAATACACAAGAATGGAAGTAGCTAACATTAGGGATTTCTGTGCATGTCAGCTGCAGCAATAATAAATTTAGTCATTATCATGATATTCGTATTTGCTGCTATTATCCATAATGGAAGAATAAAAGCTGCCTGTTTATTCTTTAACACAAAAATAAACATAGTATCACATCTGTAAGTCTATGCAATCAGTACAGTATCAATTACGTTTGATACAAACAGATCATTTTAAAACAGAAAAACACATCAAGAGCGGTGGAATAGTCATTATTTAAAAAAAAACAACAACAACAACTGTGGTATAGAAGTCTTCAGGAAGAAAACTGAAACTGTCCAAGATTAATGTTATGAAGAAGGAACAGACTAAAATTAATGCCTAAAAATAAAATTAACACCTGTTATAGCAGCCTGGGATTATAGACTAACTTAAATGTTTTCTATTACTATTTGAAAATGTTAAAAATTCTGTCTGCAACACGCATACATATGTACGTATATATACACACACGTAAGATATCGATAACAGCTATAACTCTTGCATTTCTTAGACCAGTTATTAATACACAAATAAAACACTGAATACTCACCCCAGGATACGGTTCATTCCATGCCTAGCAGCATAATGTAGTGGAGTATTGTGCTGGTAAGTTTCTCCATAAGAAGTATTTGGGTCAAGAGTTTCTTTTAGTTGAGGATTGCTCTCATATATTTGGCAGGCCAGATTTTCATCTCCATTTATAAGAGCTTTGCGGAATTTGGTAGTTGTATTTCCCATGTTGCTATTCTAGCTATCAATGGCACTTTTTCCTTTCCCCTTCATCCACTTGCAAGGTTCTGTAACATGCTTCACAGCCTAAAAAAACAAACAGTATTTCAGTTATTCTGCAAAGCACTCTTTGCTAGATGAATTCACCTGAAACTACAGCACTGTAAGCATACATGTGAAGATAACTTAGGGCCTGTAAATTCTGCTCATTAATTGATGAAGTCCTTATAGATAGACACACAAATTCCCAATTCTTCACAGATTATTTCCCTATTAAATAGTTTAACTACATAGATTCTTCAAACATACAGAAAATAAAAAGTCAATATCCATCTGTATTAGCAGACAAGGATGAATTTCCATGAAAGAGAAGTGAATTAGAGATTAGAAGAGATTCCAAATCATAGCAAAACAAAGTCAAATCCTTAAACAAGGAGGTAAAATTCTTCAAAAGTACGCATGAAATCAGACCCGAGTTAACTGTTACTTAAAGACCATCAAGTAAAAATGTGCTTGAAGTACCTATGCACATGTTGGCGGGTGTAAGCAGCAGGTTTTTGTGCCAGCAAGACCAATACACACAAGCACAGGAATTATTATGGCCCCATCTTAACAGTATTGCTAAGCAGATTCTTAAAGATGTTAACTCTGTCTGAAAAATGGTATTTACAGACTAACAGTGGATGAGTCCAAACAATGCCAGGCATTATACTGGCACTATCTAATTGCACCTTACAAGAACTTCAAAGTACTGCCAGCTGCCCTGCTTCCCTGCCTCTCACCTTTATCTGAGGTAGGGGACCAGCAGATGGAGTTATAGGAAGACAGAGCATCCCAGCTCAGCTCAGCTCATGAGATGGGACAGCGGAGGCTTACCAGGTCGTGCAGTCTGAAAGAACACACTGCGTTTTGTGTCAGAGGGGAATTCAGCACCAGGCTGCAGCTGGTAGCACTGTGAACCTTCCAGGAGGTCTCTTTTGTGCATGAGTCACCCCATGCACACTGCTCCATGCCAGATCCTTCCCCCCACAACACGCTCTCTGGGACCCAAATATGCCAGGCACAGCAGGTTAGGAAACTGAAATTGATTGTGTTTGGTACCTACAATCAGGCAGGACAGGAGCCTCTGTGTGCCCAGTACCTTATGTTCTGCTGGTTGGGACCATCTCAAACTCCCCTATTTGCTCACCAGCACAGTTACTGGTGCCCAGACCACCTTGTAGACAGAACAAATAGAGGAATGCAAGGGGTCTACTGTTGCAGAAAATCTAAGAGAATCAGGATGTATACATAATCCATGTGAAAAGGATTTGGGGAAACTCTGGGGAACAGCTGCCATGCACTTCTGTTCCCACAGAGCAGTCATTTCATGAGCTGCTTTGGCTATTATGAACTTAAAAGTCATATTAATCGCAAGAGTAAGAACAAGCAGAATTAAGCAAGCTTGGACACCTTTACTTTACATCCAAGTCTTCCTACAACTTTGCTCAGGCCCCATTCTGCATGGGATGTTGCTGGCTGGAGCCTTGTGCTGTCCCCTCTCTGCAGTTCCTCTGACACATCATTTGGTGTAGGAGGGAAAACTTTTCATCCTGACATCACCAGTGCACATGCCTCTGGCTGGGCCATTCTAGTAGCATAGGGCCCTTGGCAGCCTCCACTTTCATCCCCTTTTCCTTCAAAACTGTGGTGAAGGCATCCTGATGCCACTGTGGGACGAAACATCTGCTAAATGAGCTACCTCAGCACACTGAGCATGGTGCCCCTGTCCCCCCTGCCATCAGAGTCAAGCAATTGTGTTAATCAGCTGCACGCTTCTCATAGTAAGAGAAGCAGGTACCCTGAAAGCAGATGCACACCCTGTTACAAACACAAAACAAAGCCAAGATTCTTCAGTCACACTGGATTCTGCAGTATTTTGTGTCTTTCTGTTGTCCCTGTATTTTAAGATACAAGCATGCCCCGATACTATGTTCATACTCTTCAAGAAGGCTCCTGCATGTTCACATTACCACGCCACAGCTTTCAGTACTTTAGATTAATGTGCTTCCAGACATACAAATAGCTGCATTACTGTAATATTCAATAGTTGTAGGCTTTAATGAAATAGTGTACAAAACCATGAAAACATCTTTGCCCTTTTCAATAAACCAGCAGTTCATATTTCTCCACATAAACCAAAATAAATAATGTCTAATACCTTCAGCACCTGGGATCTCAAAAATAACTTGAAAGAATGACTTTCAGTCAAGCAGTCAAGTTTGTTAATAAGAAAAGTTTATGCTATTATATTATCCATTAATCCCCTATCCACCACCAATAGTTCTTGAGGCCATAAACAAAATTAGACAAGAACAAATGCCTGAAAGATATCACATTACTCAAATCTTCATGAAAATCAATAATGCAGATCCCACTAGTGCCCTCAGTGAGCGAAAAAGCACAAAAACTTCTCCCATCGTCTGAAATTAGAAGGTAAGAGCATCAATTGCTGCGCACTTATTTCTGGCAATTAGCACATGGCCAGCTTGCGTCAGCTGCAGCACACGCTGCTGCCTGCCCCACGCATTAAACAAACCTGGCGATGGATGAGAGGGGGTGCTAAGAGTCCAAGGAGATCAGATGGTACCCTTGGGGAACCTGAGAAGAAGATGGGGCACGGTGATTCTGCTGAGAAGTTGAAGCATAATTCTACATATTTAGGCAGAGGTCTGTGAATGCATGGGAGCACTGAGGGTCTGTGGAGGCTCTAGAGAAATTAAGAGCTCAAGTGAGTGCAGTGCAGAAATTGTAAATTTCATTAGTTCCACTGCACGCTGAATGACCTATTTATTTTTTGATGGAGTCTGGATATATTAGGTGGTAGCACAGTGTTCAGGAATGAATAATAATAGATGTAAGCGCACTGCCCAAAATATTATGTACATTACCATAACATCTGGGAGTTTTAGGAACATGCAGCCTGTACTGCAAAGCAGTGACATCTGCTTCCCTAAAAAAAACCCTACATACAGCCTCTGTGCGCAATAAAGGGCTATAGGCATGATACAGCAAGGTGAATGAAGAAGAACAGTTAAATACAGCTCTACAGAACACTCTGCAAATCTTTAGACTCTCAGAGTCAAAGGAAAGGGAGAATTTTAAGGATTATAAAACAAAGCAACCATGTGGCTTTGAACAGATGCAAGTGCAACTTCTCCTCTAACCAAGAATCAGCATAGAGGTATTGAAAATTTAGCAAATGGCTAATTGAACTATAATCATCACGTTATCAAAAGAAAATGAAAGATGATAGAATGGGGATAGTCCAGGAAAGCACTTCAGGTGAAGGCAAACAGCTTATATTTGATGTGATAGCAAGAAACCAATCTCCGGAAGAAAGCAAGGAGAGAAGTGACAGGGTCAAAACTAATCTAGGAAACAATTCCCTATTTAAAATACAGGATGTTATAAATTGTGCTAATGCCTTTCAACTTCATATAGCATCCGTAAGGTGATTCATCTTTCTCACTCTTAGCCTTCCATGCCTCAATAATTCGGTGGGTCACACTGCAGTTTTCTTTTCCTGATTAGCCATTGCCCATGCCAGCAGAAATGCAGAAAGACAGGTGAAGCTGCCTCTGCACACTGCCCTAACAGTGGGCTCCCAGCACTTTGGTAAGTCCAGAAGAAACCAAGACCCGACAGCTGCTGCCTCCCTCAAGCTGCTGTGGCTGACAAGTGCCCTGCTGTAAAATAACCGAGCTCTGATGGCTGTGTTGTCTGACAGGCCTACCAGAGACCATAGAAGCCTCTACTTCAGATGAAGGAGAAAAAGGACAAGATGTGAGCTGATGCAACAAACTTCTGGATCTGACAATGGCTGAAAGGGGCCCAAGCTGCCTTCTTTGTGTTTTTTTTTTTTTTTCCATTTCATTAAGGGCTTCCCATCCATTAGGTGCTCTCGGAGGACACGGTGCTAACAAAGCCGATGCTGGAACCAGGCAGTGATTCATCAGAGAGGAGACTTGGTTTGCTCTTTCAACCCCTCGTTTCATGCATCTGACGGTGACGGGCGTATGATACATTTCCTCCTGAAAGAGAAGGAGAAGGGGGGCCTGGAAGGTCCAGCCAGGCCACATCCTCAGGGTCTTGGAGGCTCGCACGGTCTGAATATTGGGGTGGCTGACGCTGCCTCTGCAGCTCCCTGGCTACTGTTGCTGGAGTCTGCTGTCAGTGTCACTGTTCTTGTTTTGGTGTTTACATAAACTTTTAGGCTATTTTCTTAATGTGATGTGTTACAAAAACATTGCAGAATAACAAAAAGGTCAACAGGCAAATGACAGTCTTCAAATATTTTATCTGAATAAAATGGGACTCAAAGAGAATTTTACAGGCCAAAGACGAGATATTTGTTTGGTAGGCAGACCTATTTGCTAAATTTTCAAGTTCTGTAATAACAAAAGGGCTGTATCATAACCATTACTGTAACCTTGCAATATTTATTACAACAGCAATTATCACTACAACCTTTTATACCAAATAATACAGGAAAAACAGTTAGCAAACATAGCATTTAGTATCCCCCTACTATTTCAGAATTTCAGACATCAACAATCACACTCATTCAAACTTAGCGACCGTCTTTACTACTCTACCATTCCCCAATAAAAGTTCCAGGTTAACCATAAAGCCAAAATACTGTTTGCACAAACCGCCTTAAAGTCAAAGATTCTCATAAACTCCGTCAGGAGCATCACACTTCTCTGCTTTGGCAATAAGCAGTAAAACTTCTATGGACTTATTAGCAACACCGCTAAAAGCAGCACTTTGATATCACAGCTCTATAAATATTTAACAAAGAGATGGATATTCCCACAGGAGCCTGAAGACCGAGTATAAGATGAAAAAAGAGTGAATACCGAAAGACTTGGGTAGATCAAGGCACAAATGAGATTCAGAGAGCAGTCGCACCAGCTGCCCAATTGCTATTGATTTTTTCATGGGTATCATCATAGAAATGAGTTTGAAGAAGGACGACTGCAATGGCTTAAAAGGATTTTAGAAACAGTCCTCCCTTGAAGTAGTGCCACGGTGCTTGCTAGAAATTTGTCACAAATGGTAAAATATCATACAAGAGGGACCAGACAACTATTTTTGAAGCCTCCTATTTCTAACACTCATTTTGGAATCATATATTCAGCACGAGTCTTTCATGAGATGACATACCTCTCTACATTTACATTTGAATTGCTTTAATACTGAAGCAAAATTTCTCACTGAAGGTAGCTCTAGCTTGTGATCGTACAGCAGCCTTTTCTTATCTTGGGAGATAGGAAAAGGAAAGGGAAATACACAGTACTATACAGTACTGTTCAGTAAATCTGAAGAAAACGTTATGTATTTCTTGCACACACACACAAACAATCTTTTATCTATATGATGAGCAAAGATCATCAACAGAACCTATCATCATTTGCAACTGTTAGTTTGCAATGTAACACTTTTTAATTCTAAAAAGTTTGAATACAATTTGTTGGTTGAAAAGAAGAGTATTTCTTACTCAAAAAAAAGTATTTTTTCAAATAAACTACAGGAAAATTATTGTGGAATGAATAGTAAGTCAAGCTGAAAGAAGAAAGACATTACTTAGCCTCTAACAATTATGTCTTAATACTTTCAAAATTAAGTTTTGATATTGATATATAATGTGGTTTTTATACCCTTGCAAAGACAACTGCTAACAAATTGCCTACACAAAAAGGAGAAAGAAAAAAGATATCAAAACAACCTTTTTTCCAAAAGTACCTTGCTTTTGTTGAAAATCTAAAATATTTTACTGCATTCTAAATGCATCTTCTGTTCTAAGCACAGTTAGCTCAAAAGGTAACTATTTTATTTGCTTTGGATACTGCAGTTAAACAGCTCATTTTTATAAGGTGAATTTATAAAATATTTACTGCAGAGTCTGTCCTGCATTACAAATCATAATTAATTGCAGAAGGGAATCACGTGCAGCTTCATGGTTTAGGAAAAAAGCCTACTAACCTGGTACATTTAGGAGTGTTGCACCATGATGAATTATAATCTTCACTACTGGGATGGATTAACACAAATGAAGGAAGTCAAAAGTTACGTTCCATAATTCTCAGAATACTAAGTCCTCTCAAACAAGAAAAAGCCCTGTTGATTTCTATTCATTCCTGGCCCTCTCTTCTGTCCATGAAGTAAAGAGAACAGTGTCAAAAAATTGTTCATTTTATCAAGAGTTAAAAACAGAGCATGCAAACATGGATAGTTACTTTAGTATAGCTGGCAGGTATGTCTATACTTAAGATATAGTAGAAAGTGTTAGGTTAAGGCTAATTTTTACTAGTTTCTAGTAAAGATGTAAGATTTATCAAACTTGAATTATCTGCTTCTGGAGGAATATTTCTGCACAGTTAAGTAACAAATGTGCTAACAAAGCCTGAGAATCAAGGTATGGAAAAGGGGTAGTTTTTTGATTCTTTTAAAACTGATACAACTTTCTTTTTTAAAAATAAATAAATAAAAAATATTGCTTTTGCTTGTTTTGTTGCTGTTGTCATTTCTTAAATTGAAATATTCTAAGGTTTGTGCCAAAAGATCTGAAGTCATCACCATGAAATAATGAAAGCATCTCATCCACTTTAAGCCTTCTGGATGGAGCTTGACATTGTCAAATTCAGTGTTACGTTTTACTGTCCAAGTACAGACCAAAAAATGAAACTACAATACCAATGTAGAGAATTATCTACAAATATAGCATTGGTTAGCCTTAGTAGAAAAATAACCAATATACATTTTTGTTTCCAACACTAAGGTTGAAAAGTGGCATTAATGTTGAGAATTTACTTGAATAAAATATAGTGCTGGGTTGTGAATGAATTATTTCCTCATTATATGTTTGTAGGAGTCTAGCAACTCATGTTACAATCTTTTTCTGCTGGCTAACGTGTCCACAACTAGAAGGCTTAAAGCTATTGCTAAACTCGGTAATTTGAGACTTTGGCTTACTGACTCAGGCACAAAGACTTTGATACAGATGGAAGATTTCCTTTTTGACACACTTCTTTTGCCTGCCTCCAACTCCTGTTTGCAGAGAAAACAGACTTTGAAGCATGGCTCTGGTTTCCTCTGCCTTGATACACTGACAGTGATGCAATAGGGACAGATACAGCAGACTAGTAGTAGTTATTTTTTATGGAAACAAAGCTACATTTTGTAGCTAAAATAACTGCTACAGGAATTTTGATGGTGTTGTACAGTACTTACATTCTTCGTCACCTAAATGAAATGTGGTAAATCCACTGTGGGCTAGGTACGTACACATATGGAAGCACATGCAAGATACTGTGCAGCCAAATGAAATGTATACTGTAATAGTCAGATGAAGACTGCATCCCTGTAGATAATAAGAAATAAATAAAAACAATCTAGTGGCACAGCTTATAAGGTACAGCTGTTTCTATACAACCTTTTTATTTTTTTCTTTTTTTTTAAGGGAGCACCGATTCAGTGTAATGGAACAAAAGACTTACCATTCTCTAACTGTGCACTGAAGTATGCAATAGTCTAACGTGTAATTGCAGATTATTTCATATTCATTTCAGGGCACTATGTCTTTAGAAAACTATTTTTAAAATAACAATAAAATCTGCAAAGTTCTCTGAAGTCCAGATAAAATTCTGGAGTTGTTCCCAGTGCAACATTCTGTCAAGGCCTTAATAATCTGATTTAATTTGCTGTAGCTTAGTTACTGATACAAGAGATATGTTCTTTATGGCCTTTTCAGGCTCCAGTCATAAAATACAGCAGAACTCTTTTCAGGCTAGCTTTTCACTTCTCAGATTAAACAGACTAAGCAAACCTTAAATAATATAAAATACCAGTATCTCAAGTAATACTGACACTACTGCTCTAAGACCTCCTCTGCCTGCGTCAGAAGGTGAAGAAGCACAACAAGAAAGGCTTGACTTTTTTTAAGGCTAAGACAAGCTGCATGCAGACATGCTTGATAGCTGTGGCATTGTACTCTCAAGCACACTTTGTTTTAGTATAAAAAACTCACTACAGACTGCTCAACCTACTAAAATATCTCAAAACACATCTGCCACAGCTCATAAAATACTGTTAGCTGAATAAATGTCTACAGAAGTGACTTCTCTGCCACAGGTCAGTGCAGGTAACACCACTTGTGCATCAAGCCCTGGACCCAAGCACCAGATGCCAAAGTGAACAAATATCACCCAGCCTCCTGTGTAAAGAAGCAGGGGCAGCCGGTGACTCACCCAACAGTCAGCATCAGTGACAAACTGAAGAATAAGAACCGGAGACTGGCAGCTTCCTTTAGCAGTGCCATTTATTTCACGTTGGCAGCACGAGAACCCCATTCCGGGTAATGCTTTGCTGCTGCATTTCTCCTTACTCACACACACCGTGGCCACTGTGATCGCTGGGATTTGCAAAAAGGACTCAAATACATTTTATTTAACTGTAAGGTAAGCAATGACCCAGCTCGGTTCAGTTAAAGATGAATGTCTGTCACCTCCAACAGACAAAAAGTACAGGGTAAAACGACCGTGAGAGTGACAAGGTAAAGGTTTACAGAGGAATGGACGGGTGGAATGGACAAGCTGGCATTGTCAGCAGCAAAAAGCCCAAAGAAATGCATGGGTTCCTATCAGACTGACCTGCTTAGAAAAAGAGAGGATAAAGGAAACCAGTTCTGGGCAATTGTGTCAGGAAAAGGAGCAGGAATGAAGACAGCAACACAAAATTGGCTATAGAAAAACCTACAGGGAACTTGATTAACCAGCCTAAATGGGGTGCAATGTGCCTTGACCCTGCCTTGAAGAGTTCAGGATGTATTTTCCAAGTATGCTTGCTCAGCTTAACACAATTTAAAAGCCTTGTTAAGACTCAGGTGAACAGGTTTGAAATTGCACTGTAACCTAAAGAGAACCCTCTGGAGAGCTTTGTTATAAACCAGCCAGCCAAAAGCTTTAATGTTAACACAGTTTTCAGTGGTTTTAAACTGATACAATTGAAATCCAAACTTTTTGACCTAAAATGTCCAGGCATATCTACAGAGAGCAAAAATAAAGAGCCTGGCAACACAGGACTGCTCAGGATTGGAATCATCCACAGCAAAATCTGAAAAAATCCTTGTACATTGAAAGACCTTAACATGTTCCTGAAGCACGAGCCTCTCAGTTTGATGAAGCTTTCTCATAGTTAAGAGCATCAGCTGGGAGGGTCGTGCTGCAGCTGTATCTCGTAAATAGGCAACAGGCCTGGACGGTGGATCTCAAAAAGTAAGAATAGTTAATATATGAGGTAAGTCAACTGCAGTCAGGCTGTAAAAAGTTGACATTGTTCCACAACTTTCTAAAAACACACAGTTGCATTTCGTAGGAATAACAAATACCTGAAATTAGTGCATTTCAACACAAAAATTACTGCTTCTATGAGCAGCAATAAATCACTTAATAAAGTAGAAGTTAAAACGGTGAGCAAACAAGTAAAACTAGACTTTCAATGTAGAGACTCCCAAAAAACCATCCTGTATTTTAAGTTGTTTAAGTAAAGCAATAATCACAGAATCCTACCACTGACTCCAGACTCGTAACTTAGATCCAGTGTTTGGTCTGTAGGCTGCTGCTAGGCTGCAGCTCACAAGAGTTTTGAATAACCTAACCAACCTTTACCTTAATTTGTCTGTTCTTATGACCGCAATAACTGAAAGCACTGAAAAGAATATTAAGCAGCATTTCAAGGAATACGCAAGGTATGAAAAGTTCCCTGTTGTCACGTAAGTAACATGACAGAGTGACAGAGCACATCTCTACTTGGTGCATTACAATTATTTCATAAAGATCTACGGGATGAAACTTTTAAAAACACACTGCATTAAAGAAGTATCTCTTCCTATGCTATTCAAGTGGGCGGTGAGGAAAGCGTATTGAGCTGTTGGAGGAAGATGACAAACAACACTCACAAAATTACTGGACTAGAAACAAACGTGCACACACTTTTATTGTTTCCTGGAAGCATTCTTACATGCTGGCTTTGTTCTCTGTAAAGCTAAAAGACAATGTGACCTCGCTGATCTCCCAGAGATATCGTGATTTTTTTTCAGATGAATGAACAAATCAATTTCCTTTTAACAAAGAGGTAATTTAACTGGTCAGCACTCCTTCAAAGCAACACATTCATTTTTGGTCTAAACACAGAGTCCGGGAGATCATTGTGTGTCTAAAATGAGACAGACTCCCACAGCAGCACACAGTTTCTATACAATATTTCAGAAGTGTTTTACGACATTTCTGAGATATAACTTTAGGAACTATTTAACTATTTTGAGTCCAGGAAGCACACATCCTATTTGCCAAGGTTGCAAGTCCCCAGGATCTCACAAGAGCATCCCTGCCACGAACTCGTCACTCGGGTAACCACAGAGACAAGAACCATCACTTGCACCTTATGCATGCCCCCAAATTAGCAGACTTGCAACTGCTGCAGTTCTGAAAAAATATTTAATATACCCACGGGCAAAATTCTGATTCTGGCAAAAGACATATTGGATCTAATCTAACATTAATTTACACTATTCTGTGATTAAACATGTATTTTTAACTTTTGCCAGAAAACCTATGCTGAAATATTGGGTTGTTTACTCCACTGCATACAAACTGTTTAAACATTTATATAAAGGCTATGGATAACAAATGTAATTATGGCACGTCACTTACAGTTTATATTTATGAAGATTATTCTTGACTCGAGTATAATTGCAATGAAACACAACGTTGTTGCACGACAAAGATTTTTGGTTTCAAGATTAATATCGAACCAAAGAAGACAGAGAGAAAGAAAGAGAATAAAGTTATTAAAAAAAAAAAAAAAAAGACAACCAAGTTTGAATTGGTTCTGCTGTTAACAAAATCAACATACCTAGTGACTGGCATAGCCACTGACACAATTCTAATGACTGCCCTTAGTAGAATACTATAGTGACTTTCACTGTGTAAGGCAAAGAGTGGAGGGAAGAGAAATACAAATTGCCAGTCCCTCATTGTGCAAAACCTGACCCAACTGTCATCAAAACCGCATGAAATAGACTGGAGTTATAGAGACTTAATGCTACAAAGATTTTCAAGAACCAGTCTAAAAAATGCATTTTGTTTTAGCCAAGTCATAAAATCTGTACGACTTTATTTGAAAAGATCTGCAGCTATTTACTTGGAGCTTCCAAATGAAGTAACTGTACAGACAGCAGGATGATAAAATAGCTAACTGTGTTTGGTGGTTAGGGGAACTTTCTCTGTGGCTGCTTTTCAGAGTCATGCCGAAGCTAGGCAGAGAAGATGGGAACAGCAGCTCTGCCATTTCTCCTGTGCTCTTGCTGCTCCTGCCGGCACCCAGAGAAGGAGGTGGAACAAGCCAGGCTGGATTGCCAGTAGGAAGAAAAATGAGGGAAAATAGTCTGCAGAGTTGGAGGGTGGAAAGAAAAACAGAAAGAAGAAGGGACGCTAGGACATCTTCCTCATCCATAGACCACTGCAACGGATGCTAAGTGAGGCAAAACAAACAGGTGTTCATTTAAACTGGTGGACATAGGGGCACACAAGAGTAGGTGAATTATGGGTGTTCTGTAAAAACATTCCTTATTCTAGCATTTTTCATTTCTAAGAAATGACTGAGACCATGTAAGTCTCTTAAAATGATTTTTACTTTGTTGAAACTTTCTCAAGCAGTATGTGCCTACACAACTTGCCAATACAGTACTCCAGCCAGGACAATGAGGTTTCCTTCGGGAACTAAAAGAGAGCACGGAAGGAACTCAAGCTGACAGTAATCCTGCAGTAACCCTACTCAGTATTGTCGTGAGGGTTTTTGCTTATTTATCCTCTATAATTCAGCCAGAGCATGATTCTCAGTCATCTTTTTGAACACAAGAAGTCAAAACAGCGTCGTCTAATTGTGAACATGCACTCCTGTATCTGTGAGTATCCGTTGTGTAAGTGTACACAGTAACTATACACACTTTACATCTTTTGTAAATCATCCAAACTCAAACAGAGCACCCTCCTACCCGTAGCTATACTCAGTTTTTCTGAAGCATACTGTTGTTTTTATGCCTCTGAAATGATTTAGAGCCATAGAAACTGCAGGACACTGTCTAAACAGAATGGAGTTGCCTCTCTCCACAGTTTATGACAGTTGTGTTGTCCAGAGCACTGAATTACCATCACTTATTCACAGACTTCAAGTTTCTTCCAGTGAATTATTTTTCATAATTTCATTGCCAGAATATACATCCCAAACCCAGTGACGCAGAAAAGTGAGCTTTGCCCTTCAAATTAGCAAACTAGTTGCTCAAACTACTCTCCTGCAAGCATAAACAAACCATTAATATTACTACTTCTCCTGACAACTAAGCTTAAGAAAAATGTATGCTACACTGTGCTTTAAAATTACTATTTCTATTAAATATTTGAGCCATACGCAAAACAAAACAAAACAAAAAAAAAACAGATGTTCTATGGCAGAAATAATTTTTATTGCACTTTCTCTATATTCTTCTTGTAGCCAAGATTGCTGAAGTTTGGATTGTTGGCCACTGAGTTTTCTTCTCCTTCCTTCTTGGCACACCCTTTAGCTCACATGCACAGAGAACCTTAGTGAATGCAGACCCCACTTTTTTCTTAACATACTTTTAAAAGTCCTGATAGATTTGTCCTAAAAAACTGTGTTACAGTCTTTCTTAAACAGCAAAACTTTGACATAGAACCTATTTTTTTTTAATTCTAACCCACAACATTCAAGTTACCAGATCCTTACATCTTGTTCCTACTGGAACATTTCACTACTGCATCCACTGTTTCAGTTTCTTATTACTCCTGAAAACAAAAACCTCTCTGTTTGTGCAGAAATGTGTTGTAACAATAAAAGAGCATCTGTGCACCAATAAATCCAACTGCATTTACACTGATTAATGCTAACTGGTTTGCAGTAGGTTTTCATCTTAAATTATTGCAATAGAAAGTAGATACTGTAGAAAGCCAGGCATGGTTTTGTTTTATTGGTTTAGCACACCAGCTACATCATCCCATGCTTCACTAAGCAGCCTATGTAATCAAATTGTTCTTCCTTCAGCCAAAGTCTTTTAAAAAAACACTTCCTCCCCAGTGCAGTAATTTAACAACAACTTCTATGAGTTCGGATTAAAGGACATCAAGGCATCTCTTTGGACACCATCCTACAGTTGCTGTAAAAGCCAAGAGAAGGCAGAAGGTAGGCACAAAGGCTGCTCGAACATACCCGGGACAGCGTGAAGATACAATCTCGACCAAATGTAATGATCTGAAAAAGTATTAAATCAACTGAATGCTTGACCAAGGTAAAGGACTACACAGTACAGGCAACACATAAGATGTACAGCAACAGTTTCTGGATGAAAACTACTGCCCTAATTCATGAAAGAATCCAACATTTTTCACAGGAGAACCAGCTCTTAGGTACCGATCAATGAAGGATCCTTGAGTACAGAAAGGGCTCCTGTCACTGTGCTTGCCAAGATCAAGATTTACTTACCGATAAAGAATCAGGATGGTGCTATCTTCCAGCAGAATCCCACATATCTTCTCCAGGGGGATTCTCTGGATCTAACACCAGAATGAGTTAAAAAGGTGCTGCAGACCTGCAAGAATTGTGTTCCTCAGTTTTAGTTACCTTCTTCTGCATACCACACTGAAACTGTTTTCCTGGATCAACATCTCAGAAGTTGATACAACTCAGTATCTTCCTGACAGCACTCAGTCCTACACGACACAGAAAGAGTTGTAAAAAGCTTAATTGGCTTTTTTTTTGTTAGCAGAACAATCTGCTAAGGGAAGAAATGTCTTTAGTCCAACAATTAAGAGATTGACCATGTCCTGAAATGAGGATTCTTCATCATACAGATTTATTCATGAATGTTCTTATTGTCTGCATCACAATGTCCAATGCTGCAGAAATTATAATAGATTCTTGGAGCCAATGTGTTCTTGAGATAATGAGCTCAATTGATATTCAATGTGGAAACCTGATTACCTGATTTTTACAGCCAACTAAGAAATTAAAAACTTTAATGAGCTTTTTTGTAGCTACATTACTAAGTTTAAAAAAAATATGATTTACAAAATTATTAGACAAGCCATTAAAAAAATAAAAGATTTGAAGGTATTATAACAGAAATTAAAAATTACTGTAGGTCTGACAAAGACTGGTAAGAGTCCTTTGCAGTTTTGGAACTTATTTCACACTGTTTGAAAAAAAAAAAAAAATCCTCAAAAATAAAGGCAAACTTTGCTACGGAATAAATATCCGTATTTTAAATGGACAAAAAACTAGTTTATTCCTACCTTTAAGGAATCCTATCTCTAACTGCAATACTATATCAAGACATTAGCTTAAAGCAAGCTGAAGATTATTTTATTTATAAATACTATTAATGGCAATTAGACTAATCCTTCAATTCCAACAATCTCACTTATTTTCTATTGCTTATATGTCAACATTTTATTGACCAATACCTTCTATTGCATGAGTTTCATGAAACAACATTATGTTTGGATTGCAGCAAAATTTCCATTAATTTGCTATATGAATATTCTTCAAAAGTATGAAACCAAACAGAAGATGCATGACTTCAGTTAAGAGTTTTCTGCTACCAACATATATATTTTTGTTCCCATTTTGTTTCCAAATATTATAAACATGGTTGTAATAACGGCTTTACTAGATCAGATACTTCTCATCTAATATCTTGTCCCAGAAAGTTGCCAGCAGAATATACCACTGAAAAGTATAAAAACTGGGCAAGCACGAACCGATAATTTTTTCTGCAATACTCTCCCAGTCTTCTGCAACTTAGCACTTGATGAATGCGTAAGCCAGATGTGCTGCGTCTGTATTAATAAGCTGCAGTGCATTTTTCTTCCATTAATTTGTTGAAAAACTCCCTCAAACCATGGAAATTTTTACCAGTCACAGCATCCTGAAATTTCACAGCTTAACCATTCATTGTGAAGAAACATCTTTCTGTTTTTAACCTGACACTTGTTAAATTTCATTTTCACTGTCTACAAGAACTGAGAGGTAGACAGCAAAAAAAATCTTTCCCTACATACTCTCTCCACTTGTGATTTTAGAGCTTGTTATTAAATTGCCTGCTACAAGTGATCAACCTGTCAATATTAATCCTTTTAGAGGTTACTCTTAACAGATCAATTAATCATAATTCTTATGGAATGGATTCTGTGTGACTTTTATGTTACTTTCTGCTGTTTCTGATCTTCTTCCAATGCAACTAAAACTTTTTTTTGAGTTAGGAGACCAGAAGCTGTACGCAACATGCAAAATGCATGGACTTACGTAGTGGTGGCATGATCTGCACTCTTTCAGCATGTGATTTCCTTTTGGGGCTGGTACTAAGCACTGAGCTGATTTTCCTCAGAGATATGTATTACAACTTCAAGATCTTGTTCTTGAGTGGTAATCTTTAAGATAACCACTTTGTATATAAATTTAGAATTTTTTTCCAACCGTGTGAATCTTTCACATTTGCCTATACTGAATTTCATGTGCTAAATATTTACTATTCTGACCAACGAGATTATTTCACAGTTGTCATTGTTCGTAGCATTGTCTAGAGAATGCTGTATCACCATTTCTCATATTTTCCAGATCACTTATCCATACATTAAACAGCACAGGTCCTACCACTGATCTGTTTGGCACTCTATCAATAACCTTCAGCCACCGTGAAAACTGCCTATTTATTCCTATCTTTTAACTAGCTACTTCTCCATAGAAATGACCCTCCTACTTTCATAGAATCACAGAATGGTTTGGGTTGGAAGGGACCTTACAGATCACCCAGTTCCAACCCTCTGCCATGGGCAGGGACACCTCCCACCAGAGGTGGGTTGCTCCAAGCCCCATCCAGCCTTCCCTTGAACACTTCCCCACAGCTGTTTGAATTCTTTAAGACTTTTAAGCAAGGAATCATGTAAAATGTCTTTTGGAAATCCAACTGGAGAATAACAACCACATTTTCTCTGTTAATTTCTTCAAAGGATTTTGCTAAGTCTGTGGGACCTGACTTTCCTTTATGATGACTGCTGACTGTTCCTCAGGATGTCCATGTGTCTGCTAATTTGGTTAACTATCACATCATTTCTACTAATACCCCAGGTACAGATGTCACGTTTACGCATCTGCTGCTCCGCGCCTGCCTTGGAATCTTTTAAAATTGCCATCACATTTACCAACCTCCAGTAATCCAACACTGAGGCAGCTTTTAGGAGAGAGTTTAAATGTGACAAAATGTAGGTTTTTTTGCACAATTTTAATTACCATCAAGTGTACCAAAGAAAACCAGATTCACACTGAGAAAAATAACCCGAAACGGAGTCTACACAGCTTTTCCACAAGATCTAAGACAGACTGACAGTTCTGAGATCAGACCTACAAAATTAGACCCTGGCTCTTATCATCATATAAGTACATCGCGCTTTGGCAAATGACACGTTATGAAGAGAGGGTGTCTATGCCAATCTCCTTCTACCTTGCTTGATTCAGCCAGAACACAGGAAATCTGTAAAGGCCTATCTTTAAGGCCTATTTCTTAAGATGAAGGAGTGGCAGTCTGTCTTTTAACAATGCTGAATTTCTTTAGACTTCCCTCCCCACCTGCTCATGAAAGACTTATCTCACTGAGAGATGCTGAATTATCAAGGAAATATTGTAGCCAGACATAGGACAAACAATGCAGACTAAGAGAGGAAATTTAGCAGACTGTGTTTGTTGTAAAGCAGGTGTATGAAGAAGGATATCAGACAGTAACAAGATGTCCCAGGAGTCCTCGGAGAGGAAGCTACCTACTGGGGAACAACCAGGAATACAGTAATGTCCCCCACCGACAGAGGAAGCTGATAGATACAAGACAGTACAGTATTATTGAGGAAAATCTTATTCTGTGAAGGTGGTATAGGCCACCTCAACGCCCTTCTACATACACCATATCTTCTACATAAATAACCACAGAGCACTGAGCAGTGGATTTCAGATAGTCTCACTGAGGCACCAGATGAAACAGGAAAGCATAAGCTGTCTAGCGTGTTTTTTCTCCTACTCTCATGTTTATGGTATCACATACTCAGCCTTGCTTCTCCTTACTACTCTACTCCACAGCAACAACAAATACAAGGAAACTTGCCAAAACACTGCCCCTCTCCCCAGAACTTCCCAGTTCCCATGCTCTCCTGTAGTCTGTAAACCTTGGCACTCTTCTTACCACTCTTCTCCACATCTTATTTGCTGGGGAAGAACAAGGAGGCACCTCTTCCTCAGGCCAAAGCAAACCCGAAATATTTTACTGGAGGCTTCTCAATACATAGGAAAAAAATCCTCTCTGCAGAAACAGATTTAAGCATTTAGCAGTAATTATACAGGCTAATATAGCAGCCAGGAGATACTTTTTATCCTTGAAACCAGAACACTACAACCTAAAAAGGGAATCATTATAAAAAGATTTAGATTGTAATGTGACAGTTATGCTGAATCTCTGTATAAGTAGATCACCTGAGGTAACAGATGTAAGTAAGCCTGTTTGGGATCAGATTGCTAACGGTCATACAGTACTCAGTACTGCCTTTTTTTTTGTCCCCAGCACTAGCCTTTGGCTTGCTATCCTGTAGCCAAGATCATCACATGCTCGCCCCCTGATTTGTCTTTGTGGACTGACTCTTTTCGCAGCCAGGTGCTGTGCCAGGAAGCACGTACTCTGAAAAGCAGCATTCACTGGATTCATATACCCTTTGCTTCTAATACTGCTTGCCCTTGAGCCCATCTATTATCACAATATACTACGTGGAGTTAACACAGTGCAGGTTCTGTTCATTGCTGACTCTGTTGGTTGCACATCTCCTCTGTGAAGTTCCCAGGGCCGCGAGAAATGAACGATCGACCATGCAGGCACAGCTAGCTCGACAGTGGATTTGTAGTTCTAGTCAGCAAAAATGACTTCTAGGACCTCCAGGTCACTTACTTGCTGCTATGTTAAACACAGAGGTCCCGCAGAAGAGAAAGATCCAGGTCACCCTCCTGATCTGGGAGGTGTCAGTGATACTGCGCAGGAGGTTCCTCGCCAAGGCTATTTCTGAACGCCGCTCACTGAGAAAGTCACAGAGGACGTCTGCACGTGGGTTCCCCCAACGTGCTGGTGCTGAGGGCAGGACACACATCCTGTGCTGCCACCCCACAGCCAGGAATTCCTCCTCGCATGAGGGAAGCCCTCAATGTCTGCCAAACGCGGCTGCAGAGCAGACCCCCACAGCGTGCGGCCTCCCTTCTGAGCTACCTGAGTCGATGCGCCCAGGCCTGCTCCTGCGAAAGAGCAGCTTCCCGACATCAGTCGTGTCACCCCGCCGTCCCTTCGGCTTGATCAGCCTATTCACCTTCCTCCAAAGGCTGGCAAAGCTGTCCTTTAGCAGCCTGATCTGGTGCTAGGAAAAATTCAGTTATCGATTCTGCATCTGCTAGGTTCAGACAGAACTTGTAATTAGCTGTGTGGAAGTGAGACAGAAACGCACTGGGGTAAGGCTCAAGAATGTAGAGTTTGTTAGGAGAAGAATCCAACTGCCAGTTTTATTCCCAACATCTGTGGGAGCAAAAGCAAGCAGGGGGAGAAGAGGGGTTGGCCAAGGGGAACCAGCTGTGCTAGTTTCAGCAGCTCTCAGAGCTGTGATGCTCAGGAATCCCTCAGTGATTACTGTAAAAAAAAAAAAAAACACCTCCTACAATGCCAAAGTTACACACAGAGACTTATTTAAGAATGGTTCTCCCTGCTCCTAAAGTAAAAGGGACCCCAAGAGATAAAAAATCAAATAAAAACATATTTCTTTTCCCCTACACTTCTTGTTCCTGTCTTGGGTAGTTTTTCTCTCCCACGTCCAATTCCCTGTTACAGCCGCCCAGATCGATGTATGACCTCTCCCAGACTTCCCTGAAAGCTTCAGAAATTATAAAGTCATTTTTATTGTTATTATGAAGCCTGCATTTAGCAGGCTGGAAATCTGCCTCCATTATCTTTTTATGATGCTAATGTCGCTTGAGAAACTTAGCCTGTAGTTTCTAAAGTGGTTTTAATTGACACCAGAGCTGATCTCGCCCTTTCTGTTTCTGGTCCAGCCTTTCTATTCACCCATATTCCCACACTTCCCCTGGTTTTGTACTGGCATGTGCCTTTGTAACTGCACAGAGAAGCAGAACAGTAACTCAGAGCAGTTCTCCGGTTTTGATTTTCTTCCTAGATGCTGATGGCTCAAATGGTAGACCACGGCAGCAGTTACAGGGCAGCAGGGTTACTTATACCAGTGCATAATGCAAAAAAAAATTGAGTGCTTTCAAAACGGTGCTCATTCAAACTGAAGTGCAGACAGAAGCAGAAACACCAGTGGAGTGCGAACTGTGCAAAACCTACAGTAGGTCTGAGTGCTGGAGGCAACGCAGGAGTACACCAGCCCCGCTGCAGTGATCAAAGCAAATTTTCGGGAAATTTCTCTCACAGCCCAGCATTATTTTATCAGCTGCAGGACTCAGACAGTGGCAGTGACTTCAGAAGGCTGGCACATGGAGCATGAGCTGGAGGATGTGGATATGGAGCAGGCATCACGGCACCAGAGTCTGCAATTGCTGCTGTACAGTGCTGCCAAACTTGGCAGCACCCACACTGTGCCAGGATTATTAGGGTAGGAGCTCCCACAGAACCAGTGACACAGCAGCCACTCCAGCCCCTTCCAATACCCCAGAAGAACTGGTACCTGTCCCTGGGACCAGCTGTTTTACTGTGCAAAACAACGGATGATGGTCAATTGCAGCAGCAGATGCTATTCCATCGCCTGGACCTAGGCGAGCAAAACATAGGTGGAAATACAACTAAAATAAGTGTCCAACGGGCAGGGAAAGCACACAGCTGAGTGTGCACTTACTGGAGGGCGAACACATCCAAGTGAGAAAGCAGGAGCGGGGCAAGAAGGACTTGGGGAGGTGTTTGCTGCAGCTGCCAGAGGCCCAACAGGGCTCTGGTGAGAACAAACTCTACCAACCTGGCACAAAGCTAGCTGAACAAACACAACCTTAAAGAGAGAGAAGAAAAGAAAGTCTAACATAGTCCCTGTCCACTTGCATTAGGAATGGGTAATGTTTAACACCAGACAGCAATCCCTTCTGTCCCTCGCATACACTGTCAGACCGTATTTTATTAGAGATTTAGAACGTGCTTGGGAACAACCCATGGATATGATTTTCAAATACTGCTGGAATGCAGAAACAAAGGTATCTACAACAGGGTCTACATATTTACTAGAGGTTTTTAGTCTTAAGGTCTCCTGAAAATTCCAGATACAAATAGCTTTAAAAAATCTAGCCTAGCGTCACCCTAGATACAACACCCCGCGTAGCAAGAAGCCTGTTCTAGTTGTGTTAAACTGCTCTTAAGAAGATTCAGAAAGGGAAAAATAGCAATAGAAAAGAAGCAAAAGAAGTGGAACACCATTTGTATTATAATAAAAACAAACGGGTCCTCTGAAACAAAAAGCCTAACAGCTTGAGGAACAGCCATGATGAACAATATCCAGTAACAAAAATACCCATCTATAAAGAGGTGAAATAGTTAAAAAAAAAAAAAAAAAAAAAAAAAAGACTGCCTTCTCAAATGCTGGTTTGTATGAAAACTTCTTTAATACCATGTAGTCTACAGCCCGTTGGAAGATGCGTTGTGTTGCAGCAGAAAAGAGTGAGGCTTCAATTTTAAGAATGCAACATATTTAAATACAAAGAGAAATTATTCTTTATTAAGAGGTATCCTCGGCTGCAGGGAATCAGGAGCACACCACTTCCTGTGCGCCCCCAGTTACAGACGTTTGGACACAGCTGCTGGGTGAGTAGTTTGGGAAGGACAGGAGGAATCAAACAACTCCAGTAAGCAAACAGGCAGTCCTGGGGAAAATAAAGTATACAACAGCTAAGGCAAGGCTGATTTGGGGTAGGCTTTCTGTCTTCAGGAATGTGATAAGATTTATTTTCACAGTAAGACACGGGTAATGTGGATTTTTTTTTGTTGTTGTTCAAAGTTCATACTGAGGTTTTAAAGTTTCAGAAAGAAGCTTTTTTTTTTTTCCCCAACTCCATTTAGCACCGATCCAGTCTGCTTTATCTGTATGTCATTACTACTCTGAAGGAGCTAAAAGACCAGAAAATAGTGTCTGGTTCTCTCAGAAATCATGTAATTCATACAGAAGTTATAACCAGGAAATCCATGACTTGGGGATTTTGAATCTCCTCCCTAACAAAGATAAATTATTTTGATACTCATGAATAGCTGCTGCGATTGGGACCCTTTGTGTATCTGCAAAAGAAATAAAGGACGTGGTTGTTAGTAACTCTGTAAGGGAACCCTAATACCACAAGCTGCAAAACTGAAGTGAACTCAATACACTTTTAAGGCTTGTGACTAATTTAAGGAGAACCTTTACTCATTCTCTTCCTAGAGACCCATATGACTAGGTAAACCAGTACTGGTGGGTGGGGGGAATTAACCAGTCACCTCCTTGAAGATTCATTTTAAAGCTCTTGTTTTCCTTACTGATTCCTCACTCGTACATAGAACAGACATATATACAGAAAAATCAGTGTGATTTCTGAATTGAGCTCAGCTAAACTGAACATAAGGGTATTCCTATGAAACAAAGACCAAATCAACAGGCACTATGCAGTGCCTTTCCAATAAAATTATGTGGCAGTCTTACTAAGGTTTAGATTACATTTTAATAACATCCAGGGTAACAGAGTCCAAAACTTTCACGTTACCTCCTTTTATTTAAGCATCACAACAAATAATTCTAGATTAGAACATGCAGTCTGTCTAGCTCCCATTCCAGCCAAATGAATTTAACTTTCTATTCTTTTATTAAGCAAACGGGTATAAACCTCAGGCCGCTTTGCTTATGAGAGGGCATATTTCATTAGTGACATGTGATATCCAAAGCTATAAACTAATAACTTCAAACCTTTGAGTATATAGAATTCAGTTTTCCTTAAAGAACACATTTTGAACTTTATAGTCAAATTTACTTGAGATAATCATATTGTTCTCTCCTACAAAGCTCCACAGCCCTCTGGGTCACGCACGTCAGCTGGGCTAGGACCAGTTGCATGCAGAGAAAACAGTCGGTTGTGCAATCACACCATCTGATACGAGCAGGCACTTACATTAATTGGTGCCAGTGGGCAGTCAGAACACCAGAACCAAAAACCCGTGCTACCTTGCACAACAGCACGTGCCAGGAGCTATATCTTTTTATACAGGAATGCACGGAAACACATGACAGTCGACAACGTGTATATATACATGCACTGTTTGCAGAATATGCCTCAAAACTACAAGCAGCACCTTCAGAAAACTGACTATATTCCCCTTAGCCTTCTCTGAGCACTGAAGACAGCCAGCTCTCCCCGCTTCTGTTTTACATTATGTGCTCCTGTTGCCTGTTCACGTCAGTAGTCTTCCTATGGACCTACTTGCGCAAGTCAGTGGCTCTCCTATACTGGGGAGCCCCAAAGCAGACACTGTTTCAGATGCAGTCACACAAACGCCAAGCAGACAGAAACAATCTCTTCGCTCAGCTCCCAACTACATTCTCCCCAAGAAAAGGCACTCTGCTGACTCATGCTCAACTTGGTGTCCACCAGAAAAGTGATGTTATTTGCTGCAAAGCTGCTTTCCAGCCATGGGTTTCCAGCCTCTGCTATCGCACAGGGTTACTCTGGTTTAATTTTCAGACTCTGATGAACTTCACGAGGCTTTTGCCTGGCCATTTCCTCACCTGCCCTGCAGCACACGCAACTGTGTCATCCAGCAGCCTGCTGAGGGTGTGTTCCATCGCATCATCCAGGCCATTAACAATGATTACAAATGCAAAACTACACTATTTCATCTGACAAATACTAATTATTCTGTCTTGAAAGAGGTTAAGGACTTCCAAGTAATTACATTTTAACTAATGAACAGGTTGGTAACTATGAGATTACAAAGAACTCCAATACACAAACCACCAAACAAAGCCTCTTTCATTGTCCACAGCTTTTTTTCTTATTGTTTTTGTTTTTAAACATGCAGTTTGCTTGGGATTTTTAGTTTTTTTTTTTTTAAACATGCAGTTTGCACTTGGTGGCTCACTGAAATGGCTCCGATTGCAAATATCCTCTCCAACATCCTCCTAAACTAAGTACCTAAAGGATCTGTGACAGTGACTTTCTAGAAGTCAGGGAAAAGACCCTAAATTGACAGTGACCGTACAGTTGTACTGCAACTGGTAACGCCTCAGTGCACATGACTCCATGGCACAAGCTTTTACAGAACCAAGTAATTCAAGTTCTTTCACAAAGGATGCTTTATCTTAGAGCTGTATACAACTTACAGTGCTGCACAGACCTGCTCTGCTTGATACTGTAATTCTGTAGTATAGCTACTTCTGGAGAATAGAGGTGTCTTCCTTTCTGGAGAACCACACCTTCTGCTATCATGAGGTCTGCTACATAACTCTCTCGAGCTGAGCTTTAAAAATCAAAATGCTCACCTTGTGTTTAGAGATAATGGTTCCATCAGTCCGTAAGTTCCTAAAACTGTTCAAGTGTATAATCTGCATTATTAGCACAGCTGGAACTTTGTAACCATAGGTTAATAGCCATGCACTTTTGCAGTTTCTCCAGGATACTGATAGAAGTCACCATTTCGATAGAACACCACCACTTCTGGGCTCTGCTCTGCCAGGGTATTTCTACATACACATCTGCAGTCCTTTCACATAATAGAGAGTTAACAGGAGATTAATATTTCCTTGTCCTAAAGCTGCTTAGTGAAATAAAACTGCAGAGCCACCTGGATTTAACAATAACAACAACAAAAAAATCCTGAAAAACTAACAATTCTGTAAATCTACACACAGGCAAGGAAAAGGAATCAAGAAGAATGAATCCTCCAAAGAAAAATTGTACTGCCAAAGAATTTTGAGGTTGCTACTGTTGAAACTAAGTCCCAATGTACATACAGCCTTACATATATCAATTTTACATATACAATACCTAACAAAAATGTAACAAAAACACACAATGGGATACTGCAGCAATACAGCACAAATACCAAACAGGGTATACGTACAGAGAAGAGTTCAGTAATAAATTGCAACTGCCCTAAAATCCCTGTTCTTCAGTCTATGATTTTTTTTTGACAACCACATAAGACAGAACCAGTATTTAATATAATGACAGTGCAAAAAAAAAAAAAAAAAAAGAGAAAAAGGTATATATCATGATCATTTTTTACCATTTTTTCAGCAATTTCTGCACAAGAAATATTACAGTATTTGTCATTATCAGTGTTTCATCTGTACATTCTAAAAAATATACAACTGCTTTTTAACACAGTAAGATTTTGAGTTTCTACACAAGAGCTTTGATATAAATGTGCCATTTTAAGCTTTGCTTTCAAAATCCCCATTGGAAGTCCATTTTAACTAACAAAGCAGGGGGAAGTTGCTATCCCAATAAAGCATTTGTAGAAGCTCCTTGAAGAGCAGGCAGCATGTGAATTGTAAACACAGCTCAAACTAATAAATATAACAAACACAAATTTATCCACTAAGTTATTTCATTTCTGGTAATTCCAGATCGAGATCAAAACCAGCTGCACACGAACAGGACAGTGTTCCTACAGCCACTTAGTGTATCCGCTGTATGGATGAGCAGGGCCTGCTTTTACAGCAGAACTACACTTACAAGCTAGAAAAACATAATTCTTTTCTATGCTGAATTCCAATAAATATGTCATTAGTATATGCACAGTTAACATTATATGTTAACTTTAAGTGTATTTTCCCAGTAACAGCTCTGAAACCTCTAAAGCTGTATCTTCCTCAAAGTGACTTACACTTTAAAAAGGTCACCAAGACTCCTATACAACTTTTTTTTTCCCCCAAGTATGGACTTTAAGATAATTATCACAGAATTAAATCAAAAAAAAAAAAAAAAAAAAAAAAGAATTTTCACGCTTAGCCATAACCAGGACAAATACTCAAAAGACAGAAGACTACACAAATAAATACAGGGGAAACACCAACACAACACAAAGGTACAACAGCTACTACAAGATGCAGCAGAAACACTGCACGGAAAAGAACTAACACAAACTTCAGCAGCAATAGGAATTATGTTCAAGGATATAAACAAACTTCTTACTACAAGTTACACTTTGTTAACTTGCCATAGGCAGAAAGTGACTTAAATGTAAGTTTCAAGAACATTACACTAAGAAAAAAATTGCCTCCATGAAATGTGTTTTAGGACTTTTAGTTAATCCTGAATTTTGGAGGACTTTTAGTTAATCCTGAATTTGAAAATAAGCAAAGAATTTTTCTTTAGTATTTGATGCCTTCCTCTGATATTGGCTCCTGAAAATAAAAATGTATTTTAGAACCTAGCCTACATTTTAGATAATCAGCCCAAAACGACAAAGATTTCTTAAAGTTGGAGGTATCGAAGCCGTGCCTTACTTGTTTGCTTAATGAAGAAAGTAACCCACAACCAACTGGTGTGAGAGCAAAACAACTCTTTTCAGGTTACTCTGGTTTTCAAAGCTTATTGTCTAGTTACTAAATAATTGAAATTTATAAACCAATTTTTATTCTATTCAATCTTGCAGATGGCCCAGAAATAACTTATTCTTGATCTTTTCCTCTAACTAAAGCTATGCTTTCTTTCAGAACACTGAAACGTGAAAGGGTTACGTCTTTGCATTTGACCATTAACTGTAAATACAAATTCAGATCATTCCAAACTTACAGCTTACTCCAAACACCACAGTGACTTGGAAGTGCCTAGACTGTATTTTTCACTGCAGCCTTTATTATAAAGCACGGACTAAGTGGTTCACAGCAGTATAAAAATACTCCCTTAAAATAAATATACACCATTTGGCTACCATCTGACAGCCCTTATTCCATGGATTTTTTGGTGAGTGCTGTACTTCTAAAAGCCTTTTTGCTTTATTTACTCCTATGTTTCTCGAGTGCTATTTTCACAATGAAATTCCATGTCAAAATTGAAAATCTCTTTCTGTTGCTATTAAAGAAGGGAAAATCCCCAGGAAATTTTATATA
>CM021766.1:24165036-24231600 GCA_011076525.1 Nettapus auritus | reverse complement strand
AAGGATCTCAGGCATTCAGCACAGAGGTCCTCCTATTTCACTGCAGTAATCCATTTACAACCTGTTACTGTATTTTTATTCCAATTATCCTTTAACATTCAAAGTCCAGCATTAATGTGCTTTAAAACATAAAGCAAAACCACTAGATCAAAATCTCTCAAGCGACATCAAAAAAATATGTTAGAGAAAATTCAAGGATAATAGCATTACTAAAAATTGTTCTAGGTTGAAAGAAGCATTTGTCTTTGCTAAAAATACTTATATCGCAACTCCCTTGTTTGTAAGACAGGAGAGCTAAGGATATAAAAATATGTGAATTTGAAGTTTTAATCTTTATATGGCATATTCACAAGTTCTGATAATCATTTTTCATTATTAAAAACATGAATACCAGAATAGAGTTTGAAATAGCAAAGGACTCCCTCAGACCACTTCACCAGTAGGAGAAAACCCTGACTGCCTGTACATAGGCACTTATTGCTTGTTGCTTTCATAATTCGTTTTAAAGTGCAGGAGTCTAAAAACAAAGAAGCAGAAAGCAAGGACTGTGTTGTTAGAAGTGCGTGAATGGTAAAGGGAACTTGGAAAGCCTTAAAAAAAATAATAACTATTATTTATTCTTCCCCTCTTTGCCTTCTGGAGTAATTAACTGAAGATTCTCAACTACCACTGTACTTACTTGTATAGCACTCCGCCCTGACTACTCTTTGGGATAAGACATAAATAGACACATACACATACATACAAACACAAATTAAGACAGGTTGGAATGCAAAGCATACTATTTTACTGATACTAGAGAAGACAGTGTAATAATCCTCCGAGGAAAATAGCAAACAGACTATTTTTACCAGTTTCACTTTAAATCTGGAAGGTATTTAGATGTTCTGAAGAAAACTAGTAGTTTAAGCATCAGGTAGACTGCTTGGGCTTAAACTGTTAATGAGATATAATCTTGCATGAAATATTCTGTGGCCCCCAAAATTATGCATACGTGTAATTCACGTACAGTGTATTTGGGAGGGAGAAAAGAAGCAGTAAAAATCTTGTCTGATGACAGCTTTCAAAACACAACCTTCTCTGACATTTTGAACGTTTCACAATTTCCACAGGTCTGCCCTTCAATCAAAACAGAAGATCTCTTTCAATCTATCATCAATTACTACACAGTAGTGGGATTACAAACATAACTGGTTCAGCACATACACGTGTAACCTCCAGACTTCCAGTTTGTTTACTGGTAGGAGTCACCTTAGCAAAGGTGACAAAATTCCAACAATCACGACACGAGAAAGCAACTTTGAGAATTCAGATTTCAAGATCAAGTTAATTTAACGCTCAGGTAATGGAGACTACGCGAAATCTAAACAGCAAATCTGGAAAAGAAAAAAAAAAAATCACATACATACAAAACCACCACAAAACAAACAAAAAACCCTGCTGGCCAAACTAGTCAAAAACCGATAAACAAAGCTCTATTACTGAAACAACAACAAAAATCATTTAGTGCTAATCAACCACAGCAGAGGTGTCACGGACTAATGGGTGAGAAACTGCTCAGGACACATTAAATCAGCCACAGCATTAACAAGCTCTCATGTAAGTGAAACTTGACAACATTGTCTAAAACCATTTTAAAAAGCTGTTCCACTGAATCAAAGCTGACCGGTGTAGCAGGCACAGTAGTTGTTTCCTTTAACTTTCAGGAGTGTGTAATCCTGACAGAAATATCTGACAAAATAAACTTTCATGCAATATACATACATACATATATCTATGTGTGTGTATCTTGGAAGCTTCATGCTCTTCCAATAAGCCTCACCACACAATTATGTAAGTACATACCTTGTCCTGGCTAGACATATGTGGCAAACCACGTGTAAAAATGAGAAAAAGGGCTGCATAGATCTTTCTTACATCTTGCTTAATTTTTCTCTTTTGGCTACTGATGCTACTCACTAGAAATCACTACATTTTTTTTTTCTTTTTCAAATTATTTTCATTCTTAATATTCTACTGATGCACATACGAAGAGAGGGCATCACCAACATTATTTAGCTTATTGCTTGCTTTCTGGAAGTATTTTTATTTGGGAATAATATCTTAAAGAATGAAGTGTTTTAGTAAAGGCTAAACTACATTTGTTGAAGTGGGAATTGCTTAAGTATAAGATCACCAAGTCTTGGAATTAAAGTTTCCAGAAGCCTCTTCGGTAATTTGGTCTCTTATTTGCAAGAACAGCTGCTCACACTTTCTAAATACATTTTAAAAGACTTTTTTTTAAAAAAAAAAAAAATAATCTTGTTATAAATTCTACCACTTCACTTCTGTGTATACCTCAAGTACACAAGCCACATGTGAGAAGTTGAAAACAGCTGTCGCTTTCTGTATGAATAACCCCTTTTTCTTACAGGGGAAGAAGAGTACCTTCCTGTGCACCCAAAAGAAACTGAGGAGAAATGAACACGCTGCGCTTCACTTCGAAAATTACAGAGATGGAAGTAAGGATAAAGCAGCCATACGGGCAGGAAAGACTTCTGCCTTTCAGCCTCTTCTTATTGCTGGGCGCTGCGGCTAACAGCTCCCTCGGAAGCCGTCTCTCTACAAAGCGAAAGAAGTTCGGGCACGTCTACGGATGCTGCGTCCACAACTACAACTCAGCACCGCTCGGGAACGAAGGAAGGGGCCGTGAGAACTCCTGAGGAGGCAGCCCGAGTGCCTGCCTTCGCGGAGCCCGGCTCCGTGACGCCTCAGCACACTGCTCAGCCTCCAGCCCCGCGCCGGGCTGAGCTGTCACCAATTACCCAGGTTCTTCACGTTTCGCAGCCACCGGATCGCCAGCGTGCGCCTAGACACGCCTCACAGAGCGACCCTGCTACTTATATAAAGCAGCTACCGTATCAACACTAAGGTTTGCTTTTTTTCTGCAGAAAAAAAAAAAAAAAAAAAAGTGAAATTAAGACACCAGACCTCGAGCTTTCGCTGAGGGGAGGCTGCTCGCGGCCGGTCCCGGCGGCTGGCAGCGGGGCAGCGCCCACCGCGGGGCCGGGGCCAGCTCGGGCAGCCCCCGCCCGGCCCCCAGCCGCCCGTTTCCCTCCGCACGCCGGCGCTGCCGGACCCCGAAGGACCTCCCCGGGACACGGGGGGGCTCCGGGCTGCGCCTCGCCTCGCCCCCCGAGCCCTGCCGGGCGCCGCGGGGCACTCACCGGCTGCTGGCGGCGGCTCCCCCCGGCCCTTCCCGGCGGCCGCCGCCCAGCGCCTCCATTTGCTCGGCGGCCGCCGCTCTCGCCCTCGTCGGCCGCTTTCCGCGCTCCGCTCTACGGCACCCTCCGGGGCTCCGGGAGCGGCCGGGCTCCCTCGGCGCGGGCAGGGCGCTGCGGGTGCCGCCGCCTCGCTCCCCTTTGTTCGGTGGCGCTGCCGGGGCCTCCGGCTCAGCGGCTCCCCGCCCGGCGGCAGCAGCGCCTCATGCTCCCGGCCGGCCGCCCTCCTCCTCCTCCTTCTCCTCCTCCTCCCCTCCTTCTCTCTCCGCCCGCGGCCGACGCCCGGCGGCAGCAGCAGCAGCAGCCCTTCAGGCCGCCGACCCGGAAACTCATGGGCGGCCGGGGCCCGCGGGGCTCCGACGGGAAGCGGATCCGCCGGGCCGGGGAAGGGAAGGGAGGGAAGGAGGAGCGGGGAGGAGCCGGGGCGGAGCGCGGCGGGGCGCGTCTGCGGCGCCCTGCGAGGATGCGCCGGGGGAGGCGGCCGCCGGCGGCACCGAGGAAGGCAAGGGAGGGAGCGAGCGGGGCCCTGGGGTCCCCCGAGGGATCCCCGCTTCGCGGTGGTCGCTGGAGGGGCCCGGGGCTCGGCCGGGGAGGAGCTGGGAAGTTTGGGGCGGCCCCGGCCGCGGGGCGCTGCCCGGGAGCCGGGCGGAGGAGGCCGAGGGCGGGAGCGGGGCGCGGGGCTGCCGGCCCCAAGGAAGGCGGGGTACGGCCCTGCCACAGAGCCCGGGGGGCTGAGGGGACGGAAGGGGAGGGAAGGGGAGGGTGCTGCCCGGGGCTGGAGCGGTCATGTCGTGTGCTGCTTCGTGACCAACTGCTGGTGAGGGGCCTGGAGCACAAGTCCTGTGAGGAGCGGCTGAGGGAACTGGGGTGGTTTGGTCTGGAGAAGAGGAGACTCAGGAAGACCTCATTGCTCTCTACAGCTACGTGAAAGGAAGCTGTGGGGAGCTGGGGGTCGGCCTCTTCTCACAGGTAACTAGTGATAGGACTAGAGGGAATGGCCTCCAGTTGTGCCAGGGGAGGTTCAGGTTGGAAATGAGGAGACATTTCTTCTCAGGAAGAGCAGTCAGGCATTGGGATGGGTTGCCCAGGGAGGTGGTGGCGTCACCGTCCCTGGGGGTGTTCAAGGAGAGGCTGGACTTGGTGCTTAGGGACATGGATTAGTGGGTGACATGGGCGGTAAGGTGATGGTTGGACCAGATGATCTTGGAGGTTTATGCCAGCCTTAATGATTCTAGGATTCATGTGGGAGAGGAAGTGTGGGATTCGTGTGCGAGCTTCAGTCACCTCATTGCAGCTCAGTTAAAAAACACCTCAGAGGTGCGTGTCGGGCCTCTTCCTTTGGGCCGTCAGAGGAGTGAAGCACACCTCGGCAGGGGTGTGAGGGAGCGGGAAAGGCCAGCAGCTCTGATGGGATCTGGTCGAAGCACATTCTTCAGACCCCACATGGACGTGTATGCGTTACAGCCATCAGGGTCTGGTTAGGGTCAAGTCACAGGTGGTGTCTTCTGAAAGTTTTTATTGTCACATCCTGCTTCTTGACCCTCTGTTTTTGTTTTCTGAAGCCAAGTGGCAGCTCTCAGAGCTATTTGTTTCCCGAAATCATCATCCCCACTCTGGAATGGGGTCAGAGCAGCCTCCTTGTAACGAAATCCGCCTGTTGCCCACACACCGGCCACCCAGGTGGCCCAGCCCTGGCCACGCAGGTTCCCTCTCCACACACTTATGACCCAAACCCAACATACCCCAGTGTGTGTAAGGATACCCAAACACCATGCCTTGCTCAGCTACCTGCAAGGGATGGGTGTTTCTTGTTCCTTTAAATCTCACGAGTTAGTGCATTGCTTATTTGATGTTTCTAGAAGCTACTGCAATGCCAGTCCATATTGAGATACATCAGCAAACTGATGCAGTTGTCTTAACTGAAGGTGAAAGTGTGTGTGCTGTTATTTATGTATGTTTTCAACATATTTTCAGGTAGTCTGATCCCAGCAGAAATATTGGACTAAAGGCATGGGAATCTGAAGACTGCTGTTTCTCCTAGAAAAGGTGAAGAAGATATAAACAGTAATGTTAAAAATCTTTGTGAAAAGATTAATCTGCAAATAGCATGTGGACTGAAAGGAGGTTCATGTGCAAATTAAGAAAATGATCATTTGAAAAGTGCTCATGGCCAGACATGACAGGGTCTCTTGAATCTGATCTATGAAGTGATTTTGTTAGCCCTAAGAGGCTTTCCCAATCATTTTTATAAGATTTTATAATTACAGGAGTTGTCACTTTAGGTTGAATTGAAGCGTAAGCAAAATTTTGTATTAAATCAAATTTGAGACCTCTGTTCACTTTGTTAAAACTGAAGACGTGTTGCTTCCAGAAGCTGTGTTTGAATGGATTGTGGCTCAGCTTACAATCCTGCTAAACGAAAAAAAAAATCCATATCATAGCTTATTTTTATCAGCTCTGTTACTTGGACTGTAGTCAAGATCATTTTACTTCATATTGGGACAAATAAAAGGAAAGGGCTTAAGGGTTTTTCCTGAAATCCCTGTGTAACTGATAGAAATACGGTACTTTGTGACAGCACCTTTTGTGAATTACCATGCTTGTAACTTTAAAGCGGTTTTTGTTTTCAGTGTCCTAAAATTCTTTGGCTTCCAAACTGTGAAGAGTTATTTACAAATAGGAAAAATTGTGTTTATTATAGAAGTGGTTTAGAGAACAAGATTATTCATCTGAAGTCTGTGTAATGTAAGATTTTCCCCATTCTCTTATTTTTGTCTATGTTATTATTGTCTATGTTATTATTTCATGAACAGTAAGCAGAAGTATAGTAACCATTCGTATTTTTCCAGCTAAAGAGATAACGAGTAATAAATGAATAATGTAGTGCATCAGTGGCCATAATCACTGCATACTGGTGTTTAGTGTGCTGTTGGATTTGTTTTTAATATCAGCTGAATCTTTTCTTCCTGTTTATTCATTATTTCCAGGGATAAGATTAAAGAAGCAGGAGGAGAGATGGGAAACCCAGAAAACATTGGAGATGCCTACGTTGCTGTGATTCGTCCAAAAAATAGTGCTAGCCTGAACTCTCGGGAATATCGAGCTAAATCCTATGAAGTAAAACTTTAAGATTTTTTCTTTATTAACATTTAAAAATAATATGTAATAATAAATGTATAATAATGCAGCAGAAAAGAAAATCTGACCTAAGATTGCTTACCTAACATACATGCATGTCACATACCTACTGTGTGTCGCACCATCTTTAGAGTATTTGAGCACTTTACGGTTGTGTAATTTCCTCGTCTTTCATTTCACATCAGGGCCTTTCACCCTGTGGGCTGCTTAGTACAAGGGAGCAGCCTTGTCTTTTTATCTTTAACCTTACTGTTGCGGAGGTCATTCTGACTTCACTGTCCTGCTCCACCAGATTTAATACTTCATGAATTTGGATACTGCTTTTACCACGGTGTGATAAATCTAAAAACAAACAAACAAAAAAACCCCACCCAGTTGTTCTGTACTTGCCTAAGTTGTGCTTAAACACCTTTTCTTTATTGTTTGAAAGATTTTGCTGCTTGAAGTTCCCATTGAAGGTCAAAAGAAAAAAAGAAAGAAAGTCTTGCTGGAAACTAAACTGCAGGGAAGCACTGAGATAACCCAGAGCATCTTGGATTACGTATTAGAAGCCACCAAACCAATATCACCAGCCAATCAGGGTATTAAAGGTAAAAATATTCTAGTTTGATTTATTATTGATAGCTCTATAAAATAGTTTTAAATTTAAATTGAAAAAAGGGAGGTCGTACAAGAGTGTGAAATTAAAAAAAGGAAGGTACGTTTTGAGTTAAATTAAAAACCACTTCTCAGCTAAAACCTTTCATTTACCATTATTTCCCGTTACCTTCCAAGTCTATAAAATGCTTACTAAAAGATTCTTAAGTGAAACTTTGCCTGTTTGTTCTACTGCTTCACCTCAAATTGAGATTTATAGTTAAACTTCTGGCAAAGCAGATTGAAGTAGCTTTTTTAACCTTGGTCTGATCTGATGCCAGCATTGTATAAGGGATGGAATATCTGTGTGAAAAAACATGTGGCATAACTGTATCAGTTACAATTATAGTTTGATTGGTACGTTTTCTTTTTTGTTACTGTGACATAGCTGGACCAGCAAGCGACCTTGCATTTGTGCTGACAAAAATTGGTTTAGTCAGCTTATTTAATTTCCAGATTGGTATAAACTACACTGACTAAAGCACTTTTTTTTTTTGCTGTGTACCTCATCTCTCTTTTGTAAGTAAGGTTACACTGGGAAGGTTGTCAGTGCAGACAAGACAGTAAATACAATGCTAACAATTTGGAAAAACTGGTTGCACGGTAAAATGTAGGTGGCAATAGTTGGAGCTGGATGGCCTTAACGAAGGTAGTGAAGCAGGAAACATGAAATAACAGCATTAATACACTTTGAGGGATGCCTAGCAAAAGCAAAAACTGTCCGCTTTTTACATAGTTTGGAGGGTTTTAAATTGATTCAGGAACGATGCATTAATATGCACAGTTCAGTGTAGCCTCTGCTAAAATACGCAACTGTGGTCAGAAAAGCAAACAAAAAGCTAGATTCCGTAAGGGCAGAAGGGAGGATAACACAGAAAATACTGTCCTAGCACTACATGAATCACCCTGACCTGAAATATTGCATGCAGCTGCACTTTCTCATTTCAGAAAGAATCTTATTTAACTTAAAGTGTTTTAGGAGGTGAATGCTACCTGAATAATTACAGGCATAGAAAAGTTACTGTGAAACAAGGTGTACAGCCTGTCATTTTTCAGGCTAATGAGTACACACACATTTATGTTCTTTGTTTTGTGCATTTATTTAGATTTTCTAACCTTCCTTTAGATTATAGCTAATGATTAGTGATTTTTCTTCCTAGAAATTAGGAAGGATGGGTCTGGTAGGCATTCTGTTAGCGAACTCTAGATTGTTTTGTTTTCTTGAGTAATTAATTTTTTGTTTGTTTTTTAACACTGTACTAGGGAAGCGTGTAGTGTTAATGAAGAAATTTCCTCTTGATGGAGAGAAGACAGGCCAGGAGGCATCACTTTACATCGTTCCAACCGTCGTGAAAGGTAACACTAAACACAGTTTCTGAAGTTGCATTAGTATTAGTAGAAGTTTAGTTGAGGATTTAAAAATTCTTATGAATACACTGTACGTCTGTTTTGTATTTAAACATTAAAAAGCTAGATTTGCATGGAAACCTCACTCTGAACACTTTAAAACTTGAAAATGTTACATAAAGGCATGGGGAAAACTTGTTTCTAATGGATTGCATTTATTTCTATAACTATAGCACACTTTCACTTACGGATTTAAGCTGTATTTGTTCACTTAATGCATATGTTTTGAACTGTAATCACCTCCTTTAAACGTGGTGAATGCAATTGCAAATAAGGCATCCAGACTATTCAGTTTAGCGTTGTTTACTCAGAGAAGAATGCCTAGTGAATTCTGTAAGCAGTTTTGTTTGATGTGTAATGGTGAAGAAGTTCTTTAGAAGGCAAAGTAAACTGCTTGTCGGGAAAGTTTTTAAAAACAAGCCTGAAATAAGTGCCCGTGTGCCTTTGGTGAAACTCCTTTTTTGTTTTTTGTGGTGGGCTTAAAGATAAAAATATCAAATAATTAAAAATCATTGTGGAGTTACCGATAGCATTAAATATTTTTTCAGTTCCTAAGGCCTGTTCTTTCTTTCTGGCAACAGCATACGTTTAATATTAGTTTCTCAGGTGAAGCTGATCACAGTGATGGTGGAGTAACAGAACACGTTAAGGTTTTTAAGGCTAGTCTGTTGAGCTGTAAATTGTTATGTAAGGATTGTATGGAATTTCTATCGATTATGGCATGGGAAAAGTTCAGCTACTGTCAGTTGGTTGGGAACATGTAACTACAAAAGATGCAGAAGGGAAAATAAGATTCTTTTCTTTGAGTCTTCAGAGTGTGTTTCCTTTTCAGATAATACAAAATATGCATACAGTCCGGGATGTCCCGTGTTCTACTGTTTACAAGACATCATGAGGGTCTGCAGTGAATCCAGCACCCACTTTGCTACACTTACTGCAAGAATGTTAATTGCCTTGGACAAGTAAGAAATGCCACAAATAAAAGTACAGTAAAATAGAAGAAAATTTGGAGATGTTGTGAATATTTTTTACATCATTCTTGTGAATGAAAAGAAAATGATTGTGATATCAGGTTGCTTTCTTCATGTTTATCGGAATCTAAAACCATGACAACAGATTTCTAAATCTTTTTCAGAATGTTTTTGTAAACTGGGAAACGGTGTGCTTGTTTAAATCAAGTGGCTTCTTGGAAGTCCTTGCTTACAATGAATGTTTTATAGAATCACATAAAATACTAATATTTAATCCTCTGTAAGTGACATAAATGTTATCAATAAGTATTAGCAAGACTGCAGTGGAAATATTAATTTCATGCCATTTACATTTGCCTTTAGAAACACTGAAGTGCATCTCTCCTAGCCATACGAGTTTATTTGCAGTAGTGAATTAAGTTTCAGAAAGGTGATTAGTTGTTTAGCCAGATTTATAGGAGTTTGAAATTTGACCATGTGAGTAGGTTTTTTTTACATCTAATGTACCCATAACAAAGAAATACCAGACATACTTATGTATAAACTTATTTGCAGGAATAAGTCTGTCTGAACTGTAGGTTAATGAGGCCTTTAATAGGAAATGGGAAAACATCATGTCTATGAGCACCTTTTTCTGCCACACATAAATAAAGTTAGGTGAAGCTCTTGGCTAATACAAAAAAAAAAAAATAATAATAATAATAATAATTACAGGCTACTGCTTGGAAAGGTTCTGTGTGTAGTTTTGTGCAGTTCATTAGTATTTCCGTGTATACCATTATGCCAGATTTTATATTTATTTGTTAATTTATGCCTTCAGATTCTAAGCTCTGCTTAAAATGCGTCACCAGCCTTACAGCTGTCAGAGAAACTTTGGAAGTATAATAGAAAAGAGTTTATATTGATTATTCTCTATGGAGGTAGTCTGAAATAACACTTTAATATGGTAGTTTGAACCTTTCAAATAAGCCTATCAACTGAAATTACCTGAAAATACCCTCAGATAGGTAAGAGGGTGTTTAGAGCACAATGACCACAATTTTTAAGTCCTTCCTTGCAGCAGGACTATGAGTAAGTGAAAGGAGCATAGCTCTTGCAGCACATGAGAGATTGCATCTGGGACTTAAAAATCCAGGCCTAAGAATATGCTCTGAACTGCAAGTCACGTTCCTAGATATGGTTCTGGGGCAGGCAAGATCCAAATCATCCTGTCAGTGGATCTTTCATTCCAAATCATGTATTTCTTCTACATTTCTGGGATAAATCACTAAAAATAATTTATTATATTCTAGCAAAGTATAAATTTATTTCAAGCTTTTAAGAAAAAATATGTGGAAACCTAAACGCAAACCTGACTTTAGACCTTTATTTAAAATGTCTCCTGTTCTACATGACCCTAAAGCCCTTCTATATTGTCAGGAGGAGTCCACTTAAAACAGAATAACCTTCAGCAAAGCTATGTGAAAAAGCAGGTGGTAGCCTACATGAAAGAGAATTAGCAGTTTCTAAGCTATCAAAGGAAGCTGAAGTCTGCGTACATACTGAAACTTCAGCTCACACTTTAAACAAATTGCTTCAAGTTTCAAAATGAGTATGCTGAGAGTAGTAACACTGATGAACTGAAAGTAAATGAAACGATAACTTGTTGGTGTGGTTAAGTGTTTCGGCTATAACCATCGCTACCTTTGCTGTAGATCTTAATTTCCTTTTCTTTGAGAGGCTGCATCTGCCGGAAATGTGTTTGAGCAAACATGTTTGCCGAACTATATTCTGTTAAAAAAATAATGTGGGGGGAGTAATTTAGTGCGATAAAATTCTGTGCACATTAGAATTATTTTTTTAATGTGTGGTTATCGTACATACAACCCTTAATCAAACAAAATAATGGGTAGGCATGACCAAAATATTCATTTTCTACCTGAAAATGAATTACTTGCTCATTCTCTTCTGCAGGTGGCTGGATGAACGGCATACCCAGTCTCATTCCATCCCAGCTTTATTCAGACCATCCCCTCTTGAGAGAATTAAAACGAATGTAATAAACCCTGCCTATGCTATAGAACCTGGGCAAACAGAGAGCTCGTTACACATGGGTTATACTGCCTTGGAAATAAAGAGTAAAATGTTGGCATTGGAGAAAGCAGATATGTGTGTCTATAATCCCTTGTTTGGGTCTGACCTTCAATATACCAATAGGGTAAGAATTGTATTTTCATTTTATGTTTGTAAAACATACATGCATTTTCATTTTACAGCTCATTCATTTATTTTATAAGAGCATGCTTTGTGTTTTAATGTGATCAGATTTCTTTCTTGCACACTTAGTGCCAAATAGGTTTTAAAATCCACATGCTTGAACAGGAGTCTCTTTAGTTATAAAATGTCACTATCTTAAATTTGCTTCCAAGAGAATACGTGGGTTGGATGGGGGATTGTTTAACCAAATCTCAGTAAGACTTTTTTTTTCCAGTTGTGTTTAAATTATGTCTTCACAGGTTGACAAAGTGGTAATAAATCCATACTTTGGCCTTGGAGCCCCAGACTATTCAAAAATTCAGATTCCTAAAAGAGAAAAGTGGCAACGTAGCATGAGCAGTGTCACAGAGGACAAGTATTACCTTACATTTCTTTTTCTTTAATAGATAATTTTGCTTTGTTAAATTACGGCAGTACCTAGTAGACTCAGTCAGAATGAGGTTCTCTTTAGGGCTTCACTGTACAAATGCCTATTTAAAAAAATCTATTTGAAGTCTCTAAGTACTGAAACACAACAATTAAAGGATGGGTCAAGGAAGTTTTAAATTACAAACATTAGGGAAGCATTTCTTAGCATAATGAATACAGCTGCGGCTTGGCTACTGCATGACTAAATACTAGTTGTACAAATACTGACACACTTAGCTGCATGAGAGCTGTAGATCTCAAGTTAGTTGTGAGTTAGTCATTGAAATATTACTGAACTGTGTTTTCCTTCTGCTTTGCCTTTAATTTAATAGGGAACACCAGTGGGTTGATGATTTCCCTCTTCATCGCAGTGCTTGTGAAGGCGATTCTGATTTACTAAGCCACCTTCTGGATAAAAAGTTTTCTGTTAATCAGTTAGACAGTGACCACTGGGCACCTATCCATTATGCATGCTGGTGAGTCGGTTCAATGTATTTTTGCAAATGAAGTGCATTCTTGCTGTAACAATTGTTTAGCGCTAAGCATCTGTGTAATTCACCAAGCAGACTCAAAAATAAGGAAACAAAAATCTAAACTTTCATAGTTTGACTCTAATAAATGTTAGTGTTAACCTTTTGAAGAGAAATACTGCTTCAGGTTTTGAGATAATTGCTATCTGAATGGTTTCAGAGACCAGGTATGGATACCATATCATCAAACACATACCTATTGTTCCTCTATCTGTCCTGAAGCACCAGTTTTAATTGCTGGGTCCGGTTTAGTGTGGTAACTTTTGCAGTCTTTACTGGTTAAAGGCTGCAGGTAGTTTTATACAGCAATAACAAGTGTTGGTGATGGTCTTGCTTTGAGCAGGAAGCTGACTTAGGGTGATCTCCAGATGCCAACTTGTCTGATTCTATAATTCTGTGATGATTTTAATCTATAATTCCTACAGAGCTTTTGTCACTTGTTGTAAAAATGCTTTTGTTTTGTCTTTAAGCAAGTTAGTCTTCTGTATTTATCATAGTGTCTGATGACCTGAAGAACATGAAAATCAAGCTTGGTTGTTTGAAAACAAACAAAAAACTTACTTGACTTTTAGTGTTTCTCAGAAAATGTACATGAACAGCATACACCAGATTTACCTATTACCAGTGTGAGGTTTAGGTGTCTTCAGGAGACATATGCGTGACAGTCAGAAGCTTTAATGTGATTCTCACAACGATTTTTTTTGATGGCAAGGCTGAGCCCTGTTTTTGGTGTGACTGCATTGCTACAGCTACCTAAACTTTGTTTAAAGCAAGGTTGGGTGTGCCTGTAATGAATCTAATGAACAGTGACTACACTGTACCAAATAAGTGTAGAACTGATGCTAATTTCCACAAACTTATTAATGTTCCCCTGTCTTTGGTGTCATTTCAGAGCATGGCAATGTACTTTTTCATATTTAGGAGTATCTGAAAAGGATTTTCAGATAAAAACAAGTGTTTTTTACACTTGTGTCTGTTCTGTTTTTAATCTGTCTGCAGGTATGGAAAAGTTGAAGCCACTCGGATGCTGTTGGAGAAAGGGAAATGCAATCCAAACCTTTTGAATGGCCAGCTTAGCTCTCCTCTGCATTTTGCTGCTGGAGGTGGGCATGCTGAAATAGTACAAATTTTACTGAATCATCCAGAAATTGACAGAGTAAGTTCTGTTTGTGTACAGAAATAGCAGTGTAACATCCCCTTTCTAGGTTGTGCATGTGAAATGCTTTGTGTCCAGATCACAATGTGTGATCCCACTAAGAGACTGCCAAAAAATGGTTAAATATTTTTCATCAGTTTTGCTTTTCCCATTCTGTATCAATATAGATATAGGGTCGAGCATCTTGATAATCTTGAAAATACGTGTTTATTCATCTCCAGTCAAAACAATGTATTTTCCGTGTTTCTGTCTGTTTGTAGCACATTACTGATCAACAAGGAAGGTCTCCACTGAATGTCTGTGAAGAGAACAAACAAAATGAATGGGAAGAAACTGCAAAGCTGCTGAAGGAAGCCATAAATAAACCTGTATGCATTTATTTTCTAAATAGTTTGAAGTTTATATTTAATTTACATTTACACATGTGGAAGAGCTAGGCCGACTTATAGCTGTTACTGGAAAAGTGCAGTATACTTGTTAGTGTAAATATTGACAAACTAGCATTTTGTCTCTTTAATATCTTCTGTGAATATTTATGGCTTGTGAGACTTTAAATGTGATTTATTTGTAGGAGCATCAGCTATTGATCTCATGTCTACTTTTGATGATACAACCATTATTTTTCTTTATGCCTTATCAACTTATGTGCTGATAAACAGGGATACTCAGCTGCTTACATGTAGACTTCTACCAAACAGGCTTTACATTGCTTAGTGGGTGCAGGCTTCCTCAGCAGTCAATGGAGTTCTAGCCAGGATAGTAAATATAATTTACAATGCAATTCCTGTTATCCTAAAGTAGATTTAAAGTTAGCCAAATGACTTAACAGCACTTGTTTCTTTCCTTTAACTTCAGATGGAACTTGTATCTCTGTAAATAGGTGACAGTAAAACGTGGAAAATTTTTGACGATGTTTTAAAGTAACTTCATTTCACTCTATGAGAGTGAAAGTTTACAATCCAATATAATTAATGAATTGACACCCTTTATTCTAAGGGTGTTATGTAGTTGATCAAGTGTGAACTGTGTGTCTAATGACTGAAAGACTAATGCACACATTTTTAGTAGATTTCAGAGCGTAGTAGGTGATATTGTGTCATCACTTATTGCTATTGAATTAATACATTACAATAAAAAAAATAAAATAAATTACTGCAATGGGATTCGTGGTATCTATTGCAGTCACAATAGAGTGATGCTTTACATTCCGGCCTCATTTTCAGTCATTTGTCGTTTTCAAAGGCATTAATCTTGAGTAAGTTTTTAGGATTTATGTCTCAGTTCTTGAGGACTGTGTAGATTTGAGGAGGGGAAATAACGAATTCTTGCAACATTTTATCCAAGAAGCTGAAACACTGAACTTGTTGGAGAGATGAGTACAAGATGTTTCATTAATTGGTATGACTTGTGTGTGTATATATCAATATGCTTTAAGCACCCGATTTAAGTCTCTCAGGAAGCATACTCTGCACCCACACGTAAATCATTGAAAGCTATGGGAATTCTGAAAGGGGAAAATGATTTATCATTAGTAATATTATTGAAGGGCTAAAAGATCTTAGTGAGATTGTATTCTTACTGTGCTGGGGTCTGTGTAAAGGAGCTTTCCTCCTGAAAAATTAACCTTTTTTGGATTCGACTAATGATGAGAATAATTCATAACATGCCAGTAATAGTGAGGTAGTCATTTCAGGATATGCTTAGGCAGTTGAGCCCAGATCCCTTTTTCTGTAAGAGTTTGAGCCCAAACTTTAAGTTTCTGTTAGCCTTGGAGTTAAACAGAGGTAAACTTTGCAAAATATCTGTAGAACCTGTCTTGCAGTAACTGTGGTAAGAAAAAAAAAAAAAAGTATAAGAAGTTGCATGGGACATGAAACATACGGTTTTCTTAAACAAAAATATGAAGTTGTGCAGTGTTATTTTTCTCAACGGTGTCAAGCACCCACAGAAAGATCTTTTAAAAGTTTATGATAAACAAGCAATATGTTTAATTCTTTATGTAGTATGAAAAGGCGCGGATTTATCGTATGGATGGGTCATACCGCTCCGTTGAGCTGAAACACGGAAACAATACCACAGTACAGCAGATAATGGAAGGGATGCGTTTGTCTCAAGAAACTCAGCAATACTTCACTATCTGGATCTGTTCTGAGAACCTCAGTAAGTAATAAGGAAATTAGTTATACTTGAGAGTTTATCAAGTTTTTTGTTTGTTTGCCTTTAAAAAAAAAATAAGTATTTTCTTAAAAAAATAGGAAACGTGGTCTCTGACAGTTTTGTAATACTCTGTATCAGTTTCTTACAAACCATGTTTAGGAATTAATTTATACCTAGGCTGTCTGTTAACATGCTTTGCCCCTGCTGGGGACTCTGATCCTTACAGGTGTCATTCTTTATATATTTTGCATAAGGAGTGAGACTCAATTTTCTATTTCCTCTGCTTAAGCTTTCCTGCAGCAGATCAGCTCCCAGCCTTTATGACTCCAGCCTGATGACTCCAAACTGTGCTTTCAGAGCTACAGAGAACTTGTTCATTTTACCCATCATTTTGGCAATCTCCAGTAGGTCTGACTGTCACTGTGGCACCTAAAATGTATTTCATCTCAGAAGATGAGCCTGTTCCAGATTGCCTTTCTCTTATATGGCACCTTCACTGTTGTAGTCCATGCTGCTAACTCATCCTTGTGTTAGCAGTATTTTTCTTCCTAGAGTTTATGAAATTGGATGCATGTAGTTCTTTCTACCAATCTAATAAAAAGCATATTATAGTTTGAGATACATGGCGAAAGAACTACCAAAAAAAAAGTTAATGATTTTTATTGTATTTTGTAAGAAAACATGGAAAACAGTACTGCTGCAACAGTGTAGCTCTGAGACACCTTATAACGGTATTTACAAAACACACTTCTGGTCCTGTGGGATGCTGTGTTGACAGTACTGTTAATACAGAAGCCTTGTGTTCAAACTTACTGATGTCATTATTCTACTGCTTTAGCACTGTTGCATTGTTTACTATGTCTGTAGTGAAAGGTTTATGGATTCTATCTCCAAAAATGGCAAGTATGTTTGCAAGATGAGCTGTATCTGTATTTTTCCGTCCAAATCAGACGTTTGGACTTTGTCCCATAATAATTATTGTGATTTATTTAATATGACTGCTTGCTTTCTGGATTCCCTCTGCTTGTGGTTTTATGGTCCATCTTGGTATTCCATTAGGTTTTTAAATACAAGTTCACTCTTGGGAAGCTGAAAACAACAAAGGTTCATCATTAGTGCTTTTATGAAGTATACGCCAAGAGTTTTGTCAATAAGTCTGTATTTTTAAAACCTTTTACATATAGCAGTTTCGAAGGCGTTGGAAAACTGTTAGTGAGTCCTCAGTTTGAGATATTCTGTTTCTGGCACAGCATTTAACATCCATATATGTATATGCTAGGTTATTGTTTTGTTTATTTATAAACAAACTGGTATTTTCTAGGCCTCCAGCTGAAGCCATATCACAAGCCTTTGCAGCATATTCGAGACTGGCCTGAAATATTCACTGAACTGACAAATCTGGATCCTCAGAGGGAAACTTCACAGCTTTTCCTGAGAAGAGATGTGAGACTTCCGCTGGAAATAGAAAAAAAGGTCTGCACATAGAAGCGATAGCATGAAACCATGGTCTGAATCAGGACACCTCGAACATCAACACTCTGTTTAGTGACTGTAGTAATTTCCATACTTACTTAAACCAGATCTCTCCTCTCCTTCCCTTTTCTGTAAGAGTTTGTTTTCAAGTTCTGTCTTATGCCTGCTCAACATTCACTCAGACTCTCTGAATTTCTCACCTTCTTAACTGTTTGATTTGTTGTAAGTCCATATGCCCCAGCCTCTGTTTGTCATGCACATAACAATAACCTGCCCTGCTTTCTTTGTTTTCCTCATATTGTGATGTATCCAATATTTAATTGGTCAGTTTCAGTGGGATTATTCAAACATATTCAAAATGGATTTGGGAGGGTGGGGAGGACACATATATCAGTATTTCTGTGAACCTTTTGATTGGGCATGGTATGCTAGTCACCTTTAATTTGTAAATGTGTTAGATCAGTGAAGTCGTAAGTTAAGTCAATGAAAATAATTGTCATTTTTACCATTACAAAGCATTACTAAAAGGCATATTTCAGGCAGGATCACACCTTTACATTCTGTCTCTGAATCATTGAGAAATTGTATTTATTGTTTCTAAGCTTGTTTTGTTTTACCAAGAAATCATCGTATTATTTATTTTTTTTTTAACAGATTGAGGATCCATTGGCTATTCTTATTCTTTTTGATGAAGCCAGATATAATTTACTGAAAGGTTTCTATACGTCACCTGATGCCAAGCTGATCACGCTGGCAAGTCTGCTCCTACAAATAGTCTATGGAAATTATGAGAGCAAGAAACATAAACAGGGCTTTCTGAAGTGAGTATGTGCATTTAAAACTTCAAATTTTGTTTTTCAATGACATAATTTGGGTAGTTCCTCTTATTGTGGAACTCTCAAATTTTAGGTATAGCATTATTTATTCTTCTTCTCCATCACTGAGCTCTAGTTCAGAGAGACCACATAACCCTTGTAGCATTAACAGAAGTTAGATGTGGTGTCTGAAAAACACACTATTTTTATTTATTGCAGTCCCAGGTAGAGGGATGGAGGTTCTGCATTCTGCAAGTCTGTGCTGAGATACAGCAATATGAAAATGTATAACAGTATTCATGCGAATGAAGGGCTTTGACAGGATGGAGACTGGACTGTGCTGAAGGAATTCCTTACTATGTCCAGATAGAACCAAGTTCTGGACTGGCTTTCCTCCCTCTTTTGGAAGGGAGGTGGAGAGACCATGGAGAGAGTTATTTCTGTTCCCATTTGCATGTGAAAAGCTACACCAAATTGGTCAGAAACACAGCACCAGCAGGGCTCTGCCAGACCGTGCTTTTCTCTCCACTTCTTTTCTCTCCACTTCTCTTCACTTGACTGCAGAGCTGTGGCTGAGCTCTTCTGGGATGTGTTTTTTTCCTCCCACATACATTCCTACAGTGGTACCTGAACACATCAGGACTTCGCTCCTCTGGTGTGTGAACCTTCCCTCCACCCCACATCATCTCCACCCCAGCTCATTCATGTAACAGCAGCTGTGCTATTCTGGGACGCTACTATGCTTCTTTTCTCATTCACGGCATCAGCTGAGCTGTGTTGGCTTGCTTTTCTTGGTTATGTCCTCCACCGTCGGTAAATCAGGTGCATTTTTTTGCTGCAGTTACACTGATACAAGTGTGAGCTGCCTCTGAAAGGGCTGGCTGTACTGCCTCACTTGCACGTTCCTTTCTCTGCCGTCTGTTAGACATAGGGACTGTACCTGTACAGAGTAAGCTAGATGAATGAGCTCACTGAGCAGAAAACCAGCAGTGACCCGGATACGTTGTCCTGTGCAGGGTTTGTTTGGTGGTACAGTTATGGACAAATACAGTGTAAAAGGGATGCAACCTATATTAATAGTGCGTGAAAGCCAACTAGGCTTTTATGGCTTCCTTTTAGTGTTTGTTGCCTCTTTTTAAAACAGAACTTTCTATAGATAGCTCATAACATGAGAGTGAAGCTATTTAATTGTCACGTGGAGATGAACGGGCCTAGCTATTGTTGGGACTGAACACAGCGCTGAAGGGAAGAGTGCCCATAAGCTGTCATCCTTCCTGAGCTACGTGATTTTTCTGGTTTAAATGACTGTCCCTATATAATTTCGGCTTCCAAACTGGAAACCACCAAACGGGTCTGTAATCAAGTAAGAGTTGTGTTCTGCTGCTAGCATTTCCTCCCCCTGCCATGTCCGTAATGCGTGACACAGAGCGGTTAACACAAAGCTCTGTCAGCCGCATTGCCATTAGCTGAGAATTGCACTCCATCTTAGGAAGCCCTAGCTTTGATTTCAGGATAGCTTCTCACCTGAGGAGGCCAGGTAGAGTGGGGGCTGACTGTCTGGCTCTGTGTATGGGGCTTGAAGATGCAAACTGGCAGAGATTGTTATGGGTCCTTACGTTGTTTGATGAAGGAAAACTTCTTTTCTGCTTTGTTTTTCTTGTAGTGAAGAAAATCTTAAATCCATAGTGCCAATCACTAAACTGAAGAGTAAAGCTCCTCACTGGACAAACAGGATACTTCACGAATACAAGGTAGGACAAATAGTAAAATTCTAGAAAGTCCTGTCTTAAACATATATTTGACTGATTGTCAGTTAATGGACAAAAACTCTCATATATAAAGCTGGAAATGTGGATGTTCTGAATTTTTTGAATGAGTTGTTGGAAAGCTGTGTTACTTGTACAGTTACATTTGTTTTGTTTCTTAAAAGTAAATATAATTTTGTCATCTGTTCACTTACCCTCAGTGTTTCCTTTCCATTGGGGGATGTTGCAAAATGGGGTGGACATGTAGAAAATCTATGCTGATTTATATTTTCGCATCTTCTTGCAGCGATAAACTCCTTTGTTCCATCGTAACTTGTACGTTAGGGACGTTAATGGTACTGATTGACAAACTACATTGATTACAGTAGTTCATTTAGCAAAACTTTCAAATGTGAACTTGGGCTGCTTCTGTAGAAGACATCTACCTTCGGGCTGTGAATTCCAAACTGGGTCAGACACACCTGAAAATTAAGTTAGCAAACTTCATAAATTGTGGAAGAAGTGAGGTGTGACAGAGAGAATTGTACCAGCTGACAGGCATCACTTCCAGTAGCTGAGAGGAAACTCTGCAGAGGCACACAGGGAACGTTTTCAGGCCTTGCCACACTTTCTTTGAGATGAGGTTACTCAGTCATAAACTTTCACCTGGTGCCTACACCTTTTCTGTCAGAAACCAGCAGATCATTCCTCGTCTTTATAATACAGATGAAGAAGGGGAAGATGATGTTTTTTCTAAGACTGTGGTATAGAAGAGGGCACAGAGAGTATTCTCTCCTCTTTTTTTTATCAGATAATATGTAAGAGTGAGCTTTCTAGGCTTCTATTCTTAGGCCATTATTTTTGGGTGCAAGTGAAGGGGAAAGGAACTGCAGTCTTTGTTCCAAAGACATTCATATATTTTACATTTTAAAAATCGCTGTGTAGAATACAGATAACCAGTAATGCAGGGTGTGGAACCAAAGAGGTTGGTGCCACCCTCCGCACCCACAATTATGGCCCCCTGGATGCTAAAGAGTTGTGTTCCCTCTTGGCCCTGTGCCTTCTGTGTGTGGCCCAGACAAATTTTTGTTTCAGAAATATTTTTTAGTTTCAGAACACAAAAAGTTATTTCCCCTTTTTCTGTGTAGGGTGCTTTACTCCAGTATATTCGGAGGTGGGAGCGCATTCTAACAACCCTTTGTTGTGACTGTTTCACATTACTGAAGAGGAAGAAGCAGCAGGAGCACGTCTCACTCAGAGTGAGGGCTCTGCTGAAGAAAACAAAGCTGTGTCTCTGGAACCCTCAAATGAGGAATGCTTAGGGTTTTTTGGATTTCATGTATTTAGCGCCTGACAAGTCCAATGTACTTCTGAGAGAGGGAAAATTGTGGGGACCTGCAGTGCTCAGGTGTCTGTGGCTAAGTTTTTTTGATGCTCATACAGGCACCTTCTTCCTGCCTCAGTCTGTTTTGGCATCTGAGCCTTTCTGTGACTCCAGGGTTTAATTTAGGTGCAGGAGAATGGTTGCTGGGAAAGCGCTTTGGGAATGCTAGTTTAGTGGGAATTCGACTAAACTGTGGATTTTCTTCAAATAAACACAGTTATTTGGGAAGACATGTTGATTGCCATTGTTCTTTTATTTCTAGAACCTCAGCACCAGTGAAGGTGTGAGTAAAGAGATGCACCACCTTCAGCGCATGTTTTTGCAGAATTGCTGGGAAATTCCTACCTACGGAGCAGCTTTTTTCACCGGACAGATATTCACCAAAGCGAGTTCAAGTAGCCATAAAGTCATCAAAGTGTACGTAGGAGTCAATGTGAAAGGGCTGCATCTCCTCAACATGGAAACAAAGGTCAGCTTAAGTGATTTGCCAATAAAAGCTGCTAAGTTTAATTCTGTTCTCCTGAATTCTCTGTGCTACTTGCTACTTGTCTACTTTTTTTTTTTAACTAGTCTCTTTTCACATCTGACTTGACTGTGAACGTTTCCAAGATTCTGAAGTCTTCAAAAGGCACTACTAATAGAAAGCCTCGTATTTTTCCACTTGACTACTTTATAAGCTACAACTAGATAATGAAACATACTGTTTCACTTAGGTAGAATCCTATCTTAAGTAAGGAAAAGTAAGGAAAATTCAGTTTGTAAGTATGGAAACTATTTTCTGAGTGATGGTTTACTGCATTTCATTGTAGGCTTTACTTCTCAGCCTGAAGTATGGTTGCTTTATGTGGCAGTTGGGAGATGGAGATACATGTTTTCAAATACACAGTCTGGAAAACAAAATGAGCTTTATTGTGCATACCAAACAGGTAAGCATTCTCATTTTTCATCCTTTATTTATGTTAAATTATTTTTCCTAGACTTCCTACCCTTGTTCTGTATAAAAGAAGCTCCAACCAAGTCCCCACAAAAATGATTTTCAAATGAGAACTCTTGTTAATATTTCAGAATGTTTGCTTGCTTTCCTAGTATATGAAACCTTTAGGGTTCAAAATATGTAAAAATACATCTGCAGCTATCAGGGAATAGAATTTTTGTAATGGAAACTGTTTGTTGCATGTACCCAATCCTTTAGACTCTGAGGACAATTTCAAATATGACAAGAATCACGGAGTTAGAGCTGGTAACTTTTCTATCAAAACTAGTGGAGTTTGGGATTGAATAATATTAGTGATATGTCATGTTTAAAAGCTTTGAGTGTCTTGTAAACTTTGACAGTAGTTGCCTTTTGATTCTTAAGAATATGGATAGAGGAGATGAAGTGATTTAATGTTTTGAAAAACACTTTCTGATTTATGAAGAAAACAGTTCTTGTTTTTCATTTTTTTCTAAAATGATGTAATTTCTAACATTTTTATATACTTACATTTGCCATATATTTAAATTGTTTGTGTCATTGATCTGAAATGCTGATTAGAATTTAATTGTATGCCCTTGTACAGGCAGGTCTCGTCGTAAAACTTCTGATGAAATTAAATGGCCAGTTAATGCCAAGTGAAAGAAATGACTGATGGAAAAGTTATGAAACAGCATCTTATGGCTAAGCAAAAAACAATTCCCATCCTAACAGGAGACTTCCACGTACATGAGTTTTACACAATAGAAAAGTCAATTTGTACAGTTGTTTTTTTAACTTTGTACAGAAGCTGCATGGTTTATTTTTTTAAAGAAACTATACAACATATCTATTATTTTTATAAATATTTTTGTTTTGCATATAAGCTATTGTAGAGCTTGAGGTAAACCAATAAAGCTAGTAAAATGTAAATTTTGGTCAGACGAGAGTGAATAAAGAATCATTCTTGATTCTTGATTGTTGGATGAGAATGAATCTGGGAACTTTTGTTCCCAGAGGATTATGGGACTGCTGGTGCCATTAAGCAAGTCTCGGTTAACCTATTTACCTTTCCTGTCTTTCTGTGGAACATCAAGGAGGTTGTATATGTTTTAGTATTTGTAGACAAACTTTATTTTTAAAATACTGTTGATAAGTATGCCTAGAAGACCAGTCAATCCGTTGACCAACTACTTTTGATAAACTCGTATTTTTTATTTGGTTTCTGACAAATGTTATAGCTGGCTTTATTTTTACTCTTTCTCATACTTTGTATTCAAATTTATTCTAAAATACTGCATGAGGATGTCAAAAGGGAAATACTTTGAATCTACAAAAGCCATATTAAATGTTTAGCATGCTTCTTACAGGAAAACTGGATTTTTACTTTTGCTGTGCAATATAAAATTTTGTATTTGAAGGAGAGGGAGATACAGATTTATAAATAAATCTTACTCAGAAGTCTTCAGAAAGTTTAATAAATCTTACCCTGGATTGCAATACATGTGCAGTAACAAAAGCTCATATAGGATGTACTGAGTTATTTCTGTTAAACTCATTCTCCTACTCATTTCTTATTTCAGTTTCTTGAAACCAGGAGTTCAGGATGCAGGAATGAATATACTTTATGTAACAGTTACAGTTTATAATGCGACTACAGTTTATAAGCATTCTTGCTCTCCACAGAGTTAGGACTGGGTCTTAACATGTTGGGTCCTAAGTGTAAGGTCAAACGCTGTGGAGTCTGAAACACGTCTTTGTACCTTAAAATAGTATTCATTACACATCTTCAAAAATCCTAGTTGCATTTTGGGGTTTTAAGTGCACTTGACTATTTCTTCCATGTAAACTGCATGCTAAAACAGTGTGCAATATTTTGTAAAATAACTTACAAGTGGCTTTGTTGTTGTTTTTTTAAAGTGAAGATTAAAACAAGTGTTAGGAACTGTGTTGTTTTATAACGCCTTTGCTAGTACCTTACTACTAGTAAGTACATTTTAAGAAATTAACACCTTAAAAAAAGTGAACAGAATTCATTTGTTATCTTCTTAGAAAGCTATGCTTTAAAACTGAAACTTCGCTGTCATAAAGAACAGTAAATCTTCATGGATGGTTATCTTTTATTTAAGGTAAATAATGCAACAGTTACGTCCGTCATAGTGCGTCCTTGCTATCATGGGGCACTGGTATCAGAAGTACTTTTCCATACACAGCACTTTGTTACAAAACTAGAGGAAGAATGTTACGATGTGTGTTACAGTCACATATTTAACAACAGTATTAATATGCCTTAATGCTGTATAGTTCTTTCTGCTAAGATTCTTATTTATTACTACTTAATAAATTGTTTACAACAAGTCATCTTTGGTTTCATATTATTGCCACCAGCATGGAAGTACCATCAAGTGTCTGTCCCAGCAAGTGCTATTACTTTACAAAACACTTTTTTTTTTTTTTTTTTTAACAGGCTTACCTTTGCAAGTTTTGTAGGATGATCATGAAAGAGCATCACAGGGAAAGTTCCATAGCGCCTACAAATTAAGGCGCACAGAGCACCTTGCTGTGCACCTTGGATACAACTTGGGCATTGATCAGAAAAACTGGAAACTCTTGGTCCTGGCAAACCCAAAGGCTGCAGATGCTGCATACCAAGGGAGTTTTTGAGGACTGAGAGCCCAGCCGTGCTGTCCGGGTAGGCTTCTGGCAGCTGGGTACAGAGCAGTTGTCACTGGGTTGCTGTGACGAGGAAGGCATGTGTCCTTTTGTCTAGAAGTGGGTAAAATGTGGAGGAGAAAAACAGAGGAAGAGAAAAAACTGATGTAGTAGAGACAGACTGCTAGTAACAGTCCTTCGGAATGGAAAAAGAACTGCAATAAGGGTGAGTCTAAAAATGAAGTAGCTTCTGCTTACAAAGGTTTAGGTCAACTGTTACGGTTTTTCTAACAAGTATTTTTAAATCAATAACCATATAGTTGATAAAGCAAAGATTTGATGGCATATTCCAGCGAGGCTGAGTAAGGCACAATTGTAGTTGAAAATTTAAACTGTGAAAAACAGGCACATTTTTACCAAGTGGGATAATTAATCATTAGACTGCCCCACTGCCAGGATGGGTTTTTTTCCCTCCTTTCAGTGTGGGCCTCACTGCAAGATAGGACTGGCTCCAGTCTAGCCAGGATGCCTTTTGCTCTGCAGAAGCCTTACGTGTATGACTGGACATTGGCTGAATTGCTGCAAACCCATGGAATGGTTCCCAGCCTTAAATTAAAGGGCTGTCTAAGGGGTCAAGCCCCTATTTTGTCCTGAGTTCATGTGAGGAGGGACATGGGGCTGCAGCCAGCACCTGGTGGTCTCCCAGTGAGGCGGCTGCCATTTCTAGCCTTTCTTATGGAGCACAAGTCCTGTGAGGAGCGTCTGAGGGAGCTGGGGGTGTTTGGTCTGGAGAAGAGGAGACTCGGGGGAAACCTTACTGCTCTCTACAGCTACCTGAAAGGAAGCTGTGGGGAGCTGGGGGTCGGCCTCTTCTCACAGGTAATTAGTGATAGGACTAGAGGGAATGGCCTCCAGTTGTGCCAGGGGAGGTTCAGGTTGGAAATGAGGAGACATTTCTTCTCAGGAAGAGCAGTCAGGCATTGGGACGGGTTGCCCAGGCAGGTGGTGGCATCACTGTCCCTGGGGGTATTCAAGGAAAGGTTGGACGTGGTGCTTAGGGACGTGGCTTAGAGGTGACATGGGCGGTAGGGCGATGGATCGGGGATGTCTCCTCCAGCCCCACCGCTCCCATGACTGCCGCATTCCCTCCCCCGCCGCCCCTCAGCGCCCTCCCGCGGCCGGCCTGCACGAGGCTCCTCGGAGCGCTGCGCGAGGCGCGGCGGTTGCCGCGGTAACGGCCGGGCGCCCTGAGGGGAGCGGCGGCGGCCGGGGCCGGGGCCGGACCCGGTGCGGCGGCGGCTGAGGTGGGCAAGGACAAGGAGGGCCGGGCCGGGCCGAGGAGCCGCTGGGGTTCAGGGGCTGCTGCTGCGGGGAAGGCCGGGAGAGGCCTCGGTGCTGAGGGGAGCCCCTCAGGCAGCCCCCGCGTCCTCCTCTTGCTGCTTCGGTGACGGGGAAAAGTCACGCTAAAAAGACGGGAGGGTAACTTACAGCCAGGTATGCTTTAGAAAATAGGTTGTTTCTTAGAAAATTAATAAATACAGGCTCAGCAGTGGTGATGTACGTGGTCTGCAAAGGTTCCTCTTGACCTCAAAACTTTTTAGTAACACGGAGTAAGGATATTATAATTTCGTACCGCCTCAGCAGAAAGACCCGTGTTAAAGGAATGAGGGAAAAATGTGAATCTGTTGGAGGAACTCACGTCTGAAGGCTCACAAAGCAGGATGGTGCGGATCTCCCACTGAGGGGGGAGGAGGAGACTAACGAGTGCCTTGGGTTTGCCAGCCAGTCAGGTGAGGTGGGGAAACGCTGCCTGTAATGGTGCATCACCAACAGGAGAATGAAAGCTGAAAGCAGTAATTAGCAGTCTGAGGCAGGGCAAACATGCAAGGAGAGCTCTAGAGAGCTATGGAGTGAACGCAGCTGAGCCCTGTCTGAGCCTCCGCTGTCAGGGGACATCCTGTGCTGTGCAGGGGGACCACAAGGACCCTCTGTGGAAAGCAGAGTATTGTATCTCTTACTTTTGTCAAATGTTTCCCAAGATACACTTCAGGGTTAACGTGTGTATCTACAGGCTAAAATAACCCAATCTCATCCACTGTTGTTTATCATTAAAAATGAAGAACTCGTCAGAACTATGTCTAACATAGCAGTAAGTATCTGTGGTAGTGATGACTGCTGTGTGAAACAGAATCAAAAAAAAAATCAGTAACAGCTTTTTTATTTAATGAGATAGATAGATGTGGACTTCAAGATTTATATATGCATATACAAATCCACATCCATATTTAGATAAGCAATTCTTTCTGCTTGAGGCCTATTATGTTTCTTATTTGCTCGTGATTTCAAGGAGCTTAAAAATAATTGTTACGTTTATAATTAAGCATTTTAATAAAGCAATGGTATTTATTGCAGTAAAAATATTTTTAAATATTATATATTCAGCATTTTAAAACCATTTAGTTAGATGTTTCAGTGTAAGGAAGCCTAAATTAAAGGTCCTGTTTCTTAAAAAATGTATATATATATATATATAAAAACCATGAGATGCTACTGACCTAAATGTTGGGTATAGGCAAAGAAACATCTCAAAGATTCTTAAATTAAAAACTGTATTTAATGGGTCTGTTGATTCCATGAAATCTCTAGCAACAAATGACACAGTTGTGATGTACGTTTTGTGATCTGTAGCATTGTATAGAAAAACAAGATATTATATTAAAGTAACAAGCAGTGCAGTAAAATAATTTCCTTTGGGTAAACAAAGAAGTGGGAAAGTTCACAAATATGTAAAAAAAAATAATTTAGATTTTTATTAAGTTCTTATGCAATTGCTAGCTCAATCTGCCAATGTCAAAACATTTATTATTCCATATAGACTTCATGCTTACACTTTGATTTCTTAAAAAATAGCAGTAAGAATCAATTGCCAATCCAGAAAAAGAACCAATGTCTCTGGAGAAGGAAGAAGATTAAATTCCACGTGGTCTAAATACAGAAGGATTGAACAAAAACTTTCATGCAACTCCTGACAATGATACCAGGGAAGACCTGTTAAATTCAGCAGAGCTGAAGCAGCTGCCCCAGCTGTGAAAAGTTAGAGTTGAAATGTCGCATGAAGTTCCTAAAGCAGATCAGGAAAGCCGTAAAATGACAGAAAATGAATCAAAAAGTGATTTACCTGGAAGAAAGCATGAATATGAATCCTCAGCTGAGAGAAATGCTTCCACAGTGCCTCAGGGTGTCCCTGAAGCAGGTGTGAGGAAGCTCACATTGGCATCAGCTACAAAAGACACTGGGGAACTGAACCAAGAGCTTTCAGAAGCTGGCAGTGCAGATGCCAGACCAGACACATTATCATCAGCGGAGAATCCTGAAAGTGCTGAAAAAGGATCAACATTTTTGATGTCTGAAGAAAATGATGAGAATTTTACACTTAGGCTAAATGATAAAGGACTCCAGGATACGCCTCTGCTCACTTTTGAAAGCCGAAATTTGAAACGCTTGTTCTTACACAACAATGAACTAAAAACACTACATTTAAATGTAAGATATCTAACTAATCTGGAGATCCTGTTACTTGAAAGAAATAGACTGACGTGTTTGCCACCAGAAATATCATTTCTTCATAAATTAACAGTATTGAATGTCAGTCACAACCAGTTACTGTATCTCCCTAAAGAATTTTCAAAGCTTGTAAATCTTAAGGAACTTTTTCTCAACCACAACAACATGGATGAATTTCCTTTTGCACTAAGAAGCCTTGAAACATTAGATCTTGCTGGGAACAAGCTGAAAACTTTGCCAGATGCCATGGTTGACATGGAAAAATTGAAGGTATTCAACATTGATGCCAATCACTTCTCTATATTTCCAAGGGTTCTCTGCTACCTTCCTAATCTAGTAAGACTCAGCATATGTCAGAACTTGATTCAGAGCTTACCAAAGGATATTAAAGAGCTCAAGAAACTAGAAGAATTTTCAGTTAGTAACAATAAGCTTATATTTTTGCCTGTGCAGCTTTTCCAGTTGACAAAACTGAAAGAACTCAGAGCTGATGATAACAAATTGGAGTTTCTTTCAGATAAAGTGGAGAATCTAAGAGAACTTAGGTTTCTGAACCTTGCAAAAAATTTATTCAAAAGCCTCCCAGATAATCTTTGCAACTGTACCATGTTGAAACATCTCATTATACACGATAATCAGTTAACCCAGCTCCCTGCTAATATCCACGAACTTAGAAATCTAAAGGAGTTTTCTGTGAGTAGGAATCAGCTGGACTCACTGGATGAGCGAGTATCCCATTTAAAAGACCTCTCTAAGATAGAGCTTTCAGGAAATGCATTCACTTACATTCCTGTTGAATTAAAAGACTGCATATGGATAACCAAAGCTGACCTCAGCCATAATAAGCTCTCTCAGTTTCCAAACGCATTGTGCGCGCTGTTTGATCTTAAATATTTAAATCTTAGTGGCAACTTTATTTCAGAAATAATACCCGGAATTTCCGACATTAAAGATTTGGAGCATCTAGAATTAAACAAAAATAAACTGTCCTCATTTTCTGCGTGCTTGTGCAGCCTTACAAAACTAGTTTATTTGGATTTAAGTGAGAATGAAATCAATAGCGTACCAGCAGTGGTATCTGAGATGGAGGCTCTCCAGGTGCTTCTTTTACACCATAACAAGTTTGACTCCTTTCCTGAAGAGCTGTGTACTTTGAAGTTTTTAAAAGCACTCGACATTTCAAATAATCAGATAAAGACTATTCCTTTCGAAATTAGCAATCTGGAAACGATCAAAGACTTAAATGTATCAGACAACCAGTTTGCATCTTTTCCTTCTGAAATATGTCATCTGTCGTCACTGGAGAAACTGACCGTGTCTCAAATGAATGGGTTGAAGGTAAGACGTCATTTCCTTTAGGTAAGAAAACTTACAGGTTGTCATGCTGCAAAATTATTATAAATAGACTTTCTCCTGACACAGGCTCCTGTGTTTGAAGACACCTAGAGTAAACATAGAGGGAAATACATATAAGTATTTATCTATTTTTAATATCAGAACTGGACAGAAATCTATTAGGATGCACATTTATTTAGAAATACTAGATAGGAACCTTACTTTATGTGGTGTTATTTAAGGTAGATCTTGAGGTGGTATTTTAATAATCAAGACTGACCTGAAGTAGACCACAGATTCCTTATTCTTCTAGTACTGGTACAAATTGCTCTATTTTCCATCCCAGTGGATGCTAAGAGACAAAATGACTAGCTGCAATTTGGTCGATAGGCCTGCCTCCAAGATTCCTCTCTGTAAAATGAACAAATCCTTCCAACTTGTGTCAAACTTCTTAACATTAGAAGTGCATTAGAATTTGACTAATTGAAACAAGAAAAACTATATTGCTTCTCTGATTGCTTATAGGAGAGAAAATTGCTTCACATTTCTAAAATCCAAACTTTAATTTATTATTATTATTTTTTTCTTGCCTCATTCCTTAGTATAAAAAAAAAATCCTGAACCTAATCTAAATCTAAACCTGTCCAACCTGTCTTCTGATTAAAAAGGCAGATAGTGGTTGTCATAAATAAAATGGCACTGTGCTACCATTGCCAGTTGAAACTAAACACCTTTCTAAAGCAAGTACTGATACAGTCCTTGGCTCACTCATTTAAAACGTTAAGCATTTTAATCTCTCCTTTCACCAGAATTTGCAAAATCAGCATTTCAGAAAAGGCTCAGGTTTCTTTGTATGATTTCAAGTGTGGTTATGATGTCTACCAAAGGCTTACCTTCTTCAGAGACGAGAGCGAAAGGTCTGTGAGCTTATGTTCGTTTCTCAGAGAGCTGTAGGTCTAGTTTCCATGGTATCTGGAGAACAGTTAAAGTTCCTAGGAGGAAAATAAAATTTCGGAAAGACCAAGGTAAGAACCAAATGGAAGAAAAATATGTTTCATACCCAAGAGGCTGAAAAAAATATTTGAGTGTTCTGAGAAGGTAAATGTTTTCATTAACGAGTTATTAATGATAACAATGCCCCAAAGAATTTCTCCTGAAGCTCCTGCTATGGAGGCATGGTTTTTATTGCCATTCTATTATTTTATCTAGAAGTTTTGCTGCAGAATTTTGTGCTCAGCATCTGTATTCTTATTGGAAAATACTAAATTAGCTTCCACTAGCATTGAAGTTTAGAAGCTTTTATTGTTGGAATTAAATTATGGAATGCAATTTTGCCTGCAGGAAAGTTACTGCTCTAACTTTTTACAGAAATCATATCAAAATAAATGAATTGTCTTCTTTCTCTATCAGTTAACTCAAATTCCAGAGGAGCTATCTAAGCTGGTTTGCCTCCGGGAGCTTGACATATCTCATAATGCGTTAAAGGAAATGCCAGAGAGCATAGGGGAACTGGAATATTTGGTCCGTTTAATTGCAAATAAGAATGATATCAGCCAGCTCCCCAAGTCTATTACATCGCTAAGAAATCTGCAGCACCTTGATCTGAGTGGTAAGTAGCAGGCACTCGATCCATTAGTGGCATTTAAGCACTGAACTATGCCCCTGAAGCAACTGAGAAATACAGCTTTCCAGTTTTTTATGTATGCTGCGTTTACCTGCCATAGCTTCTAACCAAGTATCTTTTAACACAGCTGTGAACCTTCTGTAATCCCCCTCTGAAACCTTCTTAAGGGGCATGATTTTTGCAGATGTGATCATCAGGTGGATAAAGGCTCGACAAACACAGAACACCAATCACTACAAAATTTATTCTGCAGGGACCTTCCATTTTTAGGACTGACATTATTCTGTTGCAAAGAACGTGTACCTTTGTGTTCCGATTTCTAATTAGTAGTGCTGGTATAGTACAGTCTGTTGTCCTTTTTTGCGTGGAGGATTTACTGGGCTGTCAAGTGACTGATAAAAATGCTAGGGCAAAAAGATGGGCATGAAGCAGAGCCCTGTGCAGCGTGTTATCTCAGGTATATCTCAGCTGCATCAACACAGCTGCCATGTTCCACCCTGTGTTTGCTCAGGCTGAAACTCCTGGCTCAGCACGCTGTCATGCAGAGGCAGGAGCTCCTGCCTTGTTAGCCTGGGAAGCTGCGTGTTCAGCATTAGCTGAAGTATCCCTGGAAAGGATCCCTTCCTGCCTAGCGGCTGTGCTTTACAGGCAGCCGGGGTGCTTTGGGAATTGATTCAGATGTTTTCTGACTGATACCATTTAAAATCCTATGGACCGAGGACACTGCTATAAGCCAGGCTTACAGTTTTGAATTCATCTTTTATTGCTATGATATATTGTCCTTCCTCCATGTCTGTTCACTTTTCTGTTGCATTATGCTGATAGCGACCCCTCCATCTTCTTGTAACATTTTGCTAACCCCTTTTGTGCTTGCTGCTTTGCTTGTTTCCATCCGCCTCTGCCCTTGTTGCCCGTATCTCTCATTACTGAACTTTCTAGCTCTCCCTTCCTTTTCTTCCCCTTTATTTGTCACTCATTTTTACAGCTACTTTTTGTGCATCAGCTGATTTCCTTTCTTACCTTCATTTCTCCCTGGAGAATAATTTTCCTAATGCCAGCATTAACTTCTACAAGATTCTCTCTCAGTTTCACAGTGCAGTAAGCCATCAGACCAGTACAGTAGACCATGAAATCAGAGAAGGAAATCCGTAATTTTATTGCTGTTTCAGCCAAATCCCCAAACTGTAAATTCTCTGAGGCAAAATTTGTCTTCCCTTCTGTTTTACGTTTATGCAATGCTGAGTTCATAATTAAAATTTAAAAAATAAATCTCTTCCCAGATGTGTCCCAAGCTTCTTTAGATGAATGCAATACAGTTGTAATTAAGTATGCCTATGTATTTAAACAGAAAATCGACTGAAATCTTTGCCTGCTGGTCTTTGTCACCTTCGTTTGCTGAAAGATATAAACTTTGATGGAAATTCTCTGCCTGAGCCACTGCAAGATGTGTGTAGAGGAAAGCAACTGCATCCCATTCTGTGCTATCTGGAAAGCACCAATGAAAGAGATGGTACGTTAAAAAATAGAGGTACTTCTGTGCATTAAAGGTCACTGCTGTAGGAGCTGTTGAAACTCCACATAGCTGTTTTCAGAAGGCAGCATTGTGACTGGTTCTGGTTCTGTTCCTCGCTGATTTTTGTTAGTATCAGCAGTGTTGAAATTACGATTAATGTTCATGTGCTTCCTTTGCAGGCATCATATAGACAGAGAAACTGACAAGGATTTATTCCTCATTGTTGCATGGGGGGTTGCATGAGGTCACTGATAAGAAACCTGTAGTTTAAGAGCTAGGATTGTATTATCGCATTAGGACTCTTCAGAAATGGAAGCTGACAGCCAAAAACTGAAACTGGGGTCTCGGCCTGTGTATTTAAGTATGTAAATTCTTGACAGAGCCCAGAGATAGAGAATATGCTACGCTTTTGCCAGTGATTGGCCTCCCCAGACATCTTCTCTTGACCAAACTGTGTATGAGAACACTTAGGCTAGACTTTTCCTATGGAGACCATGTCCAGGTGCTTGTTTGGAGAAGGTGGCATGTCAGGTCCTGTGGGTGTGCTGGCACCCAGGCAACATGGCATCATCTCTAATGACCTGTGTATTCCTGTAACCAAGATGTAGAAGGAGATCATGCAAGCACAGGCAAAACAAGACTTGGACATTTTATAATGTGCATAGGAAAGCAGGGTTCTATAGTAATAGGGCTTCCCTCCTGTGCCCTTGTAGCCATCTCGAAGTGGTCAATTCACTGCGAATGCTCTGCTGCTTCATGTGCTACCCAAGAAGCTGGGTGCAAGTTTGGAGATCAGCAGTGAAGTGTCAGCGGCTGTGCACTGTGTGGCCAATGACAGTGGTCCAGATCCCAGATCTGCTTTGTGTCTGGAGTCGCCCAGTGCGGCATGCCACAGACTTTACTGACTATGATGGGTTGCCCAGTCTGTCTTCAGCTACTGAGCGTTCCTGCTGCAGGAGAAGCTTTCATGCATTCCTCCCATCCAAGGAATGGCAGCCTGTATGTTGCATTCTACGGACAGGCCATTCCAAAAGAAGTGATCTGGGTATTTTGCCCTGCTGTTATCCCTGGCTCTGGAGGTTGCCCACAGGAAGGATGGAGTGCTGCCTGTTCCCTTACTCCGCGCTGATTTTGCTGAGCTGAGTGGTCCTTTCATAAGTTGATGAAGATCAAAGAGAAAAGAATATTGGAACTACTGCTTCCTCACTTTACACAGTGTAAATGCAATGAATGCTAATCTTCTCAGGTGTAACACTTGTTTTCAGTCACATAAGGGAGAAAAAAAAATTAATCTTAGCATATATGAGCTGTTTGGGTACAACAGTTGCTTTGACAATCTGGTTCACTCTTGAGTGGTGGTGAGCTGAGCTGTGAGGCAGCTGAGTACTGTAAAAAGTGTTCTCAGTGCTGTACCTCCCCACCCTACTGTTCCTGTAACACATGCTGCTTCAAGCTGAAGGAAATGAAAAGCACCCATAATGTGGCAGTGACCAAAACCAGATGGGCTGGGGCAACTACCAGAGACATAGCAGTGTGCTGGAGTCTTACAACCCTTCTGGCTGAAGGCAGGGCCTCCCTGAGATGAGGAGTATTCAATTCCCCCACTCCCAGCAGGATTATGAGGGAGAGGAGTAGATGATGATGATGATACATCCTCCAGGATGGTGACACCGCCTTGGAAAATGATGTTTGGTATTAGAAAAACCCTGAAGCAGGTAAACAGCATTTACAAAACATGTTAGACAAGATATGCAATTGTATTTAATTAACAATACTGTTTTATATGTTTCTATTTAGAGAAGATACTGCGTAAGATGATAGAAGTGATTGCTGACAATGTTGCTTCTGAAAATTTTGAATTTTTCTGTCAGAAACTGCAACTTCGTCAGGCTGACATCAAGTCCCTGGAAAATACCAGGTTAGTTACAGGTGGTTGTAACAGTATCTTGTTGGTTTTACTTCCCATTTCCCTTGTCATTACTGTTTCATGAAGTTAATACACAGTATTTTGATTAAAGAATTTGTGGTACATTTTCTGTTAAATACAGAGTAGATATATCTATGTAAAATTTAGTAAACATCTACAAATCTCTCTCTTTTTTCCTCAGACATTTACTTCATGACTTCTTTTCCTAACAGGGCTCTTAAGTTGAAGGAGAAAATCATCAAGGCACTGGACGTTTGGATCAGTGAAAATCAAGACCTAACTTATGCTGAAATGGGAGATAAACTGGTCAGAGTACTAGTAATGACAGGCATGTGTGATCTAACCAACAAAGTGAAAGCTTTAAAACTCTATTCACAAATGGTGAAATTCTAAAGAAGGAATGTACAAAGAGTAGTTATGAACAGAACAAAGGTATGTAGTGCCACTCTTTTTATCCCTGAAATTCTTTTCATTTTAATCATACCATATCATGAGAACTCAGCCTGTTTTTAGAAAGTCATTCATGATTTTGTATTAGCTTGTCTAATCTTTTAAAGATTGCTTGTGCAAAAAAAAAAAAAAAAATCAAAAGTGCACCTTTTTGATATCCAGAGTGGAGTCATTTTGTTAAAATATGTACTTAAAATTATGAAAACTTTAGTAGATATTGAATCTATTACATCAAGTTGTTTCATTCATTTATGTGAAATTCCCGCTTTAAATTACTGAATGTTTATAAACAGAAAAAACTGTTCATGGATTTAACATGTTGCTTCCAACAAATTTTAGTATACTCTGAGACTGTACGAAGATACAGTGAGCATTCTTCGTAGCTTACTTTTTAGAGCAGGAAGAAGTAGGCTGTTTCCCAGTAATTGCAGCATACAGGAGGTTTGTGTTTGGAAACAGGGAATTAGGAGTCCAGAAAGATAACATGTTGCCTTAATGGATATAATGGAAAGGCTTCTATAGGTACATCAGTGATAAAGAGAAGAACAGGGAAATTGTGGGCCCTCTCCAGAAGGAAACGGGAGACCTGGTCACCCAATGACTTTTTTGCCTCAGTCTTCACAGGCAAGAGCTCAGCCACATAGCCCAACCTGCAGAAGGCAAAGGCAGGGACTGGGAGAACGAAGAACCGCCCATGTAGGAGATCAGGTTTGAGACCTCATAAGGAACCTAAAGGTGCACAGGTCCATGGGACATGATGAGATACATCTACGGGTCCTGAGGGAACTGGCGGATGTAGCTGCTATTACCCATCGTATTTGAGAAGTTGTGGCAGTGGTGAAGTTCCCGCTGGCTGGAAGAGGGGAAACATAACCCCCTTTTTTGTAAGGGGAAAAACAAAGACCCAGGGAATTACAGGCCAGTCACCTGGAAACCATACTAAGGCACATGGAAAAATATCCTCATGCAAAGCCTGATCTGACCTCAGGCTGCATAAGGCTAAATGTCCTGCCTTAATTAGCCGTAATGTCCACTCGCCCTCGGGTTATTTGTGACCTTCTGGTGCCCTTTCATCTTCTGAGACTTCTGGCTCACAATCCTCCCCTATCCTTACCTGTCCTACCGTCTGCTTCTGGTCACCTTTCTGGGCTTTTTTTCCCCCTACATTTTAAAAATTACACCCTATCCCTGCTGTTTCAGGGGCAGCTCCCGCGGAGAGGCACCAAGGCACAAACCCGCAGAGCTGCTGCCAAGCTCCCCCTGGACGAGAACCCACCCGGGGCCGAAATTAACCCCTGGTGCCGTGTGGCTGCGGCCCGGCCCCTCAGCGCAGGGATGCTCCCCTCAGCCACCGCCCGCCTCCACAGCCATCGCCCCCCAACCCCCCCCGCCGCCATTTCGCGCCCCGCCCCCTCCTCCCTCCCCCCTGTCCCCGCCTCCCCGCCAGCCGCCCAATAGCGGCCCCGGCAGCCCTGCAGAAGCCATCACCCCGTGGCTCGCGGGCCGCCATTGGCCCGGCCGGCGGCAGGCGTCACATGGGCAGAGATCAGCCCAGCGCGGGGGGCGGGCCGTGACACCTCCCTCTCCCCCTCCCTCTCCCCCTCCCCTCACCTGCGGCGCGCGGGCGGCCGTTGGCCGTGCGGCGGCGGTTTCCCGTGAGGTGCCGGTTACCCGTGAGGCGCCCGCCCGGCCGGCCGTTAGCTGTGAGGCGATGCTGAGCCTGCTGGAGGTCGGCGGCTCGCTGCTGGAGCGGGTGGCCGTCGGCAACCCTCTGTCCCTGGCGCTGGCCGCCTCCGCCTTCGCCCTCAGCCTGGGCTACCTGCTGCAGCTGGGCTACCGGCGGCACGTCGGCTCCGAGCAGCGGGTGCGAGCCGGGGGGGACCGGGAAGGGGGTGGTGGAGGTCGGCTGGGAGAGGGCTCAACGCCGCCAGGGGGGGCCTGGGGGGCTGCCCGGGGACGGCTATGGAGGGGTGCGGCGGCACCGGGTGCCTTGGGCCAGCTGCGGACTCCCCGCGTGTCTTTAGAGACATCTCATTAGTCTCTGAAGAAAATTCAGTTTTTACTTTTTCTTCCTCAGAAATACCCACCCTATATTTCGTCAAGCATCCCTTTCCTTGGGCACGCGATAGCGTTTGGAAAAAGTCCCATTGAGTTTCTGGAAAACGCTTATGACAAGGTACGATTTCTTACGTGAATGGCTGAGCGTGTGCTAAAATGCTTTTGTATTAAATTCCGTTTAAAAATGGTTAGTTCTCTCTTACTGCTTTGAAGCTGGAATGGAGTGTGCACAGCAGGCTGTGGTTTCTTCAGACTGGTGAACCAAATTGTAGCTGAATCACAAGTTCATTAAAAAATCATTTTCATGATGTTATTTTTTGCATTAACGAGGAACTTTTAATCTCTTTCTTTCCTAATCTTCTGACTGCCTCTGTAGTAGGTGATTTCATGACTCTTTAAGGTGCTCAGCAATGTTAAAAGGGCTGGTGCATAAAATCTTAGTGATTTTAAACAGTCCAAAAGAAAGGGTCTAAGGCAGTAGAGTCTTAATTCCATTAAAGTCAGATGTATTGATATGTTTCATATTGTCTAAAACTTTCTGGAGTCTTAAGCTTAAATCTTAGCTTGGTTAGCTTGGAGAAAGACAAGTTTAGTATGTGAGCATCTGTTGACATTTAAAGTTTAGAATCTTATGCACTGATAATTAAGAGCAAATAACTCCAAATCCATTTTTTTTTTTCCAAGACAGCATTTGTAGGTTACTGGAGGCTGCTGCATGTCTTGTAGTCTCTCTGCCAGTTTTTGTGGTGTCATTTTTTTCCCCTGATTTTTTAAGCATAATGTTCTTACAGTTTGCAAGATCGCACGTTAGTCATAATGTAACATATCACTAAAAAGTCTATTGAGAAAAGAATTTTAATATGGTTTAAAATGTTTTTATCTTTATTAGATCTCTAACTGTTTCTTAGAGGAATAGTGATTTGTAGAAGCTTGTACGTAAAGAGATAATGATTGCATGATTCATGTTCCTACTTTTTAAAAATAAACTGTTACTTCTTTCCTCCTAGTATGGACCTGTGTTCAGTTTCACGATGGTTGGCAAGACATTTACCTACTTACTGGGGAGTGATGCAGCTGCGCTGCTCTTCAATAGCAAAAACGAAGACCTGAATGCAGAGGATGTATACTCTCGGTTGACAACACCTGTTTTTGGAAAGGGAGTTGCTTATGATGTCCCTAATGCGGTATGTATTTTACATATAAAATGAGAAGAAAGCTAAGAGAATTTAAATTCTGACTAGACAGCTGTGAACGCTTGGCTCGGTGTGCTGGGGTTTGGTGTTCCTGTGCAATCCCGGCAGAAGGCAGGGTGCAGTTGTACTTTCACTAGGATGATCAAGCCTGAGCACGTTTAGGCTGCATTATTTACTACCAAACCATTCTCTTAGTGTCTGGAAGCTTTTTTTTTTTTTTTTTTTTTTTTTTGCTTTAGAAACCACCGAATCCCACCATAGAGGAAAACCAATAGATGGTCTTTATTTTTTCCTTCCCTTAGATGTGTCACTGACCACAGTTTCCTTTGTGAGCAATTGGGTCTTCCTTCCGAGACAACTTTGAGTGCTAGTTTCTCATTCATGCCATGCTAAATTTATATGCAGGAGTAATAATTTGACAATTGGCACCATGAGGTGTGTCTTGCTAGGACCAAAATCAGGCTCTGTGTGTTTGCAGAGTGCAGCCTGCCTGGGTCTGGCAGGAAGGTCGCTGTGTCATGTGCCGTAGTTTCTGAGCTAAGCTCTGGCTGTTGCCATGCTTCTGTGTGTAGCTGGTAGTGACGGACAGATGTAAGCTGCAGAATCTGCTTCTCATGGGACAGACTTGCTCTGCTGGCAGTCTGCGTTCGGCGGGTGGTGACATCGCAGTCTGTTGGGCAACAGGGCAGGTTGGGAGCTGCAACAACCCTGTGTCTACCACCAGCTGCTCTGTTCTGAGATAAGGTCCCTAGGCTTACACAAAGGGTGTGCTCAAGCTCTGTTTTATCAAGAGACTGATCTTTTCTTAGCACTCAGTAAGCCTTGTGAGTCTGTTGGAAGTCTCCTTCATTCATACCTTTGACACTAGAAGGACTTCTCCTTTTTTCTTCTCCTTTTTTATTTCTGAAGATTAAGGTTTTTCAGAAAATCAACTGGGCTACTTTTTTCCACAGCTGGGCGATGCAGGGATTTTGCTGTTGGCATGTACTTAGTGACTCTAGAGACACGTTCCCCTATATGAAGCTAACAAGGTAGCGTGTCTGGTTGCGTCCAGAGTGCATTTTGCTACAGCTGAGCCATTTTTTTGTGCAAGGCTACTGCTGTGCTTTGATTTCAGACATCTGGGAAGGTGTTCAGACCTTCACTGGGCATCCTGCCGATGGTGGGTCATCCAGGGCTTTCTTTTAGGGCCCCCTTCTCTCTGCTGAAGCTGCTTAGTCTCCTCCTCAGTCTGACAGGGACTTCCAGTCCTGCTTTAGAAGATCCACCCCTTAAGGCTGACTATGTGTTTGAACGTAATGAGGACTCTTTGAAAGGAAGTTTATTGTTTATCAGTAATTCTGGTAATCAGGTTTGTTGATCTGCACAGTCTGCATAACGGTTCATGTTCCCTCTGGCTGCTCCCTCCAGGCCTCGTGCCGTTGGTTCCTCTTGGAGCAGCACTGCGATGACACGGTGTGCTCCCTGCCAGGTGCCATCCATCGTGTGGGACAGTGCCACCACGCTGCGGGGCAAAACGTGCCCTGCTCTGCTGCGTGTGTGTCCCCAGCACAGTGCTTCCAGCAGCCCCACTGCCTTCTGGAAATGGAAGTTCCTAGGAAGCAACCTTTCTTTTTATGCCTTCTTTTCTGTAAATACTTTACAGTGCATGGAGAGCCCTTAGTGGGAAGACAATTTTTGGTCCGTTGTCCCTGGTGTAGTGCAGCTCTATAGGACAGATGCTCTAATCCATGCTTGGGGCTTAAAAATTATTTGAATAACTTTGAGTCCCATCTGGAGAACAAGTCTTACGAGGAGCGGCTGAGGGAGCTGGGACTATTTAGCCTGGAGAAGAGGAGGCTCAGGGGCGACCTTATCGCACTCTACAGGTACCTCAAAGGAGGCTGTAGCGAGGTGGGGTTGGTCTGTTCTCCCACGTGCCTGGTGACAGGACAAGGGGGAATGGGCTAAAGTTGTGCCAGGGGAGGTTTAGCTTGGATATTAGGAAAAACTTCTTTACAGAAAGGGTTGTTAGGCACTGGAATAGGCTGCCCAGGGAAGTGGTCGAGTCACCATCCCTGGAGGTCTTTAAAAGATGTTTAGATGTAGAGCTTAGGGATATGGTTTAGTGGATGATTTGTTAGTGTTAGGTCAGAGGTTGGACTCGGTGATCTTGGAGGTCTCTTCCAACCTAGATGGTTCTGTGACCCACTGAATGGCTCTCATCTAGCAGTGAGCTTTTTATCAGGAGGTTTATTAGTCATGAGTCCGTATGCAGAAAAAAGGGAAGGTGAGAGGGATGTGAAGGTTACCAGTTCCCGAGGAAATGGCTTGTTTTGTGCTCTAGGGTCAACCTTTGTGGGCAGTGACATCCTGGGGCCTTGTAAAGGAGCGGTGGTACCTGGAGCAGAGGTAGGGTGGTACTGCACGAGGGAAGGGGAAGCGAGGAGGCTGCACACCAAGGAACACAGCCTGAACCCAAACGCTGCAGGGATGGGTCTGATCAGCTATGTGTCCGTGTATGTAGGTGATAATCAGGTACACGAAGTGCATTCCATATTTCTCTCGAGTGCTTCTTGTGTCTTCAGCGCTAATGCTTAACAAAGAAAATGTTTTATTTTCTGTTTTGGCACTGTAGAAGAGGGAATTGTTGCTTCCTTCAGCAAGTACTTTACTTGGACGTTACTAAACTTTTGCTTGAAAAACAAACAAAAAAAAAGGGGTGAAAAATGGAATATTACCTATTACTTCAAATTTGGGTATCTGTTGTACCCTACGAACCTAATCTTTTATTTTATTTTTTTACTATTTTATGTTGTAATGCAAATTATATGAAACTGTTAACTACATTAATATGATGGTCCTTGTTCTGATGGCTTCTTTTATTTTGGTTTCCCTAGGTATTTCTGGAGCAGAAGAAGATGCTCAAAACTGGGCTAAATATTGCCCAGTTTAAGCAGCATGTATCTGTGATCGAAGAAGAAACAAGGGAGTATTTCAAAGCATGGGGAGAGAGTGGAGAAAAAAGTAAGCAAGTTTGAATGTACTTTTACTTGGATTTTCTGAGAAAGAATGAAGGCTGATGCAGGGCATAACAGTATGTTTTGGGGAATGATTTACTGCAATATTAAATTAAAAATGACGTAGGCAAAACTGTACTGAAGATCAGAAGAAACATGGAAAATACCATTGTTTAATCAAATCTAAGGCTGTTGAAGCTGCTCAGAAAAATCATTGAGAGGCCTTAAGGACTGTTCTACTCATGTTTTCTTGGCCTGCCAATAGCGAGTGTACCTGTTGCTGGCTGCATCATGCTGGATTTGCATGGTACCGGTCAGTTCAGTGTGACTGTTCCTTAGTCCTTTTGAAAAGATCCTGGAGTGTCTGTCAGATGTTGCTCCTCATCATCTGCACTGCAGCTGTAGAAGTGACACAGTTAGATTAGGATCTGAGCGGAATTCTTTTACTTCCAACTGACCTGCTAGACATAGCCCATCAGTACTCTCGTAAGCCCATTGTGGCACCCTGGAGTCAGAAATAGGCAAAAATAATTCAATAAGCAGCAAAACTAGCTGTTAACCCATGGATTTGAGTTGCAAGTATAAGTTCTTGCATGGCTTCTATTACTTTTGTTAAGGATTAAACTTGTGCTGCATTGTTTACTTTGGAAGCATTAATAGATTTCCTAGAAAAAAAAGTCTAGAAAAATACCTTAGAAAATAGTTGTTGAAATCAAATGATCTAACTTAGAAGTTATTAGATGAGAGTCCTGAAGAAAGCAAGCTAAAACTCTATTTAAAAATATTAATATGTATTCAGTTATTTGTTATTCTCTTCTTTAAAATACAAAAAAGTAGTAACCTGTAAATCGTAACATCTTGCCTAAAATGTATCTTCAGTAACACTTCTTTCAAATCTTTCCTCAGATCTGTTTGAAGCCCTTTCAGAACTTATCATTTTGACAGCAAGTCATTGCCTACATGGCAAGGAAATAAGAAGCTTGCTGAACGAGAAGGTGGCGCAGCTCTACGCCGATTTGGATGGGGGCTTCACGCATGCTGCCTGGCTGCTGCCCGGCTGGCTGCCTCTGCCGAGCTTCAGGTACCAGAAAGGAGATTGAAGCCATTGAAGCATTCTGTCCAAACCCCTTTGTTCCCATGTTCCAGACATCCCAGTAAATCCTTACTAAGGATTTAGTGTTACTTCTTACAGAGTTGCTAATAAACATGTTTTGAATCGCAGACGTCGTGATCGAGCACACAAAGAAATAAAGAATATTTTCTACAAGGTTATCCAGAAACGTCGGAATTCTGAGGAAAAGGAGGATGACATGCTCCAAACACTACTGGATGCTTCATACAAGTAAGCAAAGGGACTGAAGGCTTATCATTTATAGAAATATATATAGAGAGAGAAAGAGAGAGAAAAAAATACAGGTATTTTACTTCAGCTTTGACCTGTTCACTTTAAAACTGTCTACCAAACAGTAAGAAAGATGTTCTGAATTTTTGTTGCTGCCAGCAATTGATCCTAGCTGTGTTCCTAAAAGCGGCCTATAAAGTTTACTTAGAAATGCTGACTTAGACTTCTGAGATCTTCAGCAATAAGCTGGCTGTGCAGGAGTGATTTTCTTCAGGGCACCCGGGGAGTCTGCCTCCCCTGTTCTCCCTTCTCCCTTCCGCTAGAGCTTTAGTTGCTGCATTTAGGGTGGCCAACACAAGAGGAGGAGAACGAAGTAGATTAGAAGAAACTGTAAACACTGCTGTAACTGGAAACCTGATGAAGAGAAGCTTTAACTTGGCACCCTTTAACCCCTTAACACCTCTCTACCAGGGACGGCCGCCCGCTGACAGATGACGAGATAGCTGGGATGCTCATTGGGTTGCTCCTGGCAGGGCAGCACACGTCCTCCACCACCAGTGCCTGGCTTGGCTTCTTCATAGCCAGAGACAAATCGATACAGGAGCAGTGCTATGCAGAACAGAAAGCGGTTTGTGGAGATGACTTGCCACCATTAACTTATGACCAGGTTTGTATGTTACGTTATTCCTGAGGGATATTGTTATACTTCCAGATTTTCATTAAAAAAAGTCAAATATAGTCACGTGCTTTGTGTTAGAATCGTGATCAGTGACGAGCAGTCAGTGATAGCTCTGTTGCCCAGTATGTCTCCTGTGTCTCCATGACTAACTTTTCAGTCTGCTGCTATTTTTTATCAGCATTGATTAAGGAAACTGCGCTTACTACAAGCTCTATTCAAAACATTTGTTGCGTAGAGGAGGAAGGTCCTCATATCCCCACTGAGGAACTGGATGTGGTGTGATCTCTTCCAGTCAGGCATCAGAAAGCACTCGTGAGACAAATTGGTCAGATAAGACAGGAATTGATGGCACTGGTCAGAGAGCTTTAATTCCTTGTCTTAATTGAATCAAAGGAAAAATTGTCAGGGTAGCAAATGAAGTACATGTTAATATGAGCTGTTTGTACTTTGATTTGGTTATTTATTTGTTCTTAAATGGTGTAAAATACCTTTTTGTGTGTGGCTATGTTTTAATACATCATTTTCTTCATATTTGCAGCTCAAAGATCTCTCCTTGCTGGACCGCTGTCTGAAAGAAACTCTAAGGCTCAGACCTCCTATAATGACCATGATGAGGATGGCCAGAACTCCCCAGGTGAGCCCCCCTGTTGGCTCTTGCTTTGCTTTGGTAGAACAAGGCTAGAAAAGGCCAGGTGGGAGCTGTCCTGCTGGACAGAAGGAAAAATGGGAGCGTGTATTGTGAGGGTCTGGGAACACGTCCAGATGGGTCTTGAACATCTCCCGAGAAGGAGACTCCGCAACCTCTGTGGGCAGCCTGTTCCAGTCCTCTGTCACCCTCACCGTGAAGAAGCTTTGTCTTGTATTTAAGCGGAACCTCCTGTGTTCCAGCTTGCACCCACTGCCCCTTGTCCTAACATTGGATGTCACCAGGAAGAATGGCACCTTTCCCAGAGCAATTCCTCCTTCTCAGACAGCCTGTGGCTCTTCTAGTTCCTTACTTTTGTCCTTGGTGGGGGTATCTTCAGGACGTCTCTGGTTCTTAGGTACCCTTAGGCTGCACTTGCAGGAGGCCAGCAGCGCCTTCCGAGGATGCTGCCGGTTGCCACGCCCGGTTGTGCAGCTGTCAAGAGTTCTGTTTGGCCAGGCTTTCAGGAGACTTTTGCTGTCAGCCTTTTTCCCAGTTGGGCCAGGTCACCTTTGTGGCTGCTCCCATCCCTAGCACTTTCCCATTCCCATGATGACTTCTCATCCCCCAAAATGACTTGTCATCCCCAAGTCCCACTTGGGGACCTGCCACCTGCAGCCATTCCCCGTCAACAGCAGACATCCCCAAACCACTTTGCATTGCGGACAGCGGGAGAAGGCTGCGTTCCGCCCCCCCCGCTGACCTATGCAGGAAGAAGTGCAGGCAGAGGCGTTGCAGGGTGGAAAAGTCATAATTTAATAGTGGGGAAATTGTGGCTGCCACCCCCAGCCCGCCCCCACGTGAGGCGCGGCTGCCCGCTCAATTGTGGGGCCTGGCCTGGCGGCCCGCGTGGTCGCCAGAGCCCGGCTCCTCCTGTTGGACCCGACGTAGCCAGGTGATGTCTTCGGCGTCGGCGTACCACAGGGCCCGTCTCAGTGCGCGCCAGGCCCGGCTCCGGACGAGCTGCCGTGCTGCAGAGGGGCTGCGCTCCCTGCGCCGGGGCGAGGCGCTGCGGGAGCGGTAGCCGGAGGGGCTCCTCTGCCGCTGCTGCTGCCGCCCCATCCCCGCGTCGCGCTGCAGACTTCTGCGGGGCTGCTGGGCTGAGGCGTCGGGCTGGACGGGTGGCACCGGGCGTTCGATGGCCACAATCGGCCTGCGGCACAGCGGGCAGGTGGGTCTTTGAGCTGCCCAGGACTGGATGCACTGCAGGCAGAAGGAGTGCCTGCAGGGGTCCACACGAGCCGCGCCGGACAGCCGGTCCAAGCAGATGGGGCAGGTGTCGTCCCCAGGAGCCTCCTCGGGCTGCTCCTGCCGGTTCATGGTGCCTGCAGCCGCCCCGGCGTAGAGCTGGTCTTCCCCTTTGGTAGGCTGCCCTGGTGCCAGGTGGTTATCAGCAGCCTTTGGTCTTCAGCAGCTCTGCTGCAGGTCGCCGGCAGGGCCTCGCGTCTCTCTGGCTGGACCTCACAGCCTCGCGTACCACCAGCAGGACTAGTACAGGGAGAAGCAGGAAGAAAATATTCTAGCAGCAGATATACAGGAGCTTTCTAGGTTCAGCCAAGTTGTCTACAGTACTAGAGCAGTAAATATTCTTAGTACGGACTACAGCCATTGCTATTGTAATGGCAACCGTGCTTGTGATAGGTTATGCTTCAAAGGCAAGACAATGCTTAGGACAAGTGAGGTCCATATAGGTATCTGATAGATATCTGATAACCTTACCGAAGAACCTCGCTGGCTGGTGTGCAAAAAGAAGGGCTTCGCGTGTGCCTCGTGCAACACCTCCGCCTCTTGCCTTCCAGCAGTGGGACCTTGAGCTGTCAAGTACCAGAGCTGGACTGGCCGCAGGTGCGCCGCTCAGGGCACTTATGGCCAGCCACCCTTTGTGAGGTCGTAGGGTGACGGTGACTCTGTGGTCGCATCACAAGGGTCTCGGGGTGATGGCAGCACTGACAGCGGTCTGCTGACCCTCGTGAGGCAATGCTGACGTGAGATGGCTGCTCCATGCTGACAGGAGCCGTGTCTGCCAGGCTGGGGTGCTGGCCAGGAGGTCGGCATGTGGCCTGGGAACTGCCCCTGGGAGCCAGGGATGTCCCTGATGTGCAGCTGGGCACCCGAGCGTTGCAGACATCCTGAAGAGACCATGGAAACAACGAGTATAACACAAAATACGTAGCAATAACCTGAGGGGATGTCTGGAGTTGCTCAAGTGTTGTATGGGGCTCGCATCATGAGAAGACTCAGCTCTATCCCCAAAACCCAGGCTGAAGGTGCTCTGTCACCCTTCCTGTGAAAAAGTTTTGTCTCATATTAAGTGGAACCTCCTGTGTTCCAGCTTGCACCCATTGCCCCGTGTCCTGTCATTGGATGTCACCGAGAAGAACCTGGCTCCATCCTCCTGACCCTCACCCTTTACGTATTTACAAACATCAATAAGGTCACCCGGCAGTCTCCTGTCTCCAAGCTGAAGAGACCCAGCTCCCTCAGCCTTTCCTCATAAGGGAGATGCTCCACTCCCATAATCATCCTCGTGGCTCTGCACTGCACTCTTTCAAGCATTTCCCTGTCCTTGAACTGAGGGGCCCAGAACTGGATGCAATATTCCAGATGCGGCCTCACCAGGGCAGAGTTGACCTACTCACCCCACCCCTTCTGATAGAGCCCAGGATGCCGCTGGCCTTCTTGGCCACAGGGGCACAGTGCTGGCTCGCTGTCTTGCATCTGCAGAGCCCACAAGAGCTGTAGGCTGTCTCTTTAGGTTTTAACCTTAAAAAAAAGATCTGGAAAGGTACATTTCAGGATAATGCAAGCTAAAATTTAGATAAACTGAAATCGAAACAAACAAACAGAACTCCGCTAAGGTATAGTTACTGTCTCTGAAGACAGGCAAAAGTGAGCTTAGTACAATTCTAAGTTGCGAGATACCTAATAACCTAGACTTAGGAGTACAGGAAGTCAGTCCTGGTCCCACATCTCACTGAGCTGCAGGAAGATGTAGTCCCTCCTTCCCCTCTTACTCAGCAGAACAGACCCTTTCTTTTCGCCGTCGTTCTTGCTTGACATCTTAATCTATAAATGGCAGCCCCAAGCCTTGTGGTTTGCCAGATATTTTAAATAGCTATCTTGGAAAAATTTGACCTGCTCTTACATAACAATACAAGCTAGGCAAATCTGAAATAAGATTTGCTGTGCTGCGTTGATTTTGGTTAAGTCACTTTAAAATTTCTTCCGAGATTTGAGTCCCGTGATTACAGAACTTCAGGTAACACTCTCAAAAGAAAAAAGAGAGAAATGTGGTGACGTGTGGGGTCTTGTCTCTTCCCTCCTAGACCGTTGCTGGCTACAGTATCCCCCCCGGCCACCAGGTCTGTGTATCTCCCACTGTCAACCACCGCCTGAGGGACTCGTGGAAAGACGCGCTGGACTTCAAGCCTGACCGCTACCTTCAGGATAACCCAGCAGCGGGGGAGAAGTTCGCGTACGTTCCCTTTGGCGCTGGTGAGTAACTGCGTGTGGGGAGGAAACAAATCACTCCCAGAGTGAGCATGTACACCTCGTGCTGGCTCTCCCACAGCATCTCCCTGTGCTGTGGCAGCTGAGGAGATATTTTTTTTTCTTTCTTTTGCTGCCTGAAAGTTTTCTTACTGTGAAAGTGCTGTTAACAGAATGAAGGCGATAGTTTTGGATTAGTCACAGTTGCATACATTACTCAGAGTAGCAAGCGAAAAAAGAAATCTTTGTTACCATATGTTACGTTTGAGTTTATTCAAGTCTTTTAAAGTCAAGGTAAAAAATCCGTAATATGAAGTCATTTTAAGGCAGAGAGAGAGAAGTCTATGTAGAGATGCATAACTGCCCAAACAGCTTGCAGATAAGACCACAGTATGGTTATAATCAACGCTCTTTTTTTTTTTTGAATTTTACAGCCTCTTCCTCAGTGTTGCATAAATTAATGCATTTTGGTGAAAACAGAGCACAATCTCATTGCATAAACCACAGTATTTTGAGTGAAAGCTTAAGAAAACAAGACTTTGATAAATGACATCAATACATTTGCAGGCTCAGAGCCTCGGATTGCTTCTTTTTAAACAATTACAGTCCACATAAAACTTCTGAAGTTAATTTGTCAAAGGTGATGTAATAACTACACGTTGTAATTGCTTTTGTGGCTTTCCTCCTAGGCCGTCATCGCTGTATCGGAGAAAACTTTGCTTATGTCCAGATTAAGACGATTTGGTCTACGTTGCTTCGTTTGTATGAATTTGACCTCATCAATGACTATTTCCCAACTATCAATTACACAACAATGATACATACACCCAATAACCCCATTATCAGGTATAAGAGGAGGTCATTGTAAAGCCTGGAGCTGAACCATAAGTTGTGAAAACTAACAGATTCTGAGTAAAATTGTAACAAATTGAAGGCAAATGGAAACTGTTCCCTCTACTGTAGGAGAGCAACAGTAATCTGCCACCTGCAGTGCCTCTACAGCTGTTTCATTTGTTCCCCACACAAGTTAATGCTGCTGTGTATAACTGTTCTACCACCTTCTTGCTTCATTTTTTGAAATGGAAACTGTCTTCTATGTGTGCATGCAACCCCTTTACGGTGAAGAAAGGAGTTACTTCTACCAACAGAAATCTTTGCTTTTGAAAAATAATTGAAAATAATTTTGACCCAGATACTGAGGGGTAAAACTACGTACCGTGCCCTGTGTCCAGTTACTGTGACTAGCGGGTACAAGGTACCGAGGGGGCAGGCACTTGCATGGTGCCTTGATGCAAACAGAATCGTGTCAAAGTCTGCCTGGGGGCTTGGCTGATTGGTGAAAGTGCCCACGTCATTATTAAAAAAAAAAAAAAAAAAGTGACTAGACAGCTGAGTGGTAGGCAGACTACAACCATGTTGGTAGAAACGTCTTCTGTAAGTCAACACGTTAAGTTAAATGTCTAACTTGAACTGGTTGTAAAAGGTTTGGAAAGCAACAACTAATTTGCTTAAAAAAATAATTGAGATAATCATCTCTGAAAGCATGATGTAAATATGAAAGTAACAGTAGGCTGGCCACCTTCCCTTTGTAAATAACATGATCATGTGTAAAAGGGCCATTAATTAAGTTAAGTGTCTGACTGTTTCCCTTTGTATTGCATTATGCAGGATTCTTACATGGTGTTTGGTTCATGAGTGGTGATAAATGGTCATGCGCTCCGGCTCAGGAGTTTTGAATTAAATTTATAAAGAAAGCGCTTGTGGAAGTTTTTTCTCTGCTCAACCTTGTCTCTTCTGGAAAGGTTTTCTAAGGGAATCTATTCTTACAGGCAAGAAATGAGTGCGTTAAAGCTAATCATGCAGAGCTTTGCTCCCCCAGTCCCACCTCCCTCCCCTGCCCCTTTCATCCCTGCTCACTGCAGCAAGGGCTTACCCAGTCCCCTAGTTCCTAACACAGGTGTAGTTATTACAAAGCCTCTGATGGAGTAGCGCAGCTTCCCTTTCAGCCCTGTCTCAGACCCCAGAGCTCATCCTCTCTTCTAGCGAGCAGCAGCACTTCTGGCATCTGAGAAAAGTAAAAATGCAGCTGCCAAAACAGGAGCACAGGAAGCAGCAAGGTGTTCAACGTTAAGAACTTTCACAGAGTAGAACACAGTTAAAAGCATGAAGTCATCTTTATTTCAGTACTTTGACAAAATACCCATAAAATTCAAAACTTCTACCATTACAAAAATAGGTCTCTACAAGTGATATTCTGTCTGCACTGCCAGTAGCAAATATTACGGGAGTCTTGTAACTTCAGTAGCCTTGCCAGAAAAAGTGCAAGTGAACTTCTCTGAATGTAGCTCAATTTCCTTAATACACCAGTTTCATCTTCGCACCCTTTTGATAAATACACACTTCATAAGTTAATCATTTAAATTAGCATTCCACAATATACATGTAATTTAATGATTTTATTTGCGTGACCACAAAGTGCCTATATACATAAATCCCAGTCTGCAGGGGTGTGCCAGTCGCAGCGCTGCGTTCTGTTGGTCCCACACTATACACGTTGTACAGAAGCAAAGAAAGAGCAGGGGTTTGCAGAAGGCAGCCCACTGCCAGCGATGGAGGTGGTGGAAAGGTATTATCTTCTCATACCAGCGTGCAGCTGAGTGTACGAAGTCGAACCTACAAGGCAGAGAAAGATTTTAATTGCAGTTCTTGGAATAAGTAGGTGAGGACTCACAAGTGACACGTTACTCAGCTAAGTAAGCTTGAAAGATTTTAAGCAGGAAATCACTTAAGAACAAAACTTCCTCAAATGATGGATTTTACGCTGAAGTAAGACTAGTGCAGTAACTGCCCCAGATCACCAAGTTTCATAAATTATGCCCATAGGCAATTTCCTTGTTCATTCCTTTTACAGCACCAAAAATCATCATCTACAGAACAAGACGGCTGTAACCTCTAATCAAAGTGGTACAAAGAAGTTTCCCTTGCACGCCAACTCCCAGTCTTTTGGGTGTATTTTTCTCCATCCAGCTTAAACTCTTAAAAAGATGCCAACTGAATCCTCGTTGTGCGTTTATTAGACACCAGGGAAACTTAACATGTTACTGATAAACTCTGAATCTGTAATTAAAGCACACTTGCAGGCCTTCAAAGAATGCAACAGTTTTCTTTTTACTGTGCTGCTTGCTCTAACACAGAATAACCTGCTGTTTAAGGCAGAAAACACCTGAAACCGCAGCCATTTGTAACATCTCACAGAAGCAGCACACGCTTGTTCCACCTTGCAACTGTGCCGTGCGCTCCCCACGAGGAGCGCCTGAGCCCTCACCTGACTGCACGCTTCCCAGTCGCCTCTGCAGTGCCTCCAGCCGGTTGATGTAGTCCGTTAACGCTCTTTCGGGATCATAGTTCTGCAGCTGAGAACAGGCGAATGAGACTGGGTTCAAATCGGCATGCATACTGTGGAACCTAGGGCCAGAAGGACACACGTGTTTTTAAAAACCAGAATATCAAAATAATGAAGTGTCAGCAGACATAGCAGAACGCTGTAAGCAGAAACACCTACCGGCTGCATGTCTGCTACCTTACCCAGAGTACTACCTCCCTACCATTTATTGCCCGAGCCCTCAGACTGCCTCCCCCAGAGAAACCGCCTTTCCTGCCTGCCTTTTCTTTCTACTGCACCTGATTTGTTCCTGCACTTCTCTGGGACAAAGACTGCAAAATCCTACTGCGACCGCAGCAGAAGCCGTAGTAGATTTTCTATTAAGAAGCTTGTGTGAACAAGGACACGGCCACCTTTACAGGACTCTGGCTTTCTTCAGTACTTTCTATAAGTAAAAGTCCAGAATAGCTAAAATATACATAAATAACCATATTTGTAATGTATATAGATGTAAATCATTATGGTTGCCACAAACTAAGATTACAAGCACTGAGGTGGTTTATATAAAAAATGAACCAAAATGGCTTGAATCCAATCTGCTTTACTAGCTCAGAGCCCACAGCTCCACAAGAAGTTAGCCAATGCTGATGACACTCTTAAATAACTCGCCTCTGGTGAAAAATAACTGATTTCACTGGCAACTGAATCACAGATACCTCTGGTATCACAGCTCTGGTTTAAACCAAAAGGGTTTAAGCAAGAACAAGCAGCAGAGATAACGAGCAGCTTCCAGCCAGGGTCTGGCCATGAGGCCGTGGTCATTTGTCCCAGCCCACAGCACCCAGTGCCACGGTGAGCTGCCCGGCCCAGCCCTGCTTCTCCCCTCCTCTGGCTGAGTGCACCGGGGGCAGTGCTTCCCTGCGCCACCATCCACTGCCACCCTTGGTCACAGAGCCGAGGCTGCGTAGGTGCAGATCTGCAACAGTTCCACCTAGAGAACCGATGTCACCCGGGAACAGGACAGAAATCAGGCAGCAGAACTCTGCAAGCTTTGGCTTTGATCAGGTGACACATTAAAAAGCAAATCAAAGGCCTGAAAGCAATTTGTCACATTTCCTTATGAAAAAAGATCTGGCATCAAAGATTACAAACCTTATCAGTACGCACTGATACGTTCATTTAGTTAAATGGTGTTCTGGCAGAGAATAATAATGTGAAAGAAAACTCACTTATGCTGAAAGTTTATAGGAGATCTGGGAGGCTCCATGTCTGATCGAGACCTACAGGAATGTCTTTGCTCTCCATAAAGATCCATGCTGCCGGAGAATGAATCGGGCCGTAATTCATTACCTAAATGCATAAAAACCGATGTCTTGAAAACCGAAAAAACAACCCCCCCAAAGCAATACCTTTTGCACTTCACTGGGAATTTCAAATGCAAGTTTTCTGTTTGCTTATCACACACACAAAAAGGTGTTTAACAAAACGTAGACATTTGTTAAAACTAGAAAACCAGAGGTGAAATCCTAGCCTGATGTTAATGACAGAACTCTCAGAGACTGTGCAGAAGGGGAAAACAAACAAACAAACAAACAAACCCACACTGCTGCTACCAAAAAAGCCAAACAGAAAACCTTATTTCCCAAACTTTAAGCAATAATGAGAATGAGAGACTTTTGTTCTCGGGATAAGGCCAGGGAGGACAGTTCCAGAGGCTCTGCTGGCCCTGCCTATGGCTCTGCAGGGGACCTGTAGCTGCTGATTGATTCCTCAACCTGTCCCTGTCCTCAGCACTCTCTCTCAGAGCTGGGTGTGCAGATCTCGAGAGAAACTCCCTGATGCATTATATAGACTAGTGGTTGTTTTGGGTGTGGGAACTATCAGAAACCTGAGAAACACGTTAGTCTAAGCAACTATAGCAGAAGGAAGGGGGCACAGCAGCCCATTCATTCCAGATGAGGAAAATGCTTAATGAACATGTTTTTTAATTTGCAACAGCATAACTTATTAATAGCATTTTTTCAGTCTTTACTGGACTACAATATACCTGTGTTCTGGCTAAAGACATCCCTGTTGATACTCAGTATACCAGAACCTGTAACTCTGTGCCATCGACGAACTAAGAACTTCATTCTGGAATTGAAAAACAAAATAAAAAAGAAAAGCTCAAAACTTCAGGTTAAAGGAAACAGTCATTAAAAAAAGGCTGCTTGTTATATTCTAGGAGCCAGACATAAGAATTCCTTCAATAGCAAACAAAATTAATGGACAGGCATTTAAAACCTGACAATTAAGTAGAAAACTTCCTCATACACATTCCTAGAGCCTCAGCAAATGATCTGCTGCCAAGATCTGCTTTCAGTTTCACCTCTGCCATTCCAGTGATTCCAGAGGTACTATACAAGTCAAAACAGACAGCAAATGGGTCAAGCAACAAGAGCAGGGCATCAGCGTTTTAAAATTGTACTAAGTAAACTTTTTGCCCTGTCATATCCCGAAAATTGTACCAGCAGAGTGTTATGAGCAAAAGCCCCACTTATAGTAGGTATATAAATAGTTCCTAGAATTTACACTACGTACAAACCTCAGATCAATAGCAAGCAGAAGTACTTGGGAGTTCAAACCTTTGTGAAAGAGGTTTATTAGCAGCATAGCAGTGCCATGGCAGTAACAGCCTCCACTCGTTCCTCCTCATCTATTCCTGTTCCTCCTCAGCCTGAGGCCTCCGAGGACAACACAGCTGGATAAAGTTAGTTCATCAATCTGTATTATACTTACCTGCAAGAATTTAACTGTTAAAGGAAATTAAGTTGCAGAAAATAAATTTGTAAACGAGTACACGCTCTAGAATTGCTACTAATTATCTTCCTAAAAGTATGACTGTATCCAATATATTATTTATCAAATACAGAGCCATGAGTATTTCAGCTAGAATCAGACTGCTGAGTACCTCAGACAGCTTATTTCTGTTACAGAATTTACCCATGCTCTGCTCAACTTGTTATCCTACACAGCACCTACTACATTTGTGACTACCAAAAATGTACAGTTGAAACAGGGTGGAACACGAGAAGTTACAGATTCAGTGACACAGCTAGAAATGTATACATGAAAATGCACAGCCACGTCTGTTCAGAACTTCACTTCCTCCAGTTTACCTTGAAATTGCAATGGACACTCTGACCACAGAGCGAAACCTTGTAAAACCCTTTGAATGATGAGTGATGATTTCGAGGTCTGTGTAGCAAGGCTGTCCACCCATTCGTGCAATGAGGGCCAGCATGGCTTCTTCACACTCCTGGAATCCACCTAGTAACAGCAGCAAGTATTTTTTCTGATATATGAGAGCCTTCCGAAAGCTCTCTGCTCGTAGGTATTTGCCATAAATTCTCTACAAGATGAAAAACAAAAGAAGAACCATCAGTCTTAGGACTTTTAACATTGTTACTCCTACAGCACTGCTGGGATGATGCATTTCTTGCTACCACGGAGAAGACTGCACTACAGCTCATGTAGCTTCGTAATTTGAGGACCACTTGAGCAGCAAGAAATGGAGCATGCACATTTCTTGCTTAGCAGGTGCTTGCTTAGCATTGTTGGGTAGAAAAGTTAACAGAGTTATGTATGTGAGGATAAGAACTTAAAATCTGAATTTAATATGTTTACTTATAATAAGCAGAGTGAACTAAGGAAAAAAATAGGCCCAATCCAAAATGAAAAACACCCAGACAGTTACTATGCAAGCAACAAAGTTTTCCTACCCTTAAAATAACATTTTCAGAATCTGATCCCAGTTCTCTGAGGAAAGCTTCGCTCCTGATTTCTGCTCTCAGCTTGGACAGCTCTGCATCTGCTTGTTTCAAAGACTTCTGCAGTGATAGCTTTTCTCTGTTCCAATTTTCCTTCTCAGAGGCAACAAGGGTATCAATATTAACTCCAAGATCTGATGAGTGTCTAGAAGACTGAAGGGGAAAGAAATTGATTTTGAGCCACACAGTTTGGAAAAGCCTGAGTTGTGTCATCTAGTCATTGGTTAGTGGAGAGTTGATTAAATTACTGAGAAAAAACTAGTGACTGAAAGGATCTGAGGTCATACTGGCATCCTAATGCCTCAGATGTAGTGAGTTTTGGAGCCCGTTCAACATCCTAGAAAAATATAGCTACTCCAAAAATATTAAAAAAATAATCCCTCTCATTGAACCACACTAGCCTCATGATCTTGAAGCTATTGGATCTATTTGCTGCTCGTCGGGCTGAATAGATACAAACCAAAGCGGAATTTAGCAAGACAAAGGCGGTTAAAATCACAAAGTGTACATTAAACAGTGAGTTTAAACAGCAGCCATTTACTCTGCAAGAAGAAAGTCAAGAAAGTCAGATAGCTTGAGCGCTAGGGTAATCTCACAGCACGTCACTTTCATGCCTATATATACTTCATTAATTAGTGCCACTGAAGACATACATAGTCTCCAGAAGGTTGTCTTTGCTGGTATCTCCTCAGTTCTTCCTCCAGTTTCATAACAGCATTCCTCAAGTTATTCTTTTCCTCACTCAGCCTGCTGACGAAGCCTGTCAGCTCAGCATTTTGTCGCAGCAGCCTTTCAGTCAGTGAGCTAGCCGGAGTTCCTGGTGGCAGTGTGAGCTTTAGCTAGAAGGAAAAAAAGAAAACCAAACAATTTTCATTACATCTGTGTTGCCAACTTGAAAATAACTTTGGCCTGAAGTAAAAATATTTTCATGGATAATAACTTCTTCATTACTTCTTCAGAGAAAACAGAAATGTACATGAAATTGAGAGGTTAATGAAACTTTTTCTTCTATGCTCACCCTGTATAGAACAGCAGAATGTTTTCATGCAAGTTCAACTATTGCAACTGTAACAACGTGCAAAGCTTTCTTTACTTTGCTTAGATTTATCTAACTTAAAGGAAAGAAAAACTCAAAGCTTTTTACAAATCATGTTGAATACACTTGCTTAAAATGCAGGTAAGGACCCAGCCAAGCTGAGTTAATATCAAATATTGCTGAAATCTTTTTGTAACAGGTTACTTCTGTTCATGTTTTGTACAAGTGCATGCTGCTCAGTTTCTGACTGCTTTTCCTTTGGTAATTACAAGGCAATTAAAGTAAATGTGTTGCACCAACATAATATAGTAAACGTTGACTTTAATATCAGAAAGTACTGAGAATAGCTTCCTCAGCAAAATAAATATTGCTGAAAATATATTTTACTAAAGAAATGCTAGGAGATTCAAAAGAAAAAACAGGAGATCAGGAGATTCAAAAATTAATAATTATAATGGGAAAGTCTTAATTTGAAATTTGAAGATTGAGTTTTAAGCTAATTAAAATTAAAGAAAATAATAAGAAAAGGAATAGGAGGAGGTTTACACTTCACCATCTCCAAAGCAGCATACTGACTGGAGGAGATTTTCCTCCATGAATTACAGAGCTGGATAGCCACAGATTTAATTACTTGCTACTTTCCACTCACATCTCATCATCTCCCACTGAAGTTATAATGTTGCACTCTCACCTCTTCTGGATAGGACAATCCAGGTAGTTTTTGCAGCTCTGAAATAACTTCTTCAATAGCATTCTGTATTGCAATGAAGTCTTGATCATCTGCTGCTTCAAACTGCAATCTGAAAATACATTGAGAGTTTCAGCAGCATGCATGGTCTAACAGCATGAAGCCAGGCTATCACAGCAGCCATACTGCGTGTCAGTAAGCACACACTGGACCTTTAGCAAATCATGTCAGCAGAGTTACCAGAGAGATGTCAGCGTAATCAAATCATTCAGGGACTCTCAGGTACTTAAATTAAATTGGCTCAAATGTGTAACGAATTTGCATTGAAGAGCTTCTACTGATTCTGAGAACAGAATATTCTACATGAAGAACATCTAGAGATATTTTGCGTCTCACTTATCCATTGTATCTATTTTAGAAAAATCTTAGGGTATTTTAAAAATGTAATGCATTCCATTTTACCCAAGTGTTTCAGAATAAATGTTTAATATTAAATCACCATCACAGCAACAGAAAAACAGATTAAAACCTCCTACACTATTTTTTTTTCCCCATAAGGGGACAGCAACCCAAGAAAATAAGAATCAAGATCCACTTCACTTGACTAAAAAATATAACGGGGGGAAATGACATACAGCTAGGGGGATATATCCATAACAGTAATTCCCATATTCTTCCCTTACACAGAGATTTTTTAATTACTAAATTGCTTTAAAATGATCTTTTGCCTACACCATAAGCACATAAATCTCATTATTTTGCAGAAAAAGAAGACAATTTTGCTGTAACTTATAAAGGACCATGTTAAACATGAAAGAGTTAACAAAGCACTTGGCACTCTGTGATCCTGTGTTGATCAGCACATCAAGTAAAAATAAGCATATACTATAAACATAGAAAACCAGAAAAATTAGTAAGGCTTATAGTGTGATTTATGATTAAAACCTGATATATCAGCTTGCTGGCTGCTATTAACAAAAACAAATAGCTGAAGACTGGTCTAACCTGCTAGCAGCTTTTTGAGCCAACTTCTTCAGCTTTGGAGATGCGTTTTGCAGCTTTTGTCTGACATTTTCCAGAATTTCGGTAGCTGCAGACAGGTCTCCTCCTCTTCTTCCTCCTGTTGGCATGGGGTAGGTTGATCCATTTGTCTCAGCTCCTTCCATTTTTTGCTGGAGAACCCAATTTCTTGTTCTCTCATTGGGTGTATCCCAAGTAGTCTGTACATAGATATATATGCTCATCAAATGCACGTAGAGTGCTTTAAAATATTAAATCTGAAATATGCTCAGAATTAAAGAACAAAATTCTGATACTGAAAGGAGTGCAGCGTGACTACACTACTGCAGTACATCACTGCAGCTGCTAGTTGTGAAAGGTACAGCATGATACCTTTCTTGATTAAGGTCTAGCAAGCATTGATCTAGAGTGTGAAGCCGTTCAGTACACTCAGCTGGTAAGAAGCCACCCAGCCTTTATTTTTATTCCCCCCCCCCCCATCATCATCTCCTTTACCAATTGTGCCAGGAACTTGGGCATTGGTGCCCAAATGTTTTTGGGACCAATTTACAGTCACAGGAACAGGACTGAAATGCCCACCATGGTCATGGAGTCACAGGCTTTGGATATTTTGCTACAGCATGGTACCAATGAGAAAAAGAAACACACAAGCAAAACCTAATCAGGGTTCTGCAGATATCCCAGGAAACAGCAGGAGATTCACTGTTTGATACTCCAGGCAGATCCTGGAAAGCAGATCACACTGATGCAAGGGAAAAGCCCCAGGAGCCACTGCCAACTTGATCCAAGGAAGAATTGTTCCTTGACCATGCTGCCGGCAGTCACCTCTGAGCGGGACAGCAACGTGTATGAACTGAGAGCAGTAGGAAGCCTGATGCTATGGGGGTGTCATCACATTCAACATCCTGCCTCTATCTGTGATAGTTTCCAGTGCTTCAGAAGAGTAAAAGCAGTAGCCAAATTAGGTGAAGACAAAAATGTCCTTCCTGGCTCCACAGAAACAGCTGCTTAAGGAAAGCAATGATTCCAGGACGGGCAAACAACATGCTCAGCAAAGAGGGAAGCCTCCCGTCTAACTCCTTTGGGACTATCCACAGATTACTCACTGACCATCACTTATCTCTTTGAGGGAAGTTTCTAAAGAGTTTTAAAAGTTTTTTAGAAGTCATTTAAAAGCCATTATAGAACTGCCCAAACCTATTATGAGGAAGAAAATCTTACAGCCAACAGTGGTTCCACCTTTCAGTCAACTAAATTCTGAAAGTGGTTTTTCACCTTGATTTCTTGTTTCTGTTTTGCTCGTTGACATACACATATTCTTGCATAGGCTTGTTTGACTACATACTCATTTAATTATTCCAATTGTTGGGAGATTGCTTTTTGATGTTTCAAAGACCTCTTGTGGTTTATGAACTAAAGATTAAGAACACTGATCTGGAGCACTCCTGAGCTCATCCATGAGACTGGGTGGGGGGAATATTAGTCTTCTACTATACTAAAATACAAAGTGTGTGTATACAGTCAGATGCATTTCTCTTGCTCACCCTCCTCCTTACACATCTCTAGAACATCATTCTCTGGAAACATGCGTGAATAGATTTACCATTCCAAACTAGAGTGCTTTCCCTTTCTCTAATGACTCTACTTTGGCATATGCAATCTGCTATGCTATTTTATAGATAAAAGACAGACAAACAAAACTAATTGAACAACAGAATTAAAAGCAAAATCGCACAGTTCGGTACCACACATCGCTCTCAGTACTACTGTACCTCATTTTGATGGTGGCTTGGTGTTCTTTCGGTTTCCTTTTTTCCTTCACTTTCCTGCTTTTTGATCTGCAGTTCTTGGATTACTTCCTGTAACTTCTTTGTCTTGTTCTCTAATTTATGAATCTCTTGCTCTTTCTGTCCAAGTTGCCACTGAAGGTCTTCTACTTTGGACTCCAGTTCATGAATTTTTTTCTGTGCTGCTATGTTAGCATCTTGTTCTGCTTGCAATGCTTTCCTCTGGATTTGCCTTTCTTTTTCCATTTGCTGACTCACTTTCACAGATTCCAGTTTGTACTTCTCCATTTCACTTACTAACTCCACTATACGGTCATGCTTTTCATCCATTTGTTTTTGTAGTTCTTTAAGTAAGTCCTCAGATGGATTAGGTGTTCCAGCTTGCCCCTTATCTTCAGCACTTTGAAGCTGAGCACATAGCTCTTTTTCCCTTTCTAGGGCACTGCTTATTTCAAGAGCTCGAACCTTCTCTGATTCAAGAAGCACCTGCAACTCAGAATTACGACCTCGTTCACGTGACAGTTGGGCAGCACTGAGTGCTTCTTGGGATTCAATTTTCTGTTGCAGCTCACTTGACAGTTGTTTCTCTTGTTCCAAAAGTTTATTTAACTGCAAGTTCTTTTGTTTTTGATCTTCAAGTGAAAATTTTAAGTCCTTCCATAAGAAATAGAAGAAAAAAATATTAAATCAATGTGTATGAACTTTATATTACTTTCTGCAAATATGCTATCTCTGCACACTTTGTTTTTAATGGGTTTTGCAGTTTACAAATTAATGTCAATACTCTGAATACGCTTGATGTTAAAGATGTATTACAGGTGCCTTTACTCTAAAACCAGATCATCCTATAAAACAAGAAAATTTGTAATGCACCTTTTTATAAGATACAAGCAGCTATAATTTAAGAAAGCTATAGTTTAAGCAGCTGAAGTTTAAGAAAACTAACTCATTTTACTTTCTAATACTGTGACAGTGAATTTCCAAGGTAAGATTTCAAGATGCAAGTAAATCTATGCTGTTGAAGTGACTGCTTTTTTGTCTTAATAATGTGTTAGGATACTTGCTCTCTCCCTCACTACATCAGATACTGCAGAAGTACCAAGGAACTTATCATTGTATTTTGTCCTAAAGTAAACTCCCTAGTGTGGTTTTCATGAGGTGAGACTGCTGACTTTTAAAACGGAGACAAATGACTTATTTCCTCCAATTACATTCTAAAATAATACTAGTTATGAGTTAGGTTGTGGGGGGTGCTACTTGTAGCCATGTAAGTAGTGTCCTGTCCCCTTGAATAGCTGAGGGCTATTATCAAGAGTAGAATATTTACAGATTTAAAAGTCCTATTGATTTAAATGGCCTTTTTTTTTCTTTTTTTCTTTTTTTGCCACACAGCTTCTATACATCTTTCTTCAACTCTGAATGATACAATACTGTTGTTCAAGACGAGAACATTGGACTGAAACGTAAGTCAAGATTAAATGTTGACCAAAAGAATATTTGTATGCTCCTTTTCCTTCCATAATCCCAAATGACCTGGAACATTTACCTCAAGCTCTTCTCTTTGTCTTTCCTCACTGCGTTCCATTTTAGATTTTTCTTTTTCCAAAGCCCACTGTAGCTCTCTTGATTTCTTCTGTTCGCCAGCCATTGTATCCTTGAGAATATCTAGCTCAGCTGCTTTTTCTTTAACTTCAGTCCTAAGAAAGAAACGGGCAATCTTTATGTTAGACCATGGCTTTCATGCTACCACAGTAACAGCAGTTACTTGATACTTCATTTTGTGAACTGAGAACTCTGCTCGTTTAGTAGCGTAACAATGAAAAGCCTATTTAGAAAAAACAAGCTAATTCAAACATCAAAAAGAGTTGCATAGCTCAAAAATGACAGAAAAAGTGTGTCCGTACTCCTAACTTTGTAGCTGCCGTTCTCCACAAATTGGTGGCTCAGAGGTAGCTAGGGTTCAATTTAATCCAACCATTGACCAAAATTTGAAAGGATGTAAACCAACATCTTGCTGCCACATACCTCAAAGGATTTTTCTTTTCGGGGGTTGGGTGAATCTATGCCCTGAATTTGCACTTTTCTGCAAATTAGCTTTTTTTTTTTTTTTTCTTCAAAACAATAAAAAAAGGCAAAAGAACCTTTCTCCTGATGATCAGTAAAGGTTAGAAGGCAATCTGTAAGGCAACATAAATTTGAACTCTCTCTTAATTTGTTATCACTGACCTGAAAGTTAAAATACTGTATACGGGCATAGCAATTTACTAAAGACTTTAATAGTAATAGCTTTCCTGGGTGCCAAATATTTTGCCTGGTACCTCTGCTGTTGGCCATAACAAAGCAACATTTCAAGTCACATGAATTTCATATGAAAGTACTTGCCAAGTCATCTCAACTCTGCCATTTTGTCTCCATGTTCCATTTTAGAAGCAAAAAAACCCTTTAATAAATATGGTGCTATGGTTCTCTTATTAGTTTGTATAGAGCAGTCTAATGTGTCAAAATAAAAAAAGATATTAAGAAGTCATTTAATCAAACTATGAATTAGATCACATTAATCCATAGAATTTTTCTTTTTTTGTCAAATGGAACAGAAGTCTCTTTTCTGTTAGGCATGCTCTACAGAAAAACTGAGATGCAGTTACATTACATGAGATTGACTTCCTTAATAAAAATAGTATTACGACAGTGAAGATGATATTTTTCTGTTGTCACCCCAAGACAACACTGAAAGGCTGACACTGAAAGTCATACCTGATGGTTTCTAGGTCCTTGAAGTGCTTGTGCTGTGCTTTCAGGGTTGTTTCAAGCTCTAGTTTGGCTTGTGCAAGTTCATTCTTCAGTTCAGCACCCATCATTCTCTCTGAATTCAGCTGTTCCTGAAGCTCAGCTGCTCTGTCCTTCACACTCCGGAGCTCCACTTGCATTTCAAGTATTTGTGACTGTTTCTGCTGCATGTTATACTCCAGCATTTCTAATGGGAGCACCATTAACAAGGAGATCAGTCTAGTAACCAAACAACACTACTCATTTGGGTCAAGATTCCCTTAGCACAAACGACCACAAAGCTATCACTATCAGTGATATTAAAAAAAATAAAATTCTTTAAATAGTGGGGTGAAAGTAAAACCACATCATTTTTACTGGAATACATTTCATACTTTCCAAGAAATCACTTCAACTGTTAAACTTATTTAAAAACTGTATTCACAACCATATCACTATTTATTGTTTGGATTATGACCAACACAAAGCTAGCTATGTCCGTATACTTTTGACCAAGTATTTGTGACAGAACACTGAAAGCATTTTCAGATTAAGCTTAAAATACATTTGTTCTCTGAACTTTTTGTTGCCCATTCTGCTTCGTAATTTACTCATTATCATTGACTATCTGATTTTGATAATTTCAAAGCTGTTGAACCTAAACACTGAAGCACAGAAAATAACTTTAAAATACAAACTCAATTTTTATAGCAATTGAAATTACTTCATGTCACTTTTAATTTGATACAACTCCTAACAACACAGACTACATCTTGATTTTTGAAGATCACTCCAATAAGATTGGAGCAAGCATACTCAGAATATAAGGTGAGCATCAAAATCGATGAGCAAAAATGTCAACAGTTCTCCGCCTAAAACTATATGAGCACTGGCATGAAAACATGAGAAATTGACATAAACTACTACATAAATCACCTTGGCTTTTTGAATCAATTTCTTGTTCTCTCTTTGGATTACTTTTCATAGTGTTCATCTGAGCATGCAATACTTGAATCTCCATTAGCAAACTTCTTCTGTCGGCGTGCTGAAGACAGTCCATTGCTGCTCTCTGATTAGTAGCCTAGAAGGATTGAAAACATACTTGAAAGTAGAACTCTGGATTTTGTTAGAATATCTCTGTTGTGGGTATAAAATTTAATGATACATTCACAGTGCATATATATTCAAAACATTTTCAATTAAGTCATGATTAACACAATACTATAATACTAGAAAGAATTATCTTTTAAAAATAATTTATTTTTTTATTACTCTGCTAGACATCAAAATAAGAGAATCAGAAGAGCTATCGGTTTTATGGCAAATTATGATTTTCCTCACTAATCCTTCCACGTCCCAAAGAAGGTAAACGACCTCTCTCCGCCCCACAGCAACCTTTTATCTTACTCATCTTATAACATTCTTCATATATATAAGCTACCTTTTCTCTCAGACAGTATAACATAATTAATTTCATAAAATCACACTCACGACAACTATTTTTAATTAAAATTTATCTCTGAAGGTTGTATTTTTTTTCTATAGCTTGTACATCCAAAAACTTTTCTTAGTAAAGAATTCTCTTCTTTCTACAAGACATACTTTTTTCCACCCATTTGATGTCACAGCTACTATTATACACATATTTTTCAGTGATATATACATTAAGAATTCAAGAACTAACAGACAAACAATTCTTAACATAAAAATACTTTAGTCACCTGCTCTTGTAGTCTGTGCTTTAACTGATTCATCAATATCACTGTATCTCTTGCACCCACAAGTTCCGCAAGTTCAGTTTGAAACACAGCAAAAAGAACATTCTGTTCCCTCACAAAAACCTGTTGAATGGCACTCAGGAGTTCTCCTCGCCAGTCTGAGTCACCTTCAGGAGATTCTGAACTTGCATAAATCTACAACAGGACATAATGCCAATTTAAGCATTTAGCAGATCTTAAAGATTACACCAGGAACAGATGTTATTGTTTAAGCAAAGCGTGTGTTTTCAGTGGAATATTGAGCATCTCTTACATATCTTTCATTCATACAAATGGCTACATTTATTGCACAAATTGATTTCTTCTGCATGCACAAATGCTCAACTTCATGAAACTTGTACCTGCATTTTAGATGGGAGTAATTTAGTTTTTATAAATGAAAACTTAGCCATGTACGGTTATTAGACATGCCACTGTATCACACTATTTCACTATCATTTTAATTTTCATAATGTTACATGTATGTATCTTCTGTTTTTAGATTCTTACTGAGGTATATGGTAGTGGGCAGATACTGTGTATGGATATTTAATTTTATAATGACGTAAAGTTAATCTCTGCTCCCCCTTCCACTTTGCATGTTGAAGAAAATGCAGAAGTAATGGAAAGTACCAACATATAACTGAAAGTCTACAGGTTTGCAAGTCCCAATAAGTCTCAACTGATTGCTGATTAATATTAAATTTTGTTTTATATTTTAAGCAATTACTTTTTCTCTTTTCTCTATGTTATCATTTTAACAGCTACTGGAAACATGCTTTCAAAATAGAATTATTTTTTAAAAATAAACTGTAATTAAAGGTGTATTTTATTAACAGAAAGTGCAACATGCGGTTTTACTGCTTATTTCTGAAAACTTGCCTTACAGTAATGTATTTACAGCATTTAAAGCTGAATTATCAATGTGCTTCACATAAGGTTCTTATAAATTATTTTTGATTTAGAAAGACTTATGATATTGTTTATACCTCAGCGTCTCTATGAAGTTGCATTTTTGAAATCAGGTCTTTCAAAGATGAAATGGTGCTTAGAAAAGCTTTCCTTTCCTCAAGCCAAGAATCTGGTCCTTGCTTAGGAGGTGACATCTCTTTTTCACCATATGGAAATTCAGTGAGAGACAGCACCTGTACGCCTTCATCATGGACTGCTCTCAGCAAACCCTACAATGAATACAAAATGAAATAGGTTGTGTCAGTTTTAACAATAACGGTATTTCATACACATTGGAATACTGGTACTTTCTGTATTGATCTGTATAAGGAAACTACTTATGTTTCCTCATATCAGTAACAGAAATCTCACTCAGTTCTATACTAGTCAAGCAGTGGAACAAAGTTCTGTAAAGCTTCCGGGCAAGCTTTGCGATTCATTTTTTGAAATTACAAGCTAGGTATTTGTTGGAAAAGGCTCATCTTTTTTTTTTTTTTTTTTCCCAATGTAATTAAAAGCACAATATCCTTATTGTTTATAATACACAAATTAATTTTCTTTCGTAATATAGATATTATTCTACACCTATAATTATAGAACCTACACTATTGTGTAATAGATTATCATGACATTATTACTTATACACAAGAAATACAACACATTATAAGAGTTAATTTTTTCATATCCATAATTGAGAACAAGTCTACAGCTACAGCTCATGTTTAACAACCTAACATGAAACTCTGAGAAAGATTCCATGTTAAATGAAATGGTATATTCTTTTTAACAAGAAGTTTTGCTAGCTACAGGCATTTCTAATAGAATGTGTATCACTTCTAAACATTTTAAAATGTATTTAAATAGCAAACATTTTACAAATCATCTAAAAGGCTCGCTACTCACTAACCAAGCAGTAACTAAGCTTAGCTTTTTGTATTATCACTCTTGTTACACAGTGAAAATGATCAGTTCTATTTTACCTTAATTTTTTGGGGAAGTAAATCCGTTGAAGTGTCACTTTCATCTATTCCTTCAGATATCGTGTCAGATATCTGGGTCTGAACATGATACGTTCCTTGACTCCAGTCCGAACTGGAGTCTAAAATAAAAGGAGAGAAAAACATTAAAGCAGTATTACTGTGAAACTTTGAAGAACAGACATCAAAAAAGTATTTTTTTTCAGTTTGTTATAACAGGAGGTTGTATGTCACCACAGCTGATTCTAAGCCTGAAGACTACCTGTTTCATAGTTTTTCTTTTTCAGTTTCAAAGAAGTGACAGAAAATAAACCCCAAACCAAACAATAAACAAAAGCCTAAAACCCCCTCCAAAACGTGAAACTTTAGAATACTAGTTTACTTTTAAAAGAAAACAATTTATTTGCACAAATGCATCTGCTAAATGAACCTTCTTAATATGCTTAGTCTTTGCCTATTAAAAAGATCACATCAATCATTTCTAATGCTGACTGACAGCCAGTACCTGTCATCACCTCTCATTGCCAGGGAGTTGTAGGTTTGAATTCATCAAGACATGATGAAGCTATGCTGAAGAGATGCTGCAATATGTA